>CM044321.1:19290000-20490000 GCA_024291935.2 Okapia johnstoni | reverse complement strand
TTAATATTTTTACCGAAGAAATGAAATAATTATACATGTAATAGTGAAGTATTTATATTTGGGAGGTAAGAGATCTACAAGTGTCATCAGATGCTAAAAAATGTTTTTGTATTATTTACATTAAAAAGCAAATATAAGAAATGATTAAGGGTTAACTGTGAGGTTTTTAGAGCTTTCCTGGTGGATCAGTGGTAAAGAACCTGCCTACCAATGCAGGAGACGTGGGTTTGATTCCTGGCTCAGGAAGATCCTCTCGAGAAGGAAATGTCAATCCACTCCAGAATTCTTGCTTGGGAAATCCCATGGACAGAGGAGCTTGGTGGGCTACAATCCATGGGGTCACAAAGAGTCAGACAGGACTTAGTGACTGAGCATGTAGGCACATGAGGTTTTAAGGAAAAGCTTCCTATTAAAGTCAGATGAGACAAAAAGTAAAAATTTCTATAGTACAATCTCTTCTAAATTAGGCAGGATGCATCCAGTACTTCAGGAAAATTAGGTTAGAATGATCAAAGATCTATCATCCCTAAAGCAACTAATTTTGAGCATTTCTTTCATTCAACCAGTGAATTTACCTAAATTTACTTCTTGTACAACCATTTTTTTGCTGTTAAATTTCACTCTCTGTTGTTAATATGAGTGCAATAGATTGCTTTAAAATATCAATAATACATCAGCCTACTGACTATGCTTCCATTTAAAGAGTAAATTTCTTTACATAGTCTGCATGTGTTGGCAGACATCCAGCTCTTATTTTGTATCACACAATGAGAAGAGTTTTAAAACAAACAAACAAACAAGTAAACAAACCAAAACCCATTTCAGAGTGTTTTGTTTAGTGAAAACATTTATCAGACTTTCCTAACACTTCACACTGGGAACTCAGCAACTCCGGAGGGCAGAACACTTTAGAATCACCTATTGCTCTTAGCCGACAAGGAAGGCTTCTAGAAATAATTGCTCTAACAACTGCCAAAAGGTTTCCACAGTCTTTTAAGCTAGCACAGAACAGCTTTGATGGTCAGCTACAACCTGCCTCCTCAAACAACCAGGATTCACATGGCCATATATTGTATTTCTGAAAGGTTTCTCCAGCAGGAACTCTCTGGATGATTGAGGATTCCAGCTACTGTGGGCCCAGGCTCCTCCTTATCAATAGGCTCACAGTCTGAACCCGGGTTATTCTGCATTTTGCTAGAATATGATTGGGGGTGTAGGGAGTAAAATTTTCAACAGCAGACAATTACACAAATCCATCCACTCAGGTTTTAGAAAATAACAAGCATTAGAAAAAGCAAGCTTAGGGACCATGTCTTAGCATGCTATCTGAATATATAGCCTTGGTGTATATAATCAAAGTGACATGTTTAACAAAATATTTTATAAACATCTCAACTTCCAAATGCAGTAAAATCCGAATCACTGGATTTTCTTCCAGCAAAAAAAAAAAAGTCTATTAACTAACATTTGGATATAATAATAAATGTTATGTGAAATAATGGACATATGTAGTAGATTGTATTCTTCATGTGAACATAAGTCAACAAGTAGCCTTGTTCCTGGCAGATATAAATAGTAATACAAGCTAGTTGCTACCTATCATCAAGGAAATTATAGATTAGTGAGAACACATAAAGAATTCATTTGCATATATATGGTAAGTGTCTTCTGAAATTGGCAGCCAAAAAATCAGTTTTCAGGATGACATTCATGGTGAATGCATTGTATTATGCTCTGATATTTGAAAATATATAGTGTGCACATTTATCATTTTCACTTCCTCTGTTCATATGCATGTGTGTGTATGTGTGTATTTGGATGCATGCTCACGTGTGTAAACTAGGACCATCCATCTCCACAAATATGATACCAAAGTCAATACACTGCTTTCTGTCATGTGAAAAGCAGTATCTGTAAGTCTAATGCACTAAAATTAATCTTCGTGGACTCAAACAAAATATCCATGCTCAAAATATTTTCTTCAAGAAGGAATAGGTTTTTTATCTTATATATGACCTTCAAGGTCATAATCTTGGGCCTTGAAATTGCACTCTAACAAAGTATTTCTTTAATAGGGGCATTTAGAAAAAAATATTTTAATAATGGAATTCAAACTTAGCATGAAAGGATACTTAAAACAGTATAAGTTCAGGGATGGCAGAAATCATTCACAATATACAAGAAAATATATATGTGTATATATATATAAACACATACATATATTTTTAAAGTAGCAATGAAACGATAACATTTCTCATTTATAACTACATACATATGACAAAAATTAATAGAAGATAGAGCAGAGCAATAACTTGAATCAGTGGTGTGCATATATAATGTTCTAGCTGCATGATAAACTAAATAATTTGCACAAGAGTTTAATATCTCATAATTTAAGTTGACAGTATGTCTATAAAAATTAACCTTCACTTTAATATCTAAATATTAACTATTAACTCCAGACTTATTTTAAATATATCCAACTTATATATTCATCCTAAAGATAGTTGTAAGAATTGCTTCTTGCCTTTAGCATATCAAAATATTTCACATTCACACCTGACAGTTTCCCATACAATTTCATTACAGTATTTCATTATTTATGATGTTGTACATCTAAGATACAAAACTGTGGTTTCTCCTCTATTTTGTCCTCCAGATCTTTTGGAACAATGTACATGCAGGAATTTTATAAAATTCATTACTAGGAAGTGCTGTCTGGCAAGCACTCCCATTTTCTTATTCCAGTCGCCAAAATAGCTGGTGAAATTTGCAAGCCAGCAACCACTTCATCTAGGGCAGGCCCTTGTACTATAAATCCATAACTAATCCGGGTCAGCTGATAATGAAGGCAACTTTTGAAAAATGTCTGTTTTGGGGGAAAAAATCTCTGCTGCAATCCTATGTAGTCTCCTCAAATTCTATGCTCTACACTGTAGATTCAAATTATGTTGGTTTGACTAATATAATAATTTGTGCTGTCACTTAAGTCATGTCCGATTCTTTTCGACCCTGTGGATTGTTGCCGGCCAGGCGCCTCTGTCCATGGGACTCCCCAGGCAAGAATACTGGAGTGGGTTGCCATGCCCTCCTCCAGGGGATCTTCCCAACCCAGGGATCAAACCCGCATCTCTCTCTTACATCTTGTGCATTGGCAAGTGGGTTCTTTACCACTAGCGCCACCTGGGAAACTATTAAACAAAAATAATTGTTGTTGTTTAGTTAAGTCGTGTCCGACTGTTTTTCGGCCCCATTGACTGTAGCCCACCAGGCTCCTCTGTCCATGGGATTTCCCAGGCAAGACTACTGGAGCCGGTTGCCATTTTCTCCTCCAGGGTTTCTTCCCAACTCAGGGATGGAACCTGCATCTCCTGCGCTGCAGGTGGATTCTAATAGTTAACACTTACATAGTGCTTAAAATGTGCTGGGAAGTATGCTAACGTGTTAATGAGTTACCTCATATAATCCTCACAATTAATGCAGGTATTATCATTATACACATCCTATAGATGATGAAACAGAGGCACTGATTAAATAAATTAACCAATATTTCAAGAAATCACTAAAATGTAGAGATGGGACTGGAATCCTAGGAAATATTTACCCAAATATCTGTTTTTAATCCCTTCACTATCTTTGAAAAAGCCCACCACACATAGTAGAAAGCAATAATGTAATCAAAAATGTTTTGTGTTTGAAGACATTAAATGCATATGTTTTAATAAATCAGTATTGGATTAAAAATACAATAAAAGTGACTTAGTTTAAGCCTGTTTTTTCCTAACAATGTTTTGAGGAAAAATCTATATGCTTCAGATATTTGCTCAATCTCCTATATAGAGTACGTATCCCAAAAGCCATGTGGAGAAACATTCTGTATTTTAATTCTGTTAAAAATGTTGAGATTTGACAGAAAACAATGAAGTTCTGTAAGCAATTATCCTTCAATAAAAAAATAAATTTAAAAAAGAAGCAAAAAAAGTTCTCAAATTCACAGACAGAAAAATAAGAATGCAAAATATAATATATTTATAGTGCATTAGCTGATATCAGATACCTACAGACATGAAACCCTTAACAGGAATGAGGGTATTTTAAGCATGACCTAACATGCATGAATTAGTGTGCGGGTAACCATAATTGTAAGACATTTTAATCACAGGCCAATTTTATTTATTCCCATAAAGTTAAACTGTTGGCTTGATTTTCTTTTTTCTGTCAATGAACACATGGCAAAACAACAATTTACATGCTACCTATTGATCACTTGTATAATGAAGTTTTTCAATAAACCAAGCTGACTTTTTTGTAATCCACTCAGTATATGAAGGTCTTATTCAAATGACATGGAATGCTGCCAAAGCAGCATGGAATCGGTGGCTGTTAGTGTCTTATTTTTATTTTGTATTTTTCAGAATAAATTATTAAGTTAACTAAGCTATACAACTTTGTTTTAGTCTTAAGCATGCTGACTAAGGGGTTAGAAAATCAGGAGAAAATTTGTCAAAGATTGGTTAAAACATTTACATTATCTGAGTCTTTTAAATTAGGTTGTAGTACTCCACGTTCTCTAAGTGCCTTGACAATTTAAAGATCAACTGTAACTAGTTTTCCAGTTTTCTTCATTATTTCTCATACCCACCCACAATTCCAAAAACATACTCAAAAACTGATATTTTTTAAAGCCTTATAATTGTTTTTAATTTTAGATGGGATAGAAAATCTTTAATAATTCATTTGGTTTTAGGAACCAGATCTTTATAATATTATAATGTTTAGAAACTATTGATCAACTAAGTGACTCAACAATTAAAAATGGATACATTTTCAAATGGGTTTTTCCATTCAACCATACAGTTGTATAGTTACCTAAAGGTCACCTAATCCATTTACTTCCATTTGGACTTCACCTAAACTATTACAGAAACAGAGATTTATAATCTCATTCAAAACTTTGAGATATTTTCAAAAAGTATATTTTTTAAGTAATTCAAAGTCTCAGTGATTGTTATCTCCATATGGATATAGAGAATATAAGGCTGAATATTTCCAGCAGAGTAATCATTTGTCCTTGGAGAAAGAAATGGCAACCCACTCCAGTATTCTTGCCTGGGAAATTCTATGGACAGAGGAGCCTGGTGGACTATAGTCCATGGGGTGGCAAAGAGTCAGACATGACTGAGCACATGATAAATAATCATTTGCCCCCAAAACACCTGATAATGAATTGGGATAGATTATTCCAGACTGAAAACCTTATTTGCAAATATAGCTGGCTTTTATATTATTCTACTCAACAACATTAAACATTTGATCAAAAAATGCTTTCTATGCACTCGATCAAGTATAAATGGAAACACAAAATACCTGTTTATGTGTGCCTTCCTTCACTCATGCCTGCTCTCACACACTCATTTCTACCTAATATTGCTTTGTGGATTCTGCTACAATTCATGCTGCAATTTTTACCATCCTAAATCTCATGCACTCACTGCTAGCAGGTATCTGCAGGTGTTTGCCTACAAGAAGTTCATTGACAGTTTATCACAATAAGAGTGCTTTCTGTGGTAGTGAAAATTAGCTGCAAAAGCAGAGCAGGCTAAGTAATGTAGGACAAGGATGCTTCACGTGTTGTGAATGCATAATTATTTATTACTGGTCAGGCAAAGAGTCATCGTTCTGCTGTGATTATTTTTTTTTTCCATGGAAGAAAATTAGTTATCAAATTCTAGTTTCCACAGATACTGTCAGTGTACTGGAAGGACTGCAGCTGTATCGTGAGTCTCATGGACATTTAACTTCTGATAGCTGTGAATGCTTCTTTGTGAATGCAGACATTGCTCTTTGACTCAGTTCCTGGAAGAACTCCAAGATGCATTCTCGAGCACTGCTGCCTGCTCTCTGAACGCATATTAGGAGAAGGTGGTCAGAAACGTCATGAACTGCTAAAGTGGACAGATACTTTTACTGTTTTTACACACTTATGTATTTCAGCATGGTAATATATAGATGAAGTGTGATAGCCAATGATGATCCTAGTATTTATGAATGTTCAATATTTGGAGATTCATAATTATGGTAAACCATCCCATTATAATTTTATTGACATTGGGGAAAGACTAACATACAAAAGCACCCTAATATTTTGAGTTTTATGAAGTTTTGCATGTTGTATTCAAAATGAAATAAGACTTTGACAAAGAGGGTTGATACGGTTAAAGTCAGGTGTTCAAAAATGATAAAATATTTATTTGTAGTTCTTTGTAAGTAGATGTTAGTTATTTGTGATTAATATTTTCATGAACTAAAATGATTTTTCAATTACTAACAAAATTAGTTAAATCATAGGTATCTTATTGTATGTATTATTTTTAAAAAATTTAGAAAATATGTCATGCCAATTTTCAATCATTTTTATAAAAAATTGATATGACAAAGGGCTATGGAGTTATCTCTCTAAACTTATGCATGAAACTGTTCATATGAGTAATCCTCAAAGGTATCGTTTTAGTATGTTATTAATGATTTTTAGGTGGCTTTATAATGATTAATTTTATAATGCTTGCTCTAACTTCTGCTTTACTAAATGTAAAATAATCATTAGTCAAAAACTCAAAAATCAGGGAAAATTATTATTAGAGACCTCTTTACTTTAGAAAAAATTATATTTAATACTACAAATGGGCTTCCCAGGTGACTCAGTGGTAAAGAATCCACCTGCCAATGTAGGAGACATGGGTTTGCTTCCTGAGTTCGGAAGAACCCTGGAACAGGAAAAGGCCCCACAACAGTATTCTTGCCTGGAGAATTCCGCAGACAGCAGAGCCTGGCGAGCTACAGTCCATGTGGTTGCAAGGGTCGGACATGACTGAGTAACTGATCACAGCACAGCATAATATAAATATTCAAAAATAATTGTGGGTTACTGAACAATATCTTCTGGTAGTTAATGTCTTTGATATTCTTAAGGTAGACTAATATAAGGATGGCTTATTTATGAATGTATTTCATGACCAGTTTAAGATATATTTTATTATGATGATATCTTAAAGAATAGTATTATATATTAATAATTTGGAATGTATTTCTATTGTTGATTTAGAATCCATTTGCTATTATAGAAATGATGAATCACTTAGAAGGTATCTTTACTGAACCTAATCACTAAGTATTGATAAATTGTTTTCACTTTTCCTTTAAACTGAGGTAAAAGTTCAAAAGAATGCATTTGAATTGACACAGTGAAGTTGAGAAAATGAATACTGAGAGTCCTTGTAATTCTATCACAGTGTGGATCTGCTATGCACTGTCTGTATGAATTACGGAGCATCACCAACTATCTTGAAATTCAGTTTTCTTATCTGTAAAGAAAGACAATACTTCATGAAGTTTCTGTAATAATCAATGGGAGAATGAGACAAATCTATGTGAAATAGCTACCAAACAGTGAATGAGTATAGGTATGTTGTGTGTGTGTGTGTGTATATATATAAACATTTTATTCGCCTTTGATTTTGGATTATAAATGATGTATAAATTTCCTGTTGATGCTTGTGTTAGTTGTGGTTGATAAACCACATAACAAATTGAAAAACACAGTCAAATAGATTCCTATTTTTTTCTGAGAAATCAATCTAGGCTCCGTTTCTCTATATGGGATTCCCTGGTGGCAGTAAAGAATTCACAGTGCGGGAGATTCAGGTTTGATCCCTGGGTCGGGAAGATCCCCTGGAGAAGCAAATGGTCACCCACTCCAGTATTCTTGCCTGAAATATCCCATGGACAAAGGAGCCTGGCGGGCTATAGCCATGGGGTCGTAAAGAATCAGACATGACTAAGCACACACACACACACACACACACACACACACACACACACACACACACACATTCTCCATATACTAGGAATCATTTTAGTATTTAATTACTGATTTTTTAGGAGGCATACAAAGCTTTCTCTAACTACTGTTTTACTAAATGTAAAACAATAATTGGTAGAAAAACTCAAAAATAAGGGAAAACTATCATTAGAAACTTCTTTACTTTAGGAAAAAGTATACTATAAATGGGCTACCATATCAATACTATAATTAAATACTTTTAAATTTAAAAGTACCTAGAAATAAATTCATGACTATCTTCATATGAGTAAATGGCAGTGTAGTCATTGGTTAAAGTCAACCTGCATAGCAGTCACTACTCACATAATATAGCAATTAAGGATGTAGATTGATTGTACAAAGAACTGTGCATCTTATACTGGTGATTCAAATCCAAATTAGTTTTTTGTTCATTGGGATATGTAACAATCAATTAAAATTGGAGCAAACATTAAAATATGTCATATGACAATAACTATGAATCTAATGTCACTATAAAAGCTTCATGAGATTGATGGAATGTCTTTGATCATGGGATAAAAAATGCATCATGTTAGATTCAAAAAACACTGAACTGCCTCTGATCTGTCTTTCACAGAAGGTATACCATTCATAAGTGAGAACTGGATTGCCAATATTTATTTACATGCAGTTTACTTTATATTTTAAGGTAACGTGAAAAATTTTAAGTCTACAATCTAAGAGTAATGATTATGTTATTTTTCTTCCAAGGAGATTACATTTTAATACTTATCCTTTGATGAACCAGTGTGGTAGTCTAAAGGTCCAATGAAGAAAAAGCACAGTAAATTCCTTATATGTAAAATATATGACCTACCCAGGGAGGTGTGTTCATAAATGCACATGCACAGTGGATGCAAAGCCAGAGTGGAGAATGGGGCTGGGATCTCTGAGGGCCAGTCTACTGCTCTGGACCACGTGGCTTCCTATCTACCTGGGACTTGGGCTCTGAAGCCACTGATGCTCCTTTATGAAGCTACAGTGATTTGTCCCATAGTGGAAGTATAGGTCAATTTTATTACCAACATTTTAGATTGATTAAAAACAAAACAATCCCAAAATTTATAATAATTTGTTATAATTGGAACTGATTACCAAGCTGTTACATTTTTGTTTCAAACATATAAATCTGATTTCATACGAACTGAGATTTACTCGAATCCTCATGGATATTAGAGGCCATATTTGCATTCAGTGGTGGTAGTGGTTTAGTCACAAAGTCATGTCTGACTCTTGCGATCCTGTGGGCTGTAGCCTGCCAGGCTCCTCTGTCCATGGGATTTCCCAGGCAAGAATACTGGAGCTATTTCCTTCTCCAGAGGATCTTTCAGACCCAGGGATCAAACTGTGTTTCCTGTCTCCTACAATGCAGGTTGATTCTTTATCACTGAGCCACCAGGGAAGCCCTTTTTGCATTCAATAAATTCATTAATTACAATTTGCTGTCCAAACTCTGTTTACTTTAATTGTGCAAAACACCACTCAGCTTCAAAATAGAGCTTTTGCATTCAAATAGATGGAATGCGTGAGAGTTCAAGTGCACTTTTTTTTTTCCAACTGACTGACAGGCTTCTCTGCACAAAGAGCCTATTCTAGAAAACTCCTAAAGCAAATTACCCCTTTAGGACTTTCTTTTCCAGTTCTACTAACATTCCATTGTGTGAGCTGGAGAAAAACACTTTAGAGGGTACTTCATCATGCATAAAAAGGCACTTATCTTCTAAAAAAATTCTATTGATATAATCTACCTTTCTTTCTTGATGGGGGTGTAATGAGGATGTAATAAGGAATTTTTAAATGCCTCTAAAATGCCTTGGAACCTTTAAAAGAATGGTAGAAACCCTCAACTCAATGCAATTTAGTAGGATTGAATAGAGACCCTCAACAGAATGTAAATCAGGCCTCTTGCCAAATATGAATCATAATTGTCCTTGTTTATTGAGAGTGTCATAATCACCATCATTAGTTATGAGTGCAGCTGTTCATACTGATTGAATTTCCAAGGTATCCCAGATATTGCACAAGAAACACTATTTCAGTCTTTTAGGGATTTATACTCCCAAACTGCACGGCCAATATGGTAGCCACTCACCACATGTGGTTATTTAAATTAATTAAAATTCAAAAAATCAAAATTTTATTTCCTATAACACCAGCTGCATTTCAACTTATCAGTAATCATTTGTAGTCAATGGCTATCATGTTAGACAAAACAGGTATAGATTACTCCCTTCACAGAAAGTTCTATTGGAGAACCCTTTTAGAGGCTTGGCAAATCTAAGCTACAAGAAATATTATTCAAGTACACAATTTATGCAACAGTATTTTTGTATTTTATGCCATTTATTTTGACTAGAGAACGTAGGTGGTTTATCGGAAAGTCAAAATATCTCTTAAATCACCCAATCATCCTGATATGAATCAACTCATTGTTTTATATCAAACATAATAGGGCTTAACACAATCTGGGTACTAAAAAAATTCATTGAATGAATAAACTCATAAGTGGACAAGGATTTCTTATATATACAGAGGGGCTTCCCAGGTGGCTCAGCGGTAAAGAAACTGCCTGCCAATGCAGGAGACTCAGGAGACCCAGGTCCAGTCCCCGGGTCTGGAAGTTCCACTGGAAGAGGAAATGGCAACCCACATCAGTATTCTTGCCTGGAGAATCCCATGGCTACAGGAGTTTGGTGGGCTGCAGTCCATAGCGTCGCAGAGTCAGACACAACTGAGAGACTAAGCACACATGCACATGTATACAAATAACTATTGGGAGTTCATTTTTCTCACTGCTAATGGGGTAATAGACACAATAAAATTCTGTTCTCAATAAAACATGATAGTTTAGTCCAGATTAAAAGAAAACTTTATGCAGTGACTAGAACACTGTGTTAGATAATGTAAGGTAATGTTTAGATAATTAAATCTTAAACGTTGGTTAGAGGAGGCAGGGAAGACTGTTTTGATGAAGAAAGTATTTACAGTGAATTTCCGAGAACAATAGATAAAAGTGAAACGCCAGTTGCTTAAAAGGGCTGCTGCTGCTGCTGCTAAGTCGCTTCAGTCATGTCCAACTCTGTGCGACCCCATAGACGGCAGCCCACCAGGCTCCCCCATCCCTGGGATTCTCAAGGCAAGAACACTGGTGTGGGTTGCCAGTTCCTTCTCCAGCGCATGAAAGGGAAAAGTGAAAGTGAAGTCGCTCAGTCGTTTCCAACTCTTAGCGACCCCATGGTCTGCAGCCTACCAGGCTCCTCAGTCCATGGGATTTTCCAGATGAGAGTACTGGAGTGGGGTGCCATTGCCTTCTCTGCTTAAAAGGACAGCACAAAGCAAAGGATTGGAGTTGGGGGAAAAGTGGATTTATTTTGAAGGGATAAAATGATTATGGGAGTCTCCTGTTGAATGAAGGATTCCAGTTGATAAAAGTTGAATAAACTATGGTCAATGTAGACATTATCATGCAAGCAGCAGTCATTTTTTAAATATTGTGAGGACACTGTTTTAGAATGATTGTTTTTCTCTGCAAAACCAGAAAGAATACAGAAATTATAGGCCTAACAAAATGCTTGTTTGGACTTGTTTCCTAGAAATGACCAGAGATATTTGAGAACCAAGAACTGATGAATTCCAAGAGACAAATCATAGCTCCAGGAGGAAGATACAGTTAAAGGCTTATCCGGCTCTATAATTAAACTGCCTCTTGTCCACAGGAATGTGCATATTTCAATGCAAGTGAGTCTAAGCCAGATGGCAGCAGACTTTGTTCTAACAGGGCCTGATATTAGTTTGTATATTTAGAATATGTCACAATTACACACTCACTCGTCTTCCTGCAAATAGCAGTGAAGATCTGCTGCTGACAATTTCAAGTATAATCACTTATTCTCTTTAGACAATCATTTTGATCGTTCCTTCATCCATCATATCAAATAAAGCTAATATTGCCAGTACACAGTATGGCTCTGTATAGTGAAGATAAAGAGAAGCTAGCTTCTATTAATTAATATTGGCAGCTAGAATTGAGTGGCACATATAAGTGCTATAAAGAGAAATCATTTTAACTAACTAGTTTATACTCATATTTTTAGAAAGATATTCAGTACCTCCATAAGTAACAGTGTGTCATAAAAAAATAAAATAGTTTTGAGAACTATAGGACAGAATGTAATTTGGTAAAATCGTCTTCTTCATCACATTTCCTATCATTCTTCCAAATATTATCATTATATCTCAAGTACATAGTGTTTTTATAGGGAATGTGCATGTAAATTGAAATGTTTATATATAATGTAAATATATATATACACACACACTCTTCCAGGTGGCTTCCATGGTAACTCAGTGGTAAAGGACCCTCCTACCAATGCAGGAGACACAAGTTCAACCCCTGTGTTGGGAAGATCCCTTGGGGAAGAAAATGGCAACCCACTCCAGTATTCTTGCCTGGGAAATCCCATGGACAGAGGAGCATGGCAGACTACATTCTGTGGGGCTGCAAAAGAATCAGATACCACTGAGCACTCACTCACTTACTCTGTATGTGTGTGTGTGTGTGTGTGGTGAAAAATAAATCTCCAGTTTACTCAAGATTTCCCAGTTCTCCAAGAGGCAATCACTACTGCAGAATTGGTGCATCTTTCCTGAAAATTTCTCTTTTATCCCTTTCTTACTGCCTTTCTTTCTTTCTTCTCTCTCTGTTTCAACAGGATTCATAGATGATGCTACATACACTATTAATAATGGCAGATCTGGATTCCTATATATACTGTTATTACAGGAAGAAAGGTCTCCCCAATTATAGGCTGATAAGTACCACTTCTCGTTCAGTCAGACATGTAGGCTGTTCTAAACCATTTACAAATATATGAGTCCGTTACAATGAATATCTTCTTATATATCACATCCTATACTTTACTTTGGTAACACCTGTAGGCTACTTTCTGAAAGTATGATTGTTCAAAAGAGATATCCATTTTAACTTTGGGTAGTTATTTTCAAGTGGTCCTACAAAGAGGATGTTTTAACACCTAAAACTGGCAAAAAAGAAAAAATTAGAGGGTATGTACAAGGAACTATATGAGACAGGAAGAAAATGGTCTATTTTACACATCTTTTTTTTAATGCTTCTGAGAGCATATTTCTAAGACTGCAAATAACTAGTTAAATCTGTAAGTGAATAAATAATCTTGGTAAATTAAGTCAGTTTAGCCAGCCATTTCAGATTTGATAAATATCACTACATGATATATTTAATTGTTGTAATTTGAATTGTAGGAAACTGATCAAATCAATATGCTATATCATTATTAGTTTAGCAACTGCATAGAGAAACAATCATAAATGATGACTCATGTTTTCACCTCCAAGAAATGTGTTTCTCCTTTCAGGGGTATGTGGGATATGAAATTTCAATTTCAAAGACATTAAAAATATAATTTAAATCTGAAACTTTTTTCATTGATTAAATAGGATAGTACATAGTCTTCTTAGCTATTATTATCACAAAAGTAATTTATCCAAGTTAATTTGGGAGGAGTCTGGAATCTAGCATTAGAATTCTAAAATCCTAATTCACTAGTCAGGCTAACAACAACAACAGAAAATACAAGGTCTACTGGTTTTGATCTCAATGATTTTGATTTATAGTTGTAAAATCTCATAATTATCACCAAAGAATTTCCTTTTTTATAATCTCTGTTAAGACTCCTGCATGATGGACTATAGTTCTTGACTAAGCTCTTTACTATTCTAAATAAACCACAGAGTGATACACAAAAGTAATTTGATGAGATATCTTAAGAAATGCTTTCAATATAAGAACTCTCCCAGGGTTCATAAGGCACTAAAACAATAATTCCAGGTAATAATAAATATGAATTCACAAAACTATATGGTCAATTTTAAGTGACAAATATGCTAATTGTAGTTTGAACTTAAATTTTAATAAGCAGGTATTAAATTAGGTCCATCCATAATTTGCACTAATTATTGACAAATCTATTACCACATACGAAATGTATTCATAATGACACGAGATCATGAGCTAATTATAATATGCATAAACATATTCATAAACAGCTGGAAAAAGATTCTCAGCTTTTCACATCCATCTCAATCAAAAAATGTCCAATTTAGTATCAATGACCTAAAATATGGAGAGATGTATTTGATCAGTAATTTAATTTTCTAGTTCCTAAGTGTGTTTATGTAATCATATGCGTACATTTGAGTGTTGAGTTGTAGCATGTATACATATCACATGACTATTTATTGTTGTATACAGACTAAAACATGTTTGTTCCTCTAGATAAAAATCTTGCTCAAATTAGATCAGCTACATGATTCTTCCATATCTTTTCTAGGCAGTAGTTAACAGTCAAAGCAAACAAAAGTCTACACACTAAAAACGACGCCTTTTCTTGTTTTTATAATGTTTTCTTTCTCCATTCTTCTGTTCTTGTCTCTTCATGTCACAGTATTTTCTCAAAATTCACTTTCCCGCAGGGAAGCTTACAGAGACCCCTAGTGGTAAACTCTTGGTGGCGTCTCAGGCCATCTTCAATACTGAGTTAAGACAGAAAGTTGTCATTAACTTATCCAACCACAAGAGGTAAACTAGAATACTTTTAGTGTCAGTGTTTCTAACAAAATTATAACCTAAGTTAATTGCAAACATGTTAATGCTGATTAACAGGCTGTATTTTAATTTAGGATAATAAAGTAAAAATAACAAAACCAAAAATTAAACTAAAATTTGATATTAAATGCAAGTGTGAAGATTTAGGAAAGGAACAGAAGAATGAACTAAATAACTATGCTTCAGTTACTTTGAGAAGTCTAATAATTATATAAGCCACTTCATACCCATTGAGAACTTCTATAGAGATTATCAACATTGAAAAATATGTCTCTGTGATAGAGCTTAACATTTATATTTCAAAAGTTTCTAACTGTAATTAACATGTAATTTGAAAATTATGACACTCAAATACTTTTGTAAATATAAAAGCAATTTTATACCTTAAAAAAATTTCTACAATGTTTACATCATGTTAGAAGATAATGACTAAATAAACAATACAGCAACAAGCCTGTTTTGGGTGAAGTTTAAGTTGCCTGTTTATATAATGTACCTGTAGCAAGTGACTATCATTCCTAGGCCAAATGGTTGTAAATTTACTAGGAAGTTCTATTATTATAATACTTTACTTTTAATTATCTGATACTATGGATTTCTTCTTTTCTCCCTCCCTGGTAACTACCCCAAATTTAAGCAAAACTAACAAAATCTTTTCAAACCAAGTATGAATGGCTTTACTAAAAAAAAAAGAAATTGCAAAATAGACTCAGAATAAATTTCACGAAATATTGCAAAACCTCAGAAGACTATCATACTCACCACCTCCAGAAAACTCTTTCTAATTCAACAGAGAGGATGTAGAAAGGTATGATAGTGGCAATATGTATATACATATTTTTCAAAATTAATATTAATTTATATATAATCAGGATATTATAACCATAATGTTACCCCAAATATTACCAAAAAAGACACGATATCAGTTATGTTTAAGACAATTACAAAAGATACTACATAATTAATTTCAAAATTAAATGGCTAAAATACATTTAAGTGATAAAACTACCCAGTTATCAAAAGAACAGACACATGTGTAACTCAACCTACATTGGGCCATTTAGAACGATCAACTTTTCTTCTATGATGGACTACAGCTCTAATATTACGAACTGTGGAAATGTGCGTTATGAAGGTAAAGACTCCCTTTTTGGGGTCTGGTTTCATGAAAAGAGCCAGGAATACTTACTGTAGAGAAGACGCTAGTAGAGTTTAGCAGGTGACTCTTCAAGAAACTTGCTTTCTATCCTTATTGCATTTATTTAGGGATGTCCAGCTTTTTAGTATACACCAAATAATATTCACAATCTCTCTGAAAGTCGTTCACATCCCTTGTATCGCCTAGACATACTCATCAAACGTAATTCTTAAAAAAAAAAAAAAAAATAGTGCCCTTGTCTGCAGCTAGGATGGACCACTCCCTCTTCCAGGGTCCTTTACAGGACAAGAGACAGCAGTACGGGCTGTGCGAGTCTAATAAACGCGAGGTGGACGGCAGACCATCAGCCCAGGGCTGGAATCATCTGTTCCTGACCACCAAGCAGCCTGACACTGTCGGGGCTATTTCCACCCCTCCCTTTTTCAATCGGAGGGTTGCAACAGTCCCACACTCGTATTACGCACATGGTCCAAGACTGCTCTGTCTCCCACGAAGGTGGCAGTCGTTGGGGGGGGGGGGGCGGGGGCGAGGGGCGGGTAGTGGGGAGGCTCGGGTTGCGCCGCCCGAGCCCAGGGACGCCTTCGCCCTCGGCTGCCATCTATCGGCCGCGGAGCGCCCGCTTCGTCCCGGGCCCATCATGTCTGCTGCAGCTTGGCTCGCACCAGCCGCGCGACAATAAACAAGTGCACCGGACGGGGCCCTGCGCCCGCGCCGGAGCAGCTGTCTCAGAGACCCCCGCGAAGCTTACCGCGTGGCCACCTCCTCGCCGCCCGGGAAGGAAGACGCGACTTTTCTCTGAGTTTTTTGTTTTTTGTTTTGTTTTTTTTTTTAAGAGCTGCCGGGCGGCCGGGACACGCCACAGGCTTAGAACAACGCTGTTCCTGCCCTCCCGGCCCCTCAAGGATGTCGGAGATAGAGAATCCCAAATAATGAATATCGCGCGCAGCATCCGGAGAAGGAATAGAGGAAAAGCCCCTGCAAACACTCGGAGCGACGAAATGGCCAAGAGGATGCGGGAGCCTTCCGCCCACTGAACAGGGGCCGCGGCGGCGGCGGCGGCGGCGGGCTCGGCGCGTGGACACCGGCGGCGCGGGATCCCAGTGCGGTGGTCGCCGCGGCGCACGGGGAGCGGAGGACGGCGCGGGAGCCGCAGCCGCCGCGGGAGCAGCCGAGGGGCCGGTGCCACCTTCGCTCGCCCCCTCACTACCATGTACAGTGTGCGCTGCAAGAAGAAGGCGGGCGATGCATGCACTCCCTTGCGCCCCGCTCCCTCTGGCTGGTCCCCGGGCGTGCGCCACTGACCAGGGGGGAATGTGGTGAAGACGGCGAGGACAGCCCAGGGGGGAGGGGAGGGCCGGCCCGCGCGAACCCAGGCCGGCGGGTGCCAGCAGCCGGAGGCGGCTGGAGGGGGCGGCGGCCGCTGCTGGCTCGGAGAAAGTTGGCCCCTAGGCAGATGGCAACTGTAAGTACCCGCCTGGGGGGCGGGGGGGGGGTGCGGCGGACGGTGCCGGGGACCCCGCGATCGCGCGGTGGCGCGGGCTTGGGAGCGAGTGTGCGAGTGAGCGTGAGTGTGAGCGGATACGAGCGCTCAGAGAGGCTGACCGTCACGTTGGCTGGGCCGCCTGGGGCCAGGCAAGCCTGCTTGGCATCCCCCTCCTCGGGCTCTGCGCCTCCTCCCCCGCTCCGGCAGCTCTCTCCCCGCCCCGCCCGGCTCCCGGCCCCTACAGCGCGGCGCCTCGACCGCCGGTCCTCCGCCGCCCCCTCCCCCTCCCTTCCCAGCCCGCCGCTCGGGATTGTCCCCCCCAACCCGCCCCGACACTCCCCCCACACCCCGCTGCCCGCTCCGACTACCACTGAGAGCGCCGGGGAGAGCCTCTCGGGAAGCCCCGGAACCCGCGGTCGCCACCGCGGCGGCGGCCCGGGGCTGGCGGCGTCCGGGCGCCTCTTTTCTCACAGCCGCCCGGATCGCGGTACTCGCCCCGCCTGGACTCCCGAACCCCAGTGCACACCCCAAAGAGGTTTTTGGTTTTTGTTTTTTTTTTGCAAGGGTGGCTATGATGAGTGGGCCTCGGAGATGTAAGACGGGGTAAGTCGGCCGTTTACTTTGCCAAAGAGGCTCCAGCGTGTGTGTGTGTCTGTTTGTGTGTGTGTCTGTGTGTGTGTGTGGCGGCCGGGTGGCTGTCTTCCCCTCTCCTCCTGCCCCTCCTTCCTCCCCTTTCCCGGCCTTCGCTTTGGGGCGGGGTGGGGGAGGGGGAGCCTCGCGATCTGGAACTCCGGGGGCTCCTGCCTGGGGGCTGCCACCGGAGCAGCTGCGCCCCAGAGCCGCGGGTCCGGCCTGGGTGCCGGGCTTCAGCCCACCCGGCCCCACGCTGCTTCATGCGGGGATGCTTAGGACCACGATCCAGGGTTTAATTCTTTGTGGGCAGGAGCGGGGGGAAACAGATACAGCGTCTCCGCCCCCGCCCTCCAAAAAAGAAAAAATCTGAGACTCTGAGAATGTGCAGCGTCCCCGCGAATTTACATCGGAGGTGCGTTTCCCAGTCAGAAATGTCAGCCTTGCCCGGCTCATTCAACTTTATTTGCTCAAATTTTCGGGCTCCTTTGATATCAGGGAGGAGGGAATCGGGAGTGGGGTGAGAGGGAAGCTCCTTTGACCCTGGCGAGCCAGAACTGAATTAAAGTTGTAAACGCTCAAGTTTAATATTGGCTGGACACGTTTGGCGATGGGCTGTCAGAGTGGGTGGGAGGTGAGTGGGGGCGGGGAAGCGCCGGGCGGGAGGGGGAGGGGACCCAGCCCCCGCTGAATGGCTGTGCCGATTTGATCCAGCGGAGAACGGCGATTTCAAGGTAAACGTTTTGCTTTCATAGAGGGTGTCTGTGCCGCTGTTAAGCCGGGAGGTGTTTTGTCGCTGCGTTGGGAGGTCGGGGATACTTGCAAGGTTTAGACACTGTGGATTCCCATTCGTCTCGACACGTCTGGGTGACCACACGTGAATGATTCGCAGGCACACTTGCACACGTGCGTGCGAATGCAGGGGCTCTTCATAACGCGGGCTGGAGTCGACTCGGGGATCCAGATCGTGGTCTCCAGGCTTGAACCCATGCCTCAGAACCGTCTTGGATTTAGTTAGGGGTTGCGATTCGACATCAGACTTCGGGGGTGGTGAGGCAGAGCCAAGCAAGGCTGGACAGAGAAAAAAGGCATTGGTTCCACGAGCCCAGCATTTCTACCGAATGTTCCCTCTCCCCCTCCTTCCCCCAACCAACGCAACACACACTAACACACACTCGCTCCATTTATGTCCTTTCCTTCTGAGCGCTGCTATCGACTCGAAGTAGGAAGTCGAAGGAAGCCTTTAAAGGGACAAAAAGAAAGCCAGAAAGAAAAGGGAGAGGAGGGTCAGATTGATTCCTTGCGGAGATGAAATTTGGATATTAAAGCACTGACTTGTGTCACTTGCTGTCCCCCCTTCCTTGCCCCCTTCTATTTTGCCTCTTAATCAGCCCAAGTCCCCTTTCTGAGGGAAGAAGGTGGGGGTGGGGAGAGTAAAGCCTTCATAAATAAATTCAATAAGCAACTCCGAAGGTGGGGATGTTGGCGAGGTGGTAGTTCAGTCGCAATCTTGCTAATTTGGTAGGGTTAGTTTTGCATACCGTGGCAAAGAGACGCGGAGCCCGAGGTGAGGGAGGCTTTGGCGCTGGTCCTGGGTTTACTTTTAGCTGATTCTGGGTAAGCGGTGGGAATGTCTTCTTTAAACTCCAGGTACCCGGAGCTTGTTCCGGAATTGCGGATGCCTTCGCAGAGTTCTTTGTAATCCATCGTGCAGAACTATTTCAGTGGCTTAAAAATGCGGTTTAGTAGTGTCGCTGACATGATCAATGAGGAGACGTGGACGCAGGGCGCTCTAGGGGAGGCGCTGCTAAGTGGCACCGTGCATGCAATTAGGACGCTGATGTGCTTAATAGCGTGATACTGAAGTCCACCATCAAAGCGAAAGCGCTCTCCTTTTTCTCCATGCTCAAAGCTCCCGAAGACAAATGGTCTTAAGAGCTTCTGGGTCCTTTTGATGCCTTATCTCGCATGCTTTTTGCCTCTGTGAAAAGTATTCTTTAGGTTCCCACCCTGGCATTTCCAGCGATGGTTTTAAAATAGCCCAAGTATTGTGGCTCATGGGCTTTTCTGTGAAAATGGGAGACCTTCACGGTGAACTGTTAACTGAAGAGGTTTTGAAAGAAAAGCAGAGGGACTGGGTATAGGTGAGGTGGGAAACCTGATAAAAATGGTGCTTCTTGTCTCTTAAATTTGAACCGTGAAACTGAGCTGACAGCCATTTTATGTATATTTATGGATTGGTTTGGGGGGGGCAGGGAAGAACACTAAAACGGGACTCTGTCTAACCTGCCCTTATCTTGTAAGGAGCAGCATGTTCCTGTTGTCATTAGGGAATGAAATCAACCTTTAAATCAAAGTGAATATCAGATTTTAATCAAGTCTGGAGAATGTCCATGTACTTTGGGGTGTGGGGTGTCATTACTCTCCCCTTCTTCTGGATGTCAGAAGAACAGTATTAGGAAGGAAAGAGACTTTCTAATTGATCCCTTAAGTTTTTGTCATATTCTGTTGTTTCGTTTTTTTTTTTCCCCTCTCTCCCT
Organism: Okapia johnstoni; assembly: GCA_024291935.2. NCBI lineage: Eukaryota > Metazoa > Chordata > Mammalia > Artiodactyla > Giraffidae > Okapia > Okapia johnstoni. The sequence continues at coordinate 20,469,645 of CM044321.1, read as the reverse complement.
TGCAGGAGATAAAATGCACACGTGCTGCCCCCCAGTAACTTTGGAACAGGATCTTCACAGAAAAATGCAGAGCTGGATGCTGCAGACTCTAGCGTTTGCTCTAACATCTCTCGTCCTTTCGTGTGCAGAAACCATCGATTATTATGGGGAAATCTGTGACAATGCATGTCCTTGTGAGGAAAAGGACGGCATTTTAACTGTGAGCTGTGAAAATCGGGGGATCATCAGCCTTTCAGAAATTAGCCCTCCCCGTTTCCCAATCTACCACCTCTTGTTGTCTGGAAACCTTTTGAGCCGCCTCTATCCCAATGAGTTTGTCAATTACACTGGGGCTTCGATTTTGCATCTAGGGAGCAATGTAATCGAGGACATTGAGACTGGGGCTTTCCACGGGCTGCGGGGTTTAAGGAGATTGCACTTGAACAATAATAAACTGGAACTTCTGCGTGATGATACCTTCCTTGGCTTGGAGAGCCTGGAGTACCTACAGGTCGATTACAATTACATCAGTGTCATTGAACCCAACGCTTTTGGGAAACTGCATTTGCTGCAGGTGCTTATCCTCAATGACAATCTCTTGTCCAGTTTACCCAACAACCTTTTCCGTTTTGTGCCGTTAACGCACTTGGACCTGCGGGGGAACCGGCTGAAACTTCTGCCCTATGTGGGGCTCTTGCAGCATATGGATAAAGTCGTGGAGTTACAACTGGAGGAAAACCCCTGGAATTGCTCCTGTGAGCTGATCTCCCTGAAGGATTGGTTAGACAGCATCTCCTACTCCGCCCTGGTGGGGGATGTGGTTTGTGAGACCCCCTTCCGCTTACACGGCCGGGACTTGGACGAAGTGTCCAAGCAGGAACTCTGCCCAAGGAAACTTATTTCGGACTACGAGATGAGGCCGCAGACGCCTCTGAGCACCACGGGGTACTTACATACCACCCCGGCCTCGGTGAATTCCGTGGCCACTTCTTCCTCTGCTGTTTACAAACCCCCCTTGAAGCCCCCTAAGGGGACTCGCCAACCCAATAAGCCCAGGGTGCGCCCCACCTCTCGGCAGCCCTCCAAGGACCTGGGCTATGGCAACTATGGCCCCAGCATCGCCTACCAGACCAAATCTCCGGTGCCTTTGGAGTGTCCCACCGCGTGCAGTTGCAACCTGCAAATCTCCGATCTGGGCCTCAACGTCAACTGCCAGGAGCGCAAGATCGAGAGCATTGCAGAGCTGCAGCCCAAGCCCTACAACCCCAAGAAAATGTATCTGACGGAGAACTACATAGCCCTGGTGCGCAGGAGTGACTTCCTGGAGGCCACAGGGCTGGACCTCCTCCACCTGGGCAACAACCGTATCTCCACGATACAGGACCGCGCCTTCGGGGACCTCACCAACCTGAGGCGCCTCTACCTAAACGGCAACAGGATCGAGCGGCTGAGCCCAGAGCTGTTCTATGGCCTGCAGAGCCTGCAGTATCTCTTCCTCCAATACAACCTCATCCGCGAGATTCAACCTGGGACTTTCGACCCGGTCCCAAACCTCCAGCTGCTATTCCTGAACAACAACCTCCTGCAGACCTTGCCCTCAGGCGTCTTCTCAGGCCTGACTCTCCTGAGGCTCAACCTCAGGAGTAACCACTTCACCTCCTTGCCGGTGAGCGGAGTCCTGGACCAGCTGACGTCACTCATCCAAATTGACCTGCACGACAACCCTTGGGATTGTACCTGCGACGTGGTGGGCATGAAGCTGTGGGTGGAGCAGCTCAAAGCGGGCGTCCTGGTGGACGAGGTCATCTGCAAGGCGCCCAAGAAGTTCGCCGAGATGGATATGCGCTCCATTAAGTCGGAGCTGCTGTGCCCTGACTACTCGGACGTGGTGATGTCCACGCCCGCGCCCTCGTCCATCCAGGTCCCCGCGAGGACCAGCGTGGTGACCCCCGCCGTGCGGCTGAACGGCACCGGGGCGCCCGCGGGCTTGGGCGCGGGCGGAGGCGCCGCGTCGTCGGTGCCCTTGTCGGTGCTGATCCTCAGCCTGCTGCTGGTTTTCATCATGTCGGTCTTCGTGGCTGCTGGGCTCTTCGTGCTCGTCGTGAAGCGCAGGAAGAAGCACCAGAGCGACCACGCCAGCACCCACAACTCCGACGTGAGCTCCTTCAACATGCAGTACAGCGTGTACGGCGGCGGCGGCGGCGGCGGCGGCGGCGGCGGCGGCGGCGGCGGCGGCGTGGGGGCCCACCCGCACGCGCACGCGCACGCGCAGCACCGCGCGCCGGCGCTGCCCAAGGTGAAGACGCCCGCGGGCCACGTGTACGAGTACATCCCCCACCCCCTGGGCCACATGTGCAAAAACCCCATCTACCGCTCGCGGGAGGGCAACTCCGTGGAGGATTACAAAGACCTGCACGAGCTCAAGGTCACCTACAGCAGCAGCAACCACCAGCTGCAGCAGCCGCCGCCGCCGCAGCCGCAGCCCCCCCCCCCCCGGTGCAGCTGCAGCCGGCGGGGGAGGACGAGAGGCGGGAAAGCCACCACTTGCGGAGCCCCGCCTATAGCGTCAGCACCATCGAGCCCCGGGAGGACCTGCTCTCCCCGGTGCAGGACGCCGATCGCTTTTACAGGGGCATTTTAGAACCAGACAAACACTGCGCCACCACCCCCGCCGGCAACAGCCTCCCGGAATACCCCAAATTCCCGTGCAGCCCCGCTGCTTACACCTTCTCCCCCAACTATGACCTGAGACGCCCCCATCAGTATTTGCACCCGGGGGCGGGGGACAGCAGGCTGAGGGAACCGGTGCTCTACACCCCCCCCAGTGCTGTCTTTGTAGAACCCAACAGGAACGAGTATCTGGAGCTAAAAGCTAAACTAAACGTTGAGCCGGACTACCTCGAAGTGCTGGAAAAACAGACCACCTTTAGCCAGTTCTAAAACGCAAAGAAACTCCCTTGGAGCTCTTGCATTTCAAACAAACAAGCGAGCAGACACACACCGTGAACCCCATTTGATTCATTGTGTTGTTTCAACGTTTAGAGTGAAGTGCCTTGGCACGAGATTCTCAGCTTCGACAGAAGATACTGAAAGGGTGTGCAGTTTCCTTTTAATATCACACGCGGGGAAACGTTTGTGTACACTGGGCACATCACTTTCTCGCGTGTAGGGGAGGCGAGGAGAAGGGCTTTATGGAGGGCCGTTTGCTTCGCGGGTGACTTGTTAAAGGTCATAGTCATTTTTGTAGAGGTTGGAAGTGTTGAGAATGGTGGAAGGTGACAGCGCATAGATTCTCCTCTCCTCTTTTACTCCTTTCCCCTTCCCCTTCTCCCCCTTTGAGCCATGGGTGGGTCTAGGTGGCTTTTGTGGAGAGATTAGCACACCCCCAACTTTAATAGAAAGTTTGTTTTTTTCTTTCTCTTTCCCCCGCCCCCATTCTCTTTCTTCTCTGCTTCCTCTCCTTCTCTGCCTCCCTGCCTCCCTCCTCTCTCATTCCTTTCCTTTCTTTTTAAAGGATGTGTTTGTATGCATTCTGGACATTTGAATTAAAAGAACAAAAGTATTGTGATCTTGAAAAGATCACCATAGATGTGGACAAATCATTAAAATTACAGAGCTATATGATCCATAATTGATTAGTCAAAATAACTTATTGATGAAATATACGAATATTTTATTGTAGCACCTATTTTTATATGCACATTTAGCATTTCTCTTTCCTTCACTATTTAGCCTATGATTTTCACAGAGGTGTCGCACTATATCAGGAGCTGTATTTCCAAAACTGAAGTGATATCAGGAAGGCATTTAAAATCTTATTAAAAATATGGAGAACTTACATCTTAAAAGTCAATGCAACCCACCCAATTGGATCTGTAATTAAAAAAAAATAACTCAGAAGACCAAATGATGGATTGTACAAATCTCTATACAATGTCTTTATCCCTCTGGGCAGCAAGCAATGATGATAACCACAAACAGGATCTCTGTAAGATGGGGCTACTGTTGTTACAGTCTCATGTATCCCAGCACATGTAATTTTTTAAATAGTTTCTGAATAAACACTTGATAACTATGTCAAATATGAGGGACTGAAGTAATGATTACTTAAGTGCAAAGAAATAGCTGTGTGATTTAATGAGTCGCCATTATTAATTTAAGACAGTAGCTAACTTCTATTCCTAATGATCCCCCTAATGATCAAATATATATAATTGCACCTTTGTTGGTACAGGGAAGTATGGTTATCTAAATGTGTCATTTAATGTGCTCACTCATGAAATTTCAACTGTTTTACTTCTTTTCCTTACTGAAGTATCCATCTAACATGTGGAGCATGGTAAGTAATGTACTGCATATTGATTTTGTATTTTGTCATACCAGTATTATTTATTTGGTCTACAATTTTGCATAGTTTACCTTGCGTAAAGCTACCTGCAACAACCGTGATGGGTACTTTTATCTCCAGTTGATCTATATCCTAAATGTCAAAATGTTGGTGAGTATAAGCTGTTCATGTCTGAGTAAGGTTTGCCAGTGAATTAAGATTATATTCACGGGTAGGAAACGTCTGGATTAATCTGAACCTTAAAGAGCCACATGCTTCATTGGTGTTTGGTACATGTCTGCATAATCTCACCTGCAATATGTACAATGTCAAGGGCTGTTCATGAACTTTGTTTAAGGAATATTTTCCATGGCATCCTGCCACAAAGAGGCAGCATTCACCCATGAGTAAATTGACAGTAGCTACTTGAATTCAGAATGAACAGTTGGTAACAGTTTCCCTAAGGAGTTAAAAAAAAATAAATAGTAATGCTACCTTGGCCAAGAGAAGTAAACTATCCCAGTTGTGTGCAACATTTTCCCTTCCAAATTTTTTTTTTTTTCAGAGGGGAAGTAATAAACTTAATGTCATAATATTATCGTGGAAACAATGTATCTCTTACTCTCCATCTACCTCCTCCATGTTAGATCCAGGATTAGAAGATAAATATAAATATTAGTATTTGCCTTCACAATTGAGGTTGCTATTAATTTTGTCTTCACAGTGGGAGTTATTTTTCTTTAAAATTGCTTTCACAATATTATCGTATGTAGATATGGCAGTGTTGTACAAATTATAAAATACTAAGGCAAAGTGGAATCCTCCATGTAACTAAGTTTTATTTCTTAATTGATGTATAAAAACTAAGAGGCAACAATTATATGAAGTAAAAAATGTAGGTCTGGACAACAGAAGTAGCTTCCAGAAAGTTTGTTGATGTATTTTTCAAAGATTTACAAAGTAATATTATTGCTTTCAAACCAGCACTATTTCATATAATCTTGTTGCTGTAGGTGGTTCATTTCTACCTCTACTCTTCGTAAGGTATCCAGCATTTTTTTAATCTCAAAAAATAACAATTATATAATTTATAGAAAGAAGTTATTTCTAATTTTTAAATTATACTCTTCCCATCTGTATGAAGAAGATAAAAGGAAACTTATCCTTGGCCTAGTAAACTTGAAATTTTAACATATAGAATCGTGAAACTGTGTAGAATTTAAAAATGAATTATTTTTCTCCTTCCATATGGTTTCCTGCCAAAACATTGGCATATACAACAGAACATAATTTGTGTGGTTTTGAATATCTGAATTTTGGGTTTTCAGGTATACTGAGTAAATAATTAAATTGGGTATATCAGTGGTATGATTGGATTAAGGAACCCAGGAGATTCTTTCTATAGAATTTTGGAGAACAACAGTATGTAACATTTCAGACATCAATTAAAATTTGAATGCAAACTAAGCTTACTCTTTGTGCTTGTTCAATTTGATATGTTGCATAATCTCATAAAAATATATCTCCAGGTAGAGATTACAAAATCTTACTTTTATTTATCTATATATATATGATTATAGTGTAGATACTTAAATTATCTCAGAGAAATATATTTCATGTAAATGTAGATAATTTGTATTCTGATATTCAAAATGCTTTGCAGCTAAACTAATGATTGCAGTTATGAATTAAACAATTTGTAACAATTTTAGCATCATATTCAGAACATGTCTTTTGTGTAGGCAACATTATCACCTCTATGTATGTGGAGTGGAAATTTTTGATAAATGTCCTGGATATCTATCCATGTCCCTCACCACTGTTCCCTCAACCTTGATAGGAAAATCAAACTAGTATGTAATGAAGAACGCACACAAAATGTGAAAAAGGTCAGAATTTAAGAAAAAGTTTAGAATTTAAGAACTTAATCTAAGATGTCAGTTTCTTGCCCTGTATCATTAATCCTATTCTCATGACTCAGCAAAGTATTCAAATTACATATATATATATTATATTTTATATTTATTTCTGGGCTCTCTTACATTTTTTTCCTTTTATCTCACCCTTCTCTCCCTCCTTCTCTCTCCTTATCCTTCTGCTTCTTCATTTTTCAATCCGGCAAGGGAAACAGTGAGAATAGTTCAGTCCTTGTTTGAAATAACAAAAACTGGCTACTTAATTTTAAGAGCTTAATAGGTTGTTCCCAAAGTCATACAATTCCAAATTAATGAAAGTAAAGCAGAACACAAATATGCTTCCAATTCATTTGGAAAAATATGTCTGTTGCACTTTCAGATGGCCCCCAATTAAGATATTTGCAAAAGTGGCAAAATATGTCTTATAACTCATTTTAAGAATAAATTTTTACACTGAGAAAGAAGAACTAAAAACAACAAAAACATCCATTTAAACTCTGGAATGTAGGAGCATTTAATGTATTGATTTTCAAAGGAAATAAAATGTGAGAATAATAATTTAACTGATATTAAATCAGCTGTTTAATTTATGCATAATACTCTTCATACCCATTGAAGTTCTCTACTGTTTTGCAAATACAAATATATGAGAATAAAATTAAAATAGTTGGATGAACATTAGTCATGTTCCTAAAAGTAATCATCTAACATCTAAATCCAGAGAACTTTATGTCAATTAATATTGCATTTGACAACTGACCATTTTATCAGATTTTAACTCAGTTTAATGCCTATCTGTAACTATCTGTATTTCTGTTAGTATATGTAGCATGTATATAGCAGACAAAAAATGTATTATCAAAGAGAGCATTCCATAACCAATTTTCATTTCAATATTTTAATTATTTCAAATTATACTTTCGTGTTTTTACACTTTAGGCATGTTTGATGGGGGAAAAAATTTATGTAGTGTAATTTGAGTGTGATAATAATATACTCTTTTCTTCCTCTGTGGCAGGGGTCGAACATTTCTAGCGTTGTGCCAGTATTACAAAATGAATATCTTTTTTTTTTTTAAGAGCAACATTTAAACTTAAGTTTGAGTGATTTAGATTATTTCTTATAAAAGAAATAATTTGTTTTGTTTTGAAGATCAAAACATAAATATTTCAAAGAGAACTGATGTAATGCAAATATGAAATAATTTGACTTTTTCACTTTCTATTTACTGTCAAAATAAAAATGTAATGATCTATTGCATAGTGCTAAGCATACCAGGTTCATTTTTATTAGATACTAAGAAAGCCATTTATAGAAGAAAAGTAATATCCATAAAGATATGTTGAATGGAAGTCTTCCAATGAATTTTCTTTCTTTTTTTTAAATTAGGTATCTTATCAGTGAACATGAAGGAAATTGTATATTTCTGCCATAAAATAAACATGTTCATTCTTCAAATTAACATATGTTTCTAAAAGTGGAAAATATGAAACAATGTTTTTATGAGTGAATTTTTTTAGGTTAACATATCCAGGAATGGAATTATGGGTTTTTTCAAATGGAAAGCTCATCAGCATCGTGGTCAAATTTCAACACAGTTATTTGAAGATCATTACATTTTAAGACATTTCCAATATATCATAGTGTAAATTCAATTCAAATTTTTGATATTTCAGTACTGAATCATATACATGCTAGTGGTAGATTTTGGTCACATTTTAGTATTCTGGAATATGCATATTTTAGATTTTCATACAAATTAATTTCTACCACCAGTAATAATTTCTAATGTTTCCAGCTAACACATTTTTAAGAATCCAATTGTATAGTTCATTAAAAACAGAATTTAATATTGAATATTGAAAGTAAAATAACCATATTTTCAATTTGTAATTAAATACATGTCCGTTTAAATAAAACATGAAGGGTGGCAGTAACCCCACATTAATTTTTTTTTCACTCATGAATGCTTTCACCTTTATTTTTCTTGATCCCATGTTAATTGATTAAGAAAATTCTTTGCCAGATACTATTATAGAGACTTTACCAGCATGTTTTATCCACGAGAGGTTCATCAAGCTGTTGTAGACTAAAATTTCAAATAGTAAGTGTAAAAATTGATATGTAAAAGAAGACTACCTGGCCAATAAATGTATCTGTCTGTAATGATATATCTATTTAAATTACCATATAAAGTTGTGTCTTTTACCATTATAATATTTTTACTATGTTTAAGTCCAAAGTCAAAAAGAATATTTCACTTTTGAAAATCCTAATAATGGGAAAGTTACAGCTATCGAATTTATCTAAATCCTGAGTTTTAATACTGACTTTAAACCTCCAATCCCAAAAATAAAGTTTATAGTGCATGTTTCTCTTTGCTACTGAACTCTGCCTTCTCTAAAGTTCCCTAAAGATATGTAAATGCATATAATGTATGTCTTTTATGTTTTGCTTTTCGATTGCCATTTGAAAGTGAAAATGAAAGGAAAAGTGTGAGTTGCACAGTGGTATCAGACTGTCTGCAACCCCATGGACTGTAGCCTGCCAGGCACCTCTGTCCACGGAGTTCTCCAACAAGAATACTGGAGTAGGTTGCCATCCTCTTCTCCAGGGGATCTTCCCAACCAAGGGATTGAACCCAGGTCTCCTGCATTGCAGGCAGACTCTTTACCCTCTGAGCCACACATTTACAAACACTTGTTAAATTATAAATTAAATTGGTTTAATTCAAACTGTATCCCGAATTTTATAATTTTCCCCAAATTTTTACAGCTAGTGAATAGTATATTTACATAAGTGGTTCCAAATGTGAACATTTTGATTCAGAAATTACTCATGTATGTCAGAGAATATTTAAAATCATTCACCATACTGCCATTTAAACTCATTTAATCAGAACAATGATATTTTTTTTATCCAGTTAAGATTTAAAAGCCATAAGTCTTAGGTGAAAATTTAGTATCTTATTAGAAACTTTAACAGAAAAAAAAATGTAAAAGATAAACACTGAGTATTGGGATATCTTCTCCGAAGCTAACAAAACTGTACATACAATAAACCATTATTGTGTGTTTATGTAAAAGTATACATTTTATTAAATTTCTTGTTTCATATGCCTTGAAAATTTTCTACAATGAACCCTGTCTTTATTTAAGAGTTTATCTCATTGAAAATTTTTTTCTTTTGTTTTGCGTAGGATGTGATCTTATTGTCCCATATGGCTTTGACCTACACCTTTATTTAAAAACTCTGTGCCCATTTTCAAAGGTACTGAACACAGTCTCTATTATTATGTTTAATTCTTGCAACTCAAATCATTTCATTCTTATCCAAAAGAAAAATTGAAAAGAAGTTGATATATTTGTCCTATTTGCTAACTTAACATGAATTTTGAAGTCATATTAATGATTATCCCAAATCATTCCAAATAAGCAATTTAAGTGCTATGTAAACATAACAACGTGAGTGTGAAGCTGTGGATTTAAATTGTCATTATGGAACTGTTGCTCATTAATAATCTTAAATATATAGCGTTTATATATAAAAGTGAAAACATCTTTGAATGTTACCAAAATGCCACTATTGTGTACTTAGTAACACTAAAGCATACAGGTCAAAGCCTGAAAAATCAGCTTTGTTTGATCAAAGCAACTTTATTTCCATTTAGAAAAAATAAATTTGAATTTGAATGCATTTAGGCTAGAAAGCACCCTCTATATTAACTTCATATAATTTAATATTATCTGCTGGACCGCAGGAGCATTTCAACTTTCAGCCATGTTTAAATTAACGTTGTTTCTTCAGTGTTAAAATTTATGTATCAAAGATTTTTAGGCTTTGTTCTCTAGGAGCTCTGAGTTGTTAATTCTTTATATATAACATATGAAGTAGCAGATTCTATGTAGGCTTATATTATAAAGAAATTAGATTAAATAAAGGAAAAATAAGAATGAATAAATTTACAACCAGATGGAACCAGTTTACTGTACATGAATGCTCTATTAAAAATGTAAATATGTTAAAGATTTACAGTGACTTGGAGTCTCCAAGAGCTATTTTTGTAAACTATCCCTGGACTTTCTAAGGAGAGCAATAGTAACTTTAAAAGTATGTTCTTACAGAGGGAATATTATAATTGCAGCTCAAAACAAAAGACTTTCCCCAAATAACTAACTGCTCATGTACTTGAAAATACTGTAAAGGGTCAATTCAATAAAAATATGTCAACATCAAATATTATGAGAATCATTTCCAGGAAGGAAAATACAACTTGGAAAATCTGATCCAACAGATTAAGGACCAAAAAAAGAGGGAGAAAGAATTTCCAAGGCTATATTTTCAATGTATTAGGGCAAAATAATGAGTGGAGGAAAGATATTTTCAGTATTACTTTACTGTGCTACTGATAAGTTTTCTGTGAATTGGTGTATATATCTAGAGGAAGTAAAAGATGATGTAACAAGATTCCCAAGCTCTCCAAGTGTTTGGTTTTTTTTCAAGATTTATGTTCACTTTTTAAGACTAAACTGATATTTTGTAAAGAAAATTTGGGTTTCTTCTTTTTAAATTATTTTTCTAACAAAATGTGAATTAGATTTACTGTACAAATACACTGTCAGCTGGATTTTTATTTTTACTTTTGATTTGGTTTATCGATCATGTAAACTTAGCATTTTCCTTTATTGAAAGCTGGCAAGCTGTGGTCGAAATAACAAAATGGTAGGTGCATATTATTTGCTGCTATTTTATCCCAAATGGTAGTCACTGGCAAGGAAGCAGAGGGTGACACTAGAATTCTAAATTTACATTCCATTTCCCATTACAGATGATATGTCCTTTTGTAGCTTTCTTTGAGTCTCTGCCCATTTTCAATTTGTGAAAGGTAATACAATGCACTTAGTTTATGAAGAGCTCAAAAAACAGATTTCTTCTTTTTCTGCTGCGTGTATGTAAACTGTTTTCTCTCCCTCTTTATATATAGGTATGTATATATATATATATATATATATATATATTAGTTTGGAAAGTATTTTTCAATTTCTCCATAACAGTTTACAAAATCAATAGTCACTTGTAGATATTTGACAGTAAATTTAAAGGTAAAACTTCTCTGAAAAGGAAAGAACTTAATGTAGTCTTATTGACTTTATTACATATTCTTACTCATAGACTATTGAACTTACTCAAATAATATTGAACTTTCAGTGTATTTCAAAAATATATGATCAGTATTTATCTCTCAAAAAATTGAATGTTGTTTATAATTTTATTATGTTTGCTTGTTTTGTTTGCATTTAACACATTTTCAAATTATGTGTGAGATATTTCCATTATTTTGGTTTTAATTCAAACATTCTTGGTAATACTTTTTTATTAGATAAGATTCTATAATAAATGTCCAAGTTATATCAACTATCTGTAACATATATAATATTTAAGGCTCCTTCACTTAAGTTTTTTGCAGAGTTAACTACAAAAGGTAGAATAAATTTATGACATATCATTCATTATTTTAATATAGCATTTACATACAGAAGCTGCTCTCCTACATAATGATTAATAGTATAGACAGTATTGAATTCTTTTTATCTGTTCTGGTATACATTCAGTTGTTAAACCATTAATAAAATTACTTCCTCAATATTTTCAAATATCATTACAGTAACTACTTACTAGTTTCAGTGACAATGTGTGTTCCTCTTCAGATGCTTAAAGCAATCTTTATAGATTGTCATAAACAGCTCTAATGGTTAGAATTAAAGGGTAACAATGACAAATCAACAATAAACGTAATTATAAACCATTGCCTTCTCTGATAAGAAGAGAACAGAAACTCAAGCACATTAAAATAATGTTCTGAAAGATATTGGAAATATAGCAAGCTGACATTCGTACCTAATAAAAAGATCATACTAACATCCTCCTGCAATATTTACATTGTTCTATACAAATATATTCAGTGCAACAAATAATTTATTAATCCATAATTAATCCATTATCTTTCTCTCTAATTAACTTGCTGACATTCATCTAAAAAAAGGTAGAGTAGGAAAAAGAGATATTTACGATAGTGACTTTATGTGTTACCAGATCCTAGGAAAATACCATGGAATTAGTAGGCACTCCCCAAATGAATTCACATATTTATAGATATCTACAGACTAAGGTGAATTATGTGAAAACTATGAAGATCCAACAGTTGCCTGTCACAGTACCGTGTGCCTAGCCATAAACTTCAAGGATGGCTAAATACCAGTTAGGATATTATGTGACCATTTAGTACCTTGGTATGCAAATTTATAATAGGGAACCACTTGGAATGTTACTTCGTTGTTGCTTAGTTGCTAAATCGTGTCTGACTCTTTTGTGACCCCATACACTGCAGTCCCAGGCTCTCTGTCCATGGGATTTCCCAGGCAAGAATACTGGAGTGGATTTCCATTTCCTTCTCCAGGAGATCTTCTTGACCCAGAGATTGAATCTGCATCTCTTGCTCTGCAGGCAGATTCTTTACCACTGAGCCACTGGGGATGTTACTAGTGAATTTTAAATATATTTATAATAAACATGGGACATGACTTTCCAAATGGCTCCACTTTTAGTTCACTTTCCTAAAAAAGTTTCAGATGGTTACAGAAAAAATGAAAATGAAACTTGAGCACTAAGACATAAAAATACCAATTTTTAATTATTAGTTTTGCTTTGCTGGTATACTTGGTTAATTTTTATTAAATAATTAAGGAAAGTAGTGATTGCTGTTTTGCCCTTACATTACTGTTCAGAGTCTGCCTTAATCGAGATACTGATGAAATTTTCAGGCATTTCACAGATGTGCTTCTGGTGTTTTCAGCTTGGTGAGGTGTTATCTGTTTAGAAAGCTTTTCTGGGCACTCTGTGCTTTCCCCTGGGTGTGAGAAAATCAGTTCATCCTTTTAATGAGAATGTTTCCTCCAGGGAAAAAGTAATCCAGAAGGAATAATACATTCCTAAGGGCAGTTTCTGACACAGGGACACACTTTTCTCTGGAGCTGACTGCATGTATATTTTAGTGGGAGATTTTTAATATTTTAAAATATCATTGCCTTTAGTCATAAGGCACTGTGACTATAGGATACAGTATTTTTTCAACATATATAGACATTTTTCTAAGCTCTTTTATACATCAATTATAATTTAGGAAATGTGTATTCTTAAAAATTGACCTATCTTCATACTTGAGGTACAAAAAATTAAATCATAATTAATATATACTTTACATATTTTCTTAAACTTAGACACAGACAACAAAAGGTTTGAAGTGAAATGGCTTTAGAATTGCACTTCTGGACCCCAAACAGCACAATTTCATAAGTCTTTAAGCTGTTTGGATTCCAAAATATAAATTCTTTCTCTCCAAATAAACTTCATTTTAACCTTGACGAACGTTTGGATGATGAAGTATCTACTTCTCCTGGTCTCTTAGAACATTTTGGCGCGATCATGCCTTGAGAATGTGAAGCTGTTTGACTCTATAGCCACATGTTTAATTCTTCATCGTTAAATGTAGTATTCATATATTTCAAAATTATGTTCAGTCACTACTTTTACTCATTAAAGAATATTGGAATACAATTACATAACCTTGTGGATTTTAAATACTAAGCAATTTTTTCTTCTACAAACACAATTTTCCTTCCAAATTAAGAACCAATTAAGTGTTAAATGTATAATATTAATACATCAATATATGTTGATATTGTGCTTTATGTTTGTAAAAGATACACTTTCGTAGCCAACAGCTATAGTAAGTAAATATTTTATTCAAAATACCTAGCAACTATCAAAACATTTCCTTGACAATCTGATGATAAATAGGAAAAATGGACTTCATTTTAAGGATGCCACCCTAATGTGGAATAATGAGGAATAACACACAAGAAAGCACCTTTTAAAACTATCTAGTATAATCAAAATGAAAGTTAGATTTTGGTGGGGGATGGGGGAGATCTTTTCCTCCTGCTATTTTCTCTTTTTTTTTTTCCTTACTATCAAATCAATTTCCTGTTGTCAATATTCATTACAATTGTTTAATTTTAGATGCTGTTTATGATTTGAAGATAAAATTATAATTGTTATTTAAAATAAAAATAGTAGGCTGACCTAATTCATAATTAAATTTTATATCGCTGTTTGTTGGGCTTCCCTGGTGGCTCAACTGGTAAAGAATCTGCCTGCAATGCAGGAGACCTGGGTTCGATCCCTGGGTTGGGAAGATCCCCTGGAAAAGGGAAAGGCTACCCACTCCAGTATCCTGGCCTGGAGAATTTCATTGACTATATAGTCTATGGGGTGGCAAATTGTCAGACATGACTGAGCAACTTTCACTTCACTTCATTTGTTTGTTGTTTGTTTCAAATAATGTTACTAAATTAATTAAAATCAGCTGTTTTTGAAATGAATTTCATGCTTTGGATATTAAAGCCATTTGATCATATGCTAGAACACATTCAATACTTTAGAAGAGAAAAATGAAAGATATTAAATAATTTGAATCTCTTTGTAAGTATGAACTGATTCTACAAACAATACTGAGATGCAGATTTCTGTTTACCTATTGAATATTGGTATTCATAGGCATGATATAAATGCTGTCTCTAATAGCTTGAATTACATTTTTGTTTGTTGAACTGGATAAAAAGTAACATCTAGACAACTAAGTAAGAAAATTTAAGGTCTTCATATTTATAAAATACTATATAATGATATATATTATGCACAGTTTTGTAAATAACTTGAAAAATGCAAATCATGCTTACTGGCAGAAGTTGAATATGTATATTAAAGTTGAACAATGTAGATTTTTATTCAAATTTTATATGGTAAATTTCTATTTGCAAATATTTTAAGAATAAAATTACATTAAAACTTAGTATAAATGTGCAGTGAATAATACTAAACCAAAGTATTTACAGTACCAAAGAATGAAGTAAAGCATTTTCAAAAATAATTGGAAAAAATATATTTATGTGGAAAATTAAGCAATAACCTAAGTCAGATCTGTAGGTATTTTGCATGGTGCTTCAATTAGTAGTATGTCTTTTCACATACTTTGTATTCATTTATTTTAATTAATTACAATGTCTGACATACATACTAAAGACAACCTCTTTAAAAACATTATTTCAAAATTGCAAATAAGATATCTGACAATTATTTATGCATACTCTGCACCACAGTTATGACAAACCTGTAAATATCACAATGGAACAGTGTTTGATTTATTAACAATTTTGCCCCCAACTTATTTTACTTACTGCTAGTAATGATTCCTTTCTATGTGAAAATTATTATGTGAAAGAAAAAATTTCTTATGCAGTACTATAATGAAGCAAAAGAAAATAAAAAAAATGCCATTATAATAAAATGAAGAAAATTTTTAGAAAATAAATCTTAGTTTTAAAAGTCCTGAATTTATATCTGCTGCTGCTGCTAAGTCGCTTCAGTCGTGCCCGACTCTGTGCGACCCCATAGACAGCAGCCCACTAGGCTTCGCCGTCCCTGGGATTCTCCAGGCAAGAACACTGGAGTGGGTTGCCATTTCCTTCTCCAATGCACGAAAGTGAAAAGTGAAAGTGAAGCCGCTCAGTCATGTCCGACTCTTAGCGACCCCATGGATTGCAGCCCACCAGGCTCCTCCGTTCATGGGATTCTCCAGGCAAGAGTACTGGAGTGGGGTGCCATTGCCTTCTCCATCAGGTAGTAAATAAATACATACATAAATATGATAATCACAGAAGAATTTTGGATAAATACTTTTAAGCTTAGTTCCATTACACCATAATCTGTTGCAATGTTTCTATTAGATTCATATTCAAGATATTAAAGATACTGGATTAAATTCTATTTGATGTAATTTTCTTTGAAAGAATCATACTGTTATTGCTGCTGCTATGTTTTCCCCTTAGAATCATTCTATAATTGAAATCCTATATAGGTCTATCATCTGGAACTCACGCATTGAATACATGGGTGCCAAGAATAAAATCGCCATAAAATAAAATAATTTTTTATACCAAAGACTTATTTAGTCATGAACTCTAAATATATATGTGTACATGTATTCTTATAATTGGGCAGTACCACAGTTTTAGCAAAGAGTCTGACGTGACTGAATGACTGAGCACCTCTGTTAACTAGAATTTGGGATTTGGGGTCTCATATTTTCCTCTTTAATTTTTTAATTTCCCCATGGATATAGAATCTTGATGCAAAAGTTCCTATATACTTATTCACAAAAGCCATATTTGTGCTTTTACATTATTATTAGATTATGTTTCATGATATCTTATTATGATTTTTATTATTTAAATTGAATGTGCTTCATGGATCTTTAAATTATTTATCCCTGTGTCATGATTATCCTATTTATTTCATGCACAGTATATAAAAGAACATTTTGTTGTCAAAAGTTTTTGTACTACAATGAGCCAGCTAGACTTGGTAACTATATCAAATAGAGAGCAAGGATATGGTATTTGTCTATATAGGAAAATCAAAGGTATTTTAAAGTGATTATTTATTTTTTTGCATGTTGACAATGTTCAATTCAGTGAAATGGCACATCATTAATTATTCTTTGAACAGTTGATTTATATTACTTAGAGCTTTGAAAAATTTTTCATTGTTCTAATTGTTCATAACATTAGGAATTTGCTTAATCTGCTTAAACTTAACCTGGGAGAAATGCGAAGTAGATAAATTATACTCTTTCAGACTCGTTCTGTTTTTCGCTTTCCTTTTAACCTGCAGTTCACTAAGAAAATTACAATCATGTTGCCTCCAATTTATTTTTTCTGCAGTGTTAGTGTGTTCATGGCATTATGTTTCAGGAGAGTGATATGATGAACATGCCTTAATTCAAAGAGGTTTTCAAGCCTCTTGAACATATCTCTATCTACAGAAACCTAGGCTCTGTGACAATTATAATAGTAGGAGATGTAGGACAAGAAATGAATCTCAGCACCAAAGACAGGAGCTATTAGCCCAATCATCCTATGGGGGCCAAGCCTGCCAATCATATAGATGTAGCCACCTAAAAGAGTAACTCAACTGCCTTTTGTGGTTTATATTTTCCATATTGGGTAAAAAAACAAAAGCAAAAACAAAAGTTGAGTGTGTGTTACAGATGAAATTTAATCAAGAAAAGATATTTGAATCATCAAATCTGTTTCTTACTATTACATGTCAATGCTTTTTAAGAAAACTTTGTTATAAACTACATTTGCCACAAATTTCATATAGGATATAAATGGAAAAGATGGAGTGCATTTACAATCAGTTCAGTCGCTCAGTCGTGTCCCACTCTTTGCGACCCCATGGACTGCAGCACACCAGGCTTCCCTGTCCATCACCAACTCCTGGAGCCTGCTCAAACTCATGTCCATTGAGTCAGTGATGCCATCCAACCATCTCATCCTCTGTCGTCCCCTCCTCCTCCTGCCTTCAATCTTTCCTAGCATCAAGGTTTTTTCTAATGAGTCAGCTCGTCACATCAGGTGGCCAAAATATTGAAGATTCAGCCTCAGTCCTTCCAGTGAATATTCAAGACTGATTTCCTTTAGGATTAACAGGTTTGATCTCCTTGCAGTCTAAGGGACTCTCAAGAGTCTTCTCCAAACCACAGTTCAAAAGCATCAATTCTTTGGCGCTCAGCTTTCTTTATGGTCCAGCTCTCACAGCCATACACAACTACTGGAAAAACCATAACTATGACTAGACGGACCTTGTTCGGCAAAGTAATGTCTCTGTTTTTTAATATGCTGCTTTAATATTCATTTACAATAGTTACTAGTTTTTCCATGTTGTTGTTTAGTCGCTAAATCATGTCCAACTCTTTTGGGACCCCATGGACTGTAGCCCACCAGGCTCCTTTTTCCATGGGATTTCCCAGGCAAGAAAACTGAAGTAGGTTGCCATTTCTTTCTCCAAGGGATCTTCCGGACCCAGGAACTGAACCTACATCTACTTGGCAGGAGAATTCTTCACCACTGAGCCACCAGGGAAGCCTGGTTTTTCTATTGATCCAACTGAATTTATTCTGATGTTACTTTTAAAAATTATCAAAGAAAATGTTTTTTTTTTCTTTGCATTAACTGGCTGATACAGTGATTAGGTATATTTACTTAATAAACTACAAGCTTGGGTGAAATTATAGTTTGGTATTATGCTATTCAGTTATCATTCATTTACTACTACAATGAGATTTTTTATTTCTACCTCCACAAATAATGCAATTTCATCAAATCTATGTTCAAATAAACAAGTACTTCTTTCCTTTAAAATTTTTGTTCTAATTCTAATCTAAATAGCTTCTTAAGTAAAAACAATAGAAATATGATTCTTGTGCTTATCATTTTTAAGTGTAGTCCAGACTACAAAAATTCTTTTAGTCTTACAATTTGGATTTTTTAAAAAGAAAACCCAAACCCAGGGCATTAAATATCTTTCCTATGAGGTAATCTAATTAGTATGATAAAATAATTATAAAATAAAGTACTGTAAAATAAAAGTACTTTACTATAAAATAAAATACTCCCTATATTTTCAACATCTCAAGATCATTAGCATCTTTAACCTAAGCAAATTTAAACTGGTGTCATAAGCTTATCTTTTGTATCTGCAAACTACATAGGAGAACTGAAGAAACAAATGATGTTTTGTGTTTTTTTAACAGTTTTTAAGGTTATGAGATGCATATGCATGTTTGTGTCAGGGGGGTTTATAGGAGGGGTTGCTTGTTTCATGAGTTTTTCTTTTTTATATTTTGCAAGCCGTCATGAACATTTATATTATAAACTTCATACACAAAAACCTGCTGAAGATTTGAAGGAAGGGACAGCACAGTCTTAGCAACCCCTGTGTGCCATTTTCTGTTTGCTTTGCTTTGTTTCATATAATACCCCTGTAGTGTGTCACAGCAGGGATTATTATTGGCAATCTTTCTTGAAACAGTTATTTATTTGCATATCTCTCATTCTCTCTACTAATCTAAAACACATTTGAATTACTGAAGTATCAAAAAATATTCCTCATTGTAGAGTTCCTGATCATTTGTTTTACTTTATGCCAATTGTACTATTGTGGATAATGATTCAGTGTATAAAGTATAGGTCTTTTTTCCTTGTTTTGCCTTCCAGTGCCCTGCTTGCTATGTACTATTTTAGTTTTTCTTTTGCTTGATATCTTGCTTAATGTAGAGTTCATTTTTGTCATAAGATTTACATAACATTCTGAAAGTCCTTGCCAAGTTAAAAAATGGAAAAGTCATTTTTTGGAACCGTGAGTTCATTTTAAAAAATTGTGCTCTTTTTATTTGTGTGTGTGTGTAAAACTAAACTGTGAAAATTGAGAACTTTTATTCTTCATTTAATTTTGTTGCTTTGAGTACTCTTAAAGCTTAAAAAAATACCTCAGTTCAGTTGCTCAGTCGTGTCTGACTCTTTGTGACCCCAGGACTGCAGCACGCCAGGCATCCCTGTCCATCACCAACTCCTGGAGTTTACACAAACTCATGTCCATTGAGTTGGTGATGCCATCCAACCATCTCATCCTCTATAGTCCCTTTCTGCCTTCAATCTTTCCCAGCATCAGCGGCTTTACAATTAGTCAGTTCTTTGCATCAGGTGACCCAAGTATTGGACTTTCAGCTTCAGAATCAGTCCTTCCAATGAATATTCAGGACTGATTTCCTTTAGGATGGACTGGCTGGATCTCCTTGCAGTCCAAGGGACTCTCAAGAGTCTTCTCCAACACCCCAGTTCAAAAACATCAATTCTTCCCATTCTTTACCAACTAAGCCATCAGGAAGCCCTCTTTCACTAATACATGATATATTTTATATTATTTTCCTGAAAGTATCCTGTATCACTGAAAGTGGGCTTCCCTGGTGGCTCAGCTGGTAAAGAATGCACCTGCAATGCAGAAGACTGCCTGCAGTACAGGAGATCTGGGTTTGATCTCTGGGTCCAGAAGACCCCCTGGAGAAGGAAATGGCAACCCACTCTAGTATTTCTTGCCTGGAAAGTTCCGTGGACACAGGAGCCTGGTGGGCTACAGCCCATGAGGTCGCAAAGAGTTGGACACACACACAAAGATCTTACTTTTGAACAGACACCTAAGAAAAGTCATCAGTGTTTGATGTTTCTTGTCCCAATCATTTTCCTGCTCCTGCATTTGAAATTTCCTGCTCTCCTCACTCTCCATTCTGGAGAATGCTGTCTAGGATTTTTCTTTCACCTCTTACCCAATCACAAACTCCCTGGGTTGGTGCATGATGGAGCCACTGATGGTAAAATGGACTTAAAAAAGGAGAGTAAAGAGAAAGAGTCAGAGAAGGGAGCTCTTCCTACCACTGTTTTCAGCAGCCCCAAGACAGTTCATGCCCAGAGCTTTCCAAGGCTGGCTCCATTTCTCCACTCACACTTCCCAACAAGTGCTCCCACTGTAAGCGCAAAGCTCTGGCCGTATTTCTGTGATATTTCCTTGATCTTTCCTTCTGACATATAGAAGGTTTTCATTTGTCTGTTTGTGTATGTGTCTGTTTGTAGTCCATGCATTAGTATGTGTGAGTCTGTGTGTGTATTGTTTGTTTTCACTACTCCCCATCTATGATTATATACAAAAAGAGCCAGGTGAAGAAAAAAGGTGAATGTTTAACCCTACTTCTGCTTTCTTAACACTAACAACAACAGATGGCTAAGAAGACAGAGAGACAGATAAAGGGACTGTGCGTTTGTTTTGGTAGGGCAGACACCATGCGCTTGTTGCTCTCCTCTATAATTTGGTGGATTAGGAAGGAAAGAAATCCTGATTAAAAGAACTATGAGTAGTGGCATGGGAAAAAAGAAAAGGTTGGGTAAATATAAGTTGGCCTACGATGTGTTGTCTTTGGGAGTCTCATTTTATTCTCTGCTACTCGGAGTTGTTGGTCTAACCCTTGTCTCCGAGCTGAGTGGTGACCTCCAGGACATTCATCTCCTCGCTTCAGTATCACTGAGTCTTACCTACCCACATTCCTTCTGCGGGCCTTTCTTGGAACTGGTGAAGATCCTGGTGCCTTTACATTTGGAGAAGTCAAAGGTTAATAATCTGTCCTTTGATTGGAAATAAGTGCCTGGTAATGTAGATCTTTGAATTATTTTTAATATTGTCACATATGGTTCTCTGTAATATCCACACTGTGTAATAAATACTCCATGGGCATTATTGGTTAGATCATTTTGTTGATAATTATAAAAGTATGATTTTATAGTTTGATTTATATCAGAAAAAATCAAAAGGGGACTGTAGATGATAATATTTTAAAACAACCCATTTGTAAATTCATCTTTGTGTATTTCTTAATCAATTCACAAATTTTTATTTAATAAAAGTTTATTTATTACTGACAAAAATGTATAAGCATATGTAGAATTAAAATTGATAATACTTTTAGTATTTGAAATGCTCAGGTTTTTGAAAAAAAATCATTGGTGACCAGGTAAAGTAAGTGATATATATAAGAATGCACATCCTTGAAGATACTCTGTCATTGTAAAAGAGCCTGGCCACAGCACTTTATGCAGTTATATGTAGAGTCCAATAGAGTGATTTGGACACTTGCTATAGATATCTTAAAAAAACACACTACAAGCAATATGTGTGAATTTGATTTTCTGTTTCAGACTAATACATTTAAATCTAAAGAATACTGTCTCTGAAAATGGCGTTTTAAAATACTGATTTCATTTTAAAATGAAGGCTAGATTATTAAGCATTCATTAAAGCAAGCCTCTACCTCATCAGTTCTGAAGAAACCATGATGGCCTTGGACAGTTCCAGTCAGGGAACATTAACTTCAGTTGGACTCCTTACTATCTAATGACAGCCAAGTCATGAATAAAGCAACTCGCCTTGATAACTGAGCTGGCTTGTGAATGGTTTTCCAACTAATCATTTAATTACACCATGAAATTATATTATTTTGATCATGTGAATGAGTCAGAGAATTTCTGTATGGACGTTTTCCAGCCTGATTTGAAGCAGAATATTTATGACTGAAATGACAGCAGCAGACAGATTTTGCTGACAAGAAAGAATAGCTGCATTTGCGAAAAATCACTGTATGAAGACCACAAGGCAATGAGAAAAAGTGGCAGATAGTGAAATGCCTTCTGAAAATGAGAACACAGCCACCAAATAGCAGTAAACCCTGTAAAGCAATATAACATACCTGTGACAAGGTGACTGTCATTCTGACCACTTTCAGAAGCAGCAGCAAGATAATGCAACTCTAAGGTATGTTATGTTTAATGTTTAACATTTTCTCTTACTGTTAAATGTATGCAGGTCTTCAAATTCAACTGGAAACTAACTGAGGCTGGTAAAGTATCCAGGGACATTACATTTGTGATTTCTTAACAGTTGACCGGAGTCCTTGTTAGAAACTGATCAGTTTTGATTGACCTTTAATATAATGACCAGATTTCATATTCTTTTTTCTTTTAATAAGCAAATTAATGAATAGGTCTTGTCTTATTAGGTTAATACTCATTCATGGACCCTCAAGGAGACTTTCTAGATGCATTGCTTATTAAAAAATGCTGAAATATCAATAGAGCTAGTCATCACTTTCAATACACTAGCTATCTGGACAGAGAAACATAGAGACGGGATGATTTCAATATACCAGGATATAAATTTGTAACTTTTTATTATCATGTTAATTTGGAAATTTGGTCAAAAGATTACTTTTAAAATATTAATCAAATATTGAAGATTGGTCACTTTAAATTATTTTTATTTTAATGATTTTGTTAATCATATTTATATCAGCACACTGTATTGAAACCATACTAAATATCTATGTTTCTGAATTTTCTTCCCATCCAGTACTTGAATTCATCTTTGCTAAAAATTTCACTACCTTGATTGGTTCTACTACTGAAGCCATTAAAGAAAACAGTTTGTATTTATTTATTTGAATACACTGCATAAGAATCATGATTCTTGTGCACATTTTAATTTTCTTTATTTTGCACACAAGGAATTCAATTGCTTTGGAATGTGGCATGTCTGGGTACTCAAATGTGATTACTGGAAACAGAAATAATCATAGAAATTGTGACCCAAACCTCACGCTAATTTAAGTACTATCTGGGAATCAGCTAATGTTCTATGTGAAAGAAATTAGTTTCTGGAAGGCACTACAGTAAAAGCACTCATTTCTCTCTTTCTTTTTCCTTTTTCCATTAAGTAGATGCAATAATTAGTTATTTCCAGTTCTAGAAACAGTTTGCAACCAGGTTAACACTATAATTGATGTATCAGATTTAATAAAAACTGATTTACTAACATTTACTACTGTAGCTAAACTATTCAGACTAAAGTTATTCTAGTTCTTTGGAATGTTCTGTTTGTAATTTCAGACATGTGTCTGACTCAAGCTACTTACATATAGCAGATACATTTTTTAAAACAAAATTTACCAAAAAGTATTTGGTTGGTCAAATATGATTATACTATTCAATTCAATGAATTGAGATGTTAGAAAATTGTCAATTTCTTCTAAACCTGAGAAAAAGTTCAAACTTCAGATGTCAGTTTTATGTTTGTGTTAATTCAACTCAAATCTATAACTGAATTTATAATGGTAAAAATTCAAGTAGTCATGAGAATTTTATTTCATAACAAAAGATGAGCAGTTCAAAATGCATTTAACACATTTGAAAGAATTTGAGAATTGTCTTCCATGTATTTGTTTGGTAATCTAGAGAGTGATGAATTTCATATATAAGATATTCAATACTGCAATTTTGACCAAATCCTTAACATGTTTTTTGAGAATTATGAGGTACTAGGAACTGTGCTAAATGATTTATCTTTTGTGATAGTTTGCATCCAAACTTGTGTATGTTTATAGCAAATGCAGACTACAATATCCTTGTAGATATAATTAGAACACTTTACTACCTTCTGCCAAAAAAATATTCACTCTTTTAACTCTCCCTGAAAATACTACACATTAATGCACTTGTTGGCAGTTAAAATCAGTAGAGTAACATAAAGTGATATTGCAGTAACTTGAATTTTTATATGTGAAATCTCTTATAAAAATGGAAATGGAGTCTGTGAGAATACAAATGGGGGAAAATACATTACATTGGGGTTTGGGGAAAGCATCATGAAAGATGTAGTATCTTCCAGTACTTCCAAAATGCGCTCAGATTTTGAAAGAAGACAGTGGGAAACCTTGATGTGCAGGAGCAGCCAAGACATGGAGGCCATAAATCCCCAGAGCAGACCCAAGAACAGGAAGCAGTGCTGTTTAATCTCAATGTTAGTTCAGTTTAATCTTAGTGTAGAATATTCTGGAAAGTCAAATTATTTTTCAAAAATGATGAGCCTGAAATCAATATTGGGGAATTTCCATACAATCCTGAACAATTCAAAGTTTTTGAGCAGGGTTCTGACAAAAGTAAAATTTTCTTTTAGAAAAATAACTGTTGTGGAAGAAAGTAGATTGGCTCTAAAAGGAGACACACTGGAGAAAGGAACACTGCTTGGCTAGGCATTTCAGTAACCCAAGTGTGAAAGAGAAAAGAGAGACAGTGGAAAAGGAAATGGGGAAACATTTAACAAAGACAGTATATAGAAAGAATTGTCAGCTTTGGGCAACAGAATGCATTTACTAGAACTTACACTCAAAGAACATAGAGCGCTTTTTTTGTCTCTCTCATCTCAGCACTCAAATGAAAATCTGACAAGAAAGAGTAGGCAATCAGGAAATATTTTTTAATTGATAGATATAAAGAATGAAGGAGAAACACTAGTCAAATATAAGTGAACATGGACAACAATTTTGACATAAGGGGGTGCGATATTTTTAAAACATTTTTATGATTACAAATTTTGATGTCAATAATATTCCTCTCATTACTTCTGTTAGCTGATTAGTTTTTAAAACTGCCTTTGAATCTTTCTGGGTGTGTCTAACTCTACCAAAGATACATAATGAACAGCGGTAAATATTTTTATGTGTTATTTTTGTAGCATTTACCTAATGAACTATGAACTGAAATATTTCATTATTGTGGATTGCTTATTGGAACAGTGGATTTTAAAAATACGGCTTGGATATGTTTATAGTTTTCACCACTGGTAAAGACACATAACTGATCTTACATGTGCTTTCCTAAAATGGAGAAAAGCAGAATGAAAATAAGTATTTTCCAAGGAATGGAAAATATACTAAACATGTTCAATATAAGGGCCACTTTGATAAACCACTCTTGTTTTTGTGTATGCATTATGTGTCCTTATAAAAAGTGTATATTTCGTTTTCCTATTCACAGTGATAAACTTAATTACTTGAATCTTCCAGTCTACCAGTTGTATTAATAAGAGGTATCAAACATGTTAACACACAACCTTGAGTTAGCAAGATTCTTCCAGTGTTCTTTTGGGACTTAGGAATTTAATGATTTCAATCCACAGAATAGGTAACATAATCTATGCTTTTTAGTAATATAATAGACTTCCTGCATCAAATTTTCAAAACTAATTTCTTAGAGCATATTTTATAGTCAAAGTAGATGAGTTCTTACTTCAACTGTCCCTTTTCCTGAAAAGGAAATAGACATACAGCAGCATAATTTGTTCCTGGTGCTGGAGGTGAGATTTTTCTTGCAGGGTATTCTTTCCCATTTCTATTACCCATGAAGCATTCCTTAATCTCTTGTGCAACTCGTGTGGTACAAATAAAATGAGAGTACGATCGGGATTCAGCACCCGAAAATGAGGCTATCTCAGCAAAGACCTTATGATTTCTTGTAGGAGGTATTGGTATAATAGCTGTGCTCTGGCCAGCTGGCCCCATTTTAACTCTTCACTTGGAGTAGATCCACATATGCAAATTTCCTTTCTAAGTGCATGTATGGATGTGCCCCTAGGCACTCATTCTGAGAGAGGAAGCAAAATTAAAATGGAATATAAATTTTCCCAGGCTCCTGAGCCTCAAACAGAGGCAGGAAAGACAGCAAACTATGGGATGATCAGAAATGTTTCGTTACTGAAGTTTTAAAACATCTAGCTAAAATTTGAAGCACCGTGTATGTGTTATCATAGTTTCTTGGGAAAGAAAATAATTAGAAGGTGAAAGGTTTTTACTTTTGACTGAAGAAATCTGTGACTTGGTACATACACTGAACAAGACTTGGAAAGCCAGGAGAGACGTTTGTTTAACCAGACACCTCCAACTCAGGCTCATCAAGCCTGCCTTGTTCCTCAGCGGTCATCCGAATGTTTCATCATCTCTCTTCTCCTTTTTCTTCTGTGTGTCTGTTTATACTTTCTACTGGATTTCTACTGTCAGCCTATGAACGTGCTCACATCCCATTTACATGAATTTTTTAATCTTTGGTAGCTCAGACGGTAAAGAATCTGCCTGCCATGCAAGAGAGCGGGGTTTGATCCCTGGGTTGGGCAGATCCCCTGGAGGAGGGCATGGCAACCCACTCCAATATTCTTGCCTGGAGAATTCCATGGACAGAGGGGCCTGGCAGGCTACAGTCCATTGGGTCGCAAAGGGTCAGGCACGACTGAGCAGGTTACATTCCACTGCACCATGATTCCTCTAGCTACTGTGTCTCTTCTCTCTCCTAACTAACCTTTATTTTTAAACCATGATCTGCCATTCACTTCTTAGCTATTAGTAACCCAAGTTGATTGCCTATGTGATTCTACAACTATATTTTAATGTGTCATTATGTATATTTTTAACACAGAAAAGATGGTGTTTATCTAGTGGGTTTACTTGCTGCTTTTGACTCAGTTAATTGCTCCCATATTTCATGATCATGTGAGGTTAGTTTCCCCCTCTCTACGATCTATATTGCATCTGTGATCATTTCTTCTATCTTCATATTGAAGGTCATATGTCTTTCTCCTCTTAATATTGGTGTTCCCCAGATGCCTCTATTTATTTTCCTTATCTTTCTTTTGTCTCTAGTTCTAAAGGTTTGAGTCATGTAGGGAACTTATTAAAACATGAGATGCTTTGGAGACACCCCCCGCCCTTACCCCATCTCGGTCATTCTGGTTCATGGGATTTGCAGCTCCAGCCATGTGAGAGAGAACCGTCTGTACCAGGTCTAGTGTGTTAGAGCACTACTGCTGGAAATGCACAAGGAGTCAGGCAAAGTAGTTACAGCAGTCAGTACTTTAGGGTACTGATCATTGCATTTACCCTTCTCTTTCCTCACATGCTGCCATTTTGTCTATTGCATAGTTTTCAAGTCATTCTCTTTTATCTGGATAATACTGTTCAAATTTAAGCCATACATTTTTTTTTTTGAATTTGTGGTAAAATATACATAACCAGGGGGCTTCCCAGATGTTTCAGCTGGTAAAGAATCCACCTGCAATGCAGGAGACACAGGAGACCCTGTTCGATCCCTGAGTTGGGAAGAGCCCCTGGAGGAGGGCATGATAACCCACTCCGGTATTCTTGCCTGGAGAATCCCATGGACTGAGGAGCCCCGAGGGCTACAGTCCATAGGGTTGAAAAGAGTTGGACACCACTGAAGGGATATATAACAAAATTTACCATTTAACCTCTTTTAAGTATATCTTTTGGTGAAATTAAATACAGTCACATTGTTATGAAACCATCACCACCATCCACCTCTAGAATATCTTTTATCTTCCTGTACATAAACTCTCTATGCATTAAACTATTAACTATAACTATAGTTAAACTTTAACTCTCTAGTCCCCCTTTCTCACAGCCCCTGAAAACCACCGTTCTACTTTCTGTCTCTGACTACTCTAAGTACCTCATCAAAGGGGATTCGAGTGATATTTGACCTTTTGTGAGTGGTTAGCTTCACTTAGCATAAAGTCTTCAAAGTTCGTCCAGGCTGTAACATGTTTCAGGATTTCCCCCTATTTAAGGATAAATAACATTCCACTGTGGGCTTCCCCGGAAGCTCAGCAAGAAAAACTTAGGCTGCCAATGCATGAAACAGGGGTTCAACCCCTGGGTCAGGAAGATCCACTGGAGAAGGGCCTGGGAACCCATGCCAGTATGCTTGCCTGGAGAATCCCATGGACAAAGGAGCTGGGCGGGCTACAGTCCATGGGGGTCACGCAGAGTCAGACAGGACTGAGGAACTAAACAACAGCGACAACAAACATTCCATTATAGATAGTCATAGATATCGTTAGATCACATTTTTTATCCATTTATCTATCAGTGGTCACTTGGTTTGCTTTCACCTTTTGACTGACAAGAATAATGTGCTTCTATGAACATCAGTGCACACATATATGCTTCAGTTCCTGCTTTAAATTATTTTGGGGACTTAGAGATGGGATTGCTGGAATATTAGCTAATTCTAGTTGTAATTTTTTAAGAAAATGCCATACTGTTTTACATATCAGCTATACTATTTTATATTCCCACCAACAATGCACAAGCGTTCTAAGTTCTCTACATTCTCAGCAACATTTTTTCCTGTTTTTTGCTTTGGGTAATAGTACAAATCTTTTTTCTTTTCTTTCTCTCTCTGTGTCTATGTTATTTTTTTTTTTTGTAGCAGCAGTCTTAACGGGTATGAAGTGGTATATCCTTGTAATTTTGACTTGCGATTACTGCTGTTGAACATGTTTTGATATGCTCATTGGTTATATTTATATTTTCTTTGCAGAAATGACTATTAACATTCTTTGCCATTTTTTAATTTTTTTTATTGTTAAGTTGTATAAGTTCTTTATGTATTCTAGATACTACTCTCTTACTAGATATATGCTTTGCAAATATTTTCTCACATTCCATGGGTTTTCTTTTAACCTTGTTGATACTGTCCTGTGATGCACCAAAATTTTAAACTTTGATATAGTTCAATTTACCTATTTTTTCTTTTGTTGCCTGTGCTTTCAGTGCCATAGCCAAGAAATAATCACTACATTGAATGTCATGAAGATTTCCTCCTAGGTTCTCTTCTAAGAGTTTTATAGTTTTAGCTCGTACTTTTAAGTCTGTTATCTATTTTGAGTTATTTTTTTATATAAGATAAGGTCCAACTTCATTTGTTTTTTGACATTTTGATATAAACATGTATAACATAGTATAATGTGTGTGTGCTAAGTTGCTTCAGTCATGTCTGACTCTTTGGGACCCTATGGCTGTAGCCCACCAGGCTCCTCTGTCCATGGAATTCTCTAGGCAAGAATACTGGAGTGGATTGTCATGCCCTCCTCTAGGGGATCTTCCCAACCCAGGGATCAAACCCATGTCTCTTATGCCTCCTAAATTGACATCTGGGTTCATCACTAGTGCTAGCTGAGAAGCCCAATATAGTATAATGTATGTATTACGTACACCAAATACAGTATAGTATATATTGTCTACTTCCACTCTTTCATCCACATTTTTATCAGAGTAATTTTTAAAAATTTTAAATCTACTCACTCTATTCTCATGATTAAAAATTCTCTGATGTACTCTTTTCCTATAGGTAGAAGGCTAACGTATTTAAGATAATAAATAAGATGTTCACTACCAAGACCTTGTCTTATTCACCCATATACTCTCACACACCATTAATATATGATATTTGTCTATTATCTCTCTGTATTTGGTAATACTGCCCCTTTCCCCAGAATACCATCTCTGCCATCTTCCAGTTCATACTTTGGGCAGAAAGTCCTTCCTTATAGCTCATCACTCTCTAAGCTCTATAATTAAGACAGGGTCCATTTCATGTGCACCATTAAACATGATACTTATTTCTTACAATGATCTCAGAAGTTATTATGTATTAATAATGCTTGTCTGTCAGTTTTGCACTGCTACACCATGAACTTCCGTTGGGAAAAGACTATGTTTTGTTCATCTTTATACCCTCTATACCTTAGCATGTTAGGCTTAATATTAAATATGTGGCTGATTAAAGTGGAATCTTGAGGAGTATGTCATTTTTGAGATGAGCTGGGGTGAAAGAGGTTAGAAAAGAGGATAAAAGAGGAACAATTGGCAAGGCTGAAATTTCTTAGGAAAGGCAGAGGTTCAGACTAAAGAGTATTTAAGAGCCAGCTCAGTGTCTGTGAGTGAGAAATCTGGATAAAGGCAAGAGAATGAATATATATTTGGGGTCAGGGAAGCTTTGAAAAGGGTCATCTGACTTTGGACATCATGTCAGGAATATCTAGGAAAATAAGGTATTCCTTTCTGGGCTAAATGCCAAGCAAGAATAT
The DNA here is from genome assembly GCA_024291935.2 of Okapia johnstoni. NCBI lineage: Eukaryota > Metazoa > Chordata > Mammalia > Artiodactyla > Giraffidae > Okapia > Okapia johnstoni. The sequence goes on along the minus strand of CM044321.1, from coordinate 20,439,147 downwards.
CATTTTAAAAGAGGTATGACAACCTCCTTATTAGGAAACAAAAATCACTCCCAGCAGCAGTTGGTCAGCAGCAGCCATAGATCTATTACCTGTAAGAGAATGCAATTATGATTATAGGAAAAAAATAAACCCTGACTCAGCCTCGAGAGAACCTGGAACAAAGGACACAGTCACTCAGGCACTCACCACCCATTTGGTTTTGAGCCTGTGTTTGAGCCTATTCTCTATGATAATGCACATAGTAGGATTGAAATCATAAAAGAAAAGAAACACTCTGAGCAAGAAAGTATTTTTTTCATGTGATATAATCCAGTACTTATCTCAAGCTATAATTATGTTGGATAAATACCCTATACCAAGTATTTTTCTCATAAACTAAGCACAATGCCTCAGTTCAGATTACATTTTTTCTCATTTATTGAAATAGAAGATATTTTGTGTTGCTTTGTTTTTGTTGAGGACTGAAATAATTATCTACCTAATTTCAGATTTTTTATAGTATGCTCACATTAGTTTTAATTTGTGACTATGAAATTTTACATGATAATATACCTAAGAATATCATCTCCTTCTATATCTTTTGATAAGAAGTATATTCTTTTATATTTGGCCAAGGACTGTATAGATTTTACAACTGATCATTATACATGAAATCTGATTCCAAAATGAAGTAAGCACTGAAAAATAGAAAAATCATGCATTCCCTGTAAAATTTGACCTTAAAATAAAAAATAACAATAATTGGATTTGATTGGAATAATAAAATAAAATAACAATATTATTGGATATTCAACATTGTTAATATATTCACCTTTTACAATGTATTAAGCAGTTTATTAGAAATTAGGGGAAAATAGCCTTCCCAGGTGCCTCTAGTGGTAAAGAACCCGCCTGCCAATGCAGGAGACATAAGATATGTGGGTTCTATCCCTAGGTCAGGAAGATCCCCTGGAGGAGGAAATGGCAAACCCCTCCAGTATTCTTGCCTGGAGAATCCCATGGACAGAGGAACCTAGCAGGCTACAGGGAAAATAGCAATTTGAGAGCCTAGAAAGCTTCTCTAATAATTCTATGATAGATATAAGCAAAACCTTTTTTTTTCGTTTTTGGCAAATTATATGGGAAAACTAATCTACTGATGGAAGGAAAAGGATAGAAGAAAACAAAAGGAACTTTGTGTAGCTGTCTTCTGAACTACATCTTCAATTAATAGTAACTATTAGTAGTTTGGGAATTTTGTAAGAATTGTGTGCTTTCTATGACCTTAATATTTCTTTTCCTCTCTTTTTTTTTAAATCTTGGAGACATCAGTGATACTCTTTTGGCCTCTTTATTTCCACACTGAAAAACCAGATAATTGTATAAGTACCTTATCATTGAGTACTCCATTGGTCAAATTGTTTAAATTCATTTCTTTAAAATTCCTTTCAGTGATCCTTATTTGTAGTTTGTCTAGAAATACGTTGTTAAAACAGTTCAAATTTTAAGGTTTTAATGGAAGAAATAGATGTCACCATCATGAATAGTGAAATGACAGAATCTCTTATGAGCTGTCTGACCTCTATGGGTAAATGGTTTTGGAAGACCTGGGTCACATGAGATTAAAATTTCATGTATATATCAGTACTCACCTGTCAATTTCTATGCGTGGCTGTTTAACGTAAATTCCACTTCATTCTTAGCATATGATATTCTGAAATTTAATAATGCAAATAATGCAGTTATTTATTTTTGTAGTGTATATTTTTAGAGTATTTTCTATATATCAATGCAGAATGTTGAATGAAGCTATTGAAAAATAACATACATTGTATGACAAGATTCTTTAATCTAGTTTTAACTGCAGATGACAGGGTGGAATAAGAGTATCATAATAATATAAGCAAAATTAAGTAAATTCATTATATAGTCTTTCATATCCTACAGGCACTGAGCATTTCTGGTATGCCAAAACCAGACACTTTGCAAAATTATTTCATTTTATCCTTACAAAAATACCTGTAAAATTATCTATTACCCTTATTTTGCAAAAGAGGAAGCTGAGACATAGGAAAGTTAAACAACCAGATAATCAAGGTTATAATGCAAACTAAATTTTTGGCTATAAACCCCATAATGATTCTACTATAGCATATAAAACCTAATTAATAAGCTGACTTTTCTAATTAATGTGAAATTAGTGACCTATGCATAAATAAGAAATATTTAGATTTAAATAGATCAAGAATAATTATGAAAATATAGTAAATATCATAGAATCTCACTTTTGTTCTGGAAAACCCTATTGTATCTTACATTATCTTGTGACATAATGCACACTCTATAAATAAAGAAGTACAATATTAATTATAATTGGAAGATATTTTTATAGAATCCCAGGCAACTATATTTTATGACAGTGATATCTCACATACCCTATAGTTTAAATAACATTGACTATGATAAACTGAGTAAGGTTTCCTCCAACCACACCAAAGACCTCTACATCCCTGGAACTAGAACCTTGCAGATGAATTCCTGATGGAGATTCCAGGAGAATCCATTTCTTGCCTCTTCCACTTTTCAGAGATTGACCACATTCCTTGGTACACCAGAGCACTCTAACCTCTGCCTCCCTCCTAACATTGGCCCTACCATCAGCTTGATTTTAGCCCATAAATATTCCTTTCAGATTTTTGATATACAGAACTTATTTTGCAGAACTTATTTTGATAAGAGAATAAATATCTTGTTTATGGCAGCTATGGGAAATGAAAACTTATTGGGAATAGTTTCCAGTCACTTTTTATACTAAATATTGGATAATCTTAAGCAGTTAACTTGAAGTTGAATTATTTTGTTATAATTTGTCGTAGGCAAAAGGTTGAGAACTAAATGAAAATGTATGAAATAGCTGACATGTTTTCCATTTAACTGACACTATTGTCAAAGACTAATTATGCTGCTGTAAGTACCGATCCCAAAGTTAGGAAGTAAGTAACTTATACGAAACTACTCATTGATATAGTTATCCAGCGCACTGAAGATTTAATTGAGATATTTAACTATATTTATTCATTAGAAAAGATCAAAAAAGGATCCTGGTAACTATAGAATAAATATTTAAAATTTTCTGGGAAAACTTCAGCAATATGTAAAATAATTGAGTAGAAACATTAAAATTGTTAGAAATTCAACATGGGTTTATAAGAATAAATTATTTTTAATATAATAGAATTCTTTGGAAAAATAAATTTTCATGTATACATTTGGTGTCTATGATAATATTCTTATAATTCAAAATTCTTTTTTTGCAAAGTTTCTAAAAGCTATTTCACTAAGAATAAATCATTTTATAAGGAAGTACAAATTTTGAGACGTGAAGTTGCTCAGTCATGTGCAACTCTTTGTGATCCCATGGACTGTAGCCTAGCAGGCTCCTCCGTCTGTGGCATTTTCCAGGCAAGAGTACTGGAATGGGTTGCCGTTTCCTTCTCCAGGGGATCTTCCCGACCGGGGCATTGAACCCAGGTCTCCTGCATTGCAGGCAGATGCTTTACCCTCTGAGCCACCAGGGAAGCCATTTATATTGTTTTCTAAGTGGAAAACGTACAATAAAGAAGGAAATATAACTTGCTAGGGAGATGGAGTAGCCAGATTTACATAGAGTTGGCGAGGAGACCACTTACACAGCATCTATAAGAAGAGATGTACACTGGGATTTTCAGATTTGAAGAAAAATACTAAACAGTGAAACATCAAATCAATAGGTCAAAAAAATAAATAGAGAGGATTACTCTGCTACCAGGCAATACGTAAATTGTCAGAAACATTATAAACTTAAAACTATTTGCTGTAACTGAGTTATTAATAAAACCAACTTGAGAAACATTAAGCAGAGTCTGACATATAAAACCCATTGATAAGTGGAAAGGAATCAAGATCTTTTTTTAATCAAGAGTAGACTGGGCCTTCCCTCGTGTCACAGTGGATAAGAATCCGCCTGCCAATGCAGGGAACACAGGTTCAATCCCTGGTTCAGGAAAATTCTATATGCTTGGAGCAATTAAACCCACAAGCCACGACTAATGAGCCCTGTGCTACAAGTACTGAAGTCTGTGTACCCTAGAGTCCACACACCGCCACGACTGAGCCTACGTGTTGCAACTACTGAGACTTTTGCACCAAGAGCCTGTACTCCACAATAAGAGAAGCCACCACCACGAGAAGCTTGTGCACTGCAACAAAGAGTAGCCTCTGCTCACTGCAACTAGAGAAAGCCCACGCAAAGCAATGAAGACACAGTGCAACCAAAAATAAAATTAAAGAATTATTTTTTTAAAAAGTGTATACTGGTTAAACGTACCAAAAAGATCCACTAAAACTAAACCAAAGTTATCAAATCTGCAAACAGTGATTATTGCATATACATGTACAGATTAGGCCAGAAAAGTAGAGGCCCAAGTGTTTATTATGACAAATATGTATTTTTCTACTTATAATTAATACCCTGTTAACTTATTTAATTTTCTGTGATTTGTAGTTATATTTCTACATTGCATCATAACTGATTTTGAGATGTATATGTATATGTATGACAAATTCAAAAGATTAATACAAAGAGCTGTTTCTTGAAAAGATTACAGGACAAAATGCTTCATCAATTCTCTTAAAAATTTAGGCAATTAACTAAACTGAAAGAGTGAAAAAAAGGGAAGAAAATTAGAAAAGGTGGTGCCAAAGGAGCTTCCTGACAAGCCTCTCAATCATCTTCAATTTCCCTGTGAGATTGTATTAAAAAATATGATCTCCAAAACCAAGACGGGTGATTCTTATTAGGTAAAAGTGTTGCTAGTAATTTTATCATCCATTCAATACCTTCTCCAAACAATTGTCAGAAATTGGCTAATATGATTACGGACTACAATAGCAACAATTTAGAACTTCAGTTCAGTCACCCAGTTGTGTCCAACTCTTTGCAACCCCATGGACTGCAGAATTGTCATAAGTTACAGTGCACCATAAAATCACTTTTAGCAGTAGTGCATTTTTGAATTTTTATTTTTAAAGTATACTTATAACATGACAAAATATATTTAGGCAATTTCTAAAAACAATGAGAAACATCAGAGTGAAGAATTTGTTTACTCTTTTAGAAAACTAGTGACTTAAATATTTGAGATTTATAAGTGTGGGCTTCTGAGGTGGCACTAGTGGTAAAGAATCCAACTGCCAATTCAGGAAACACAAGAGACTCAGGTTTGATCCCTGATTTGGGAAGCTCTCCTGGAGTAGGAAATGGCACCCCACTCTGGTATTCTTGCCTGGAAAATTCCATGCGCTGAGGAGCCTGGCAGGCTACAATCCATGGGGCCACAAATAGTTGGATGTGACTAAGCACACATTTATAAATAAGATATAATTGTCTATATTTTCCAAAAGTTAAAAATCTAAGAATGATTAAAACACATTCATTCAACAAGCATGTATATTTAACCTATAATATATTAAACACTCTGCTTCATTTAGGAATTGATATACAACTAAACACATAGTTTCTAGTCCTAGGATTTCAATCTCAGTTCAGTTCAATCACTCAGTCTTGTCCCCCTCTTTGCAACCCCATGGACTGCAGCACACCAGGCTTCCCTGTCCATCACCAACTCCTGGAGCCTGCTCGAACTCATGTCCATCAAGTCGGAGATGCCATCCAACCATCTCATCCTCTGTCATCCCCTTTTCCTCCTGCCTTCAATTTTTCCCAGCATCAGGGGCTTTTCCAGTGAGTCAGTTCTTTGTGGCAGGTGGCCAAAGTATTGGAGTTTCAGCTTCAGCATCAGTCCTTCCAATGAATATTCAGGACTGATTTTCTTTAGGATGGACTGGTTTAATCTCCTTGCAGTCCAAGGGACTCTCAAGAGTCTTCTCCAACAAATACAGTTCAGAAACATAAATTCTTTGCCATTTAGCTTTCTTTATAGTTCAGCTCTCACATCCCTACATGACTACTGGAAAAAACCATAGCTTTGACTAGACAGACCTTTGTTGGCAAAGTAATGTCTCTGCTTTTTAACATGCTGTCTAGGTTGGTTAGTTTCTTCCAAGGAGCAAACAGACCAGTGGGACTTGATTACAGCACTTCCACAGGGAAGTCTGAGTCAGATTTGCCTACCATTGTCCAGGAGTCTCTGGTGGAGGCATGGGCTGACAGTGGCCAAAGAAGAGAGAGGGAACACAGCCCCATCCATCAACAGAAAATTGGATTAAAGATTTACTGAGCATGGCCCCACCTATCAGAAGGAGATCTTTTCCCCACAGTGAGTCTCTCCCATCAGGAAGCTTCCATAAGCCTCTTATCCTTCTCCATCAGAGGGCAGACAGAATGAAAACCACAATCACAGAAAATTAACCAAACTGATCACATGGACCACAGCCTTGTCTAACTCAATGAAACTATGAGCCATGCCATGTAGGGCCACCCAAGATGGACGGGTCATGGTGGAGAGTTCTGACAAAACGTGGCCCACTGGAGAAGGGAATGGCAAACCAGTTCAGTATTCTTGCCTTGAGAACCCCATAAACAGTATGGAAAGGCAAAAAGGATTCCAATCTAGTGGGAATCTTAAAATGAGAGTGAGTCTAGTGAGTCTATTAATCTATCAACACAACTTATAATAATTATTGTGTTGATATATGTATTTCTTGTTTTTATGTTGAATGACATTGTGTTTTTATCAAAAGTGCACACAAGTCAATTTTAAAACATTTGAATCATTTTTGAACATAAATACTAATTTGGTTAATAATTACTGAGTGTTTTCCAAGTGCCAGAAAATATACTAAGCATTTAAATTCACTGTACAGTTGTGAGTATTAAATAAGCAAGCAATCCAGTAACAAAAAGAGCTATTATTATCCTCATTTACCATTAAACACCTTGGAGACAGTAAATAATTTTTCAAGTTCACAAAGAAATTAATTGGCAAAGTCAATGCTGAAACTCACATCTGCCTGCCCCAAATGTTCAGCTTTTATGGACTTCATTATACTGATATCAAATTTTATATTTTTATCATCCTGCCTACACAAATGCTTATATTAAGATATACCTTTCTGTAGCTTAAAATGCAATTTTACATTGATGAAGGCAATAGAATCAATGAACTGTCAATAAGGATTTTGCCCCCAAACCCCCAACTGTGTATAAATTTATACTGTTCTTTCCTGTGTCATCAGTTAACATTCTCTTTGTGGTCAAGGGCATAAGTTGGAAGCTTATATTAATTGAGTTTAATTATGCTGTCTATGGCTATTGAATGGTAAGTTAACTATGCTAGAGATAAAACTCAAGACTTTAATTATATTAACATCACGCTTTAGTCTATAATACTTTTTATTATAAACACTTACTATAATTAAGAGATAGTTTCTTCCAAAGCTAGCCTAATCTGATTCTACTTGAATTAATCATAAAATGTATATACTTAGCATACTGAAAATGTTATCTGACCATGAATCAAGGATAAAGTGCATGGGGTACACACGTACAGAGGATCACCATTCATGTATCATCATTTTCTTCATACCAATCCTGTATTCCTTGCTAATATTTTTTAACTGTTAGAAATATAAATTTTGAGAATTTGCATAATTCCTGTCTCAAATATCCATATCAAGGAAAGTTTGGTATATTTTCAAAACTCTTAAAAGCTGAACTTGTTTAAATAAGCATACTTTATTCAAGACACTAAAGTTGCCTAAAAATGTAAAAAAAAATGTCAGATATTTTTAGTGAGTTAAATATTCATGATTTTAAAATTAAAAGTTCAGTTTAATTGCTTTATACTCTAAAGGGATTTTAATAATCTATACATCACTTAGTATGTTTTCATATTGTGTAAGACAGTCATAAAGACAGAAATGTGACTATATGTTGGTCCTGTGTATCCAAATAATACAAAATCTTACTAGAAAGTATTTATGCCTCTAAACCATCAGTGAATTATAAAAGAAAATGTTAAAGTGTCCTTCATCTGTTAGAGAACCACCATACTGATGGTTTCCAAACCTTTAGATTTCATCTAGAACGTTCGATTTGCAGCACTCTGAAACAAACAAGTCTTATAATTTACTACCTACTCTATTAGACAATATTTGTGATTTTTTTCTTTAAAACTTCATTTTTTTTTTAATTTTTTAATAGCTACAATGTGCTTTTTTTCCTCTTAACTAGGCTTTTGAGTCTCTAGAATTTACATGAAGTATTTATATATTCTGCCATGACTTGTCTGTCTCTTCCCACACCTGTCATTTGTCTGATTAGATGAACAGATGACTTTGTCTTCTTGATTAACCTTCTAGAAACATCAATTTCTCCTAGAATAACCTGGTGGGTTTGCATCAACCTGAACCGTGTTCTCTTCTGCACTCAGCTGCTTTTCCCCAATTTTCTCTTTTACCATCTATTTTCATTTTTGTGTTCTCTGTATGGAGTCTATTCTTTCTATGAAGACTTTACTTACTCCCTGAAATTGACTCAGGTCTTAATAATTTAAAACCCTTCTTTTCTTCTAAAATTGAAACCTTGAAACTAACAGAAAGAAGTAAGATTCTCTTGAAAACAATACTCTATCTTTAATTCATATGAGAAAAGGAAAGAGAGAAAGAGGAAAATTCCAGGCAGAGAAATTTCTTCTACGATTTTATAAAAGATCAAAGATCTCAGTTTTATATATATGAATGTAATACATTAATTTGTCATGGCTTATACTTCCTGAATGGAGAAGGAAATGGCAACCCACTCCAGTATTCTTGCCTAGAGAATCCTGTGGACAGAAGAGCCTGGTGGGCTGCTGTCCATAGGGTCGCATAGAGTCGGACACGACTGAAGCGACTTAGCATGCATGCATGCGTTGGAGAAGGAAATGGCAACCCACTCCAGTATTCTTACCTGGAGAATCCCAGGGACGGAGGAGCCTGGTGGGCTGCCGTCTATGGGGTTGCACAGGAGTCGAACACGACTGAAGCAACTTAGCAGCAGCAGCTGCAGCATACTTCCTGAAAAAGAGTATAATTTAAAATTCCAAAATATAAGTAATATATTATCTGCTCTAATTAGAAGCAAAATTATATATACTAAAATACTTTTCTTCTTCAAATATACTTTTCCCATTCGTCTTTTCCAATAATTGTTTTTTCAGTTTATAATATCTTTTGTCTTTCTTGATTTTTAAAAATGTTATCATAAACTGTGTTTAATTAAAAAAAAAAAAAACTATCCTTTCTAAGTCATTAACAGAGTAGTTAAGTAAAAGATTTCAAACAAAATCATAGGAGCAGACCAACCAGAATTTAGATTTGATCATTTTTCTCTGTAACCACTTCATATTTAACTTTGCTACCATCATCACAAGTGACAATTTATGAATTATTATAAAATAGATTTGGAAACAATATTCTTAGAATGGTTGTCATGATCAAAATACAAACATAAATATATATACACACATTAGTAGAACAAAAATCATTTCAAAACTAGGAACTCATTTTCTCATAACTTTATAATTTTTTTTGGATTAAATTATCAAAGTGATATAAATCTACATTTAAATGTCATTAATTTTACAGGTAATATGAGATGATGAAAATAATTTTCATGTGATTAAAATTTATCTTGTGAATAATTTCCATAAATATAGCCATTATACCATAATTCTAATTTTATAGTTTATTGAATTCCTATATGAGAGAAATCAATATTTGATAAGACATAGAAATAAATATGCTTTAAAAAACTATATGATATTCCTATTTATATCAAGAACATTCTGAAGCATTTAACTAAACTATCAATACTAGCCATGGTCTGTAATTAGACAAGTGTGGTTTGTCCTTTGAATTGCTCACAATCTACTGGAGAAATATTTTTATATTAATTGTGCAATAGCACGACTTTTCCCTCAGCCTCCGTGACATACATCACTTGATTCTATATAAGCTAAATTGTTTTTGCCATAAGGTCAATTGCCAAAGGAATTGGCTATGATTTATTTCTTCTTGTCAAGGAAAAAAGAAATAGGATACAAATAAGAAAGGAAAGGAAAAGGAAAAATGATAGGTTTCGGTCATGTAAGAACACTGCCATTTCATACTATAACCACTAGTGCAGGAACAGATGGCTAAAGTGTATATCGAAAATCTGTGGGGATTAGCGATGCATAATGCTGAGTCCTTGTGAGCTAAATGTTTTTGGCATCAAGGTCAATTGTTTCTCTTGCTCCCCTATCTTAAACTGTTGCTATTTCATCCTAAAAAGATGGATGTTCACATCAGGAGCTCAGCTCATCTGTGAGAAAGAAGGGAGCTACCAGGTGATGGAGTAGCCAGTTAAAGCAACAAGTCAAAAATGAAAGATAATCTTGAATCACTGCTGCCAAGGTATAAACAAGAATCTAAAACCAAAGGGAGTGCTAATTTCCCTCGTTCCATTTTACTCCATGGAATGATATGTAGGTTGAGGGTCAGTGGATCATCCCGCTGTTGAGGGAGCCCCAAACAAAAGGCTTCAGCAGGTTTTTGGACCCTGGGGCAGGGGAAGTGGAGAGGTCAGGAGGAAAGGCTAGGAGTGGCAAAGTCCCTGGAACTGAGTCAGAGCGGGGAAAACCGGCTTCAAGTCTGCCCCTCCTCCTCCCATAAGGAGGCCTCAGTGGGAGGTGTTTGAAGAGAACTTTTGCCCGAGGTCTCAGACTGAGAGACCCAGGAATGAAGGCAGGGGCCCGAAAGGCAAATACACCACCAGCATGACTGGCAAAGTGCCCGAGTCCTTGATGGCAACTGTCCTCAGTGTTATCAGCCATGCTCTGAGCCCGGTGTGGGAACAGCAGCCTTTCTCTGTGAGGCCTGACAGGAAAAGCCTTTGTAATTGTCTGTGCTTGGGCCTGAAAAATCACATAGGTTTTTAAGCAGGAGCCAGACCCCTCAGTTTACATTACAATACTCACATCAGTAACTGTGAGAATCATTGTGGAGAATCAGCGTTAGCACTGTAGAAGAACGTGGCTGATAGTCTGCTTTAGATGCTTCTCCAAATAATTTTTTACAACGGTGGTTCAAGGCTTAATCCTTACAGACAGAAAAGAGCAATTAAACAGAGCTAGTGGTAAAGAACCTGCCTACCAACACAGGAGACCTAAAAGAGGAAGGTTCGATCCCTGGGTCGGGAAGATCCCCTGGAGGAGGGCATGGCAACCCACTCTAGTATTGTTGCCTGGAGAATCCCATGAACAAAGGAGCCTGGTGGGCCACAGTCCATAAGATTGCAAAGAGTCAGACAGGACTGAAGGGACTTAGCAGGCATGCACGCACCAACTAAGTTGCATTGTTGTATGTGTTCCCTGATGCGTACGCCTCTCTTTCAGTACTCTGGAAAATCTAGGACTCTCAGTAATTACAACATATTGCCTCCCAAATTTTGAGAAAAAGATGAGAGTAGGAGGGAAAGGAAACAGACCTAGGAGATGTGAAAGTGAATTCGGCAGGCTGCTTAGTGGTAATATGAGGGTTATGTAACAAAGTATTTCAAGTTTATCTTAAGAGAGGACAGGGAGAACCATGACATTGAGATGGGTTTCAATCCCAGAAGAGAGATGATGGTGGAAGGAGACTTCTGTACTGATTAAAAGAAATTTCAAATGAGTGCCCCTGAATGCAGGAAAGGGAACACAGAATTGCTTCCTTCTTCCGTCTATAATTTTGTGAGGTCCAGGGGAAATCCATTCAACACGGGGTCAATTGTTTATCTCTTAGGCTCAAGCTCTTGACCTGACAGCTGGAGCATCATTCATCAAGACAAGAGTCCTTGAGAATGAGGATAGTTCTAAGCGCTGATTATGTATGTTTGTTTTAACTATATATCCTGGTTCCAATAGTTCTGCACGTGGAATGACTGAAACAGGACAAGGGATCTTCAGGCTCCTGGTGGAGGGATATGGATTCTAGGAGAAAGGCGCCATCTAGGTTGCCAAGCCATCATCTAAGGCAAGCCTGTACAAATTCGACTGATAAACTCTGTTTGGAGGAAGGAGGGACAGGGCAATAGTCTATAAGAGCCAATGAACCTTAATCCGAATTTGGAGGAGGGTGCCTACCTGCGCCCTATGGTCGTGTAGGTGAATGACTCAGGATTGGGAAGCACCTTGTCTTCCCGGGGGAAACTCCACTGACAGATGTTGTTAAATTACAGAGAAAAGACATCCAGAAATGAAATGAGCCTGAGGGATTTTTTTTTTTTTAAATAATGCTTCCACAGAAAATCAGGTTAAAGTATAAATTAATTTCATATTATATTTACAATAATTGGAACAATACATTTAGCTTCATATTGACTCTAACATAAATACATATTTAAAATTATTTAAAATCAAGTTTTATGAGATAATTTAAGTGGTTTTAAAAGATTAGAATAGTATTTATTTTAAGTCAGGTGCTTCATGCTACAAAAGTGGATCTTTATGTAATGGTCTGAAAAGCTAATATTCCAGTATATTTAGTTGTTGCCAGATTAGCATTATGACTAACTACAGGAGATGAACACTGATTCCTCATAGATTTATATATTCAGGCAACCTCAAGTCCTGGTGCCAGAGTCCTATTCACTTTCTCTACAGAAATGAGTATCTGCCTATTTTCAGCCATTGACTAAGTTTATCTCAAAGAAGTGCATGTGATATAATTTCACCTTTTCTTTCTCTATTTTTTTTTGTATCCTATATTATATAAATTTAGGTAAATTGGATATTATGTAAAAATATGAAAAAGGTTCTATATACTCGTCAGTGGCTTACAGCTTTCTTTTTTAAGATGATGTTATATCTCCATTTTATTTTCTTTATTTTTTACCTCACCACACAAGTGTCTTAGTTCCCCAAGCAGGGATGGAGGCTGTGGCCCCTGCAGTGGAAATGCAGATTCTTAACCACTGGCCTGCCAGGCTTAAACTTTTTTGAAGAAATATTGTAATTGTGTGTGGTCAGTTATGCCTGACCCTTTTCAACCCCATGGACTGTAGCCATCCAGGCTTCTCTGTCCACGGGATTCTCCAGGCAAGAATACCTGAGCAGGTTGCCATTTCCTACTTCAGGGGATCTTCCTGATCCAGGGATCAAACCTGCATCTCTTGTGTCTCCTGCATTGATAGACAGGTTCTTTACCACTAGCACCATCTGGGAAGCCTTAATGTACAGTGAACTTTCTAAAGTATAAGATACACAAAATGATACATGGAAAAATGAATACAATTATATTTACAGAAGTTCGCAGAGCTTATGGACTCAAAAATTCCAGGAATGGCTCAAAACTTGAGTAAAACAGGTAAAGTAAATACAGCAAAATAGGTTTCAACTGGTGAATGGCCTAAAATCTAAATGTATAATTGTAAAATAATAGAAAGACACATATTTTTCTAATTTTTCTGAGCATGACTCCAAAACCAAAGAACATGAAGAAAATAAACTACATATAAATTTAAAATATTCCATATCTAAGAAATGGTAAATTAAATTTAGAGGCAGCTGGAGAAATACTTGATTACAACATGCATTAATCATATAAATTGTATAATGTGTGCTTGCCTGATACATGAAGAATTTTGGCAAATTAGTGAAAAAAGGAACATCTTAATAACAAAGTATATAAATTATATGAATAGTCTATTCCTAAGGAAGAATATATAAAACAATTTCAAATTTTCAAATTTATGTTTTCAAAAAAATAAGAGTGGAGACATTTCTTTTTCTATTATACTATAGTATGTGTATACACACACACACACACACACACACACACAATGCTGAGAACAGTTCAGGTAAAGGCCCAGGTTCATATACAGGCACAGTGACGTGAATACCAGCACAGGCAAAAAAAAAAAAAGTTTGCACTTTTGTATGTACAATTTTAAGAACATATTGTAAAAATATAAATAAAATGTGGACAAAGGCTTAAATCTAAAGCTTTCTTATCTTAATATTACTTATTGTAACAAAGAATTACAAATATCTTTAACAAATTCGAAGCAATCTTTTGAAAAAAATCACAGTATTTCAGAATAATGGGAATTTAAAAGTGATATTGCAGATTCATTCCACCTTATATAGAATACTTTTTATTAACTTACTTTATATGTGTTTTTACATAAAGACATATGATAATAAATAATGATAACTTTTATCTTTAAAAATGACTCACGCTGAATATTACCAGTACTTTTTATGATTAGTAGACTTGTACTAACTTTGATTCTTAATTCCATGTTTCATAGTTTTTCTACCACAACATATCTTCCTTTTAGAACAAAATGTATTTAGTTCCAAACAACAATAGAAGTATTTAGTGCAGGTTATCCTTCTAATGATTTTTAAATATATGGATAAATATTCATTGAATTGCTGTTTTTAAATCAAATGGTACCAGGGGGACATTTTTTTTTCAAATTGTGCAACAGGAGAAATATTTTACTTAGAATTTAATTTTTGAAACTCTAGGCATTTGATAATAATTAAATTATGTGAGAAATAAGCTAACACATAAAAACTTACACTAATTATAATCAATAGTTGTTGTTTAGTCTCCAGGCTGTGTCTGACTCTTTTGTGACATACACACTGAAACCCCTCAGGCTTGTTCTGTCCATGGGGTTTCCCAGGCAAGAATAATGGAGTGGGCTGCCATTATCTTCTCCAGGGGATTCCCCCAACCCAGGGATCAAACCCATGTCTCCTGCATTGGCAGGCAGATTCTTTACCACGGAGCCACCTTGGAAGTACATGCACACAACTGCAGGAAACACACATGCTATCACTTTTATGTTGAAAATGAAGATGAGTTTACCATACATGCTGACTATATAGCTAGGACGACTTTCTTGCCATTGATAATTATGGTTATTAGCTGTCCATGATAGCTTGCTATCAAAAGTGACATTGCCTTTGAGAGTACAAATGGGAGGGAAAAACAGAGAAATGGCTGTTAAAATAAATTGTAATCACATATAATTAAAGAAAAAAGATTATTGAGTTTATTGAAATAATCCAAATGAGGTAGTGTGATTTCAATATATCTTCTGTATTGAATATCAATCATAGTTTACCATTTATCAAATTACTTTATTGAAATTCAATTTTTCCCATGAGCAAAAGATAAAAGTTGAGATGCTCTGTTCTAGCAATATACATTTTTAATCTATTTTCCATTTCTCAAATTTTGTATAGGAAATATTTTTAAAAGTTCTTTAAATGAATCATAAAGGAAAAATGACTTAGGTATTCATCTAAGAAAAAAAAACAACACCACAGTGCCTGCTAAAGCTTTCAGAATTATTTCTTAATGTACTTTTGGCCTATTTATCTTGATTAATCATATTTCAGATACAATATTACTTCTTTGATTTATAATATAACTACATGCTAGAGAACATAAAATTTATTCTCTATGTATCCTGATGTAATGTAAATATCTCATTTTTTATCTGACTTCTAGGAGCAGACAAATCCAACTTTGGCCAGAAAGATCTCCATTTTACATGTGGTGTTGGAATAGTTTGGGCCATATAATTTGGAAATTATCCTTTATGTTTTCATTTTTAGTTGTTGTAGTATTAACAGGTGCATTAAAGTCAGCCAAAATGGGCTTGGTAGAACTCCACTTTGAAAAAATTAGCTTCTTCTGTGGGCTTTTCCAGTGTTTCAGTTTAACACTTGGTTATAAGCATAGTTATATAACCATATAGATATAACTATATATAACTATGCACGCACGCACGCTAAGCTGTTTTCAGTTGCATCTGACTCGGCGACCCTATGGACTCTAACCTGTCAGTTTCCTCCGTCTACGGAATTCTCCAGGCAAGAATACTGGAGAGGGTTGCCATGCCTTCCTCCAGGATATGTAACTATATATATACTTATACAGCTATATATTAATAACTATATATAACTATATAGAGATATGCTAATATTATTGATATAATATGGTAATCTTATAGATAGATCGATAAATCTATAAGACCAGGACAATTCTCTCCTTACATAAGCCTTTTCATAGAAATATCACCAAATGTTACTTTTGGAAATATAGCCTGTTAGGCTGCTCATTAGTAAGACAAAATGTAGACATGTATAAAGAAAAGACAGTTTGGGTAATAGTTTTTTAAATTCTAGTATAAGTTAATAAATATAAATTTACTTGACATAAATAGTTTATAGTTGTATTATATTTTTAAAACCTGTTCAATTTTCAAAGCTTTGCTGGTTGATGATAAATTAGTCAACCCTACCTATGACCATCATCAAAAGCATTGATTGTTATACCCCAAGTTCTGTGTGAATAAAAATCTCTCATAAATCTCCGAATGCTCTTTAACAATTAAATATCAAAATGCCCCCAACTCTTTTATTATCAAGCCATTAAAATTCTTGACATGATGTTATCTGTAATCAGAACTCTAACTTATTTATTCAAATTTTTCTAATTTACTCTTTTATAAACTTAAAACATAGCTTTTAATAGCTTTTTACATTACTTGGCAAAACACTAGAGGTTTTGTGCTGCCTGCTTTTTCGTATGATGGATGAAGTTGTGCCCAGCTCACTAGCTTTTTTGGTTTGTGTGTCTTTAAACGCGGAGAGAGAGTCAGGACATCCCATTGCTCCCACTGAGTCGTTATATAAAACAAGTTTTTATTAGAGTTGCTTTCATTAATTTATTGTTTCATCATTTGTTTCAAATAAAAAGTGAAGTGATAGGAAGATAGATCCCAAGGACAAGAGGAGAAAAACAAAGAGAACAAAAATAAACAGATTCTGATTACACTAAACAGATCGTTTTACATATTCAGATGGACTTTGTTTAAGCATTGTGTTTCTTTTAGAAGTAAATGATAGAGCTGTTTAGAAAAGCCACTCAAATGAATTCTTATGACCTCTAACTGGAAGCTAATTCAACCTGAGAAAAATAAAGAAAAACAAGATATAAACTTGAAACTAGAAAATTGGTGCTCTATTATTTAATAATTCTGGAATTAATGATAATCTAATGAGTGAGATATATGCCTAATGTATTTGCCATAGATTCATCTGGGATATTTTGAACAAAGTGTAAAAGCATCTCTGTTGGTGGGGAAGGAAGAAAACATGGAAAATGAGTAGTATCATTTTGCAAGAATTTAAGCTACTGAAAGGACTTTAAGAAAAGCAGAATTAGCAAACTATTTTAATAATTAAGCCTAGTTTAAACAAAAGATCTTTCCCTGGCAAGGTCTGCATCTGAATAAAATGAATATTAGTAAGATATTATATTTCCTATTCTTTGTGTTACTAAGTTGCTATTGTCATCTTCCCTCATTTTGAAAAAGCACTAAAAGTATAACATCTGCTTTCAATTCAATTGGTGTTACCAGTATTTCTGTGCAAATCCCAATCATAATTAAAGATTGCTATTCCTATCATCTCAAAAGATGTTTTGGAAATTACATCTCATTTAGAAAAATTACTTTTCTTTTTATCTAGCAGTTATACTTCTTTTTGTTTCTCAGAAATAAAATAAAATAAAATGACCTGTTCTGGAAAGGTTAAAGCCATTGTTCTAAATACTTTTCAGCTTGTGGCAGATTTTTTATGATAGTTGTCTTGGTGAGTTTAGCTAATAAATGAGTCTTCTAGACAACTTTCATATGCTTTTCTTTCTGAAAGTTGGTCCAACTGCAACATTATCTAAGAGTTCAGTTCTTTGATTTATATTTAATGGTGCAAGGGAGGACTCTGCCAAGTTTAAAAGAAAATGAGATTTTTTTTTTTAAAAAAAGCTTTCAGGAAGTAAAGTTGTTTTTTTTTTCTTTTTAGTCCTCAAATTTGGGCATTTTCTATTACACAACTCTTATTTTCTTTGATACCTTTACCGAACTATGTTTACAACTATTCTGATAGAAATTGATTCTTGCCATAAATCTTGGAAGAATGTCTTGACATCTTCAGTTCTGATTCTCACTGGCATCTGAAACTCAAAATGTACCATATGAACCACATGTTCTAGTCATTTCTTCCTACATTTTCTATTTCGTAAGTTTACCCCACTATCAACATCATATTGGTCCACTCTATTGATGACAGCATGTTAATTGTGATCGATGAGCCAGAAATGGCAAGCTCTAGAGGATGCGAGGTGAACCTGCAAAGGTTTATGAGCTTGCTGTATTGGTAAAGTTCTTAGGGTCCAGTTATCTGGGGCATACTAGGACATTCTACTCCAAGGTATAGGTTAAGTCATTGCAGCCTGTGCCTCCTACAACTAAGAAAAAACATAAAGCTTGGAAGGCATCTTTAGGTTTTGATATCAGTGTATTCCATGCAGTGGGATACTGCCACAGCCCATTTATTGGTGTGTAAGTGTGCTAGATTTGAATAAGGCAGGAAAGAAAAAGGTTTGCATCCATTCTAGAGTGTGTTATAAAAAGCCCTGCCATTTCAGTCTTATAACTACAGATCTCAGGGTACTTGAGGTTTCTCTGGTAGAAAAAAGCCATACAGATTTGCTAGGTATTTGCTAAGACTGACAAGTCTTAATACAATAGTCAAAGTGCAGACAGACACTAGGACTCTGGAGAAAGGCAATGCCAACTGTGGCAGAAAACTATACAACATGTTTTTTAATTAAGTTTTTTCTTGTGAGTGTGTGTATGTATTTGTTTTTTTTTTTTTTTTTTTTTTTTTCGGTTCCAGCATGAAGCATGTGGGATCTTAGTTCTTCCAGGGATCAAATCTGCGCCACATTCAGTGGAAGCTAACCACTGGACCACCAAGGAAGTCCCTATCCAACGTTTTAAAATCAGTTCTTGGCATGCTCCTGGACCCTAGTAGAAAAGGGCGTCTGACTATGGGACAGCAAATGATCACATGTTGTCACCAAACGTTCCATTATGAAATAGATACTGTCATGTCCACACAAGGATGGGTGAGCTCACAAGCAGTTCAGCATACAATGGAAGTGGGCTCCAGAGGACTTAGGGAGCACAAGCTGCACAAGTCAGCTGCCCAGCACCCCAAGTCATCTACCAATTTTGCACCAAAACTTTCTCGCAGCCGATAGCTATACCCTTTGAGGAGCTGATGAAGGGTGAAAGAATTTGAACTTGTTTCCTGGATGGGTCAGCATGGTATGAGGCTAGAAGTTAAAATGGGCTGCTTTGGCATTAACGTTCTTTTCAAAAGTGATCCTTTCTCAAAGACAGAAGAGAATAGTGAAGGAAGTTCTCCCAGTGGGCACAGGCTATTTTGAAAAGACCTGAGTAAGAATATACATACCCATGGCAACAGAGATTGGCTTAGTTTATTCATCAGGGGACTGGGAAGAATGAAATTGAAATATTGATGACAAGGAGACCCGGGAAAGAACTATGTAGATGGACCTAAGGACTGGAAGCATGAGCAAGTAGACAACACGTTGTCCAGTGGGTAGATTTCAGTAGTTCTCTGTCCTAGGCCACCAATCCAGTGCTTAGGCACTGGAATTATAATGATTAGCATTACAAGAGCAGAGGTAAGGGTCAAATAGAATGGACCCCATCAAACCAAGGACTATCTACTGGTGTTGCTGAATAAAGGAATTGCCAGCAATAGAGACCCAAACTGAGCCTCTACTGTCATACCTTATAATGGATATAATGGATATGATATCTCCAGGAAACTTTTATTGTGACAAATAATTTTATTTAATGAATTTTTTAACTGTCATTGTATGTTTCCATGAAAAAAATATAATTGTTGGAAGCAGAAACATTATAATTTATAAATATATAGAAGAAATAAATATTTAATGGAAAATAATCACCAAATATTAATGGTGTGTCTCAGCACAGTAATGATGCTGAAACATTATCATTATTACTGACTTGTATCAAACTACATTAAAATAATGTAATTGAAAATCCTGTTATTGATACTCCAGTGAAGAAGTGTATGCATACAGTGATAAGCATGTTTACTTGCTCAATTGTGTCTTACTTTTTTGCCATCCTTTAGACTGCAGCCTGCCAGGCTCCTCTGTCCATGGGATTTTTCAGGCAAGAATACTGGAGTGGTTTGCCATTTCCTTCTCCAGGGGATCTTCCCAACTGAGGGATCAAACCCATAACTCCTGTGTCTCCTGCATTGCAGATTCTTTACCCACTTTACCCACTAAGCTATCAGGAAAGCCCCATACACATGGATGCAAAATAATGATATTTTAGGTAAGGTAACCAATATGTCTCTTTGTTACCTTTTGTCTTAGAACTCACAGACAATGTGACACTAATTGTAAGTACAACTTAACTGTAGTTTATTAAAGTGTGAACACTTTTCTCCTATAACTTTCTAAACTATTTAGAAATAGTTTATTCTAATAGGCATCTTCATCTGCAAAATATACACATTCTCTCTACCCACACAGTTCCCATCCTCATTCTCAAAGAAAAGGGAAACTGATAGAGAAAATGGTAATGATTTCAATATACACACTCGGCAGTGGGTGAATTTTCTCAAAATATAAAGGTTGGTAGTTCAGCAATTTTCTGTTGGAACACAATAAATAAGTAGAAGACATTGCTTGCATTGACCATCCAAATTTTAATCCAACAATATGTATGAGACAATAGCATGAGGGATTTCTCTCAGGTCTAGTACTGTTATCTTAAATCCACCTGAATCTGAGTCTAATTACACACCTTCAAGACGTTGGCATCTCTTAAATATTTTTCATACATTGAAATTCTTAACTACAACATATTAATGAAAAGGATGCTAACTTCTATCATGCTCAAATAATAAGCAAGCTACCAGACTAGATAAACTGAGTAATGCCAAAGACTATATAGAAGTAGAAATTCATGAGCTTTGTTTATATAAACCAGAAAAGTAATATGAGTTTTTCAGCTATTGATATTCTAAAAAAGCAAGCAAATAAGAACGGTCTAGGGAAGAAATACAAAAAGTAAAATAAAAATGTCTTCAAAGGCTAGATTTTTCTTTTTCTAGGCCATACCATGCAGCATGTGAGATATTAGTTCCCTGATCAGGGACTGAACCAGTGCTCCCTCCACTGTGCAAAGTCTTAACCACCACTGTGGTCTTAACCTCCACTGTGCAAAGTCTTAACACCAGAAAACCAGAGAAGTCCCTAGACAAATGTTTTTAAGGCAAGTTCTTATAATTTTCAAAAGACAGGCAATTTCTAGGCTACATAAATTGATCTATGGCATGACGATGGCTGGTGTGATCCTAAATTTTACAATATAACTATACCTTAACAGACTAATAAATGTACATATGCATGTGTGTATTATAAATTTGTCTATTGAATAAGTGTTTTTATTTAACATGAAATTAAATGGTGTCTAAACTTAAGAAATATTGCATAACTTAGAATATTATAAGATATACACAAAATCTTCTACCTAGTTCTTATCCATCAATTCATCTTTGTGTCAATATTAATAAAATATATGATATGACTTGTAGAAAAAGAAAATTTGAATATCTAGTCAACTAGACTGCTATTTGAATAGAAAGAAATTCAGCAATTTTGGAAAGCTATTTGTTCAAATTCATTAAATTTTAAAATGTGAATATGCTCTGACCAGCAAATTAAGTTCTAGGAAATGCTATATAGAGCAATGTACAAAGGGTTATATGTAGAAGTATATTAACTGCAGCAAGATTTGTAATAATATAATGAAATATATTAAATTTTCATCAATACAAAATTGATTTTTATCTCCATAAATTGAAATGCATACAGCTGTTTTAAAAATGAAATGCATATTACTCACATAAATTAAAAAGCATTGATATATACAGATATACATTTATATATAAATATATGATATATGTACATTATATTTGTAGATGTTTGCCTATCTATACACATATAGGCAATTTTTCCAAGATAGAATTTATAAAATATAAGTTGCTAGTCATTACACATCATATAATATTCTTTTTATACTGGACTTTAGTGATAGCTATAGTTAAAATAATACATTGCAATATATAAGGAAGTGATTGACTTTTATAATTATTAAAAAAGCAATAATATATTTTATAACTTTGACCTAGCAGTCCCCTTTTAGATATCAATTATAAGTCAAAAATTCACTAAAAGATTTATGTTCAAAGTTGCTCATATCAGTGTTATTTTTAATTGCATTAAAAAAATGGGATCCAGTAATATGTTCAATTGCAGGACAATAGTTAATAAACTATGGAGCATTCAAATAATATATTTTAATCATTGAAAATATTTTAGAATATAATTAATGATCTTAGGAAATGCTTACTACATAATTCCAGTTAACGAAGAGAAGATAAAATTAATAAAACATATAAATCAAGATTCTGCTTTTAAAATATTACCTGTACAAGCACATTAAAATTGGTGATAAATTAAGAATTAAGAGTGAGAATGACAAATTGGCTTATTGGGAAAATCCTCCAAGAGATAATAGCTTAAAACACTGAAGAAATAAAGAGGAAAACAGGGGTTATGCTAATCAGAAAGAACCATCTTCATGGAGCTTGAACATTATAGAAATGTTGAGAGGTCAAGTAAGAGATTCCAGAAGAGTAAGTAGTGTTCCCTAGGGTCAGTGTGCCAAATCGCTTCAGTTGTGTCCAACTCTTTGAGATGCTATGGACTGTGGCCAACAAGGCTCCTCTGCCCATGGGATTCTCCAAGCAAGAATATTGGAGTGGGTTGCCCTGCCCTCCTCCCAGGGATCTTCCTGACCCAGAGAAAGAAGTCTCTTATGTCTCCTGCATTGCAGACAGGTTCTTTACCACCAGTGGAGGAGCCCTTAGCAGGAGCAATATAATGTAAATCATCACATTCTCAACCTCCATTTTGTCTGAGGTCTCCTAAACACTCACCTTCCTATGATCCTGAAAAAATATTCAATAAAACTACAAATATAATGACATACCTGGTGATTGAATCTGGTGATGGCTACGATTATGCTCTAGGCTGCAGTGTTGTGGGTGCTGAGTGGGTTGGGGATTAAATTCCCTAGGTAGATCTAAAAGAATTAAGAAGTCATGTGGGAATTTAGAAGAGAGAGAGAGAGAGAGAGAGAGAGAGAGAGAGAGAGAGAGAGAGAGAGAGAGAGAGAGAGAGAGAGAGAGAGAGAGAGAAAGAAAGAGTGAGAGAAATCAGAAGCTATAAAATTTGAAGAACAAAATTTTGTGCTGGTGAAATTGGGTGTTTGAATCAAATTGTATTAAATCCCTGATGATATGGAAATCCAAAGGCAACACTTGAGCAGAGGGAAAATAAACACAATATATACATTTACTAAGTATTAAATCCTACCTGTAATTCTCTAAACCTTGACAGACTCGACTATAGTGATTGATAAAGTTGTAAATGAAATGCTGCTTTGAGTTGTGGACTAATGGTTAAGATATATACTGGATTAAACTCTATCGATCTCATTAGAAGCAGCTAGCACGAAGATTTACTTAAATCTTAAAAAAATGTCAATGTCTTCAGATACTAGGTAGCTTTTAGTGAATATCTGGACTTTCCCGGTGGCTCAGCAGTAAGAATCTGCCTGCCAATGAAAGAGACTTGGGTTCAATCCCTGGGTCAGGAAGATCCCCTGGAAAGGAAATGGAAACCCCCTCTAGTATACTTGCTTGGGAAATTTCGAGGACAGAACAGCTAGGCAGACTATAGTCCCTGAGGTCTCAAAAGAGTTGGATGTGACTTAGCAACTAAACAGCAACAACAAATGAATACCTAGTATATTAATTTGCTAGGGCTTCCTAACCATAATATCATACACTGGGTGACTTGAACAACAGAAATCTATTTCCTCACAGTTCTGGAAGCTAGATGTCTCAGAGCACAGTGCTAGCACATTTAGTTTCTCAAGAAACCTCTCTCCTTATCTGCCTTCTGCTATGTCCTCACAAGGCCTGTGCCAGTCTATGCTTACCGACTGTTATAAGGGCACCAATCACTTTGCATGTTTGATGGGTGCTCTTCTTTTGGATTAATTTATGACTCAATATACCAGCAAATTTGGAAAACTCAGCAGTGGCCACAGGACTGGAGAAGATCAGTTTTCATTCAAATCCCAAAGAAAGGCAATGCCAAAGAATGCTCAAACTACCACACAATTGCACTCATCTCACATGCTAGTAAAGTAATGCTCAAAATTCTCCAAGCCAGGCTTTTAAGTAAGTGCCGATTATAACAGTAGATCTTAGAAACCCAGATTGCAGGTGTTGCTATGAACCTTATTAATCAGTAAATTTTTTATATAAGGAAAAACCCTGGTGGACCAAGGGTAAAGATTCCATCTGCAATGCAGGAGATGCAGGTTCAATCCTCGGGTCAGGAAGATCCCCTGGAGGAGGAAATGACAACCCACTCCAGTATTCTTGCCTGGAGAATCCCATGGACAGAGGAACCTGGCAGGCTACAGTCCATGGGATCACAAAAGAGTCAGACATGACTTAGCAATTAAACTACCACCAAGGAAACTGAGAGATACCCCAAGGGAAAAATAGCAACAAAAGATGGTCTAGTTCTTTACATATGGAACTGGAAGGAGACATTTATTTATAATATGTTTGTGCCGATGTGGAAATTTTAAGCCAACAGTAAACATTTTCCAGGTTCTCTTAAGTGTATTGCAGAAGGACACTGTTTGTGTATGAAAGTGAGGGGAAATAAAACTGGCACATTTAATGCTTGGACAGTGTGTGGATTTACTTTTAAAGGGAAGTACTAAGAAGACATGCACAAAAGAGAAGTCAAGGTTAAGTCCAGCTTTGTATTAGATACTATAGCCACAATAAATAGGGTAACCACATACTTTGTTTTCCAAACTGGTGCACTCGTAAAGCAATAAACATGAACCAGCACTGACTTGGGCAAATTGGATGTGTGGTTCCTGTAACAACAGAGTTTGTATTTTGTATTAAATCATTCCTCTCAGTGGGTATCAATGCACATGATTTATGTAGATAGCATGTATTTTTGTCAGTAAAATCACTATGATATAGCTCTCACTACCCCATTTATGCTGACAGGAGAAGGATGTTAGGAAGACCCATTTATGAAAAAATAAGCTTCTCAGGTGATGCAGTGTTAAAAAATCCACCTGCCAATGCAAGAGACACAAGAGAGGTGGGTTCAATCCCTGGATCAGGAAGATCCCCTGGAGTAGGAAATGGAAACCCGCCGCAAGATTCTTGCCTGGAAAACTCCATGGACAGAGAAGCCTGGTGGACTACTGTCCATAGGGTTGCAAACAGTCAGACTGAGCTTGTGAGCGATCACACACACACACAGGCATAGAGGAAGGAATTGTGGTTATCCTAAGAATATATTCTTCTGTACTAAAAACAGGTCAGCTAGATAGACTTACGAGAAAGAGAACATAACAGATAAAACTAAAGGTGAATAAGGTTGATAGCAGGATATAGACCTTGAAGACTCCAAAGCTATTAGACATGTCCATTCAAAGTCAGAACACTGTTAGGAGTTTAAATAACTGAGGCTGTCAGTAATGTGAAGCCATGAAAGTTGCCAGGTGATCTTACTATGAAAATGGTCTCCAACATTGAGTAGAATAGGACTGATTGAGAACCAATCAGAGATTCTAAAATTTTAGGTGTAATTTCAGTTTCATGATAGCCTATAAGAGAAAAAATTAAAGCACTACCACAGTGAACACAGACAGGATTGAAAGGTGTTTCCCAATTTCAAAAGGCAGATTAGTGAAAAAAGAACTCTGACTTGCTTAAAATACATAAATGTGTTCAGAAAATAAAAGCAAAACCAGATAAAAGGATAGGTTGTCTTCACATACCTGAAAGGTAGGTAGATTCATTCAACTAGCTCAGGAATGCTCTTTCTGATAGTTACTGTGATAAGCTTGTATTTTGGGTGATAGTCAGTCATTATCCATGGAATTTCATTATTTGTATTAGGGTTTTTATTAGTTTCAATGGTCATGGGATTTATGGCCAGAGGGAATGAGAATAGCCAATTTGTAGGAACCACTTTACATGTAAGGTAGACAAATCTGTCATCAACTGAGTTAATTGTCTTGTTATTGGAGAACTAATTAAAATAAATGTTATTAAATATTTTGCCAATAGGCTAAGATGTCCCTTGGCCAAACTTTCCAGGAGAACCAATGGCTTGTGTCTGTGTTTATTATACCATTTGGGATGAGCCCTAAAACATATATTCGGGTATTCCAACAAACAGAACCAATGTAGGTCCCAGACAAATTGAAAACAGTATCGGTTATTGCTGTCGATTTACCATTATCCTGAATTATTCACTTCTCACCTCCCTGTGAAGAATGTTATACCCTCTTCCATTGCTCTGTGACTTGCCAAGAGTCTTTCCTATAGGAGGAGTACAGTTTCTCAACAAATTCACATTGGTTTTGGCCATGTGAATGGATCTGAACAATAGGATACGAGTGTACATGAATGATAACACTTACAAATCAGAGTTCCTAGACCATTTTTCATTGCCACGAGAGTGACATATTCCAAACAGAAGCTGCTCTTCCAGCATAAACTAGAACTGAAGCAGAGCCACAAAATCATGGGTGAGAAATAGTATGTTGTTGGAAGGCTCAATGTGAGACACAACGTAAGCCAGTGAAGATCAGGAATTTTTTTCTTTTTAAATCAGGGCAAAGCTAACCAATACAAGTAACCTTCAAATAAGTGGTAAATACAAGTAGGTTAATTGCAGTTTAAAGGAAATAAGGTAAATATATCTTCTTTTTAAACTCTGTATCGATGTAGTGTTGCAAAATTAAAATCTAATAATGCCGAGAGGCTTATGAATGAGTACAATGAGCCTAAACAGTTAGCAAGACTATTAGCCTTTAATTTAATAACTTGAAAATACCCACAAATGTGGATCCTAGCCAATGTCCTTTATTCCCTTGAATTAAAAATAGGTTTCACTCCATACTATTGAAGGAAAAATCTTGGTACAATGTTAAATCACATTGAAGTTAGGCAGAGAACACGAAGAGTTCCATCAGAAAGCTTGTCCACTTACCCGAACACTTTCAAGAATAGAGAGCCATTTGTTAATTGAGAGTTTTCATGATCTCTGGTTAATACTTTTTAGCCAGAAATCACAGGGAGATTAGAAAATAACTATCCATATATTGAAGGCATGTAAGGAAAATAATTGCTGGTCTGACTTGATGAAGCACCTCTTCCTCAGTGGGAAAATAAACCTGGAGTTGAGATGTGCAATATACTAAATTCGTGTCCTTTCAATAACAATCAGCCATGGAGAGAAAAGCAGCAGTTAATAAGGAAATTAATGAAAGAGACAATAGCTGTACTTTTGTTTGGCCTCATTAACATCTGATGAAAATTTTAACCTTCATGCAATAATAACTGCCAATAGTATGATGATCATAATTAAATGCCGAGGAGAAAAGACACATGTGGTATAGGTCTACAGAGGGCTTTGCCAAGTGAAAATGACCTGGTGAAAGATGCCTTGCTTATTTCAGAGGAGTACCACAAACCTAGACTTTGATTTGGTGGTGGTGACAGTGACAGCAAGAATTCATAGCTAATCTTATTACTAAGTCCATTAATGGGCATAAGCTGGATATATTTTTAGAAGGGCCAATCTGTAATAACTGTTGCCTAGTGGACATATCTATATAAAACTGTTAGGGAGGCTGTGGTTTGATCAGGGGGCTAGGATCACATGAGAATATTTGCATTCCATTATAAATATAATTTATTTCATCTAGTGTAGGAAGATCTAGCCAGTTTTGATAGGAGATAGACCAAAAGATAAATAAATGGGTAGATAGACAGATGATAAAATATGCAGAGGGGGTTGTAAATTCTATGAGAACATAAGGATTTCAGGAGTTAATGCCATTATAACTTCAGGGAGAAAATCACGGATCCCTCAGATTCAGTAGGCCTTGGAAATTGTGTCAGGAGGCTGAGTTAAATGTCCTGTAAAACTTTGAAAGTGAAAGTGAAAATCAGTCGTGTCTGACTCTGCAACCCCATAGACTATATAGATCATGGAATTCTCCAGGCCAAAATACTGGAGTGGGCACCCGTTCCCTTCTCCAGGGGATCTTCCCAACCTGGGATTGAACCCAGGTCTCTCGCATTGCAGGTGGATTCTTTACCAGCTGAGCCAGAAGGGAAGCCCAAGAAGTTTATGGTGGTGCTGGTTTAGTCACTAAGTCCTGTCCTACTCTTGTGACCCCATGGACTGTAGCTTGCCAGCTCTGTCCATGGACTTTGAAAGTAAAGGAAAATTTCCCCTTATGATTGTAAATGTTGCTAGGAATTTAGGAACAAAATGCTATTCTCATTTGGTGAATTGATCAACAGTTTCAGGCCCAAGATGGGTTAAGTATGCTGCTGCTAAGTCGCTTCAGTCGTGTTCGACTCTCTGCGACCCCACAGACGGCAGCCCACCAGGCTCCGCCGTCCCTGGGATTCTCCAGGCAAGAACACTGGAGTGGGTTGCCATTTCCTTCTCCAGTGCATGAAAGGGAAAAGTGAAAGTGAAGTCGCTCAGTAATGTCCGACTCTTAGCGACCCCATGGACTATAGCCTACCAGGCTCCTCCGTCCATGGGATTTTCCAGGCAAGAGTACTGGAGTGGGGGGCCATTGCTTTCTCCAGGGTTAAGTATAGGGGTAGATAAAAGATGTAACTTCAAAATCACAACAAAATACGAAATGCAAAAGACATGGGACCTGCGAAGGCCAGTGTAGGGCTTCCCAGGTGGCTCAGTAGTAAAGAACCCACCTGCCAATGCAGGAGATGTGAATTCGATCCCTGGGTGGGGAAGATCCCCTAGAAGAGGAAATGGCAACCCACTCCAGTATTCTTGCCTGGAGAAATCCATGGACAGAAGAGTCTGGCAGGCTACAGTCCATGGGTTGCAGAGATTTGGACATGATTTAGCAACTAAACAACACAACAAATATCAGTGTGGGAGTGAGGGAATATTGTAGAGCAGCTTTTCAGTTACATTAGAAGGCTGCCTGGGGCTTCCCAGGTGGGACTAGTGATAAAGAACCTGTCTGCCAGTGCAGGAGACATAAGAGACATGGTTTTATCCCTGCATCCAGATAATCCCCCAGAAGAGGGCATGGCAACTCACTCCAATATTCTTGCCTGGAGTATTCCATGGACAGAGAAGTTTGGCGGGTTACAGTCCATAAGGTTACAAAGAGTCAGACACGACTGAAGTGACTTAGCATGCATGCACCAATAAATGGGACCAGCATTTTATTTGCGTTATAATAGCAATAGTTTCTCCAGAATGAACAGAGGCTTTCCTCACCAAATATCAATTTATTAAGGTCACTGCAGAGATTCTAGCATGTGGACTTTCCTATAAAAGACAGTTCTCTAAAATTATTACTAAAATGACCAGTCCACCTTTAAGTAGAAAACTTGAAGGAATTATGATTATATTTTCATTTCTATATATGCCTTACATATTGTAGTAACCTGAAATCAGCTGGGAAATTATAAAATAAAAATTACTTTAAGGGGAAAGAAACATATTCAGTTATACCACTTGACTTTTATGCTGACATGAGATCTAGAAGAAATCATGCTATTTACTTTATGAGTTTTTGAAAATCCTCCCCCCATACACACACACCCTTGTTTTTTACATATTTTCAAGTCACAGATAGTCTCAATTTCCTTTTCCCACCCACCAGGAAGGAAATCTGAAGGGTTTTTTTTATTATATTAAAGTACAAATCCTTTTAGGGAAGTCCATGTTTCATCTTGGTAACAGTGAAGGTATCTCATACATAATAATTGAACTTTTACCCCATGCCAAAATTAACTTATCTTAGTTGTACTTGGATAAATTCATGTGCGTGCATGTGTGGTAAGTCACTTCAGTGGTGTCTGACTCTGTGCAACCCTATGGAGTGTGGCCTGCCAGGTTCCTCTGTCCATGAGATTTCCTAGGTAAGAATACTGGAGTGGGTTGCCATGCCCCTCCTCCAGGGGATCTTCCCCACCCAGGGACTGAACCCATGTCTCTTGTGCCTCCTGCATTGGCAGGCAGGTTCTTTACCACTAGTGCCACCTGGGAAGCCTGGAAAAAACTCATATAGAGTCAAAATTTCTAATACACATAAGAGCATGAATCTAATGTCTAAGTGGGTGAGGCATGATGTGGAACCTGATCTAACTTTCCTGGATGAAGGAACATAAATTAGGAAATAAGCTTAGAGAATTTACATGTTTGTCTCAAACCCAAATGCCAAAGACAATTTTTTTCCCTGAGTTGTATGTGGCTACAAACAATATCCACACAGGCACAACATCATAAAAGAAGTCTGTTTTTGTAGTCCTAAAATCCCCTTCTGTGACCAAAGCATCCCTTATAGCTTTGTTGAATCTAATGAGATAATGGTTATTTTATCAGTTTATATATTATGCACTATATACTATTTACTCAAGATATATAGAAAAGGAATACAATAAAAGTTGGCTCAAAGAATTAATGTATATTCAGGAAATAAAGGAAACATGTTTTATAAAAGGCCAAATAAAATAGGACACAGCCTAGGGCTTCCCTGGTAGCTCAATCAGGAAAATAGTTCGCCTGCAACACAGGGGACCCAGTTTCAATTCCTGGGTTGGGAAGATTCCCTGGAGAAGGAAATGGCAACCAATCCAGTATTCTTGCCTGGAGAATTCCAATGACAGAAGAACCTGATGGGCTACAATCCATGGGGTCACAAAGAGGTGGACACGACTGAGTGACTAACACTTTCACTTTTTTTCTGAGAGAATAATAAAACCATAATATGAACTAGTGGTCTTATGGAACACAGAGGGGGTGCCTTCCCTCCTTCATTCTTCTCTTCTCTCCTTCTCTCCTGTCTCTCTCACATTCCTACACCAACCTATATTTTTCTGCTGTCTTCTTTTCGGCCTATTGGGGTTTATTTAGTTTTGATTTGTTATGAGGGGTCACTCTAGGATTATTGCCTTAACAAGGTGATTCCAGATCTTGTTTTTACTTGTCTACACCAATTTGGTATCCTTAACCTGTCATCTCTTTACCTTCACCCAGAGACATGATGGTGCTGGAGACCCAAAACTGAACCTAGAAGATTCTGGAACTTACTGGGATCTCCCTTCCTCTTTGTATCTGTAGCTGTCCCCAAACTATTTGAGAGATCTGGACCTTTGTTTTCCGAAGAAAGAAAATTAAAGTCCAGTTAGAGATTTCACCACCGGAGGGCTTGAGAGGAATACTCACCAAGGGGCTTTGATTTTAACACTGCTGCTGCTGCTGCTAAGTCGCGTCAGTCGTGTCTGACTCTGTGTGACCCCATAGACGGCAGCCCACCAGGCTCCCCTGTCCACGGGATTCTCCAGGCAAGGATACTGGAGTGAGTTGCCATTTCCTTTTTCCACTAGGAAAAGTTTATTAACATATACAAATAATTAGATCTTTTCCTTTCATACATTAGTATATTTTTCTAAAACTTTCTCACATCTACTAGTCTCTGGTTTACTGCAGGTACAATGACCCTTAATGTCATAGAGTAATAAAAACTCAAGCCCTAAGAATACTCAGTCAATTGAACTTTCTCAAATTCAGGGAAAATTAAAATCAATGAGAGTGATTCTAATTTCTAAAAGTATTTTAGGTATTTTATAATAAGAATTGGGCTTCCCTGATAGCTCAGTTAGTAAAGAATTCCCATGCAATGCAGGAGACCCTGGTTCGATTCCTGGGTTGGGAAGATCTGCTGGAGAAGGGATAGGCTACTCATTCCAGTATTCTTGGGCTGTCCTTGTGGCTCAGCTGGTAAAAAATCTGCCTGCAATGCAGGAGACCTGGATTGGGAAGATCAATCCAGGTCAGTCCTAGGGATCCCAACCTGATACTTTGGTTGGGAAGATACTCTGGAGAAGGAAAAGTCTACCCACTCCAGTATTCTGGCCTGGAGAATTCCATGGATTGTAGAGAATGAGAATGAAAAGTTAAGAAGTTTAATTGGTTTCTGTCTTGTTGTTGAATTTTTTTCTTGAATATGAAATACATAGTGTTGAGTCCAGACTAATAGCTTCTAAAACTAGGAGGAAAAAATTACTTTCATAAATGTTGCTAGAATTTGGGATTCATAGCCCTTTAGAAATCTAGGAATTTAATGATGAGTAAAACAGACCTCATTTTGCTGTCATCAAAATGTATAGTCTAGTGGGAGAACCAGCTATTGAAAATAATATGGTAAGTGTTGTGAAGGACAAGTGCAATGTGCTATAAATAAGGCTTTGACTTAGCCTAGATAATGATCTTTAGTATTTCCCTGAAAAAAAAAAAAATGTTTTATCTTTTCATTGAGATCAAAAGAATGAGTGGTTGGCTAACATAAAAGAGAAAGACAGAATGGTTTGGGCAGAGGGAACAATGTGTGTGATGGTCTGAATCAGGGAGCAGTATTGCTCACTAGCAGAAATAAAGGATGGTCAGAGACGGAAAAACACAGAAAACTGTTAGAAGATAAAGCTAGAGAGTGAATGGTTTTTGTACATATTGAAAGTGGGAAAGCCACTGAAAAGTTACAAACAAGACACATTTGAATTTGCATTAGTAAGTGATTGATTTTCCTATACTGTGGAGAAACAATTTGCAGGACAAAAAGGAAATAGGACCACTTAGAAGGGCGCTGCCCTAATTCAGGGAACAGATGATAATAGCTTGGATTAGGAACCTGGCAGAGAAGATGCTGAGAGGTACAAAGTCAGAGAGCCATTTAGGAGGTAAAATCAATAGAGCATCAGGATTTTCTGAGATGAAGGATGAGAGAGAGGAGAAGGTCTTGAATTCTCAGGTTTCCAACTTGTGTAACTGGATGGATGTTGTTATGGTTCATAGAGAAGGGAGCCAGTAGAGAAGGGCTCTGTAAGTTCACTATTGAATATGGAGACATACAAAAAGGCAAATGTATATTCGGAGCTAGAATTCAAAAGAAAGAGCTGAGATGTAGACAGACATTAACTTATTTAGTATGTACCTAACTACTGAAGCCATGGATATGGTTTGAACACTTAACTGAAGGCCACTGAGTGAGAAAGGATATATGACCTAGGGCAAAGCATAGAGAAATTCAACAAGCAAAGATGGGGTAGAAGAAAATAGACCATCCGAGTGACTGAGAAGGGAGAGTTAGAAAGAATAATGTCAAAAGAGTGGGATATCAAATGAGCCGAGGCAATATTCTGTTATTTATTATTATTATTACTATTACTGCATGCGTGCATGCTAAGTCATGTCTGACTCTTTGTGACCCGACAGACTACAGCCCACCAGGCTCCTCTGTCCACAGGATTCTGCAGGCAAGACTATTAAGTGGGTTGCCATGGAGGCTCATTTATTATTATATTACTAACATTACTTTATAATAAGGTAGCACTTACTTTATTTAGAAGTTTAATGTTAATTTAGAAGTAGTATGAAACGCTTCTGAAAACGCTTCTGAAAGTGAAAACTAGAAAATATTATCTGGACTTACTGACTTGAAGATCAGTGATCACAAAAGAAAGAGCTCTCTGAGTAGAGAAATCAGTAGACAGGATGGAATGCAGTAGAGAATGAGAGAAGGATAAAGAAAGTCCTTAAAGAAGCTAGGCTCTGAAGGTAAAACAGGATGCTAGATGGTTAGGAATTTATTTTGAAGGAGAAAAGCTTTTTTAATCATTTAAGATTAGAGAGATTTCAGCCTGCTTCAGTGCCAGTGAAAAAGATAAAGCAAATAGGTAGTGAGTGATATACAGAAAAGAGTGTTGTGATTAGCTCTGTAACTAATCAGGTAAAGAGGAGGCAGGAGTAGCTGAAATGCAGAACCTCTTTGTTTCTGAAAAGGAGTAATAACAGAGGTACATATCCTAAAAATGAATGTTTAAACACCCCAAGTCCTTTCTGAATGTTCATAGGTATTAACTCATTCAATCCACAGCCAGCCACATAACCCAGAAACAACCAACATTCCCATTTTATAGATGAGAGATTAAGTTGTCAGAGGTCAATTCTGTAACTGATAGAAGCAGGAATCAAATCTGGAAAGCCAAAGGTCAATGTGATAGCCACCCCTTATCCTATCTCTCTATGTGGTCTTACAATTTCCCAGCATACTTGTGAGACTCCTTAGGGAAGCCTGTGTCAGGACCTCCATTGTTTTTCAGTAAAGATAAGTATAATCTTCATAATGAAAACCTGTGATTATGCCAAATTTCACACAAAGAAACAAAAGTTCAGAGGAGATGAGAAATGACCTAAATTTTATGTATAGTAAATGGTAAAGACCAAATTTGCACCCAAATCTACATTTAAAGCCACTGACCTTTTTCCCTTGCCAAGATGAATGATTTTCAGATTCTGGTGGTTGAAAGCTGCTATCTCACTGATCACAGTTACTTCAAGATTGATCACTCAACCCAGCTTTAGAAGAGAGCTTTCCTTTTCTCTGTTCTCTTTCTTTTCCCCCCTCTGCAGCCTACTATAGTCATTCAGATTTGTCACCCTTGTAGGTGCTCCCATAGTAACCCATACCTACTTCAATCACAGCACATCTCTTTGTACTATAATCATCTGATTAATTATGGAACAGAATAACTGCACAAGACTTCTTTTTTTAATAGGAAAGGAGACCAGTTGAAAAAGTAGCCTTGCTGACAGTAACCTGGAACAAATATTGTATATTAGCAAACCTTGCTTATTTTCATGTCTCAGCTTCCTGAAGGCTTTGAATAAATTATGTATGGAGCCCTGGGGCTTTTACAAACACAAGGAGTTGCCTTGAATCACTACACTCTGAGATCCAGTGCTGGAGCAACATTTCTTGTGAGGGAAGGGGTGCCGTGTTCTTTGGGTAAAGAAGACCACAAGGACACCCAAGAAAGTTCTCAAGCTGGGTAGGCTACGCTGAGCTCGTGGGGAGAGTTGGGTGATTCTTGTGTGGATCTTCAGCCTATATCGAAGGCTAAGAACTTCTGAAGCTCACCAGTGGTATTTGCCAGTCAGTAGCTGTGCTGGGGGAAAGCACTGAAAGTTATCCAGACAATCTTGGATAATACTTGTGGACTTAAAAATATCAAAATTAGCTTGGATGGTATTTAATACTTATGGACACCATTGCGGTTCTTGTGGTTTCTGTCTAGCTCTGCATCTCAGCAGCACTGAACAGGATTAGTCTTCTTACTGTGCCTGTCCCGGGAGTAGAAAACCCGTTTCTTTGACACAGTGAGAAAAAGTGACAAACTTTTGATTTTCTTACCTTGGCATTAAAAGTCACAGACCCACTCCTTTTCTACCAACTGACTCAAATTTCTGTGATAGGACATCTTAAGAGCTAAATATTGAATTTATTTATCTATGCTTCTTCTATGGAGAAGCATCAAGGATTAATTAGAAAAATGAAGGTCAGTTTGCTACCACATGGTCAAGTAGGGTAAAAAGAAATTTTCCCTTGCTAACTTCTCCGTCAGTGTGAGAAGACCCTCCTGATTTATTTTTCCCATTCTTGTACTTCAAACATCTGGTCAAAGTGGAACTTAATAATTATATGTTTAATAAGAAAAATAGGGAGAAGCATAATATATGTATTTTTCCTTCGGTGGTAGGTTCCTATGGACATAGCTCTAAGGAATTATAATAGTTAATTCTTTTTTGGCACCTACAATATTATGCTAAGAATGTTACAGATATTGTCTCACTTACTACTTAAACAATTCTGTGGAATAAGTACTGTTATTTGTTCAAAATAGAGAAATGCATTAAACTTTGTAGCCAGTAGCCTGTAGTTAGTAATTAACAATATCAGTATGAAAGCGGATTGAAAAATAACTACTACTGTTTTAGAGAAGCACACAGTACTTCTGTGCCTTAATCCTACCCATTATTTTGGGCCTTGTCAAAAGCAATATTTTAAACAGATAGTAAAAAGTAAAAATCACTGTCAATATGCTAAGCATGCATGCATACTCAGTTGTGTCCAACTCTTTGCAAACCCAGTGGACTGCAGCCTGTAAGTTCCTCTGTCCCTGGAATTTTCCATGCAAGATTCCTGGAATGGGTTACCATTTCCTACTCCAGGGATCCTGACCCAGGGATCAAACCTCCATCTCCTGTGTCTCCTGCATTGGTAGGTAGATTCTTTACCATTGAGTAACCTGGGAAGTCCATTTGAAGCATAAAAGTCTTGTATTTTCTTATTGGTAAATTATATTTGAGATGCAGAATAAAGATGTATTAGGTAATTAACACCAAAATTTTAACATTGATTCAGAAATGTGATTTTTGAAAATATACTTCGAAATTTCAATAACCGATTTTTAAATTTGTATCAATATTTTTGAAACATGATGATTATAAACTGTTTAATTAGAAATTTCATCTCAGCTGATAGTGAATAGACGTTATTGGTTGTATTTTTCTTGAAGGAGTACGTTATAAAACTTGTTCCATGGTCTCTCATGTTCTAAGCCATGTACACAAAAGTGGAGGAAGTCCACTAAAAGGAGTCATACAATAACACAGATGTTTACCTTGAATTGAACCAGAATAATAAAATATTCTTTGTGGAGGCTCTAAACATATTTTATACCTGCCTTTCACTCTCATCGCTTCCTTTTTTTCTCTCCCTTTCATAAATGGTATATGGTTTCACAGAGTGGATATAGCTTTACAGAAGTCAACTGATTGCTATTATAACATCTTCCACATTTCCACAAAGAAATGCATCACACTGTGTTTTGAATTATATAGTAGGTCACCATGAAAATCACTGATAACTGAGTTATAATCCTGAATAATACAGGGGAAAAATTAATCATATATGAATAAATAGTTCATTAAAAATTACATGGCATTTCCTCCACAGTTTTCTTCCTTTTCCTCTCTCTCCAATTTTTCAGTCCTTCCTGTTTCTCCTTTATCAGTCATTGACTCTTGAATGTGAACACACTGTCCTGGGCGTTTATCTCTTCAGGGGATTAGGTTTAGTTAAGGAGAAAATATCTAAGCAAATAAATTGCATAAGAAGGTAAAATCTTTTACATAAAGAAAGCATTTGAAAGCTGTATTTTCAATTGTACCACCTAATATTTTGACATAATGAGGTGCTTTTCTAAATCAGCATCTTTGACAACTGAGCACTAATAAAAAAAAATTGTGAAAAACTGATTTTAATTCAAAATTTCCATTTAAATAATTATATTTTGCATTCTAAAATCTAAGAGCTAAACTGCATCACCTTCTAAATTGATATCAGATTATTTGGTTAGGCAAAGGCAGGGAAGAAATTTTAAAATCTTTCTCATTGAAATATGTTTTTCAATGGCATCTTTTTGCATTTCAATGATTATCCTTATGGGAAAGTTTTGATAATATTTAATAAGATAAATTTCATTTATAATATTTATGTAACACTATACATCTGTGATTGGAGTAGGAAATGGAAACCCACTCCAGTACTCTTGCCTGGAAAATTCCATGAACAGAGGAACCTGGCGGATTTCAGTCCATGGGGTCACAAAGAGTTGGACATGACTGAGCACACACTTTTTAAACCTTTACATCTATGATAACATCCTTTCTGAAACATTTGCAAGTGGAGTAAAAACAATTTGATATTTTCACTAAAGTTTAGTTATTTCAAGGTATTTAACTTCAAAATGTCTACAGCAAATTAGTGATAACTAATGCTAACTAGAATCAGTCCCCTAAGGATCAGTTCAGTTACTTCTCATGAAACTAGACTGACACTAGCGTTTTTTTTTTGATTTTCAGTTCCTATTAACATAGTGTCACATGTGTTAGTTTGTCCTAAGGAAATGTCTCAAGATGAGTACTTGAAATGTATATTTTCAGTTTTCTAAGTCTGAAGTCAAGGTGTTGACAAGGTGGGTTCCTCCTGAGGGCTGCGGGGAAGGATCTATTGAAGGTCTCTCTTCTTGACTTGTAGAGGCTGTCTTCATATTCAAATGGTGTTTCCCACAGGTGCCTATGGACAAATTTTTCCCTTTTATAAGGATATTAATTATATTGGACTAGGGCCAACCTAATGACTACGTGTTAACTTAGGCCACTGCATTTGCAATGGCCCAGCTTCCCTGGTGGCTCAGATGGTAAAGAATCCACCTGCAGTGCGGGAGATCCAGGTTTAATCTCTGGATCAGGAAGATCCCCTGGAGAAGGGAGTGGCAACCCACCCCAGTAACCTTGCCTGGAGAATCTCTTGGACAGAGGAGCCTCTTCCATGTGGTCACTAAGAGTTGGATTGACTGAGACTAACACTTTCACTAATTCCAAATAAGGTCATTTTCTGAGACATGGTGAGTTTAACTTCAACATATGACTTGTGTGAGGACACTAGTCAACCTGTAACATCATCAAAGTTTGTATTTCATTCCTTCTTTTGTGGAAATAAGTGAAAAATAATGTCATGATCTTTGGATTTGGGATTTCTAATTAGCAAAAGGACAGTAAATCAGCACTGTAGCTCAAATGGTAAAGAATCTGCCTGCAATGCAGGAGACCCGGATTTGATCCCTGGGTCAGGAAGGTCCTCTGGAGAATGGAATGCCAACCTACTCCAGTCTTCTTGCCTGGAGAATCCCATGGACAGAGGAGCCTGGCAGGCAATGGGGCTGCAAAGTGTGGGACATAACTTAGAACTAACCAACAATAAAAATAATGTCAAAAGCATTTTGATTTGTTATGTTTTGTGCATGAAAGCTGGGGAAGGGGGCTAGAGATGTTGGGGGTTACTATATGTGTGTGTTTATTGAACAAATTACTTTCCAATTAGCTTTGACCCCTCGGGATTATTTCCAAGTGTCATTATCACTCTCAGTGTATTATACTTGGGATATTTTGCTTTTCCTCACCCCATTCAACACACAAACTCACATACCATAGATTACAAAATGTGAAGTATAAAACAAGTGATAATTCTAGATATAGATTAAGCCTCTCTTCATGCATTTCTAGTGGTTTTTTGTTGTTTCTATCACATTGGCTTTATCTCCCAAGTAGTAGAAAATTTTATCTTTCAGGACAGAAATTAAAGATATAAAACAGTTAAGTGAAAGAATCAGAGACTCCGAGGGCCCTGGGGTGTGAACCAGCACTCTAGCTCTTTCTTCTTTATAATGATTTTCAGAGAAAGGCAGCTTTTCTGAGAGGGATGATGCTGTAGTCATCAAGCTCCTTCCTCTCAGTTTATGATGCTCCTTAAAATTTTGTATTAAGCTATGTCACACCTAGATAGCATATTAAAAAGCAGAGACATTACTTTGCCAACTAAAGTCCCTCTAGTCAAAGCCATGGTTTTCCAGTAGTCATGTATGGATGTGAGACTTGGACAATAAAGAAGACTGAGCATTGAATAATTGATGCTTTTGAACTGGGGTGATAGAGAAGACTCTTAAGAGTCCCTTGGACTGCAAGCAGATCAAACCAGTTCATCCTAAAGGAAATCAGTCCTGAATATTCATTGGAAGGACTGATGCTGAAGCTGAAGCTCCAAAACTTTGGCCACCTGATGAGAAGAGATGACTCATTAGAAAAGACTCTGATGCTGGGAAAGATTGAAAGCAGGAGGAGAAGGGAACAACAGAAGACCAGATAGTTGGATGGCATCACTGACTCAATGGACATGAGTTTGAGCAAGCTTTGGGAGATGGTGAATGACAGGGAAACCAGAAGTCTTGGGGTCACAAAGAGTCAGACATGACTGAGCAACTGAACAACAATATTCAACACTTTTTCTATAAATCTTCCTCTTTTATTTTCCTTCCTTTTATTTTCTTTTTATGTTTCAAGATTCTTGCATTCACTTTTCCCCTCTAACTTGGCTCTTATATTTTTTAGACATTTCAGATAATAGTCTTTATTATCACTAAATTCAACAAAAATTAGGACAAAGTACAAGGATTAAAACATTTCCCCAGGCTCTTCAGTGTACTGTGTAGGCTTCATCCTGACTTTAATAGATATGTCCAAATTTAAGCATAGACTTTGTACCTGACCATTCTGTGATCTCAGAGCTGAAAAGTGGGCATAACGTAAATATGCACAAATTACTTAAACTCTCTAGACTTCAGTTATCTCATCTGCAATATAAGGGTATAATAGCTACCTTATAAAAATTCTTGCAGTGCCTAATAGAGATAACAAACATAAATTGCCTTGAATATTGTTTGTTTTCAGTATATAAGTATATCATCATTACTGTAAAACAAAAGTTTTAAAAAAGTGTTCTTTCTGTCTTTCTAATACAAACCAGTTAAGAATATTGTCTTTGGCAATAATCACTTTTATATCATCTCCAGACACACAAATTAGCTTGGTAAATTTTATTTTCATTCCGGAGGTGAGATCTTAGCTTTCTTCCTTAAAAATCTTGTGACTTTCAGCAAGCACTTCTCTCTCCGTGCCTCAGTTTATACATCTAAAAAATGGGAATGGTAATCATAGCTAACAAGAATATGACTGGTTTTGAAAATAAACTGTAAATCATAAAGCACAATATAAATGTTTCATCCATTTTTGATCAGCTTTGTACTTATATTTCCACTATAACACAAGCAGTTGGACTTATTCTGAAATACTGAGGAAAATATAATTATATAATTAGCTGTGTGCTACATGCTCAGTCACTCAGTCATGTCCAACCCTTCATGACCCCATAGACTGTAGTCCACCAGGTTCTTCTGTTCATGGAATTTTCCAGACAAGAATGCTGGAGTGGGTTGTCATTTCCTCCGCCAAGGGATATTCCTGACCCAGGGATCGAACCTGAGTCTCCTGTATCTCCTGCATTGCAGGATGATTTGGTGAGTAGAATTCATCCACCAATCACTAACATTTTTATCAGGTATTATTCTAGTAGACTTGAGTCAATTTAATATTATAATTCAAGTTATATGTGGTTTACAATATAATTGTGAACATTTTAAGATCAATCCTTCCAAAACAACATTATTAATCAGGCACTTTATTTTTCTGGATGCATAAATGTCTATCAGACAAATGGAACACACTTTAGAGCCTTGACCAGCTTTGCACATTAGGCTTGGAACCTAGAATCACAGAAGCATATATTGATCTAATATACATATGAATATGAGGCTTGCTAGCAGAGTTCCAAACAAGAGCAAGGAGAGATAAGAAAGACTTCCTCAGTGATTAATGCAAAGAAATAGAGGAAAACAATAGAATGGGAAAGACTAGAGTCTCTTCAAGAAAATTAGAGATAACAAGGGAATATTTCTTTCCTTGGCAAAGGAAAGAATATTTCTTTCGTGTGCAAAGATGGGCATAAAAAAGGACAGAAATGGTATGGGCCTAACAGAAGCAGAAGATATTGAGAAGAGGTGGCAAGAATACACAGAAGAACTATAACAAAAGATCTTCAGGACCCAAATAACTACGATGGTGTGATCAATCACACCACCTGGCTCTAGGTGTAGAGCCAGACATCCTGGAATGCGAAGTTAAGTGGACCTTAGGAAGCATCACTATGAACAAAGCTAGTAGAGGTGATGGAATTCCAGATGAGTTATTTCAAATACTAAAGATGATGCTGTGAAAGTGCTGCACTAACTATTTCATCAAATTTGGAAAACTCAGCGGTGGCCACAGGACTGGATAAGGTCAGTTTTCATTCCATTCACAAAGAAAGGCAATGCAAAATAATGTTCAAACTACAGAACAATTGCACTCATCTCACATGCTAGCAAAGTAATACTCAAAATTCTCCAAGTCAGGCTTCAACAGTACATGAACCATGAACTTTCAGATGTTCAAGCTGGATTTAGAAAAGGCAGAGGAACCAGAGATCAACTGGTCAACATCCACTGGATCATCGACAAAGCAAGAGAGTTCCAGAAAAAAAAAATCTATTTCTGCTTTATTGACTATGCCAAAGCATTTGACTGTGTAGATCACAACAAACTGGAAAATTCTTCAACAGATGGGAATACCAGACTACCTGACCTGCCTCCTCTGAAATCTATATGCAGGTCAAGAATTGGACATGGAACAACAGACTGGTTCCAAATTGGGAAAGGAGTACGTCAAGGCTGTATATTGTCACTCTGCCTATTTAACTTATATGCAGAGTACATCATGAGAAATGCTGGGCTGGATGTAGCACAAGCTGGAATCAAGATTGCTGGGAGAAATATTTATAACCTCAGATATGCAGATGACACCACCCTTATGGCAGAAAGCAAACAAGAACTAAAGAGCCTCTTGATGAAAGTGAAAGAGGAGAGTGAAAAAGTTGGCTTAAAGCTCAACATTCAGAAACCTAAGATCATGGCCTCAGGTCGTATCACTTCATGGGAAATAGATGTGGAAACAATGGAAACAGTGAGAGATTTTACTTTTGGGGCTCCAAAATCACTGCAGATGGTGACCACAGCCAGGAAATTAAAAGACACTTGCTCCTTGGAAGAAAAGCTATGATCAACCTAGACAGCATATTAAAAAGCAGAGGCATTACTTTGCTGACAAATGTCCTTCTAGTCAAAGCTATGGTTTTTCCAGTAGTCATGTATGGATGTGAGAGTTGGACTATAAAGAAAGCTGAGCGCTGAAGAATTGGTGCTTTTGAACTGTGGTGTTGAGAAGACTCTTGAGAGTCCCTTGAACAGCAAGGAGATCAAAGCAGTGAATTCTTAAGGAAAGCAGTGCTGAATATTCATTGGAAAGACTGATGCTGATGCTGAAACTCTAGTACTTTGGCCACCTGATGTGAAGAACTGACTCCTTGGAAAAGACCCTCATGCTGGGAAAGATTTAAGGCAGGAGGATAAGGGGATGACAGAGGATGAGATGGTTGGATGGTATCACCGACTCGATGGACGTGAGTTTGAGCAAGCTTCAGGTGTTGATGATGGACAGGGAAGCCTGGCACGCTGCAGTCCAT
Source organism: Okapia johnstoni (assembly GCA_024291935.2). Classification (NCBI taxonomy): domain Eukaryota; kingdom Metazoa; phylum Chordata; class Mammalia; order Artiodactyla; family Giraffidae; genus Okapia; species Okapia johnstoni. The sequence continues at coordinate 20,396,123 of CM044321.1, read as the reverse complement.
GAGGTCGCAAAGAGTCGGACAGGACTGAGCGACTGAACTGAACTGAGCATTTAAAAATGTTTGCTCTTGCTTTTTATAAATATTCAACAGCACAACAAGTCATTTTCATTACAGGCTGAGATTTTGGGGAACATATTGTCTTTCCCCAAAACTGGCAAATCAAACATTTGCTTAATAAATAGAAGAGCTATTGAATATATCTTCCTCCGTGTATATTTTAAGTGGTAGTTTGTAAAACTTATCAATAGTTCTAAAATAGCATTACTTAGTCACATACATACTCAGTAATCCATGAAGTTAAGTTTTGATTGATGCAGGAATTAAATGCCAACATATCTGGCAAACATTTGTGAAGAATGTGTATATATTTACAATGATTTTAATAACTTGAGTAGCATTTTTTATTAAGAAAGAACAGGGTTTTCTGGGTTTAAAAAAGAAGGAACAGAAACTGGAATCAAATGTAGCTTATTTCTGTTCTATAGTATAAATGCTATAAGCTTTAAAAGATTTCAGGAAAAAAAATAGAGAACCAGTTCAAGGTAAGAGCATGAAGGTAAGATCAGCCTTAGTACATAGCAATAAAGAAAAGAGATGTAGCTTTAGTTGGGTTACAAAATTAGGTCAATTCATTTTTAATTGCCTTTTTTTGAAAGGTCTTTTGAGAGAGTTTAATACGATATTTTAAGAATAAAATACCTTTCTTCTCCCATTCTGTTATTTGATCATTAAATTTTTTAGCATCAAGGGAAACTTGCCATATTCCACTTTGAATCCACTAAATTATATGAATAATTTTTTTTATCTGTAACAAAGAGCTGAAACACGCTTCTAAAGATAATTAATAACAGTCAAGTTAGTGAATTTCAAAATAAAAAGTTGTTTGGAATATATATTCCATGCTGTTTACTTTCTCTTGTTTTTCAATGGTCAGCATGAGGTTATTAGTAGAATAAATAGATCCAAAAATGTAATGAATTGTTTTGGAATTTATCACAACATGTTTAATTGATGTACTGAATGAGAGTATTAATTTTGTGCTATGATCATTAAGAATAAACATGGGTGATAATGATGAGAAAGCAAAAGTAGAGCTCTATATTTGCACTGGGCTGCACCCTGCAGGCCTGCACGCCCTCTGCTTGCATGGCCTCAAGACCAAAGAAAGAACACAGAGTCACAGAGTCAATCTATGGTTTAATAGAGAGAGGGATCTTTCATGTCTTGAGCCAGGTAATGGAGCGACATCCCACTGTGTGCAGCAGATGGGCAGCACATGACTGTAGTCTTCCCTAAGGACAAGAGTGGGAGAGGGAGGTGGTTAAAGTTGTAGAGGGAATAATTGATTTAAGTTGACTCATTGGTTACCTGGGGAAACCAGCAGAGGGGCCCCTTTGATAAACTATCATAATGGAGATTATACGGACAGAGGAGCCTGATAGTCCGAAAGAATCAGACAGGACTGAGAGACACACACTTTCACTTTCATAATAGAGATAGAAACAGTGGCAGATTTTATTTTCTTGGGCTTCAAATTCACTGTGGATGCTGACTGCAGCCTTGAAATTAAGACAATGGCTCCTTGGAAGAAAAGCTACGACCAACCTAGACAGCCTATTAAAAAGCAGAGACATCACTTTGCCAACAAAGGTCCATATAGTCAAAGCTATGGCTTTTTCAGTAGTCACGTATGGATGTGAGAATTGGAACATAAAGAAGTCTGAGTGCCAAATAATTGATGTTTTCAAACTGTGGTGTTGGAGAAGACTCTTGAGTCCCCTTGGACAGGAAGATCAAACCCATCAATCCTAAAATAAACCAACCCTGATGATGAAGCTGAAGCTCCAATATGTTGGCCACCTGATGTAAAGAGCTGACTCACTGGAAAAGACCCTGATGATGGGAAAGACTGAAGGCAAGAAGAGAAGGAGGCAACAGAGGATGAGATGGATGGATGATATCACCGAATCAATGGACATGAGTTTGAGCAAACTCTGGGAGATAGTGAAGGACAAGGAAGCCTGGCATGCTGCAGCTCAGGGTGTTGCAAAGAGTGGGACAGGACTGAGTGAACAATGACAAGAGAGTTCTGATCTAAAGATTAGAAGAATCACTCCCTGGGGCTGGGACAAGTATGTAGGCACTTACCGATTAGACTCTATGATTAAGAGGAAAGGCCAGTGAGATGAGTAGGGTGTGTTTAGCAAACTGATCAGGTTCAGAACCACCCATGGCATTTACTTGACGTGACTCTCAAGTTTCCTTCAAACTAGGATAGTTCTCAGTGTTTCCTTGACTTTCATGATCTTAAAATTTGGAGCTTAAGAAAAATCATTTTGGAGAACATTCCTCAATCTGAGTTTGTCTAATGCTTTCTCACGATTATCTACACAGGCTATGCATCATTGTCAGAAATATTGCAGAGGTTATGATAAGTTCTCTTTGCATCTTGTGAGGTGGCATGTAATTTCTATTTTTCCCAATGCTGATAATGACCACTTTGACCAGTTGATTAGTGGGGGAATCTTGCCAAGGTTCTCCATTGGAGAGTCACTCTTGTTTGCAATAAACAAGTATTTTGTAGACAGGTACATTGCAACAATGCAAATAATCAAGTTCCTAATCAAACTTTTAATTTATTGAATTTAATTTTATCAACATGGGTTCATGATTTCCTATTTATTTCATAAGTTAAAATCAATTTATATAATATATCAACTATTTTATTGTTCAGTCACTAAATTGTGTCTGACTCTTTGTGACCCCATGGACTGTAGCCTGTAAGGCTTCTCTGTCCATGGAATTTTCCCAGCAAGAATACTGGAGTGGGTTGCCATATCCAACTCCAATATCAACTATTCTTCATTAAAAATAAAATCAATTAATATTATTTATATGGCCAACTAGGCGAGCCACTTTAAACTGCTTCTCTAATCTTAAAAACACCTTTGATTCCTCACTCTGCTCAGGTTCTAGCGCTCAGTCCTGGCTAGATACCCACTTTCATTCTCTGGGACAATCCATTTCAGTCCTGCTAACACATGCCTTCACTGCTATGTACCATTTAAGAGTTTTAGGTTTGAATTGCTTAAAATGGTAAATGAATGATGGATGGGATAGTTAAGAGGGAGAAAATCAACATTTTAATCTTTATTATTAAAAACATTATTTTGTTGCTGATTCAGAAAGCCAAATGCTTTATTCAATTGTTTTAATGTTCTTTTAGGAAACAGTGAACGTGATACCAGTGGTGGTAGTGGTGTGTGGTATATGTGTGTGCTTTTTCTCCCAAAGAGGAGTAAGTGTGTTACAGTTACAAATATGATGTTATTCAGATTTAAGGAAAACTAAAATTGAAAAAAAAATAGAAAAATTCCATTATGTAGCTAAATCTGAAGTATTAACCATATATCTACAGCTCCTTTGACAATAAAATATTACCACTCAGAGCTTAAAAACAAAATAATCATCTTTGAATTCTCCCACTATTTTAGCTTCTACAAAATTCTGTTGTTTCATGTTTGCAGTACTTGTTGTATCTATTTCTATTTTCATTTATTTATATCTGTGCTTTGACTCTTTCTGCCAGTTTCTCGTAGTGCCACAAAACTGGTCTTCCTACTACAGACTTTACGCTTTTATCTGGGCTACCAAATTAGTGTCATATGCTTCCCTGCTGTCAGGAGAATAAATGCGGTCAACAACTCTATGACCTCTTTTCCAGCCTACCTATTCAATTTCTTCTTTCTCATTCTTTTTCAAAATCTACCACTCTAGCTCGAGTAAAGATTTATTGTTCCTTTTGAAAACTCTTGGATTTTGAGGTCTGTATCCATTCTTTCACTTTCTCCAATGGCATTCTCTTCTTTAATTCTCTGCTTACATCTTCCCAACATATAAAGCCAAGCTCAACTGCAACCTCCTCTGTGAAATGTCACATGTGCTTCCTGAGAAGTGCATCCAGCTGATTTTTAACCAAATGATATGCTTTATCTCTCACTATTTTTAAATTTATGAGCCACGTAACATTCACAATGTGCTAAACACTATTCTCCACAAATGCTCACTAATTTAATGCTCAAAACAACTCTATAAGATAGGTACTATTGTTAATCTAATTTTAAAAGTTTGGAAACCAGAGTTTTTGAACAATTCAAATCCACACACTCTGACTCTTGAGATCATGCATTTAAATTTTATTCTGTGAGGCTGATGTTACTTAAAATTAGAATTTTACCTCATTTATAAGTATATAAAAGAAAATCTATGTATAAATTATTCCTCCCTGCCCCCAGAACCTAGCTCATTGCATTGCATTTATAAGGCATTTAACTAGTGATTTTTAGGATATAGGTTATTTTTACATGAATCAAATATTTCATTGGGTATTGCAAAATGGTTAATTTCTAACTCCAAATGTCTACAGAAATTTATTACCATCAATTAAATAGTTGTTTCAAATACAATTAAAGAAAACCGAGAAAAGTGTCTGATTTTTTTTTTTCATTTATTTCAAAATGCTTAGAGTAACTAGTTCATACCACAGACAGCCTATAATATTGATGTATGGGTTGACTGTTTTAAATCAATTTATGTACTCAAGGATTTTTACATGAGTACATAAAGTACATTTGAAGTGTTTAAATTAATGACATTTGTTGATCTTTTTTGTTTCAATTATAACATCTTAGGAAAGTGGGGGCTTCTTCCATTTGGGTGGACATAAACTCTTGTGGTTTTATAACCACTTCAACAAAGGCCCAGTTTCTTTTTTGGAAATGAGATTTAGAAACCATGCTTTGAGTAATGGGAGATGGAGAGGGTTCACTTACAGGCTTTGTACTAGACAGATACAGAAACGATGTTTTAAGGGGAAATGAATCATAAGTTCACACTGGCCTATTTCTTTTCAAATGAAAGGGGGCAACATTCCTTCATTTTTATAAAACTGTGGGGCACTTGCCCAGTCAGTTCAGTTCAGTCACTCAGTTGTGTCCAACTCTTTGTGACCCCATGGACTGCAGCACGCCAGGCTTCCCTGTCCATCACCAACTCTCAGAGCTTGCTCAAACTCACATCCATCTAGTCGGTGATGCCATCCAACCATCTCATCCTCTGTCGTCCCCTTATCCTCCTGCCTTAAATCTTTCCCAGCATCAGGGTCTTTTCCAAGGAGTCAGTTCTTCACACCAGGTGACCAAAGTATTGGAGTTTCAGCTTCAATATCAATCCCTCCAATGAATATTCAGGACTGATTTCCTTAAGGATGGACTGCTTTGATCTCCTTGCTGCCCAGAGAACTCTCAAGAGTCCTCTCCAACACCACAGATCAAAAGCATCAATTCTTTGGCGCTCAACTTTCTTTATAGTCCAACTCTCACATTCATATATGAATACTGGAAAAACCATAGCTTTGACTACGTGCACCTTTGTCGGCAAAGTAATGTCTTTGCTTTTTAATATGTTGTCTAGGTTGGTCATAGCTTTTCTTCCAAGGAGCAAACATCTTTTAATTTCATGGCTGAAGTCACCATTTGCAGTGATTTTGGAGCCCAGGAAAATAAAGTCTCTCACCGTTTCCATTGTTTCCCCATCTATTTGCTATGAAGTGATGGGACGAGATGGCATGATCCTTGTTTTTTGAACACTGAGTTTTATTTAAGCCAACTTTTTCACTCTTTCTTTCACTTTCATCAAGAGGCTGTTTAGTTTCTCTTTGCTTTCTGCCATAAGGGCAGTGTCATCTGCATATCTGAGGTTATTGATAGTTCTCTTGGCAATCTTGATTCCAGTTTGTGCTTTATCCAGCCCAGCATTTTAGACGATGTATTCTGCATATAAGTTAAATAAACAGGGTGACAATATGTAGTCTTGATGTACTCCTTTCCCAATTTGGAACCAGTCTGTAGTTCCATGTCTGGTTCTACCTGTTGCTTCTTGACTTGCATACAGATTTCCCAGGAGGTAGGGAAGGCGTTGTGTTATTTCCATCTCTTGAAGAATTTTCCAGTTTGTTGTGATCTACGCAGTCAAAGGCTTTGGCATAGTCAATAAAGCAAAAGTAGATTTTTTTTTCTGGAACTCTCTTGCTTTGTCAATGATCCAATGGATGTTGGCAAGTTGATCTCTGGTTCCTCTGCCTTTTCTAAAACTAGCTTGAACATCTGGAAGTTCACAGTTCATGTACTGTTGAAGCCTGGCTTGGCGAATTTTGAGCATTACTTTGCTAGAGTGTGAGATGAGTGCAATTGTGCAGTAGTTTGAGCATTCTTTGGCATTGCCTTTCTTTGGGATTGGAATGAAAACTGACCTTTTCCAGTCCTGTGGCCACTGCTGAGTTTTCCGAATTTGCTGACATACTGAGTGCAGCACTTTCACAGCATCATCTTTTAGGATTTGAAATAGCTCAACTGGAATTCCATCACCTCCACTAGCTTTGTTCATAGTGACACTTCCTAAGGCCCACTTGACTTTGCACTCCAGGATGTCTGGCTCTAGGTGAGTGATCACACCATCGTGGTTATCTGGGTCATGAAGATCTTTTTGGTATAGTTCTGTGTATTCTTGCCACCTCTTCTTAATATCTTCTGCTTCTGTTAGGTCCATACCATTTCTGTCCTTTATTGTGCCCATCTTTGCATGAAATGTTCCTTTGGTTTCTCTGATTTTCTTAAAGAGATCTCTAGTCTTTTCCATTCTATTGTTTTCCTCTATTTCTTTGCATTGATCACTGAGGAAGGCTTTCTTGTCTCTCCTTGCACTTCTTTGGAACTCTGCATCCTAATGGGTATATCTTCCCTTTTCTCCTTTGCCTTTAACTTCTCTTCTTTTCTCAGCTATTTGTAAGGCCTCCTCATTTGCTACTCTTTAGAAAATAATAAGGAGGACAATAATTAAAGGCATCAGTGAAAATCAGGTGAATAATCTGCTGACTACTACACAACTAAAACCTCAAACTTAAATTGTTCTTACTCTGAGAAATCCAGCCATATGGAAAGTACTTTGCCAGTATGTTGTTATTCCTTAAATCAAACTCAACTCTGCTCATATTATTCTGGAAATATTAAAAAATAAATTTTAAAGGATAACTTTAGCTTGTATTTTCTTATAAGAATATAAAAATGAATTTTCCATAATATACCCCCAAATTTTTATTTTTTATATATGCATAATGTACTTTTCAAACTTTTTAAGCTACTGAATCTTTATTCAGATAAAGTTTTACATAAAAACTTAATACACAAATGAATGAAAGCAGAACTACTCTGGTTGGGGAGGGTTTTATATAAAATTTAATTTCAATAGGGTTGCCTAGAAGCCTTTGCATTCAGAGAATCATGTTACCAGAATCACTTTAAAGAGAAAAATAAAATAATGAGCCTTTGTTTTTCAAGTAAGAATGACTAGGGCCTAAATTGGTTGTTCCACTTTTTAGCTCTGTAAATCAAGGGAAAATTACATAATCTATCATGGACATGACTTCCTTATGAGTAAATTCAGAATTTTTAAAGAGGATTTTACTATGAAAACACAATAAATCTTGGTTTTGAAAGCATTTTACATAGTGTAAGCTTTATATAAATGCATACTGGAATTGTTTATACTCTAAATTTCAATTTCCATTAACATATGAAATTTGATCCTCCAGGAATGAGAACCCTGTCTTTCTCCTCCTCCAGGATTGTCATATACAGTTCCCTGTTTGTTGTTGTTTAGTCATGAAGTTGTCTCCAACTCTTTGCGATCCCATAGACTGTGGCCCTCGGGTTCCTCTGTCCATGGGATTTCCCAGGCAAGAATATTGGAGTAGAATATTGCCATTTCCTTCTCCAGGGGATCTTCCTGACTCAGGGATTGAAACCACGTCTACTGCTTGGCAGGTAGATTCTTTGTCACTGAGCCACCCGGGATAGTTCCCAAGTGAATCTAAAACAATTGTGAATACCTAGGGCTTCTGAAATATGAGACATTATTGATAAAAGGTATTCATTCTCACCACCGACTAAATCATTCTTTGTGAGTTATTGTGTAGTCAGAGGCAGTACAGCATCTATTGACATTTTAGGACCTAGTATATTTCATCCCTCCCTATAAACTCATAATATCTGTAAAGCTTTGCAACAGACAGCATATGAATAAGCTATTAAAAAAAATCTGACCCAGGAGATAATTTGACCCTCAAACATGATTTAAATCTTTGATAGAAAATATTTTCTGCATGAGACAATAAGCCTCTTTTAAGATAATTTCAGCTCCAAGGCCATCTTTCTCTATAGACCTTGAAGACATTTTAGAATTTTAGAGAGGTGCCCTTGTCAGCGCAATTTAACTACATAAGTGATGTGGAGTAGATGTCTAAATGTTTGGTTAATAAATAGCACACTGGGAGACAATGTACTTACTACTTTCTATTCCCTGTTTGATGTCTAATATCATTCTTACTGCTAGCATTTGTTGAACTCAGAAAAACGGAAGTAAAATTATCCTAATAGAAGTTTAGAGAGATTATTCTGGGTGTTATATTTTGGGAAAGTAAGGAGAATGAGAGATTGCAAGCTGAAGCTCAATAAACATAAAAGACTACAACGTCATAGAATATTTAACGTGACTATATTTAACTACAGATCACTGAAATTATTTTATTATTTATAACACTTCTAAGACTTAAATTTTACTTTATAGTTATTCATTCCCCAAGAAGAAAATGGAAACAGGATCTTTCAGTTATGAAGTTGGAACAATGTAAGCATAAATACAGCATCAACAAGGAGCATTACATGTGTTTTGTCATTTGATGTAGAAACAGTAGTGTCTGATAATGTTGAGTCTCTGATATAATTTACCTCTGACAACACATATTGGAAGTCTTGCACCTTAAAAGAATGCTGTGTGATGACAGGCTATAATATATTCCCAAGATTAAAGCTATTCTGCTTGTATATATCTATTTCCATAATGTATTATTATTGTTATGAATGTTTTAGAAGACAGTAGGGCAAAAATTAGTGTGGTAATCCATGTAATTAAGCAAATAACCACTTAACCCAGAATAAACTGCTTAACAGAGTTCAATTACTTTTCAAACAAACAAAAAAACTTTTTTCTCATGTTTACTTGCAAATTTCAGGACATGCTTTCCTTTGTCAACTATTAGATTTGTAAAGTTAAGCCATACAAGCTTGTAAACTCTTGGTAAAATCCATTCAATAAAGCAACACAGTATTTTGATAACAATATAACAATGGCAAAAAATAACAAAAAGTGAGAATATTATTAAACTTACTATGATTTATTCTTTGGACAGAGTCTGATGTTAGATAAATCCTACTGGAATAGTGAGTGATTATGTGAATATAAGAAAAAGTATATGAACTGAAAAGAGGAGGCCACCTGAAAAACAGGAAACTTCCACTTTAGCAGATAAATAGCTGGTACTTGAAAGGAGGAAAATAAACTAGCTTGGTTGCTAAGGGCAACTCTAAATGCTTCTTCTTCAAGCATGACATTGTATTGGAAGATTCATGTCTGTGCCTGCGCTATTTATCTATCTGCAAGTGATTAAGATGACGCTATTTTAAGTTAGGTGTTCACACAACTGTCAGCAATCATGAGTTGTGAAGCAGAGAGCATAAGCACAGGAGCTTAAATTCTATACCTTATGTGATGCCCAAGGCACAAAAGTGAAAGACAGTGGAGGCTAGGAACATGAAGAAATGTGGGCTTCTTATCAAGTGGAATGTCGCCCTTGTCAAGTAAGGCTGACATTTGCTGCAATGTAACAGGATGCCCATCTGTTTTGGTCAAAATGCAATTGCTGTACAATGGAAAATTACTTGAGACTAACTTGACGTATTTGTTGTTTTGCAGTTCTTTGTTCAGTTACCTTATATAAAATATGCCAAATAAGTCAGGGATATACAAATAAATCAGGTTAAAATTTCAATAAAAATTTATAAAGATGTCTCAATTTTTTTCAGGTATTATTATGACTACTAAAATTGTGTAATGTTTGACAGAATAGTATTTCAAATGAAATTTACAGTTTATATTAGGCAATATTCCATGGAATGTAAATGTTTATAACTATATCTTTTCCAGCTTTGAGTTCTAATTGACAAATAAAAATTATATATATTTATATATTAAAAGTGCACAATGTTTTGATATACATATACTTTGTGAAATGATTACTACTACCAAACTGATTAATATAGTCATAACCTGACATAGTCATCTTCTTTGTTTTTTTTGTAGTGATAACATTTAAGGACTACTTTCTCAGGAAAATTTCAAGTATATGCTACAGTATTAATTAATGATTGTCACCATGCTGTACACTAGATTTCCAGAACTTATTCATCCTATATAACTGGAACTTGGTACCCTTAACCTACATCTCCCTATTTCTCCCACCTCCCAGTCCCTGGCAACTGCTTATCCTCTGTTTCTATAAATTCTACTTTTTTAGGTTCCACAATAAATGAGACCAGGCTATAATTTAAAATCCTAAGTATTTAATGTTGTTGCTTCTATGGAATTTGCGATGTTGACTTGTGCTGGGAAAAAACAAACAAACTACCAATCTCTATTTTCCTAATGGAAATCATGCCTATTGAAAAAATAAAGCCTCATTCCAACTTTGGCATCTGGTATTTTCTATTGAATGAAAGATTTGGAGGTTACAGGATGGAATGGTTGTTGCCTGTAGACTGTGATTTCCACTCTGGCACTGGATTTACATTCGTTTTGAAAGCACAGCCTCCTTTCATTTTTGTTCCTACTATGCCAGTCAATGCCTTTATACAAAATATTTTAAACTGTAGTGCTCAGCTGCATTAACTATAATGTAGACATTAAATTTCACAAAAATAACTTGACTCCTAATCCACCATATTCTAAACAGCACTTCCTAATTTTTAGTATAAAAATCATATAAAGACCGTGAAAGGGAATTACCCAGACAAAAATAAAGTTTAGACATAGTCTGTATGTAACACAAATAAGCTTAACATCAAAGTTATCACTTTGCTTTGCACCTGCAAACAGATAAGTCACCAGCAGACTGCTGAGCACAGGTGTGATGTGCTCAATTCATCTGAGACCCCTAACAGAATAAACTGCTCTATTTACTTCTCCACGAAGCCTCGGTGCGGATCTTTATGAAGCTCTTGATAGAGTGAACTTTTCTACAGCCCTAAAAGTAGTTGGGTCCAAATTCAGTCCCATTGTTCGTGCCAATGAGATATAAAGTTCTGTGGGATTACTTGGTACATCAAAATTGATGAATCTGTTCTCAAAAAGCTGATAAAAGAAGCATATTAGATAACAGTGTTCTGTACACTTCTTAAGAAAAGGGTGACTACAGCTGGTCCCAGTGAGATATGATGAATTGATTTTCTTTAACAAGCTCAGCAGGCAACTCCGAGCTTAGAACTATGAAACAAATACTTATGTAATAGCAGGGGCTTGGGAGGTAATTATAAAAGGTGTGGCTTTCAGGAATCACACTTAAGAATCTTTTCAACAGGTCTCTTGGGGCCCAGAAATCTCAGTGCCTGACAACCCTAGATCCCCAGGCAGTTTTGATACAATCAAAGGTTTATAGACTGAACTTTTAATTAAAAGTCAGGTTTACTGAGATACTATTTACATAAATAAAAATCACATCTTTAAGAGAACAAATTGAAGAATTGTGTGACCACCAGTATTGACAATATAGGGAACAGTTTCATCGTTCCCAAATATTTCCTCCCACCTCTTTGCACTCAGTGCTTCTTCCTGCCCAAAACACCTGACAACTAACCACTCAATTTGTGTTTCTGTCACTACAAGTTTGCCTTCAGGAGAATGACATATAAAAGGAGTCATAGGATATACATTCTAAGTGTTACTTCACTAACATAATGCTATTGTAATTCTTCCATGTTGTTGCATTATCAGTCATTCATTTATTCCTTTTGTTAACAATAATATTCATTTTGTGAGTGTACCACATTTCTTAATTCACTCACAAGGATGTGCACATTTGAGTTTTCTTCAGATTTTGACAATTATGGGTATAGCTGCTTTTAATGTTATCAAAAGTCTTTACACGGACAAGCATTTTCACTTCTCTTGGCACTGCTAGGTTATGTAGTAGTTGTTGGGGTTCCCTGGTGGCTCAGACAGTAAAGAATCCATCTGCAGTGCAGGAGACCTGGGTTCAATCTGTGAGTTGGGAAAAAACCCCGGAGAAGGGAATGGCTACCCACTTCAGTCATTCTTGCCTGGAGAAATCTGTGAACAGAGGAAGCTGGTGGGCTACAGTCCATGGGGTCACAAAGTGTCAGACACAACTGAGCGACTAACACAATTATAGTAGTTGTATGTTTAAGGTTACCAGAAAATGCCAAACTGCTTTCCAAGTGACTGTGCCATTTTGTGCTTCCACCAGCAATGTGTGATAAGCCAAGTTGCATTACATACTTCTCAGAACATGCTATTGTTAGTCATTTTTATTTAGCCATCCCATTCAATAGTTAAGGGTATCTCACTATGGCCTATGTTTTAATTTACATTTCCTTGTTGACTGATGATGATGCTGGTTGTCATCCACATACTTCCAAAGGCAAAACATGTCTGTGTGTCCTAACTCTCCTATAAGGGACTTGTCAGCATTTGGATCGTGCTTTTATAGATTATCTGGCTTTTTCTCATGGTTAGGGTAGGGTTAATATTGTCTTGTGACTGTTAACGTTTTAAGCAGAATCTGATGGAGACAGAACTCTAACATACTTTTCTTAAAGTGTCTGAAGAAATTGAACCCACTGAAGGAAGTCATAAAGTTTCATTTCTGCAAGTGGGTGTCCATGAGAAAACTCTAGATACTTTCCTAACTGCAGATGTATTTCTGATTCTTGGAGAAAAATGGTGGGATAATCAAAAAACTAATTACTTACTACTAAGTAAATAATTACTTAACATTTTTCAAATTATTTATTTCAGAAACATAGTAGAATAATCTAAATGGTCCTGATAAGCCATTGACAAAAGCCCTGAGACTCTAGAATCAAGGTATTAAATAAAGGCAGGAGAGGGAGAAAAGAAAATAAAATTGGATATCACACATATTTTCCTCATGAATTTTAAATTCATTTATATATAATATGGGAAAGGGAAAGACTTTTTTATATCAATGCACAAAACCACTTGTCATAATGAAAAAGTATGGTAAACTTCATTAATTTAAACCTTAATTATTTTTAATAGTTAATGATCATAACAAATAGAGGAAAACAACAGATTGGGAAAGACTAGAGATCTCTTCAAGAAAATTAGAGATACCAAGGGAACATTTCATGCAAAGATGGGCTCAATAAAGGACAGAAATGGTATGGACCTAACAGAAGCAGAAGATATTAAGAAGAGGTGGGGAGAATACACAGAAGAACTGTACAAAAAAGATCTTCATGACCCAGATAATCACGATGGTGTGATCACTCACCTAGAGCCAGACATCCTGGAATGTGAGGTCAAGTGGGCCTTAGAAAGCATCACTACGAACAAAGCTAGTGGAGGTGATGGAATTCCAGTTGAGCTATTTCAAATCCTGAAAGATGATGCTGTGAAAGTGCTGCACTCAATATGCCAACAAATTTGGAAAACTCAGCAGTGGCCACAGGACTGGAAAAGGTCAGTTTTCTTTCCAATCCCAAAGAAAGGCAATGCCAAAGAATGCTCAAACTACTGCACAATTGCACTCATCTCACATGCTAGTAAAGTAATGCTCAAAATTCTCCAAGCCAGGCTTCAGCAATACGTGGACCATGAACTTCCAGATGTTCAAGCTAGTTTTAGAAAAGGCAGAGGAACCAGAGATCAAATTGCCAATATCCGCTGGATCATTGAAAAAGCAAGAGAGTTCCAGAAAAACATCTATTTCTGTTTTATTGACTATGCCAAAGCCTTTGACTGTGTGGATCACAATAAACTGTGGAAAATTCTGAAAGACATGGAATACCAGACCATCTGACCTGTCTCTTGAGAAACCTGTATGCAGGTCAGGAAGCAACAGTTAGAACTGGACATGGAACAACAGACTGGTTCCAAATAGGAAAAGGAGTATGTCAAGGCTGTATATTGTCACCCTGTTTATTTAACTTATATTCAGAGTACATCATGAGAAATGCTGGGCTGGAAGAAACACAAGCTGGAATCAAGATTGCCAGGAGAACTATCAATAACCTCAGATATGCAGATGACACCACCCTTATGGAAGAAAGTGAAGAAGAACTAAAGAGCCTCTTGATGAAAGTGCAAGAGGAGAGTGAAAAAGTTGGCTTAAAGCTCAACGCTCAGAAAACTAAGATCATGGCTTCTGGTCCCATCACTTCATGGGAAATAGATGGGGAAACAGTGTCAGACGTTATTTTTTTGGGCTCAAAAATCACTGCTGATGGTGATTACAGCCATGAAATTAAAAGACACTTACTTCTTGGAAGGAAGGTTATGGCCAACCTAGATAGCATATTGAAAAGCAGAGACATTACTTTGCCAACAAAAGTCCGTCTAGTCAAGGCTATGGTTTTTCCAATACTTTGGCCACCTCATGCGAAGAGTTGACTCATTGGAAAAGACCCTAATGCTGGGAAGGATTGGGGGCAGGAGGAGAAGCGAACGACAGAGGATGAGATATTGGATGGCATCACCAACTCGATGGACATGGGTTTGGGTAAACTCTGGGAGTTGGTGATGAACAGGGAGGCCTGGTGTGCTGCAATTCATGGGGTCGCAAAGAGTCGGACACGACTGAGTGAGTGAACTGAACTGAACTGAACTGATCATAACAGGAAGTTATCAGATAATAATAATATTTCAGATAGGACACTCAAAACAATTAATGAGAGTCAATATTTACTGGACTATTATTACATGCCAAGTGCTCAATTTCATACTTTGAAAATGTTGTTGTTCAGCCACTCAGTCATGTCCAGCTCTTTGCAACTCCATGCACTATAGCATGCCAGGCCTCCTTGTCCTTTACTATCTCCTGGAGCTTGCTCAAACTCATGTCCATTGATCGATGATGTCATCCAACCATCTCATCTTCTGTCATCCCCTTTCCTCCTGCTTTCAATCTTTCCCAGCATCAGGGTGTTTTCCAAAGAGTTGGCTAATATAAATATTATAAATATAACTATATAAATATTAGCTCATTGAAATAACCTAACAAGCCAATGTACTGAATAGTATTATTGTCCACATTATGCAAATAGATCTAAAAACTTGATTAAGTGTACAGTTGGCCCTCAGTATCCATGAGTTCCACATCCACTGAGTAATGGCTGTACCATATCATTTTTTATTAGGGACTCAAACATCTCTTGGATTTTGTTACTCACAACAACCCTGAAACCAATGCCCCACAAATACCAAGGGACTGTGTTGACACGTCCATGTTCACACAGCCTTTACGTATTCATTCAGGGTAACAAGATAAAAACCTAGGCCTGGGTATCCTAAATTAGTGCTTCTTGGGATTTAATGTGCATTTGGATCAACCAGGGATCTTGTTAAAATACAAATTATGATTCAATATGTCTAGGTTGGGGCTTAGGAGTCTATCTCTAACAAGCTCCCAAGTGCTGTGGATACTGCCTGTCCAAAAACCACACTATGACTAGCAAGGTTATACAGTATGACTCCTTACTGCTAAAGTATACTCCCTCACATACAGATACCAACTGAATCAGTCATAGATATCTGTAAGATAAGTGTGAAGTGATGAGAGTCTATTATATGTTTATGTCTGATGAGTGAGTATGCTGGGATCAGGGATTCTGTATAAGATAATAAATGTAAAGGCTTCCAAAATTTTAAATGCAAAGATGAAAAACTTCTTTGTACTCAATTATATGTTTATACATTTATTATCGAAATAGATTGTTACATGTGTTTAAATATTTTTGAAAGAATTTACTGCCATGATATTTGTAATAACAAACAAAAATTGGGATTCTGTAGTATTTAGCAGTAGGGACAAGTTAAATAAAGATGAATAAATCTATTCAATGACATACTGGGCACCATTTAAAAGTTCTTTTAAAAGTTACTTTCTTGTGCTTCCTTGATGGCTCAGACTGTAAAGAATTTGCCTGCAACGTTGGAGACCTGGGTTCAATCCCTGGGTCAGGAAGATTCCCTGGAGAAGGGAATGGCAACCCACTCTAGTATTCTTGCCTGGAGAATTCCATGGACAGAGGAGCCTGGTGGGCTACAGCCCATGGGGTTGCAAAGAGTAGGACATGACTGAACAACTAACACTTCTTGAAAAAGAACTCCATTTGTTTTGAAAGCCCAGTGTAGGTAGGGACTGTCTGTTTTATTCATGTCTGTGATGTCCATACAGATGAAGCATGCCTTCTACACAGCAGGTGTTCAAAACTCAACTATTTTTTTGTTGCCTGAATGAATATATGACTTGTAAGATATATTATGCCTGAATGAATTTATGATTTACAAGATATACTACTGAGTGAAAAAATGTATAATAATAGTTATAGGATTTAGGGGGAGGGAATCAGAAATTTTGGGTAGAGGTAAAATTATACCTTCTTCCACGGTTTGAATATTAATGTCAGCTTTGCTATTATTTGGAAAATAAAATTAATTAAAATATAAGAAAAGGAGTATCAGGAATATCAAGAAGTTAGCATATTACTCCTTAGAATCCAGTTTCTTTTTTCCATGGTTGAAAGCATACAACATAAAATTTCCCATCTTAATCATTTTTACAAGCTGGAATCAAGAGTGCGGGGAAAAATGTCAGTGAATCAGATACACGGATGATAACTCTCTAATGGAAGAAAGTGAGAGGAGCTAAAGAGCCTCTGACGAGGGTGAAGGAGGAGAGTGAAAAAGCCAGCTTAAAACTCAGTATCGAAAAAACTAAGATCATGGCATCCATTCCCATCACTTCATGGCAAATAGAAGGGGGAATGGTGGAAGCAGTGACAGATTTCCTCTTCTTGTGCTCTAAAATCACTGCAGATGGTGACTGCAGCCATGACATTAGAAGACAGTTGCTTCTTGGCAGGAAAGCTATGACAAACCTAGACAGTGTGCTATAAAGCAAAAACATCACTTTGCCAAAAAAGGTCCGTATAAGCAAGGTTATGGTCTTTGCAGTAGTCATGTATGGATACGAGAGCTGGACAATAAAGAAGGCAGTGAAAGTGAAAGTCGCTCAGTTGTCTCCGACTCTTTGCGACCCCATGGACTATACGGTTCATGGAATTCTCTAGGCCAGAATGCTGGAGTGGGTCACCTTTCCCTTCTCCAGTGGATTGTCCCAACTCAGGGATAGAACCCAGGTCTCCCTCATTGCAGGTGGTTTCTTTACCAGCTGAGCCACAAGGGGAGTGCAAAAGAAGGCAGAGCACAAAAGAATTGATGGTGCTGGAGAAGACTACTGATGGTCCCTTGGACTTCAAGATCAAACCAGTCAATCTAAAAGGAAATCAACCCTGAATACTCCTTGGAAGGACTGATGCTGAAGCTGAACCTCCAATACTTTGGCCACCTGCAATGAAGAGCCAGTTCATTGGAAAAGACCTCGACGCTGGAAAAGATGGAGAGCATGAGGAGAAGGGGACAACAGAAGATGGGATGGTTGGATGGCATCATGGATTCATTGGACATGAACTTGGGCAAATTCTAGGAGATGTGGGACAGAGAAGCCTGGTGTGCTGCAGTCCATGGAGTTGTGAAGAGTCGGACACGGTTTGGCAACTGAACAACAACAACCTCTTTTAAGTGTACAGTTCAGTAGATTAAGTATTTTCACACTGTTGTGAAAGAGACGTCCAAGGTCTTTTCATCCTGCAAATCTGAAACTCTATATCCCTTAAACAACAACCACAGATCTCTCTAAAGGAAGTGCTTCAAGCTACTATGTTGAATCAAAGATAAATTTCCTTCCAGACTTCTTCCACATATTTTATTCATACATTTAAATTTGCACAGCCAAAATTAGCCTCAAGGCTTCCTCTTTCTCAATTTTTTAGAAGTCAACTTTGTTTAATGCCTTCCCCCAAATTTGGGGATAATCAAAGGGAATTAAAGGTTATCAAATTGATTTATACCACTATCTAGTTCTGCACATCAATTTTATAATATTAAGTATTCCACAGAAATTATAAGGTAATTTGGGGATTAAGAAAGGAGATAGAACCAAAAGAATATATTTTACTATGCATTCTAAGTCTGACTGTGCTCCGAGTAATGGCCACCTTTATTCTTCAACTCTGCCAGAATTTAGTTGTAAATAAAATAGAACCTTCTCAAAATCTACAGAGGCTAACTTATGAGTCCAGATTCTAGGGCTCTGTGATACAATTTATACGATTTACAACTACTATGCTTTTTCTTTCAGTTTTAGAATATGTGAACACATCTATTTCTTGAGACCGAGCCAAGTATTTATTTTGTTCTTTAGGCTTTCAATTATTTAGTGGAATATATATGGATATCAAGATGTTTCAAACTCTCTAGGATCAGAAACTCCATTCAGAAGTCTTGATTTATGTCATTAAATGTTGGAATCCTGCAATTTTATCTTCTCCTGAGATAAGTTCACCACCAGAAAATTTGCAGGAAGTCATTCCAGGATAAACATGAAAGCATGATCTAGCCAGTACTCATGTATAACTAGAATTGCTGTTCATTCAGCCTGTTTTCAATCTGTCAGATTCCTTTTTTGTGTGTGCTGAAATCTGATGGCAATAGAGCTGCACTTTTCCCACAGACTCTTCTGAGGGGAAATACACAGGGTTGGCAAAAATGTCCACTGAGTTTTTCTGTGACATCCTACCAAAAAGTCTGAAGGAATTTTTTGGCCAATCCAATATAGGCAGAGGATACAAGAAGATAGCGTGGCCTTCAGTAAGGCCTTGGGATGTCAGATGTACTCATAACCAGAGACTTCTTATTGAGAATCATGGTCCTGTTTTCATCTAGGTGGCTGTGAGTGAAGGCTATCTGTACCATTCTCCACAGGGATTGCTCATAAGCAACCTGGCATCTTCATTTTTATCTTTTTTAATTTGTAATCCGGCTTATAATGTACCATTTATTTGAACAATGACTTACATAATCAGTAAGTCATAAATTTCTAAAGCCTATACATTCAGTAGAAAGGAAAAGAGGCTAAATTTTAACATCCTTTGGAATTTTAAACAATGCAGATAAGTCTAAAATTTTTATTGCAGAAGAATATGACATACCAAAATTATCTGGAATAATATGGTCACAAATTTTTACACAGAGATTTATAATTGAAACAATAGAAAGAAATAAACATTTTCAAAACTGCAAAAAAAGTTGAGTTGGTAAACTAAAAAAGTTAGATTAACCAATCATAAGCGTATACTTTCATAGAACACATAAAGGCAGTAATTCTCTAAGTATGGTCTAGGTCCAGAATTATTAGCATGAGAGGGGAAATAATGATAAATGCAAATTCTCAGCTCCACTGTAGATCAACTGAATTCAACGGGGAAAGGGTTTACCAGCATGTTTTAAAGATTCCTTGTAGGAGATTCTATTACATGGCACAGTTTTCTAACTACTGTTTCAAACTATACATTGTTCACTACTCTTTGATCAGTGCAAGCAGTCTTAACCTAAAAAAAAAAAAAAAAAGAGAGAGACTAATCAACTGCACCAACTATTCATTTGATGTTTCCTTTTGTAACCCAAGTACAGTTTTAAGTGATATCTAATTTAGTCTTTGTTCTTAAATTTCTGTAGCTCAGTTTGTAGCTTAGATAATAGCTCAATGGAATTTACTGCATATTTGTATATACTCAAATGGAGTATTCAATGATTATGGCTCATCAAGGTTAATTGTGACACCAGTGATTTCTATTTCTATGCTCATCACTTGTGAAGCTGCAGGCGTGACTGGTTTCTGACAGTGCTCCAAGTGAAGAGTGCCCTCAGCTCTCCAGCTGAGCCCAAGACACTGACAATACAGGTGCAGGAAAGGGTCATCGTGTGAAGCTAATTTCCGGTAGCTACATGAGACAGTGATCCTTTCCACACAGTGGCTAATTATGAATACAATGGCACAATTGATGTTCTTTTTCTTTCCTACTGTTTCCTCAGTTCCATGCTAATGACCATGTAAACCCCAGTACCTGATATGGGCAATCTGGACAGCTCAGAGGAAAAGCAACATTTGAACTAAAATATCCATAAAATTGCTGTAAAGGCTATTTTGAGGGTGGGCAATTTCAGGCACGTGTGAAAACAATTTTTGTTCTAGTACAACTCTACTAGGATTTATGTAGTGGAAGTAGACTAGGATTTGAGAAGGTTACATGAAAAACAGTTATTTTCTAACATCAGATAAAAGCATTTTAATTACCATTTAAGACAGATAGGCAGTAATTGTGTTTGTTTAATAAATGGGTGCACAGAATTTTGTGGAGTACAGTTGTGATTTTTTTCATGCATATTTATATAGCAGAAAATTCATAATGCTAAGTTTATTGCCCATGGTACACATTTTCAGATCTTCACTGGGTATGTCACTAGCACTTACAGTGGCAATCATGTTTTCCTGGTGCCATTTTAATCTCATAATTTAATCTAGAGTACTGGTGGCTCATGGTAAAGAATCTGCCTACAATACTGAGACTTGGGTTAGATCTCTGGGATGAGATGATTCACTGAAGAAGGGAATGGGTACCCACTCTGGTATTCTTGTCTTGAGAATTCCATGGACAGAGGAGCCTGGCTGCCTACAGTTCAAGGAGTTGCAAAAAGTTGAACAGAGCTGAGCAGCTGAGCACAACACACTTAGTCAAAGAAGAGCCACTTATGTAATAACTAAACTAACTTTCCTTTCATATTGTAACACAGGAGTTTTATTGAAATATAGCATCAAGTATTCATTTAAGCAGAACTCAACAACACACTAAAGACTGCTACTCAAAGTGTCGTCTGCAGACCAGCAGCATTTGAGCTTGTCAGAAATACAGAATCTCAGGAATTATCACAGACCCACTGGAGTAGAATCTGTGCTATCGTGATTCCAATTGGTCTGTATATTCATCAGAATTTCAGGTGCACAGTACTGTGGAGAAATATATATTTGATTTCTCTAGTACGTTGTTCTTTGCTGCCAAAAATGAACATGCACTTTGATTTACTGAGATTTTCAGCAGCCACTTTGGGGATTAAAATGTGCAGAAATTATCATGCTGTCTGTATAAATCTCACAGACCTAAGCATCTCTCTTAAGTATATATCATTTTTATATCTATTGTTCCTATAATCTCTTAAATAGTTATTTGACATTAAAAACATCAATTTTTCTGCTCTTTAATTTCCTCACCAGTAACATAGGGACAGCACTGATACTTCCATTTTAAGGCTGTTTTGAGGATTATATGAATTACACACGTAAAGCATTTGGAAGAGTTTTGGACACATAGTAAACTGTCCTTACTTGTTACTCTTAGCATTGCTTTTTTGACATTAGACATAGAAGGGTGATTCACATTTCATCAGACCAAGTGAGATGAGGGGCCAGGAACTAAGATGGGCAAGCGAGTGGGTGAGAATTGAAAGAAACTACAAAGAGGCTGTTGGGTTGGTCTCAATTCCTCATGACACCTTCCTCTTGGACTGAACACAGCAAAGTGAGATCAAGCCAGCTGAGCCTCACTGGTCATCCTGGGTTGCATGAAGTTTTTGATCGTAGCTCTAGAGAAATTTACCTGGCACCCCTGTGGTCTGCCACAGGGTAGCCAGGTTCAGCCAGGGTTCCCAAAGGAAAAGCAGTGGTACACAAACCAGAACTATTTTATACACATTTCATCAAAGAGGGAGAAAAAACCCCCAGAAAGATGGCTGATGGCATTAAAGATAAAACATGAAAGACAGAGAATTTTTTCAAGGATGTCTTTTTTTTTTTTTTTTGTCTAAAGGGATTTTACAGAAAGCATCATATACTTGAAGGAGAAATCTGGCCAGAGGGGTTAAACTTCACTTGGTATTCTGGCAACTCTGGGTATTAGTTCATCTCTTAATTTTTAAAACAGTGTGTTTTTACTTAAAATCAGTTTTCTAGAATATTTACTTAGGATCAAACTTCTAGAAGTATGATTGTTTTAAGATAGGTATATCTCTTGTTTAAATGTAATAACAGAAAAAAAGATGTATAGATTGGGTCTTCCTTGAAAAAGCAATTTCAAATAATGTTTCACAGAGAATTATAATGAATCAGTGTAGCATCACTTTCTGCTTTAAAAAGAAAAAAGAAAGAGGAAAAAAGACACAACTAAAAATGACTCTGAAAATGAGGGTACTTTTATATTTACCATGCTCAAAGTGAAAAGAGTTCATGACAGCATTTATGAAATCTTCAAGCCTGTCTACAAATTAAAAGTGGAATAATAATGATGATCACATTAGAAACAAAATGCTATTATATTGGTCTTCCATGAGGTGCAAACAACCACATATGTTGCTTCTGATCCTAACATCAAACTACAAGATATTTGGTCTATTAGGATCAGGCAGTAGAATTTCTCATTTAAAGATGAAGAATACAATGTTCAGAGACATTCTGTGACTTGTCCTAGGTCTCAGACAAAGCAGTAATAAGAGATAACTAGATGGGCCATTATTGTTAGCCTGCACCAACATCTTCCCTTAAGCCAGGCCAGAGAAACTTTCTCGCTAAGAATAAAACTTCTGCTTTGTCCCCCAAGCCATCTTGCTGCACTAATTCTCATATCAATCAATATCCAATCCAGGTGTGCATGTAGAACTCTGCAGTCCCGACTCTTAAATATTTTCCCACAATTGACCATTGGAGACAGTGACCACTGTAGACATTCTCATTTTCTAGACAATCATCTCTGTAGCTGAAACAAATATCTATTTCTCTCAGCAGCACCTAAACCATAGGGCAGAGACATGTATAACAGCTACTCTTCCTACACATCAGAGAAGATGTGATAATCTTCTGAAAACTCTGGCTCCCCAGCGAATAAATATTTAGTGCCTGATAAAGATTTTCTAATGATGAAAAGAAAAGACACAGTCCTGTTTCTCTTCTTAGAGTCATACAGGGCTGTTGAGAGGGAGAGCTCCCTTTCCGAAAATAAAATAAAAGTAGGCAGTGGAGGGAGGATTTATATTTGCTGTGAATCTTATCAGTCTTCTCTCTTTCCCTCTCCAAAAAAATAAATAAAATTAAGCCTATTAGGCTTGAATAAACTCTTAAATTTGCAAGACATGAACCACCACATTTCCATTCGCATCAGAACAATTAACTATAGTTGTTTTTAAGTTCTTACAAGACACAGTTCAGGACAGCCATTTTTCTGAATCTATAGATTTCAATATAAATCTTTTTCTCTCCATTCACAGGTACTTATTTATCACTCTGAGGCATTCTCACTGAATTTTTTTCTTTAAAATTTTTTTTGTTTGTTTGTTTTAATTGTGTTATTTTTGTAGCCTGTTCCATTCCTTTGAAAGTTCAAAATCCACATTTGGCAAAGAGGTTCCCAATCACCTCCATGCAAAAGGGAAAGGAATGTGCTTACCAGACAACATAATATCCACAGCAGAATGGGAATACTTAGGGAAAGCAGAAGATGTGTAAGGGAGGAAATAGGAGGTACAGAGCAAACATTTATAGGAACTACTTATGAAACCTTGATGCAGTGTCTTTAGAGCAATACCACCTTGGGACTGATGTTCCTGAGCCCATTTCCAATGCATGACTCGTGGGAGAGGCGGGTTCGATCCCTGGGTGGGGAGAATTCCCTGGAGAAGGGAATGGCAACCTGCTCCAGTATTCTTTCCTGGAATATCCTATGGGCAGAGGAGCCTGGCGGGTTACAGTCCATAGGGTCGCAAGGTATCGGATAGGACTGAGTGACTGAGCATGCGGGCACAGGGGGCAGGTACAGAGTTCTGCTAGCCCTCACTTAGACTCTGTGGGGGGCACACAGTGGTCAGGCATCTCTGCTGCTCACCCCCTGAACACAGCTTACTGGGTGAGGATGTGCTTTTGATGAGGAAACATGGCTGTAAGACAAGGAGACTCAGCCTTGCCGATGAACTGGCCCAAAAGACAAGAAAGAAATACAAATTAAAAACTTGATAGATTTGGCCACACACAAATATAAAATGCCTCCATGTTAAAATACAGAAAAGGGGCATTTCAATGGAAAAACAGAGAAAGAAATATAATCTGGCAATACTCTAGACGCAAGACAACCAATAAGCCTATGACACATATTGAACTTCACTTGTAATCAAACAGAAAAGGATGCAAAAAAAAAAAAAAAAAGACTTCCCACTGGAAAAGACCAAAAGAAAAAAAGTGTTAGCAATAAGTAGGAAGCAGGCACTTTCCTCTGCTGTTATTGAAAATGGAGGAAATGTATTATGCATTATGTATTATGTATTGAAGGAAATGTATTATGAATGGCTATCTTATCTATTTATCTTAAAATTAAAATGTCTATAATTTTGATACATTAATATCATTTACTGGAATTTGTCACAGGGACCTTTTAAAACATGTTAAAAATTCATACACAAAGGAATTTCATTATAATACATTTTTCTAATATTAAAAATGGAAATGGGGACAACTTAAGTGTTAAGAGTTTATATACATAGAAAATGTAATGGCAAATTATGATATGGCACATAAATGTAGTCTAAATCATAATTTTAAAGAATATGTAAGGATATGGGGGAATAATTGTGGTTGTTACTAAGAAAACATATGTGGCTCAGCTGGTAAAGAAACTGCCTGCGATGCAGGAGACCTGAGATCGATCCCTGGGTTGGGAAGATCCCCTGGAGAAGGAAACAGCTACCCACTCCACTATTCTGGCCTAGAGATTTCCATGGACTGTGTAGTCCATGGAGTCACAAAGAGCCAGACACGACTGAGTGACTTTCACTTTCACTAAGTAAAAATAGTTCACAAGACAATATGTAATTTATAAGCTCAGTTATGAAACTAAGATATGAAAATCATAAATATCTGGATATTGAAATTATTATCTAGTTTTTCCTTAATTTTAAAAAATCAGATTCACATAGGTTGGTATTTCTAATGTAGACAAAGATATACAATTAAGTACAAAATTCTCCTAAACCAAATCTTTGTAACTTTCAGAGTTAGTTCTGGGAGAAACATCTATAATACTAGATACTAGGCTAACATTCCCATTTGTCTTTCTGATTGATAAAGATTTTTCCAATTTATACCACTCCCCAACCCCCCAACACACCAACTCATTTCTTTCCTACCAATGTCATATCATGCAGTTTAATTTTTCAGTTGGATAAAATATTAAAGTAAATAAAGCATTTAAGCCACATTTCTTATCTCAAATATATACATTATCTCCTGAATTCTCATTTTGTTGGATGAGACTATGAATGTCATATTCCTTCATTTCCTCCTCTTCCCCTCTTATGCCATTCTACTTCTGACATTTATAATATGCTTGCATCTGTAAGACAACAGCTGTTCTGTAACACATTAACTTTTGTAATTTGTGTGGAGATTGATCTTATGTTTGAAAACAGTTGGAGAGTATTGATTATGCCATATTTTCCACTTCAAAGCCATGTGGTATGATTCTTCTTGGACTAAAAACATCACGATCACTTGTCAAAACGGAATATTTCTAGGCTCAAGTCATTTTTCTTACAGCAAGGTAGCCATGAAAATGAGTCTTGTAAACATTCAACACAGGGAGCATAGTAATCAGGGACCCCAGTAACCAGGGACCCCCAACAGCTGTCCTCTGAAACCAGCTCTGGCTTAGTAAGTGTGCTGAGGTCAGTTTTCCAGGGGTTGGTCCTAACCAATGACAGCTTGGAAGGGTCCTTATGCAGGTGCAGTTCTGGGCCAAGTGGGACTCTGCTCCAGGCTGCAATTGGCACAAGAAGTCCCTGAAAACCTCGCTGTACCTCCTTTAGACTGTTCAGCACTCTAGGACGCTGCCTCTCTTCTTCCTTCCCTCTCTTCTTCAGGCAAACTCAAGCTTGCATGTCCTCCCTCCCAAGGCTCTTCCAATCTTCCAGCTTCTCCTCATTTCTCGACACACTCACCCATCCACCCAACTAACATCATTGCAGGTTGAATCCTATCTTGGATTCTCCCTGATTGACTGAACATAGATGCCATTAATTTTTCAAAAATAATGCAATATTTTCTGGTACATATACACAATGGAATATTACTTAGCTATTAAAAAGAATGCACTTGAATCAGTTCTAAGGAGGAGGATGAAACTTGAGCCTATTATACAGAGTGAAGTAAGTCAGAAAGAAAAACACCAATACAGTATATTAATACATACATATGGAATTTAGAGGAGAAGGTAATGGCAACCTACTCCAGTACTCTTGCCTGGAAAATCCCATGGAAGGAGGATCCTGGTAGGCTGCAGTTCATGCGGTCGCAAAGAGTCAGACACGACTGAGCGACTTCACTTTCACTTTTCACTTTCACGCGTTGGAGAAGGAAATGGCAACCCACTCCAGTGTTCTTGCCTGGAAAATACCAGGTATGGCGGAACCTGGTGGGCTGCCATCTATGAGGTCACACAGAGTCGGACACGACTGAAGCGACTTAGCAGCAGCAGCAGCATGGATTTAGAAAGATGGTAATGATGACTCTATATGCGAGACAGTAAAAGAGACAAAAATGTGAAGAACAGACTTTTGGACTCCGTGGGAGAAGGCGAGGGTGGGATGATTTGAGAGAATAGCATTGAAACCTGTATATTACCATATGTAAAATAGATCGCCAGTTCATGTTCAATGCATGAGAAATGGCACTCAGGGCCAGTGCACTGGGATGATCCTGAGGAATGGGATGAGGAGGGAGGTAGGATGGGGTTTCAGGATGGGGGACACATGTACACACAAGGCTAATTCACATCAATGTATGGCAAAAACCACTACAATATTGTAAAGTAATTAGCCTCCAATTAAAATAAATTAATTTTTTAAAAAAGCAACATTTTAACTTGCTTTATACTTTAACCCTCAGTTTTGTACATTTTATTAGTAATATTATATTAATTATATCATCCATTATTCAGATATTATCTGCCAGGCTCCTCTGTCCATGGAATTCTCCAGGCAAGCATACTGGAGTGGGTAACCATTCTCTTCTCCAGGGTATCTTCCCCACCCAGGGACCGAACCTGGGTCTCCTGCGTTGCAGGCAGATTCTTTACTGTCTGAGCCATCAGGGAAACCTAAATATTAATATAACTATGTTAATAGTTATTTCCTTTTAATCTATATTTTTATTACATAATCAGGTTTTATTTTCAAATTTCTAATGATACTGTCAATTTTGATGCACACCATTTGCTCCATGTCCATGACCTCCCTCCCAGAAAACTTGATCTTCCTGCTTCAATAGTAGAAAAAAAGTATTTTCTTTGACTGATTTCCAAGTTTGAAATCAGGGCTTCCTTGGTGGCTCAGACGGTAAAGAGTCTGCCTCCAATGTGGGAGACCTAGGTTCAATCCCTGGATCAGGAAGATCCCCTGGAGGATGAAATAGCAACCCACTCCAGTTTTCTTGCCTGGGAATTCCCATAAACTGAGTAGCCTGGCCTGCAACAGTCCATGGGGTTCCAACAAGTCAGACTCGACTGAGTAACTACCATGTAAGCCTGAAATCACTACTGATTGTATCTTAAGATCTTTTCTTGACTTTTCCTTATTACTTCCAAAGCATATACTTAACTAATTTTCTAAGAAAGGATGCATCAGAAATAAATTACTAAGCTTTTGGAATTTTGTAATGGCTTTGTTCTGACTTAGATATTATTGCTCCATTACAGTTTTCAATTCTAGTTAGAAAATGCTTTTCCTTCAGAATTTGGAAGGCCTGATTTCAATGTCTTGTAAAACACAATATTGCTGGTAAAAATTCAGAAACCTGTTCATTTTCCTTACATTTTTGATAATTTTCTTCTCCTCTCTGAATTCCCTTTTAACTTTTCCTGTATTATTCACATATTGAATTTCACAATTTGTATGTATCTGGTCTCTCAGTCGAATCCGACTGTTTGCGACTCCATGGACTCCATAGCCCGCCAGGTTCCTCTGTCCATGGAATTCTCTAGGCAAGAATACTGGAATGGGTTGCCATGCCCTCCTCTATGGGATCTTCCCCACCCAGGGATCAAATCCTGGTCTCCTGCATTGCATATGTGTGAACATTTGTGAAATGGGGTTAGGGTTAGGGCTAGAGGCAGATTCTTTACTGTCTGAGCCACTGGGGAAGCCCTTTAGCTTTTAGTAATTCTTATCTTTCATAATTGCCTATTTGCCAAATTTCCAGAAATTTTCCATTTACTTGATACTCATTTTGCAAATATCTTTAGTTTGAGGTTCAATCATCCCGGTTTATCCTCTGTGTCTTATTCCACCTTTGTTCTCAGTGTAGCTGTTATTGGTCAATGAAGAAAGTACACTTTTTATTTATTTCACAGCCTATCTGATATTTCTGAAGAATCTCATATCACTGGTGAATAAAAATATATTTCAGACAACAATATCACAGTTTTTTCCCTCTTGAAATAGTATATTCATAATTCATCTCCACACCATTGCTGGTTTAAATTGTTCTTTTTATGTTAATTAGTCTTAGATTGTATTCTTCCTTCTCTTCCCCCAAAGGCAAATGTGTCTATTTGGGGTCTTACTGTGTCCTTGTCCTGATGGAGCCCCTCTAGCTTGCACATGTGCTCTATGTTGTTTTCTGTGAGGAAATGGTCTGATATGAATACTGGACAAATAATCACTGATTCTGAGCAGGTCTTGTTTGGCATTTGTGGGACATGCCAACATCAATGGCTAGGATCTGTAGTTCTATCCATTTGCCTTTCATTAAAAGTCCTCACACTCATAGCCTTCTTTTCTCCAATCCTAAGCCTTTAACCTTTCACTCGTGTTCAGCACCTTCTTTTTATATTTTGAATCAATTAGTTATTTCTCACTGCATATAGGTTGGGGGTAGGGTAGAGAATTCTCTCTATATCTTAAC
The DNA here is from genome assembly GCA_024291935.2 of Okapia johnstoni. Lineage (NCBI taxonomy): Eukaryota > Metazoa > Chordata > Mammalia > Artiodactyla > Giraffidae > Okapia > Okapia johnstoni. The sequence goes on along the minus strand of CM044321.1, from coordinate 20,367,019 downwards.
TAACTGCTTCTCCCAAACGTTTTCATTGCTAATATGGGTAATTCCTCAAAACCTTGATGGACAGGGCACTGATGTGAAAGTCAAGACTCTTCAGTGATTACATGATTTTCCTTGTGCTGGTTCAAAGGCAACAGGACACTTGATCTGTGTGGTCAGGTTCTATAAGCACCTGTGGCTGCATTTAAACCTTGCACTTTGCTGAGATTAAGTTCTCATGATCAAAGTGACAACTAAATAGGAAGAACTCATCATATTACCCCATTCTCCCCCTTAGTCTGATAACCTTTGAGATCAGAAGTGAGCAACCTACTCTTTTATTTCTTCCTCCTTAAGTCTGGCCTTATAACTCAGCACGGAGCAGGTGAAAAATCAGGAGAGGCGGGTCCTACAATAGAAAAGCACAAAGCAGGAGGCATTTCATAAATAACTACCATTAGTCTTTCAGGCAGCCCCCAAGGAACTTGTCTATCTTCCATTCCTCCTGAATTTGGACTTATTGAGAAATAAGATAAAGGAACCAGAGAGAAAATGACATCTTAATCACTGATAACGCTGTTAGGTCAATGTGGCTTTAAGAATATGGCCGCTAGGCTCTCAAATGCTTCCCCTCAGGGTTAAACAAACTGACCTGTCCAATACTGGCAGAGTTGAACAAATATGACCTTCCTGACCAGTGGAGCTTATCCTCTGAAGGAGTGGAGAAATAAGGCATCTTACAGGCTAGGTGGCCCCACCAGAAAACTTCAAGTGTTCTCAGCTGTTTAAACAAATGCCTGTTTCCTCTGCCCTTGCAGAGAGGCAAGGGAGGGAGCATGAGGGAGCCGAATGTCTTCTTCTCATACCTTTATTGCTGGAGTTCTGAAGAAGGAATTTGCTCCTCTCATGGAAATATGAGGAATGGGAAGTAAATATTCCCCCATAAATTCCTCAGATTTTTTTTTCTTGTTATGCTAAACAATTCTATGATCAGTCCTGATTGTTGCTGCTCACTTTTGTACAGGGCAGGGGTGACAGATCAGACTACCCCCATTTCCAACTTCACCACACTACTTGCCTGATGCCAGTGCAGCTTCCATGTTACTCCTCCTGGACACACCGGAAGGAAGCTAGTTTGTGCCCCAGAGGTTTTGGAATGGGTTAGAAGCTTGCTATTTCTGACCTGAAGCTTCAGCATCACCTGGGGGCTTGTTAGCAATGCAGAATTTCAGACCAGCCCAGAAATACTTATCCTATAGTTTAAGAGGATCCCTCGGTAATTCTTATGTACATGAAGGTTGGAGAAGCACTGGTTTAGAACAAGTCATTAATTAAAGTACCTCAAAGGCTTTGCTTAAACCCCAAGCTGAATATTTCCTCCCAATCGATTTTGCACCACAAATTAGCCATGACCATGACCTTCAATGTATCTCACTAGAGATTATGAGATAGAATTAAATTGTAAGGGATGAAATATAGATGAGAGTGAATGAGAGCTAGTGGAGTAGCCTAACAGTAGTCAGTCACACATTCTCTGTCTCTGAATTTAAGCTCTCCCCCATATGGAGTTCAAAAAGTATTACAACCTCAAAATTGAATCCCCTTACCCAAATATGAGGGCTTCCCTGGTGGCCCTAGGGGTAAAGAACTCTCCTGCGAATGCAGGAGACATAAGAGGAAGTGGGTTCAATCCTTAAAGTCAGAAAGATCCCCTGGAGGAGGGCGTGGCAATCCTCTCCAGTATTCTTGCCTGAAGAATTCCATGGAGAGACGAGTCCGGCAGGCTACAGTCCATGGGGTCGTACAGAGTCGGACACGACTGAAGTGACTTAGCACGCATGTACTCACCCAAATATTCATATAAAACTTGAAAAGATACAAAGTCCATATCGCTTGTTAAAGTAAATAATAAAATGAATTCTAAAAATGAAAACTCTTTGACCCTGTGAGCTAGAGTCGCTTTCTGAGATACTTGGGCAGAGAACCCAGGCTGAAGGCCGTACAGTCTCTTTGGTAACTGGCGCCAGAATTGTCATCCACTTATTCCCGTTGTCTCCTCACTCAGAACGTGGCATTTGAGGCATATGTGCCTTTTAGCAATGTGTGGAAATTTGCACTGATGGTGGCCCAGTTCCCAGATCTTGAGATCTCTTTCTTTCCTGTGTTATTTGGCTTAGTACAGAAAATGGAAAAAAGCCTTGTGACCAGTATCTCCACCTAACACCTCAAGATTCTGGACATGTTTCTTCCTTCATCTCTTGAATATTTCTAGCCTGGAGTAGCATTTATTTCTACCTTCTCTTTCTCTGGTGGAAGCTATGCCTCTATTTATTTTTTCTGTCCTTTTCACCCTATACATCAAGGAGGGCTGGCTTCCCTGAGTTAGCAGTTTAACCTGAGTTTGCTTCTGTTTTTCTGTACCACATACAGAGCAAGCCATTTTGCTGGATAAAAAGACTTACTTTACTCTTTCTCTGGTGGTGTTAGACTTCTGCATTACCTATTAAATTCACTAGTTTTGCTTTGTGAGGCCCTTTGGTAAGATTGGAGAAGGAAATGGAAACCCACTCCAGTACTCTTGCCTGGAGAATTCAATGGACTGAGGAGCCTGGTAGGCTGCAGTCCATGGGGTCGCAAAGAGTCGGACACGACTGAGCGACTTCACTTTCACTTTTCTTGGTAAGATAGAGCAAATGAGCAAATTCTAGGTCTGTCAGACATCACAGAATATTCAAAGAAATATTATATATTGTCACATCCCTTGTCTATTTCCCCAGGGAGACATTTTCCCATCAGACTAAGGATGAATGAATATTGTTATTACCCAGTCTGGCTCTCTTTCAAGGAGTCTTCTCTCTTTTGCGTCTCTTTCTTCAGAGACAAGTAATGTTTCCTTACCTACACTACCTGGGTCACCTTGAAACTCAGTAACTATTTGATTATATACACTAATATTACTAGTTTTCCCCTCTCAAAGTTGTCCATGTCTTCTCCAATCACTTACTATTTCTAAGTATTTCTCTTACTACTTAGGCCTTATCTTTTAATTGTGATTCGTATTTTTTTATACTTCTATTCTTAAAATTTTAATATTGAGGTATAAATGATGTACAATATTATTTAAGTTCCAGGTGTACAACATAGTGGTTCACAATTTTTAAAAAAGTTATACTCCATTTATAGTCATTATAAATATTGACTATATTCCCTGTGTTGGACAATATACCTTTGTAGCTTATTTTATAGCTAATAATTTGTACCTCTTACTCCCCGATGCTGTCCCTCCCTTCTTTCCCTTCCCCACTGGTAACCACTAATTTGCCCTCTGTCTCTGTGAGTCTGCACCTTTTTTGCTATATTTGCTGGTTTGTTTTATTTTCTTTTTTGAGTTCTCATATCATACAGTATTTGTCTTTCTCTGTCTGGATTAATTTCCTTAGCTAGATAAACCTCAAGTCCATCCATGCTGTCATACATGCTAAAATTCCTTTCTTTTATGTCTGAGTAGTATTTCATTTTATATATATATATATATATATATACACACACACACACCACATATTATCAATTCTTCTGTCACTTAGGTTGATTTCACACCTTGGCAATTTTAAGAATTTTGGGGTGCAAGTGTCTTTTTTAATTAGTGTTTTCATTTTTTTAATCTATATACACAGGAGTGGAATTTCTGAATCATATGATAGTTTTATTTTTAGTTTTTTGAGAAACCTCCATATTGTTTTCCATGGTGACTGCACCAATATACATCCTCACCAACAGCGTAAAGGTTTCTCTTTGCCCCACATCCTTGCCAGGGGTCTTTCTGGTAATAGTCATTCTGAAAGATGTGAGGTAGTTCATCATGTTTTATGAATTCCTTACTTACTTAATTAAATATTTAAGAGGATATCTCTCAACACCTTTTGGACTCCATCTGAGAGGAGGTTCTTAATCAATGAGATCTTGCCTCTTTTATGCTATTATTTATTTATTTGGGGCTGTACCAGCCACACTTTATAATCTAGTACAAACAGGGGTCCCTTCCTTAATTCCTTCCTTCAGTTCAATTCAGTCGCTCAGTCATGTCCAACTCTTTGTGATCCCATGAATTGCAGCACGCCAGGCCTCTCTGTCCATCACCAACTCCTGGAACCTACCCAAACTCATGTCCGCTGAGTGAGTGATGCCATCCAGCCATCTCATCCTCTGTCATCCCCTTCTCCTCCTGCCCTCAATCTTTCCCAGCATCAGGGTCTTTTCAAATGAGTCAGCTCTTCACATCAGGTGGCCAAAGTATTGGAGTTTCAGCTTCAACATCAGTCCTTCCAATGAACACCCGGGGCTGATCTCCCTTAGGACGGACTGGTTGGATCTCCTTGCAGTCCAAGGGACTATCAAGAGTCTTCTCCAACACCACAGTTCAAAAGCATCAATTCTTCTGCACTCAGCTTTCTTTACAGTCCACCTCTCACATCCATACATGACTACTGGGAAAACCATAGCCTCGACTAGACGGACCTTTGATGGCAAAGTAATGTCTCTGCTTTTTAATATGCTGTCTAAGTTGGTCATAACTTTCCTTCCAAGGAGTAAGTGTCTTTTAATTTCATGGCTGCAATCACCATCTGCAGTGATTTTAGAGCCCAGAAAAATAAAGTCTGCCACGGTTTCCACTATTTCCCCATCTATTTCCCATGAAGTGATGCGACCGGATGCCATGATCTTAGTTTTCTGAACGTTGAGCTTTAAGCCAACTTTTTCACTCTCCTCTTTCATCAAGAGGCTCTTTAGTTCTTCTTCACTTTCTTCCATAAGGGTAGTGTCATCTGCATATCTGAGGTTATTGATATTTCTCCCGGCAATCTTGATTCCAGCTTGTGCTTCTTCCAGCCCAGCGTTTCTCATGATGTACTCTGCGTATAAGTTAAATAAGCAGGGTGACAATATACAGCCTTCATGTACTCCTTTTCCTATTTGGAACCAGTCTGTTGTTCCATGTCCAGTTCTAACTGTTGCTTCCTGACCTGCGTACCGGTTTCTCATGAGACAGGTCAGGTGGTCCGGTATTTCCATCTCTTTCAGAATTTTCCAGTTTATTGTGATCCACACAGTCAAAGGCTTTGGCAAAGTCAATAAAACAGAAATAGATGTTTTTCTGGAACTCTCTTGCTTTTTCGATGATCCATCAGAGGTTGGCAATTTGATCTCTGGCTCCTCTGCCTTTTCTAAATCCAGCTTGAACACCTGGAAGTTCAAGGTTCACATATTGCTGACGCCTGGCTTGGGGAATTTTGAGCATTAATTTACTAGCATGTGAGATGAGTGCAATTGTGTGGTAATTTGAGCATTCTTTGGCATTACCTTTCTTTGGGGTTGGAATGAAAACTGACCTTTTCCAGTTCTCTGGCCATTGCTGAGTTTTCCAAACTTGCTGACATATTGAGTTCAGCACTTTTACAGCATCATCTTTTAGGATTTGAAATAGCTCAACTGGGATTCCATCACCTCCACTAGCTTTGTTTGTAGTGATGCTTTCTAAGGTCCACTTGACTTCATATTCCAGGATGTCTAGCTCTAGGTGAGTGATCACACCATCGTGATTAACTTTGTCTGAAGATCTCTTTTGTACAGTTTTCTGTGAATTCTTACCACCTCTTCTTAATAGCATCTGCTTTTTTTAGGTCCATACCATTTCTGTCCTTCATTGAGCCCATCGTTCCATGAAATGTTCCTTTGGTTTCTCTAATTTTCTTGAGGAGATCTCTAGAGTTTCCCATTCTATTGTTTTCCTCTATTTCTTTGCATTGATCGCTGAGAAAGGCCTTCTTATCTCTCCTTGCTATTCTTTGGAACTCTGCATTCAAATGGGAATATATTTCCTTTTCTCCTTTGCTTTTCGCCTCTCTTCTTTTCACAGCTATTTGTAAGGCCTCCTCAGACAGCCATTTTGCATTTATTTTCCATGGGGATAGTCTTGATCCCTGTCTCCTGTACAATGTTATGAACCTTTGTCCATAGTTCATCAGGCACTCTGTCTATCATATCTAGTCCCTTTATCTATTTCTCACTTCCACTGTATAATCATAAGGGATTTGATTTAGGTCATACCTGAATGGTCTAGTGGTTTTCCCCACTTTCCCCAATTTATGTCTGAATTTGGCAATAAGGAGTTCATGATTTGAGCCACAGTCAGCTCCCAGTCTTGTTTTTGCTGACTGTATAGAGCTTCTCCATCTTTGGCTGCAAAGAATATAATCAATCTGATTTCGGTTTTGGCCATCTGGTGATGTCCATGTGTAGAGTCTTCTCTTGTGTTGTTGGAAGAGGGTGTTTGCTATGACCAGTGCGTTCTCTTGGTAAAACTCTATTAGCCTTTGCCCTACTTCATTCTGTACTCCAAGGCCAAATTTGCCTGTTACGCCAGGTGTTTCTTGACTTCCTACTTTTGCATTCCAGTCCCCTATAATGAAAAGGACATCTTTATTGGGTGTTAGTTCTAGAAGGTCTTGTAGGTCTTCATAGAACCGTTCAACTTCACTTTCTTCAGCCTTACTGGTCGGGACATAGACTTGGGTTACCATGATACTGAATCGTTTGCCTTGGAAATGAACAGAGATCATTCTGTCATTTTTGAGATTGCATCCAAGTACTGCATTTCAGACTCTTCTGTTGTCTATGATGGCTACTCCATTTCTTCTAAGGGATTCCTGCCCACAGAAGCAGATAGTGGTGGTGTGTGGCTCAGGAGCGGCGAGCAGCAGAGTGGAGATACCCCAAGTCCAAGGTAAGAGAAACCCAAGTAAGAACGTAGGTGCTGAGAGACGGCACGATGGCTGAGTGGTGAGCGGCAGCTGTGGCTCAGGAGCAGCAGATAGTGGCAGTTGGGTGGCCGGGAGCTGTGAGCGGCTGAGAGGAGCTACCCCACGTCCAAGGTAAGGAGCAGCAGCTGCTCTTTGCTGGAGCAGCCGAGAAGAGATATCCCATGTTCAAGGTAAGAGAAACCCAAGTAAGATGGTAGGTGCTGACAGAGGGCATCAGAGGGCATACAGACTGAAACCACAATCACAGAAAACTAGCCAGTCTGATCACATGGACCACAGCCTTGTCTAACTCAGTGAAACTAGGCCATGCCTTGTGGGGCCACCCAAGATGGACTGGTCATGGTGGAGAGGTCTGACAGAATGTGGTCCATTGGAGAAGGGAATGGCAATACACTTTACTCTTCTTGCCTTGAGAACCCCATGAACAGTATGAAAAGGCAAAAAGACAGGACACTGAAAGATGAACTCCCCAGGTCGGTAGGTGCCCAATATGCTACTGGAGATTAGTGGAGAAATAACTTCAGAAAGAATGAAGGGATGGAGCCAAAGCAAAAACAACACCCAGTTGTGGATGTGACTGGTGATAGAAGCAAGGTCCAGTGCTGCAAAGAGCAATATTGCATAGGAACCTGGGATGTTAGTTCCATGAATCAAGGCAAATTGGAAGTGGTCAAACAGAAGATGGCAAGAGTGAATGTCGACATTCTAGGAATCAGCAAACTAAAATGGACTGGAATGGGTGAGTTTAACTCAGATGACCATTATATCTACTATTGTGGGCAGGAATCCCTTAGAAGAAATGGAGTAGCCATCGTAGTCAACAAAAGAGTCTGAAATTCCTTCCTCAAAAGTAATTATAACCAGGTATGTCTTCTCTGCTTTCTTATCCATCTGCCTTCACCTCCAAGGTCTCATTTTTCTCTTATCAAACGTATATATACCTTCCTTTAAAAGGAAAAGATTTCTCGTATGGAAATTTTCTCCTCTTCAAACTTAATTAGCCTATATTTATTATATTATCATTCTTCACTACTCCTGATATCAAGACCAAAGCACATGTTTAAATCAATCTAGTTGTTCCTAGATTTCCTGAGAAACGAGATTGTTACAAACAGAATGTTTCAGCTCAGGCTTTTAAAATTGCTGTCTTAAGTTTTTGTACTTGCAATGATTTTTATTGACTTTTTTTTTTTACTTTCAATCGAAGCTAATGGCATATGCTTTACAAATTAATGGCCTCTTTTTCTATCATATTTTGTATAAGATATACTTAGCTTATGTGGATGAAACCACTCTGGATTTGTGAAATCAAAAACTTTAATCAGAGGTTCCAGAAACAACTCAATACAGGTTCTGTTTGAGGTCCAAGACGGGGTTCTGATTCAAAAGAACGTGTATGTCACTGAAAAATTGATACTCTTAACCCTTAATACAGTTTAAAACTATATAAAGACTAACTGACTATGGGGTATATGCTCTGGCAGTACCAGTTCACATACTGAACACTCTCAGGACTTCTCACCAGAAATTTAGCTGCCTTTGCAATGACAAATTCTAATCTGAGATAATGGTTGAGAAGCAAAAGAAAAGCAGGTAAATGAATGTGTGCATCATTGAACACACTTCAATGATATAAACTCTAATGAATTTTTGCTTGTTTTAAATGAGCATAAAGTAGATCTCAGTGTCTCTTATTGTTCAATAAATTTTATCTGCTTGATAAAATCCATGTCACTGTTGGTGGGTCATGTTTAGTCACGAGGGAACATCTTATGTCTTAGGTCAGATTGGTGTCAGCTACAGAGCATTCTATTTCTGCATATTAAAGTCTGAACAGGCTGCACTTAATAAATTGAAAGCCCATTAAAAACAACACTGAACCTCTGAAAAACAACAAATCCACTATGGCTAAGCCACTGTGAAAGACTGAATTCAAATGCCACATAACCTTTACTCTCTAAGGCCTTTTATTAGTACTATAGAAGAAGCATCAATCATATTTGGTCCTCGAATACCAGTTCTTACATATTCTCAAGCATAGGGGATGCAGGGCTTTCCATGAGCCAATAAAGAAACATCTACTAAAAAAACATCTATATACTTTTGTCAGATTGAGATAAGATATAGAACAGAAAAAATGAAAGGTGAAATACTAGGTTAATTATTGGTATCAGTGAGTAGAGAACAGAACTTTAGCTAATTTGGCAAATGCACTTGCTTATTCTTCACCCTGGAATTAGAGGGACTTAGTCACAAAGTCCCAAGTGTCTTTGGATACCTGCATGCCTCCCAAGCAGGTGTCCCGTACCCTGCAAGCTTCTCCATGGAACCGCAGAGAAGTCCCATGTGCAAAGCAGCTGGGCACAAAAGGAAACCTGGAGGCACTTACTTAACCACACTCACTTCCTTTCTTCAATGTATTAGTCAGATGTATTTCTCCCACACTTTTCTCTCCTGGGGAATGGAGCATATAGTCACTCCTTTCTATGAAAGCAAGAGACAATGGGAATAAACATCTCCACTGTGTTATGTAAATGTGGATGGAAAATGGTTTCTGCATTCTGTTGATTAGTCTTATCACCTACTTTTTAGCTAGTTGTTTTGAAAATTACTTGAAAGTAACTATTAATCTTATTTTGGTAGTTCAGTCAGTTCTCAGCAGCTTCTGTTTTAGTTGGTGCTCATGAGTGAGTTGCTGAGTGACTTTCTGACAGGCTAAGTAGATAGTTGAGTGAATCTGTGTTATCTGAGCAAGACTGGGAAAGGAAACTTCCTTAATGACGTCAAAGATTTATGGTCCCAGTCTCAACTCCAGTACTCAGCTTTGGGCAAGTGACAATCATTTTTTGTTTGTCTGTTTCAGTTCATTAAAATGAACACAAAAACTTTAAAAGATTATTGCGAAGATGAAACGAGGAGAATCTGTACATTGCATGGCATAGTGCTTAACATATTATTCAAATAAATTTGTCTCTCTGATTCTTAATCACTACCAGCATCATTAAAACACAAAGTTACATTTCGCTTGCATGCATAAATGTTACCATTTTCACATATGTAATGTGCATAAAACATAATTATTGAAACAATTGACTATCTATTCTCTTTACCTGCCCTCCAATGAGAGTATTGCTCCCTGTATTCCTCTCTAGGCAGCGAAATGATACTGGTTAAAATCTGTGTCATGAGTTTCTTCTGTCACCAAAATCACTGCAAAGAGTGTATAATAATTCCTTCAACTTTCATCTGAATAGCTGTGGACTCAGGGGTTCCTAACCCATGACAGAGGTTGGGTCTCTCTTTGTCTCTTTGAGGAGATGATGAGAGCTGTAGTGATGAGAACAGGGCAAGGGAACAGAGCACAATTCAATCATGAAAAGGGCAAGCAAACTGATTTAAAGGGATAATCAGAGGATGAAACTTCAGTATTTTCTAGTTTCCCCACAGAAACCAGAGACATAAAATTTTCAAAAGTTATTTTCTGAACTGCCAATTAGATGGACCATTACTAGGTAACCTTGGTTTAAGTATATCAGCCTGAAGACATGAGGTGGCAGATGAAGTGGGAGTTTTACGCTTGGTTGTAAACAGAATTCTGCACATTTCTTTCATACACAGGATTACAAGATACGATGATCTTTGTTGCTGCCTGAGGCCTAGATATCCTTGACCAAATATTAGTTCCAGAAAATTGCAAGGCAATGACTTCTGTGATTATTTTGAGCCTGTGGTCAAGTGGAAGGTGTTGTACTTGGTAATGAACAGATATCCTCAACAGAGCTTCAGGCACTCATGTTTGCTACTCAAAAAAATATTAGCCAAAACCTGGGAAAATCCTTTGGAAATTTCTGCCCTATCTGATCGGGATACATCCTTGCAAATATGTGCATTACTAAATTAAAAATATAGGTGATGCCAACTATTTCTAAAAATGCATAATATTTCACATTTTAACATAAAATTTCAAAGTTATTAGTATAAGTATCTATCTTTATCGTTAATTTGTGATATAGAAGATAGAAAAGATAAAGATCATTTTCTGGTTTTCCTACCTTTTTTACACTATTAAGGTGGTGGGGCTGTTTGTCTCATATCTGCCAATGACATTGTACAACGGTAATAACAGTGACTTAGCAAAAGTTATACTAGTGTTATTTTTAAAATCAAGATGGAAAATGCAGAACGCAAAGTTATTGCACACATGTATAGAAAAGCTGGGCTTCCCAGGTGGCTAAGTGGTAAAGAATCTGCCTGCCAATGCAGGAGATGCAGGGTCAGTCCCTCGGTCAGGAAGATTCCCTGGAGAAGGAAATGGCAACCCACTTTGGCATTCTTGCCTGGGGAATCCCATAGACAGAGGAGCCTGGGAGACTACAGTCCATGGGGTCGCAGAAGAGTCAGACACAGCTGAGTGAGTGAGCGTGCATGCAGAGCAAATCCTCCATTATGTGCATGTTCTCTGTTTTAAGAGGTCTGAATCCAGTTATAATTATTTAGGGCTCTTACAGCATTTCATCAGAAGAAATTTAGACTTCCGTCAAAAGTCTTGAAAAGCTAGGCATTTGGCTGGAACACAATGAAATAATAGTATTGTGATGAGAATCTCATTAATGGACCTCTTTCTGTGTTTGCCCTTTTAATGAAAGTACACACTATTTTTGCAGTTATTTGGCAATGCATTATGCAGTGTAAGTTATGCCTTGGTGTTAGTCAAAGTTAATAGTTCCAAGACTTATCTAATTTGGTTTAAAATTAGATTTCAAATACTCATATGCAAATAACAAAGCACAATGATAGCACTGCCCTTTAGCTCTAGTTATTATGCTAAGAAAACAAGTCATCAAAAAAGCAATTACTTTGGGTAGAGAAAAATACACTAGAAATCTAGTCTGTAACCTCTTTGGAAAAAAAACACATTATGAAAGCACTATTAAAACTATTAAAAACTGCACTGATAAATAATAATGTATAGTATGCTAAGTAATCTAACATATGACATGAATAGAATAATGTACATTTTAGACAATATATTTTTATTTTGTTTTCTAGTAGAATTTCTTGACAGAGTTACAGATAGATGCTACATTTGCTGATTTATTTCATAAAGTTCTGGGTAAATAAACAAAGGTATTATTGAGAACATTATCCATAGCCCATGAATTTACATAAGAAATTCTTCCCCACTTGTTATGTACAGTGGGATGGCAAACTCCTCAATCCCCAAATTTATTTCTTAGTTCAATTATGTACTTGATATTAACCAAATATCTACTTTGAGCAAGTTGTAAACTATCTACATTCATAAGTCTGGTCCAGTTTTAGGTTAAAGATGATATTTATGATGCCTTGGAAAGTTTTAGTTGAAAAATTAGGGAATACAGAGATGACTGAGTCCACACCAACAAGATTGTAGATGTCTCTGAGCTGGATCGTCAGGCTTGCTGGGGCCCTTGAAGGCTGGCTGTCCGCTCTGATCTCACTGAACACCCAGAGAACCCTGCAGTAATTCTCATAGTATTGCTCAAGGCAGGATATAAGGTTGTAGTTGGTCTCTAATCATCCCAGGTACCAAATCCCTGACAATATTCCAAACGTATCTCATACGGCTTGGACCAAGTGAACAGAACTAGTGAAGTTAACAAGCATTTGGAGCCCTGAACTAAATTCTTGTTGGGTTAGTAGCATTATAAGTATACAAAGAAACTCGAGTCTACAGTAAAAACCAACAGAAAATAGCTCTGTTATCTAGATTATTTTTCTAATAAATCAAGGACTAGAGAGCCTGGCTTGAGATCCGAGGAGTAAAATATTGATATGGAGCGAATTAAAGTGGGCAAAATATCCTGAAGTTTCTCCATCCAGCTTTAACATTTACAACTATAAGTCCACAAATCATTCTTAAGGAAGTTCTCTGATCTTCAGGTCAGCTTTCTATAGGTCAGTAAATTTGGGGCTACCTTTTAGTCCCTGCTTCTGAATGTGTAAGATCATATGCTTTACTTTCCCTCATGAGGATCACAGTAAGACCACACAGGTCATAATTTGTGACAATAAAATCTTCAAAGCAAATGGGCAGATGACTTGTAGGGACATCACAATGAAAAATGTGTCCTGTAATAATTACTTTGAAGTAGTTTATCTTACAAAATGAGCATCTAAAAATGTTAGTTATGATAAGTATGATTATTAACCACATTAAAGATAAATTACTTTAAACACATTTAATTTACTTCTGGAATCTGAAATATAGCCTTTAAGGAGCACTTAATTCTGTAGGTATGTAAGAAGAAAAAAAAAAGCATAAATCACAAGGGCAGCCTTAATATTCTATTCAAAACAGTCTTAAAAACACAAACATAAAAGCAAGCAAACAGAAGTGATACAGCTTGTACCCGGAAGTGGAGCGGCAGCCTAATTCAGCACCACAGATACACAGTACAAGTAGAGCTCTTTTGATGAGTCACATTTCACTTAGAGAGCTTTTTAAAAAGTTTTTCCATAGAAAAATGGATTAGCAGCAATACGGGTGTTTATTATTCATGAGACACTACATATAATCACAGTTTGCCTATTGTTTTAGCACATTACTGTCTTCCTATAAACGATGGGTTATCTTTCATACAAATACATGAACATGTCAACATATCAGTTATAATGTAGGTTTAATAAAAATGACAATATTTGAAGACAATATATAGGAAGTAAATACCCTCAACCATTAAAGAAATTCTCTACTTACAAAGAAATTGTAAGGAAACTGATGCCCTGATGAATAATGTGAGATTTAAATCAGAATGGTGTGAAATGCATTGAAACAACAGTATAATTAATTACATAATTTGGATTAAAATAGATAGAAAATTTATTGTGTTAAAGACATTTAACTCCAGATAGCAGTAGAGATTAAAACTGATTTTGAAGTGAATTTAAACATTTATTCATAGACGAAATTTATGTTTTGAAGACAACCAAAAGGCAAAATTAGTGTCTGCTAGGTGATTGTGGGTATTCTTAGGAAAGAGAGAACTTTTGAAAAAATGTCTTCCACAGTAAAGTCCTGGAAGACTGTGCTGCATTGGTTTTTATAATACCAGAAGGCTACAAAAGCAGCATGCGCACTTAATATTTTTAAACATATTTTAATTTTTAAAAAGATATTTAAAACTCTCATGGACATAATTTTTAAAAGCCTAATTTTATTCTGGGAGCAGCAGTAAAGTGGGTGCTACAACACATACAAAAATGTCACTGGAATCTCTTTTCTTTTAAATTTATGTACAACCAGGGAAACTGTATTAGTTATTTTGTCAAAGCCCAGTTTTACATGTGATTTCTGAATTGCTCCTCAAGGTAGGCATAACTCTGCCACCATTCAAACAAAGACATTTATGTTGGGAGCAGCAAAGTGTAAAGTAACAGTGAATCTCAGGTGTGGTCTAGAAAAAAGAACATTAAAAGAAGTTGGGCTCTTCCAGCTTTAAATTCAAGATTGCATGCTTATTTTCCTTGACACCTTAAGCAAGCTACTGAACTTCTCTTTTGGAGCTGACATGAATTTTAGATATAATATGTGCAAATAGGAGAAGGGCATGGAAATCTACTCCAGTATTCTTGCCTGGAGAATCCCATGACAGTGGAGCTTGGTGGGCTATAGCCCATGGGGTTGCAAAGAGTTGAACCTGACTGCAGAGACTTAGCACATGTGTAGCATGGGGAAATATGCCTTTTGAGACACTACAAAAATAGCAACTGCTGATTTACTATACTCCCGAATCTATTGCTTTTTAAAAAAAATTTATGACCTTGGGAAAGCTGCCAACTCTCACATCCATACATGACTACTGGAAAAACCATAGCTTTGACTAGATGGACCTTTGTCGGCAAAGTAATGTCTCTGCTTTTTAATATGCTGTCTAGGTTGGTCATAGCTTTTCTTCCAAAGAGCAAGCATCTTTTAATTTCATGGCTGCAGTCATCATCTGCAGTAATAATTGATATATGTTGAAGGTGCTAAAATATCTATATTTTTGAAGGTGCTCAAATATCTATGTTTTTATCAGAACTTGCACTGTATTTCATATATATATATATATATATATATATATATATATATATATATATATATATATATATATATATAAATATAAAATAAAAATACAGTAACAGACTTCCAGGTTTTCACACAAAAAATATTCATCTGTGGAGTACCACTATTAGTTTCGCATAGTGTATACATAGAACATAAATTTTCAGTGGATTTCATAACATATATTTTATGCATATCAGGGCTTCTTGTTGTTTTGATAACTAAACAAAAATTAAATGTGTTATATCAATTAAGACTAAGTTAAAATAATCTAATTGAATAAAAACTCAAAGTAACTCTTATGATAAGTGTGCCTTATCTATTTTTTTTTCTGTCTCTTTCATCTCCTATAGAGTACTTTTTCAGAGGAGAATGTTCACAGTCTTTATTAAGTGTAAACATCAACAATACAAAATAAACAGTTTTTGGTAATTTTTTCTAATGTTATTAGGGTGTATCTGAACAGAGCTTCATGTAGTTAAGTTGACATTATAAACTAAATATAGAAAATTTAATTACTAATAACTCTAGTTATATACTTAAAATTGGTTTTTTTAAGTTGAGTGAATCATTTTGCCGTAATTATATTTATATATAGCATATATAATAAAATATGTGTCTGCATATATAAATTACATATAAAATAATGATATATGTTTAATAAATATTTGTTTAAATAATGAATTAATAAATGTATAATTGTATAAAGCCAGAATAACTGATAACATAACTCGACTAAAAAAATGAAATATGTGTCTTATTATCTTTTGCTTTACCAAAATATGAAAAATTGTAACATAGTTTCTAAGGCTAACATATTTCAAAAATACACCTTATTAACATGAAATGAAAATAAAACTGATAACTACCTGTTTCAAATAGAAAGAATAAATTTCTAAGAACAGAAATTTAATTAAATGTAATAAAGATATTATGTGCCAATGCTAAAGATTCAAAATTTTAATGAAAATTATATATAATACACTTGATTTTAAACTAAACTGTATAAATAGCTTTCATTAATTTAATATACAGTAATAAAAGTGGAATTTTTCATTTAAATGTTTATTGTATGTGTAATTAATCAAATTGAGAAGGCAATAATAATAACTAAGAGCATATAATTTTAATGGCTTCTGTTTATGAACATATACGTAAATGTAAAATATACTTTGAGAATTCTTAATCCTTAGAGTGTCTGCTTATTCAGCATTAAGATATCATATACTCATGAATTTGTAATCCAAACTGGTATTTCTGCATACAAAAATTGACACTTTCATAAATAATTTAGTTTGTCTAGTCTTATAAATACAAAGTTGTTTACACAATATAGAATATAAATGTATTTCCTGGCACTATTGCTTGATGTTAGGTTTTATAATTTGATTCCCAGAAAAGGATACATTTTCATAATATTCTTGGCTTATTTATGAGATAATAATTTTGTTGATAAATCATTGTCCTAAATGCATCACTATGTTTAAGAAGAGATCTCTAAAACAATACAAATTTACATTTTTCTAATCCATAATTCATGAACAATAAATTTTCTTGTGCTTGAGTTTTTTCTCTGGGATTTCATATGATAACGGGTTCTTGTTGCACCTACTAGGAAAATCCCATTTCACTTGATTTTATTATTACAAAGATTCTGTGTTATTAATCATACACATGCCCATAATTCAGACTCCTAGTAACCACCAAGGTTGTTGGAAGATATGGCAAATGAACTATGCAATAAATAATAAAGTTAGAAGGTAAAGAAAAGTCTAGGCAACGGTTCCCTTAAGAGTGATGGGTAGATACTGGTATTAGCTCTCTATGCTTAGTTGCTTAGTTGTGTCTGACTTTGTGACCCCCAGGACTGTAGCCTGCTAGGCACCTCTGTCCATGGGGATTCTCCAGATGGGAATAACTGGAGTGAGTTGCCATGCCCTCCTCCAGGGGATCTTCACAACCCAGGGATCGAAACCAGCTCTCCTGCATTGTAGGAGGATTCATTACTGTACAACAGGTTAGCCCAAGAACACTGGAGTGGGTAGCCTCTCCCTTCTCCAGGGGACTGAACCAGGGTCTCCTGCATTGCAGGCAGAGTCTTTACAGCTGAGCTACCAGGGAAGTTATCTATTGACATATTAATAATGTTGTGTGTATGTGTGTGTGTAAACAAACCATAATCCTTAGTGCCTTAAAGCTATAAGCATTTACTTAGCCCAGGAAAATGTAAGGGACAAATTTAGGCTGATTCAGCTGGGTAGTTTTTCTGGTGTCATTCTGGTGTATTGAGTTGGTCTAATAGGGCTTGGGGGTGTGACTAAGGCATATATCTGTTAGTACAGCAATCCCCAACCCTTTTGGCAACAGGGAGTGGTTTTGTGGAAGACAGTTTTTTCCACAGACTTGGAGGGAGATGGTTTCAGGATGATTCAAGCACATTACCCTTATTGTGTACTTCGTTTCTATTATTATTTCATTAGCTTCACCTCACATCATCGGTCGTTAGTGCCCAGAGTTTGCGGATCCCTCCTGTAGCAGGCTAACTGGGCATATTCTCACGGTGGGGTAAAGAGGCAGAGGTACAAAATCAAAGTCCTCAGATTCAAGCCTGTTTAAGACTGCTTGAATTATAGTCCCCAGCATTTTATTGACCTTAAACATGCCTCATGGTGGAGCCCAAAATCATGATAGAAGATATAAAGTTACTTAATAGGGTATAGAGCCAGAGACTAGTTAAGGATTAGGACTACTAGTACAATCAATATACCATAGTCTTTCAAGACATGATAAAAGCCTGTGAATAAGACAGGTAAAGGATATCTAAGGGGAAGGCTGTAGACCTTATTGTCAAAAGAGAACTGAAAGGATTAGGTTTTTTTTGGGGGGAGGGGGGGTTGTGAGGGGTCAGGATGAATGTCAAGTAAAATACATCCTTGTGATTTCAATTATGGATGTAGTTGTATACGTTTCCTACAGTCATAACAAAGTGCCACACAATGGGTGGTTAAATAGGAGCAATTTGTTCTGTCACAACTCTGGAGACTGCTGCTGCTGCTGCTAAGTCGCTTCAGTCGTGTCCGACTTTGTGCGACCCCATAGCCGGCAGCCCACCAGGCTCTGCCGTCCCTGAGTCCCAAATTCAGGGGTTGGCAGGACCGTATTTCCTCTGAAACATGTAAGAGAAAATCTTTTCTTACCTTGCCTACTTTCTAGTATTTGTTGACCATCTTGGCATTCTTTGGCTTATAGACACATCACTCAAATCTCTGTCCCAGTTGTCACAAGGCTGTCTTCTCCCTGGGTACTTTTTTCACGCAGGATTTTTGTCTTTTAATGACACTAATCGTTAGATTAATGGCCCAACTTACTCCAACATGACTTTGTCCCAAATGTCTATGTCTGCAATAACTATTTCCAAATAAAGTCATATTCTCTGTTATTGAGGGTTAGGATTTCAACATATATTATTGAGGCACATAGTTCAACCTATAATAATAGTGTTATTCATGGAAATAAGGTATTGACATGAAAAATGTACTCAGGGAGATAATGAGAAAAGGCTGAGTTTGAATTCAGAGCATTCTGAATCTAAGCTTTCAGAATAACATCCAGTTTAGAAACACAGCAAACATTTAGAAATACAAGGTTAACTTAGAGATAAGAATGGTGCTAGAGAGAAATATGAAGCATTTGCCAAGGCAATGTTTTGTTCATGGTGGATTGGGCAATAAATCTAAAGACTAATGCATGAGGGGAGGTACGCAAACCCAGAGGAAATTTTGGAGAAGAAAGAATGAGAGGGGTAGAAAGATAAATGAATATGGTATTTTCATAAAATTAGGAAGAATGCATTTTAATTAGTCAAATAAGGACCAAATACAGTATTATATTTGAATAGACTAAACACTAGAGATTATGATGAGTCACGCAACCAAATATAATCTTAATAAATATTAATTCAAAAAGGAGTCTAAATTTTTTTAAAAAAAATTAAATTATTATAACTAGCAAATTAAGGAATAGTCCATGGGTGAATTTTACAATTTTAAGCAACAGCACTTAATATAATTTGATCAAAAAGAGTTTCAACTAAAATATTTAATAATACTATATATCTGCTTTACAAGTAAGGATCTTGAAGGATCAAGAATAAAGAAAACCATGCTAAATTATTCTGACTGTAGAATTCTAGCTCATAGAACATATGGCAAATTTTGAAAATTAAAATAAATATTCCCTTGAAATGCCTGGTTTTGGTGAAGTATCCACTGGAACTGGAATTGAAAATAACAGATAAAATGAAATATATTTCATCATGTTCTTAAGGAAAAGCAGTTTTGGAAGGAGGTAACCCTTTTCTGAATCATTCCAACATGTTCTTCAGTACTGTTCTATCACTGGGAAGCAGATTTCTCAGGGGAAATAGGAGCAACAGACTTGGAGCCAGAATATAAACAATAAGTCAAAATCCTGGAAATACTTTAAAAAACAAGCAATTGATTAAAATAAATTCTTTTTCCCACTGCTCAAATGGGAAAAAGAATATCCACTGCTCAAATGCCTACCTTTGGAAGTGATTAGTTTTTACAACCTGTCTTTTCCAAAGTATTCCTAAAAGATAGTAATAGCTGTGTGGGTTTTGTTTTATTCCAAGCAATTCTATCTGGAATGTTGGCACTGAAAATATGGCATTAAGGAATTAAAAAGAGTAATAATGCCAGTGTTATTAAAGGAGAAAAAAAAAACTAAAAAGGAATTTAGTGGATTTAGTTGAAAAACATGAGATGAACAGGCTGTAGAGCTTGTGTTATCTAATTTGATGTAAATTAATCTCTTGTTTTATAAAAGGGAAATGCTAAAAACCTGTTTACATGGATATTAAAAATGAGTAGCTGGAATGAGGCATGTAAAGTGCTTGATGGTATAAGCACAACAATTGTTAGATTTTTACCTTTTAACTGAAAAATATCAAGTCTCTGCTTGCCACTTTTGTAACCAACACAGTATAGTCTACAGGCTTCCCAGGTGGTGTTAATGGTAAAGAACGTGCCTGCCAATACAGGAGTCTCAAGAGATGCAGGTTCGATCCCTAGGTGGGGCAGGATCCCTGGAGGAGGGCATGGCAATAGCATCTACAGTTTATTTTGTGCACTGTTACTTATAAAAGTAGGTAAAATGTAATCTTTATTCGGTTAATTTATCTTACTGTTTATTTAGTTATTATCTCAAGATTTAATTTAGGACCCTTATAATTCCACATGTCATTTATAACTAAACTTTCCATTGTTGTGCAGTTTTATTTCCTTTCTATTTTGTATTCATATTAAAGTTTTGATATTCTTAGGCATGCCTTTGAAAGGTAAGAAAAAGTCTTTCACAAAGCATCATATTTATATTCCCTAAGTAATTGCATGTATTATTGTCATATAAAATAGGAACTTAATAAGTAGTTGTTTGGTTATAAAGTCACAGGTGCGAAAAGTGAGACAAGAGTTCCAAAGATCCATAGTCCCAATAAATGAAAATTCTGGGTAAAAAAGGAAGCAGCACTTGCGATTATACAATTTCCTTGTAGCTAGAGGGTTTTCTGGGGATTCTGTTGTTGGAGAAGAGCCCAGGTCACTCTTGGCAGCTGCCCCATGACTGGGGCAGCAGCTGGTTCATAAGCTTATATATTGATTACCCTCCAGATGGAGTGAAAAGATGAAGTAATTATGAATTATTACAGAAAATTAGGTTTTAAATTTTGACAACATGAAGAAAAC
The DNA here is from genome assembly GCA_024291935.2 of Okapia johnstoni. Classification (NCBI taxonomy): domain Eukaryota; kingdom Metazoa; phylum Chordata; class Mammalia; order Artiodactyla; family Giraffidae; genus Okapia; species Okapia johnstoni. Next base: position 20,346,374 of record CM044321.1, on the reverse strand, counting down.
AAACTTCAAGTTGTGGTATTTCTTAATTAAAATGATTAATGGTATATTTTCCATTTAATATTAATAATGAATAATTTTACAAATAAAAACTTAAGTCCTATTGCAACAAACTTTTACAAAACTATTCTATTCAGTGCTATGGGATTCAGTTGAGTGCCCTACCAAACTTGTAAATATAAGTTGGATACCCAGCCAGGATACCCCTGAAAGTCCTGTGTCCTTCTCTGAATTTGCCTGGACAACAAACTTTCCTGCCTGGAAGTTACAGTGACAAGAGACATTGCCTGGAATTCTCTCTGTAACTCCTTACTGAGAATCTTCATCATAAAATATCTCCATAATATTTCTAAACAAAAATATATTATCATTAAAGGGAAGCAGAAACTCACAATTGCATTCTAGTTTTGTAAGTTTTAAATAGCTTATTATTATCTTCAAGGTTTCATTCACATGTGCACCTAATCAGTAAGTTGAGGAGTAGTTAATATTTATCCAACAATAGAATAACTACTTGGTGGAGGGTGAAAGTCAGCAAAACACTGCAAAGAGATTCCTATTTTTGGAAAGGAAACATACAAACATGATACAACAGGATAGTGATTATTAAGCAAAACATGAACAAGAGCTGTGTACTGTGTTGAACACTGTTTACCTAATTGTGAAAAGAATCTCAAGAATTCAGTGCATGATTCAGTAAGCATGTCTCAACCAAGGAAAGATGAATGTGACAAAGTAGATGGAAAGAAATCATAGGAGATGTCTCTAATCTTATTTGAATGACTAGCAATTTGTTTCAGCTATTATCCAACCTCTATGAGATGTGAGGAAAACTGTGCCCCCAAACATTTTCAAAATAAATATTCCTATTTTGTAAACATGCAATTTTACAAAAATTAACCATTGAGCACCTATTATGTGAAAGATGAAGTCCGGTGAACATAAATAAAAGTAAATATGACACCAACTCACTCTTTGGGAAGCTCACTGTTTGACTGGTAGAAAACCACATAAATTATAAGCTTAGTGATAATGTTAAAACCAAAAATATCTGAAATTACATGTATTTATTCATATGCACATACAAGTAAAACTGTATGTTTGAGTTTCGCTTACATTTTTATATATATAAAAAAACTACATTTTATATATATAAAAGGCTTTATATATATAAAAGAGTCTCTTTGCAACCTTACCGACTGTAGCCTGCCAGCCTCCTCTGTCCATGGGATTCTTCAGGCAAGAATACTGGAGTGGGTTGCCATTACCTTCTCCTGGGGATCTTCCCTAACCAGGGATTGAACTCATGTCTCCTGCATCTCCTACACTGCAGGCTCTTTACCCACTGAGCCATAGGGGAAGCCTTATTGATTATATCATAGGATCACTAATATTTCTTCACATATTATTTTAAAAACCTAATCAGGTGGAAGCTGAAGTCTTACAAATGCACAGCAGTTCATTCTATTCAATCACACAGGATGAGGGCATACTTATTATTTTGACTAGATTCCAAAGGCATATAATATGGCAGAGGACAAAATAAGCATTCTCTTCTATTTACATTTTTTGTAGGAGTACATGGTCAAGTTTCACAAGCAGGACAGACAGTATTTCATCTATAGTGGATCTTTTTGGTGAGAAATAATCTTTACTACAAAGATAATCTCATTTGACCATTTTCTAAAATTCTGTACTCACATGAACCCTAATAATTATTTATAGAACTGGAACTTAACCAGTTTCTAGGAACAATAGACTTGTATGGGTTGAAAAATCTGCTGCAAATTGTTTTGTTCCTTATGTGGACGAGACAGAGAATACTAAAATACTCTGCTAATGCTTCCCTTCCTGGAAATAAAACTATATCCATCTATTTTTTTTTCCTTAAAATGAAAACAGTGTTTCAGAAAGTTTATGGCCTTATTTTAGCATTTTCATCAGGAATATCCCTATATCGGAAGATTTTTTGTGTGTGTGTTAACAAAATGATATAAAAAGACAAAGGTGAGATTTTTGATCTTAATTTTTTTTCTAGGTTCTTACTGATTTAACGTAACATGAATAAATTATATAATTTGAATTTAATATGAATACATTCCACATATTCCATTTAACAAAGTCATTTAATGGCATTTACTATGAAATTTCTACTTTTTATTTTAATGCAAAACAATTGTTTTAATACAACAAAAATTCAACGAAGGCATTCAGGTAATTAAACTATCTCCTGTAAAATTCCAAGTGGGAAAATACAAAAGAGAGTTCATGAATGATAATTTATGACACTATGATTTTGTTAAATAAAACATTACTTGAAATTCTAGTCAGTGTTTAATTTTCTTGTAAAGCAATGTATTTGGCTTAGTTTTCCTAGCATTTCGCAGATTTATTTGGCAGATGTCATTTTGGCTCCACAGGTAATATTTGTTCTAAACTTTGAGATTATACAAACATTTGCTTTTCAAAGGCAGCAAATGCTTCTCTCATCTTCCATACTTTTAAAATCTTTGAACCCACACTGCGATGACAATGTCATTAAATGAACACTTTCACCATTTTAATAAATTTAAAAATCATCAATCCTGTATTCTATATTTCATGATGTTCCTTTATTATTATCAAATTTTAAAAACTGCTTTATGGGAAACATTTAAAATTTCTAATCGAGGTAGAAAACAATGCTTGTTTTCTTACATATGTGATATTTATGTATGCTTTAAACCATTACCACCAAATTACTGACATACTGATTATGGAAGATTATTTTCAATTCAAAGAGCTCTGTGAAATATTAAGACAAATTAAGCCAGAGGTGGTTCAAGCCTTGATACTTCTAGGTCATTACTACGTGAAAGATAAATTATTATTGTTCAGTCGCTAGTTCATGTCCGACTCTTTGCAACTACATGGACTGCAGCACCCGAGACTCCTCCTTCACTATCTCCCAGGGTTTGCTCAAACTCATGTCCACTGAGTTTGTGATGTTCTCTAACCATCTCATCCTGTCACCCCCTTCTCCTTTTGCCTTCAATCTTTCCCAGCATGAGGGTTTTTTCCAATGAGTTGCTCTTTGCCTCAGGTGGCCAAACTATTGGAGCTTCAGCTTCAGCATCAGTCCTTCCAATGAATATTCAGGGTTGATTTCCTTTAGGATTGACTGGTTTGATCTCCTTGCTGTCCAAGGAACTATGAAGAGTCTTCTCCAATACCGGAGTTCGAAAGCACCAGTTCTTCGGGAGCTCAGTCTTCTTTATGGTCCAAATCTCACATCCATACATGACTACTGGAAAAACCATAGCTTTGACTAGATGGATCTTTGTCAGCAAAGTGATGTCTCTGCTTTTTAATATGCTGTCTAGGTTTGTCATAACTTTTCTTCCAAGCAGCAAGTGTCTTTTACTTTCATGGTTGCAGTCACCATCTGCAGTGATTTTGGAGACCAAAAAAATAAAATCTATCAATGTTTCCACTTTTGCCCCTTCTATTTGCCATGAAGACAAGGGGCTAGATGCTGTGATCTTAGTTTTTTTCATTCTGAGTTTTAGCAAGCCACTCCAGTATTCTTGCTGCGAAAGTCCAATGAACAATATAAAAAAAACAAGAGGGATAAACAGAGCATGATAACTTTGACAATGATATTTTATTAATGACTTGTAATTACATTTGACTTAGATAATTGATAGTGTAAGTTGCTCAGACATGTCTGCCTCTTTGCGACCCCATGGACTACAGTCATGGAATTCTCCAGGCCAAAATACTGGAGTGGGTAGCCTTTCCCTTCTCCAGGGATCTTCCCAACCCAGGGATTGAATCCAGGTCTCCCACACGGCAGGTGGATTTTTTACCAGCTGAGCTATCAGGGAAGCCCAAGATAATTGCAGTTGCCAACTAAATAATTTCTCTTTTCCTCTTGCACTCTTGCAAGACAGCCCCTCTGAGTAGCCAAAGGAATCTTTCTAAAGTGTTCTTCAATTCAAGTCACAGTTTGAGTAAAATCAATGGGTACCTCTTTAATGCCCCGAAGATATAGTTCACATTCCTAGTCATGGCTTACCATGTCCTCATGCAGCCCCATGTTTTCTCCCCAATTTTTATCTCTTGTTAGAATATGAAGGCACTGTGGTCATGGAAGAACTCCTCTTATTGCTCTCTCTCTGGGTCCTTCTATATTATTTTTTAAGTCATCAATATTCTTTACATACATCACTTTTTACAGAAGTCTTTCCTAATCTCCCAAGTTCATCTAAGCGTCCTGCCTAAATATAATTCTGGCTTAGGAGTTTTCATACTGTTCCCTGAAGGCCATAGAGTTGAAGTTTTAAAATACTTGCATCTGTGTTATAAAGAAAAATACAATACAAAGTATAACTATAAGCGATAGAAATATATAGATTATTTTTTTAATAACTCTAGTTCGGTAGAAACGTCTACATATATTATGAAGAAAATACAGGAAAGGAGCAACCTTAGATCAAAATATTTCAGAGCAGAAAAACATTTTAGAGATTAAATAGATTAGATCAGACTATTTAGTACAAGAGGAAATAAAACTACAAATATGTCATCTAATTGGCTGGGGAGTTATAATGTTTTTCTCTAGTTGGTTGCTGGTCAAAGTATAATGCTAATTGATTTAAGTCTAGTTCATTGTTATTTTGACATCCCCCCAAATTTGCTCTACCTTGGAGTGAAGCATATCATATAATGAGATTTAAAAACAAAAGGAAAGAGGAAATAAGGGAATAGAAAAGTCAGGGCAGGGAACCACACAGTGATAGTTATAGTGTCAAAGCACAAATTGAAATTCACGAAAACAAGCACCACTTTTTGGAGTAGAACATATGGTTATCAGATTCCTAGAAGACACAATAAGATAGGAATTATCACTCATAATAAAAATTTCAATGTCTATTTAATAACACACAGGGATTTCTTGACAGCGCAGTTTTCTTCTAAAGGATTTTTCATATACACGGCACTTGAAAACATAGAGAAGAATATGCTCCACAGCATTTTTAAAATAAAGACTTTGGCAAGATTCAGAGATCCTTGCCTTATAGAAATCTCTCAAAATAGACTGATGGCATAAAGCCAAACAGAGTTTGGTAAGTGCACACCTGCAAAAAGGCCTAAATAAGCAGCTCTGTTCTCTGTTGCTCTGGTTTGGAACAAAAATAAAATTAAGAATTGATAGCAGATGGAAAGGGCTGTATATCTTTTTAGAATTCTCCATGAATATTCATTCCCACAATAAAGATTTGGTTCAGAACTAGATGGACTAGAGTCCAAAATATAATATGGATTTACTAAAATACTCACACAAAGGAAACTAGCAATTTCTAAGAATGCGACATTCTTGGACTAGAGAATAGGGAGAGGTAATAGCACATCTTTGTCACTAATGATGCTAAGTAATTTTCTATATTACCAAACTAGAAATAATGAATACAAAACTGTGTATGTTGCTTCCCCCCCAGACTGGGACAAAGTTTACTAGGAAGTGAGTTTAGGATCACTACTTGAGGGGAATGAAGAAGCAGAAAGGGGCAGATGGAAGATGTCTGATTCTACACAAAGCGTTGGACTTGTGTTGACTCAAGATTTCAACAGAATTGATGCTTGGGCACTGGAGCTTTACACGGCAATGTAGACTTTGACTGGATATAGCTAGAAATTTTTTTTAACCTGAATTTTCAATATTTTTTCATAAATCAACACACTCTATTCCACAAAACTGTTCAATGTTCTCCATATCTGGGTAAGTAATCCTCTTCTTGATTTTGTGTATTTTTTTCTAGCTGTTAATTATCCAAAATTGTTTCAGTTATTGCTTTCTATTTATAGACTTGTCTTTTCATTTTTAAATATATATTTTTTGTTTTATAGTTTTTATTCTTATGTTGCTCAGTTCAGTTCCGTCGCTCAGTTGGTTCTTACTCTTCGCAACCTCATGGACTGTAACACCTCATGGCCTGCAGGCTTCCCTGTCCATCATCAACTCCTGGAGCTTGCTGGGATCTTTTCCAGTGAATCAGTCCTTCGCACCAGGTGGCCAAAGTATTGGAGTTTCAGCTTCAGCATCAGTCCTTTCAATGAATATTCAGGACTGATGTCCTTTAGGATGGACTGGTTGGATCTCCGTGGAGTCCAAGGGACTCTGAAAAGTCTTCTCAACACCACAGTTCAAAAGCCTCAGTTCTTCGGTGCTCAGCTTTCTTTATGGTCCACCTCTCACATCCATATATGACTCCTGGAAAACCAAAGTTTTGACTGGATGGACCTTTGTTGGCAAAGTGATATCTCTTCTTTTTAATAAGCTATGTTGGTTATAGCTTTTCTTCCAAGAAAAGGTCTTCTGTGTATTCTTGCCACCTCTTCTTAACATCTTCTGCTTCTGTTAGGTCCTCTATTGTGCCCATCTTTGCATGAAATGCTCCCTTGGTAACTCTAATTTTCTTGAAGAGATCTCTAGTCTTTCCCATTCATATGCTACTACTTCTCCCTATTCTCTACACCGAGAAAGTTGTATTAGAAATTGCTAGCTTACTTTGCTTACTTTGAAGCAAGAAAAAAAATAAAAACTTGATGTGCTGTGTTTTGGACTCCAGCACATCAAGTTTTTATTTTTTTTCTTGCTTCAATTTCATTGGACTTGTTTTAATCTTCCCTAATCACATATGAAAATTTAGTTTATGCATTTATTAATTCTTACTTTCATCAATATTTAATTGTACACCTTAGTTTTATTCGAGTTTTTTTTCATGCTTTAAAATATTACAAATCAAATTTGAAGATTATAAAGTAAGTAATATTTTTGACACCCACATATTTTATGTTACCACTCTTTTGCTTCTATTTATACCTCACCACATGTTTAAAATAAAATTAATAACTTTATGCTGATATTGATTATTAGATAATTTGTTATAGTTTTTTAGATTCTCTTCTAAAAAAAATCTTCAAATGAGTTTTATTCCTTTTAGATGCAATTCTTTAGTTAGCAGTAATTTTATTTCTATGCCTAAAACTTCTTCCTTTTAATATTAGGATAATGACTGCCTTATTCCATATCTCATTTTAAAAGCTTTTTGATGTGTTTAGTCATTTAAATTTTCATTTTATAAGAAAAGAAACACATGCAAAGCTACAATGAATATTCTATCAAACAAAGATGGCTATGAAATGTCAAAAAGTTTAAACAAGTTGTATACTTTGTCTCACTTTACTTGAGAATCTTACATTTTTAATATATAGGAAAGAAGCATTTCAGTATATATGAAAATATTATGTCATTTAGTTCAACTTCAGAGAAACATTATTCAGTACGTAGGTGCAACTTGCTTATACTTTGCCCTGTAAGTGTACTTTGATTTCCTGTGTTTTTCCTTTGTAGGCTTATTTCTTTAATTCTGGAAGTCCAAAAATTCGCTGTGATACATCTAGGTATGGGTCTATTTTTCAATCATGTTTCCTAGAATTAAGGTCCCTTCTCAGTTAAAATTCTTTCTTCAGGAAAGATTCTTTGTTGGTAAGTATGCTTCTACCACTAAAATTTTGTAATTACCACTTAATTTTGTAATTAAGAATCTCTTGTCTGAAACTGAGCTTGTGAGTTACATATAGTTATATACATAGTTATTTATCTGTGAAAAAACTCACATAATTACATAGACTACATATTCTAAAGCTCTAGGAGCCAATTCACTGCACTGGTCTGATCAGAATATCTTTGTGAAAGAAGATTCTCTTTTACTGCATGTAGTTATCATTGAAATCTCCTGGTATATACCAGCATATGTTTGACAAAGTATTTGATAAACTATTAACTGTGTCATACAAATGTTAGACATTGTTATTTTGCTTATTTTCTCTGGCAGATGGAAGTAAAACATTAGATTCAGTACAATTTCCATTTAATTTAGGCAATGATAATACTCATTATTTATATCAAAGAAACTCAAGGAAATAAAAACCATAAATGTACTCTCATCTTTCTGTTGTCATTACAAAGGTCCTGGTAATTTTTTACTGTCAAAATATTTACTAGAAAATCTGTCAGATGACTTGGGTGTATTCCAGGTTCTACTCTTGACTAGTTTATTCAGTATTTATTTATGATTTTTTTGTCCTTTGATAGCATTGTTTCTGCTCTTGGGAGACTTAAATAATTCCAGGGTTAGTGAAGGCCTTGTAGTCACACACACACACACACACACACACACACACACACACAAGATCACCCACATTTTTCAAATGAAGTAGAGTCAACCCTCCCAATCCACAGATTCTGCACCCCTGGATTCAACCAACAGAGGATTGAAAATACTTTTTAAAAATTCCGGAAAATTCAAAGGCAAAATTTGAATCTGCCATCCTCCAGCAACTACTTACACAGCATTTGCCTTTTATTAATATTATATATTATAAGTAATCTAGAGATGATTTCAAGAATCTGCCTGCCAATGCAGAAGACACAAAAGACATAGGTTCCATCCCTGGGTGGGGAAGATGCCCTAGAGTAGGAAATGGTGACCCACTCCAGTACTCTTGCCTGGAGAATTCCATGGACAGAAGAACCTGGCAGGCTATCTAGTCCATTTGGTTGCAAAGAGCTGGACACGACTGAGCAACTGAATACACATGATGTTTGTATTATCGTTTTACATAAAAGACCTGACCATCTGTAGATTTTAGTATCCTAAGGGGTCTTGGAATCAAATCTCTGGGATATGGAGGGTTGACTGTAACCACAGGACAGAAAGCTAAACAGGACTAATCAAATATGACAGTCGCTGAAGCAACCCCCCCACCTTTAATATTTGCATGGTCCACTGTGCACTGCCCTTTGTTTTGTAACTGATCTGAGGTTGAACATAGAAAAAAAAATTGGAAGTCATAACATACTACACGATTTAAAGGTTTATTTCTATCAATATTGATAAAAAATTAATATTCCAAAAAGAGTTTCACTCCATAACAATATTTTAGCATTTGTAGTTATTCCCATCAGTCCTTGTCATGTGAATGTTTGATATTTTCATGTTAACAAAATGGAAGCAAGCTTTTGGAGAAAAATATTACATCACTAAATAAAACAAATCTTATTTTAAAAACTACTATGTTAGAATTGTCGGGTCATAATGAATACTCATCCCTTATTGTATGTTACAGTGATTCTTGATGATAAATGGTAGTTCTAGAAACCCATCTACTCTAAGGAAAGACTCTTATAGCCTTTCATATACACAAATAGATAGTCACAGAAAAAAAAAAACCTTAAAACTTCTAATGTACTTCTAGTATAATGAGAAACAATGAATATATTTAAACTTTCCACAGGGATATTTAAATACGAATAAGAGTAAAATGGACTGTAAATTACTGATGGATAGAGTTCATGTTGAAGATGATCCCTCATATTTTCAATGCATCTTTAAAACTTTTATGGAAATCTAAAGGCTGAGTTTCCAGCTATAAATATCATACCTTATTCATATAAGGTGGTAACTGCTGATCCTATTTTTTTTAAATTGTCTCTTAACAAGCAAACCTCTTTTCTGTTGGAAAAGCATTTTCTTCCGGCATGCATCTATATGCTTCGTTTCCTCTTTCATGCATTTTCAACAAGAGTGACCCAGATGTGAAAGTTTTAACATCATTTGTATGTATCAGCATAAATTAATGGCTGAGTTAATATATAATTTTTATTTACTCTTCTCTATTTCAGTGTATTCTATACAAATCAATCTTTTGACTTACCAAAATATTGTTTTATTAATATTAAAGTTTATTATTACCAAAGAGATTGTTAACAATTCAGAATTGAAATCTGTTAGGGCTAATCATAACATTCAAATCATATCTGTGTGTATATGTATATGTGATATACATACTTACATACAACACATACATATATATGTGTTGAACATAGATATTATGCTCTTTTAAAATATTTCAACCATTTCTAAGCACAGCGAACTAAGAAAGCAAAACTTTTTTGCAGATTTTATAATTTAAAATACGCAAACCAAAATGGTTTTAACAGTCTTATAGAAGTTTGAAAAACGTAATTTCAGTCAAAAACCTAATTCTACAACTACCTACCAATGCAACATATGTTCAGTGGCTAATTCTTATGTCAACTGAGTTTTTCCAAATGCTGCTAGGGATTTTGAAAATGTTCAAGACTCTTCTCTGTTTAGAATTGTTGGATAATTCAGAGATGAAAAAGGCTGTTCATTCCCTAGCTGTCTATACACATCTGAGAGGAAAAATAAAAGGAAAATAGAAATTCAAAACACAGAATTCCTAACGTGTGATAAATAGATCTTTGGTCTGAATTCTTTTTATCTCTTTTTCTCTTCTCTCCCCACTCCTCACTCCAATCAATCCTGGCTCCCTATCCAACTGACAGAAAATTTTATGTTGTTTTGGCATAGAAAAGAGAAATCACTCACAAATACATTTCTACTTGAGAAAAGTGGGTCTTGTCATTGATTTACTCGTCATCTATTGCATATATTCTCTGTGCCAGGCATTGTCTAGGGGCAAAAATGCTATTAAAATAACAACATAAAAATGCAGTTTTTGTCTGACTGAAATTTACTATTTACTAAATGAGACAGGCATTAATTAAATACTTACAAAACTGTGTGTACAATTGTAAGAGAAAAAAGAAGTGAATTTTCCAATTACAGTATAAGATATTTGAACCAGCAAAGGAGTTAAAAGAACAGACTTTCCTAAAGAAGCAACAACTGAGCTGAATTCTGAAACTCAGAACTCAGAATAGATGAGGCAAGTAGGGTTTAAGGATGGGTGGAAGGATGGAAAATCGCTTATGCATTAGTACCCTCTAACATTTTTCCCCATCTATCTCTCCTTTTATCTTAAGAATCCCATAAGTCTACTCAAATATTACAGTGGGAATACTCTCTCATATTTGGTGAAGGTATTCTCATTGACATTTCCTTTAAACTAGCGTTGAGTTGTCTCAGCCACCGACACCTCTAAAGTTACTACTGATATTCAGCTATTTTACTTCTGATGTGACATTTTGAGTACATTGTTGTCATAAATTTGTTATTATTTCTTGCATTATTTTCTTTGACATTCTCTAAATTGAAAATCAATAGGTAAAAAGTTAAGGAATTCCACTGGTTATATTTAATTAAATATAATATGCTAAGCTAAAATAGATTATGTGAAACCATGGCTTTTGAAAGTGTGGCACCTCTCTCTGATGGATAGTGGGTCCCTTATTCACAGGTTTCACTGAATATCAAAAAATTTTAAGAAATGGTGATGTACATAACCTATGTGTAGGTCACAAACTGCAATTCCTTATTTCTTTTTAAGTTTCTTATCAACATATATGTATATTCTTCATATATATATATATATTATATATATTTCTCATACATCTTCTGTATATCTTAGTAATAGCCTGCTTGCTGCTGCTGCTGCTTTGTCACTTCAGTCGCGGCTGACTCTGCAACCCTATGGACTGCAGCCCACCAGGCTCCTCTGTCCATGGGATTCTCTAGGCAAGAGTACTGGAGTGGGTTTGCCATGCCCTCCTCCAGGGAATCTTCCCAACCTAGGGATCAAACCCAGGTCTCTTGCATTACAGGCAGATTCTTTACTGCTGAGACAGCAAGGAAGCCCAATAGACTGCTTAATACATAAAAAAAACTTCAGTATGAGTTTCTTTAACGTAGCTTCTCAAAATCGTAATTAAACATGTTAAGAGATATTTTGTTATGAACAATATGAATACTGGTTAAGAGAGCAAATTATTTAAACTTTCAGTGTTTCTGTTTTATCTAGAATAGTTATAATAAAGAATAGTCATAATAATATTATGCTATAAATTAAATATATTTTACTCTATATTTGATACTCAAAATATATAGAATATATTTACATATTCACTGTATAAAGTAATTATGATAATAATACTTTATGAAAATAGTAAAATGAGATGATGACTTTAAAAATCATATTTTGGCAAAGGTAAGCACTCATGATTTGTAGTCTATGTTTATAACTCAATATTTAAATAACTTGAGTCTTTGTCCATTTGGGTTGTGTGTACATTTCAGTGTGTCAAAAAAGAATCTACATTATATATTTCACACTGAATAGACTTGGAATGAGTAACTGTTACTAATACATATATGGTATTCAGAAAATATTCATTTAAAAGTGACAGAAAACACAGCATACCATAGACTAGGTGATTTGTAAATAGAGATATTTATTTCACTCAGCTCTAGAGGCTGGAAATTCAAGACCAAGTTTTTGGCAGGTTTGAAAGAGAATTCACTTCCTGGTTCATAGAGGCCATCTCCTCTCTATATCCTTATATTGGGGAAGGGAAGTAGGAAAATTTCTAAGGTCTGTTTTATAAGGACATTAATCACATTCATTGGAGTTGTAAATGGCACCCCAGTCCAGTATTCTCGCCTGGAAATTCCATGGGCAGAGGAGCCTGCTGGGCTCCAGTCCATGAAGCTGCAAAGAGCTGGACATGACGGAGCACTCACTCGTAATCATAGTCATAGCGGTTCTGCTGTCATGTTTAGCCATGCAGTGTTCCCTGCATCTTACCACTGGATCTTACCCATCGTAGTTTGTTTATGGGGTGGAATGTGACCTGTGATCTTGAGATGGACTTGTCTTGATTCTTTTGGGGGCCTGAGGTTTCTGGAAAATCCAATCCTTTTAGGATCGTGTTTCTAAAGCAGCGAGTTTGTAATCCTATTGCTGGTTCCCCTTATGACTATCTCAAGTAGGGATCCTTACCCAAAGGTGGAATATGGAGTCCTAAATGATGCTGTTGTCTCCCTAGAAAGAACTTCATTTGAAGTCAAACTAACTTCAGACTATCATGTATAGGAGCTAATAATTTTTTCTTTTTCTTTGTTTTTGCATGGTGTACCAGCATTGGTTTTCTGTCACTTTTAAATGAAAAATTTCTGAATATCATATATATATTAGCAACAAACTGTTTTTACTGTTACTTCTCCCGTCTATTCAATATGTAGACTTTTTTCAGACACACTTGGAGACGAACAATAAAGACTCATTTCTTTTTTGCTTTATATTTTGGAGATAAAAATAAGTAATTTTTTGGAAGAAATATAGATTATGCAATGTCCTTGAGCTCAAAAGTTTAGTTTTAATATCTGAAAATCTCTCAGATTATTTTCATCCTTGCCATCACCCTTCACAAACTCAACTTGTTATAGGAAGTCAAAGTAGGTTATTTGCAGGAAAAAGTTGCTTTGAAGTATTCCCTGTTGATCTCAGACACTTAACAGTTTCTACAATGTCTAACTTTCTCCCAAGGAATAACTAATACCCTGAGAGAAGTCATCTCTTTACACACAGTAACATCATCAACTTTTTTAGCAAAAGGAAATGGACTGTGATTACTGAGGTATTGTTTCCCATGAGTTCTCAACAGGATTCACTTGGAAAGTAGTTTAGTAGCAGTGTGATAGTTTGGTGCATGGATATGTACACGTTGCATATTGGGAGAAAAGTATCATTTCTCTTTGAAAAAAGAATCTACCTAACTGATCCTTATAGGATCTCAGAAAGAATAGTTGAATTTATAACTTTTAAAACCAATAATATTGCTTCAGAATAATATGTTATATTGACACAAGATTTCAATTCACATATAACTAAGGTCAGGCTTCCCCGGTGGCTCAGAGGTAAAGAATCCACCTGTAAAGCAAGAGTCACAAGTGCAATCCCTGGGATGGGAAGATACCCCGGAGGAGGGCATGACAACCCATTCAAGTATTCTTTCCTGGAGAATCCCATGGACAGAGGTACCTGGTAGGCTATAGTCTATAGGATTGCAAAGAGTTTAGCATGCACACACACATAAGTAAAGTCACAGGATTCATGACTTTGAGTTTGGGGGATAATTTCAAAATAACTCTGAAAAAATAAATTGATGATATATTGTGGGTGGTTATCTCAAATTGTTACAAATATACAATAAAAAATTGTCTCTAATGAATTAAAGTGTATTGTGAGTAGGGAGGAATAAATTTAGAGAAACACATTTTAAAATATATAATGTGAGAGTGAAGATGAAAAATATTTAAAATGTCTGACAAAAATCTTATAACACTTTGAGGGATATAACAAAGAATAAATAAATAATATTAAAAGGTTCAGGTCAGTTCAGTTCAGTTGCTCAGTCATGTCTGACTCGTCACGACCCCACAGACCACTGCACACTAGGTCTCCCTGTCCATCACTAACTCCCGGCGTTCACCCAAACTCATGTCCATTACGTCGTTGATGCCATCCAACCATCTCATCCTCTGTCATCCCCTTCTCCTTCCTGCCCTCTATCTTTCCCAGCATCAGGGTCTTTTCCAATGAGTCAGTTCTTTGCATCAGGTGGCCAAAGTATTGGAGTTTTAGCTCCAACATTAGTCCTTCCAATGAACACTTAGGACTGATCTCCTTTAGGATGGACTGGTTGGATCTCCTTGTAAGGGACTCTCAAGAGTCTTCTCCAACACCACAGTTCACATGGGGAACACATGTACACCCAAGATGGATTCATGTCAATGTATGGCAAAACCACTACAATATTGTAAAGTAATTAGCCTCCAATTAAAATAAATAAAAAAAAATGTCAACATAAAAAAAAAAAACACCACAGTTCAAAAGCATCAATTCTTCTGTGCTCAGCTTTCTTTATAGTCCAACTCTCACATCCATACATGACCACTGGAAAAACCACAGCCTTGACTAGACTGATGTTTGTTAGCAAAGTAATGTCTCTGCTTTTTAATATGCTGTCTAGGTTGGTCATAACTTTCCTCCCAAGGAGTAAGTGTCTTTTAATTTCATGGCTGAAATCACCATCTGCAGTGCTTTTGGAGCCCAGAAAAATAAAGTCTGACACTGTTTCCACATCTATTTGCCATGAAGTGATGGGATCAGATGCCATGATCTTAGTTTTCTGAATGCTGAGCTTTAAGCCAACATTTTCATTCTCCTCTTTCACTTTCATCAAGAGGTTCTTTAGTTCTTCTTCACTTTCTGCCATAAGGTTGGTGTCATCTGCATAGCTGAAGTTAGTGATATTTCTCCTGGCGATCTTGATTCCAGCTTGTGCTTCATCCAGCCCAGCATTTCTCATGATGTACTGTGCATATGAGTTTAATAAGCAGGGTGAATATATACAGCCTTGACGTACTCCTTTCCCGATTTGGAACCAGATTGTTGTTTCATGTCCAGTTCTAACTGTTGCTTCTTGACCTACATACAGCTTTCTCAAGAGACAGGTCAGGTGGTCTCATATTCCCATCTCTTTCATAATTTTCCAAAATTATTGTGATCCACACAGTCAAAGGCTTTGACATAGTCAATAAAACAGAAATAGATGATTTTCTGGAATTCTCTTGCTTTTTCAATGATCCAGCAGATGTTGGCAATTTGATCTTTGGTTCCTCTGCCTTTTCTAAAGCCAGCTTGAACATCTGGAAGTTCACAGTTCACATATTGCTGAAGCCTGGCTTGGAGAATTTTGAGCATTACTTTCCTAGCGTGTGAGATGAGTGCAATTGTGCGGTAGTTTGAGCATTTTTGGCATTGCCTTTCTTTGGGATTGGAATGAAAACTGACCTTTTCCAGTCCTGTGGCCACTGCTGAGTTTTCCAAATTTGCTGAAATATTGAGTGCAGCACTTTCACAGCATCATCTTCTAGGATTTGAAATAGCTCAACTGGGATTCCATCACTGCCAGTAGCTTTGTTCATAGTGATGCTTCCTAAGGCCCACTTGACTTCACATTCCAGGATGCCTGGCTCTAGGTAAGTGATATTACAAGGTAATATTACAAGGTAAATGCTCCTAATTTCACCAATATGTTAGCTTGTGTTCATTTACACATTATATCTTCCCAAAAGCTTTCACATTGAAATATTAGCCAAACAGTTGAAAGACTATAAGTTCTGGAGGGAGATAGGTCTGAATTTAAACATTGTTTTTTTTTTTTCTACCTATGCGTTATATGGCCTTAGGAAATCACCTATCCTTTGAATTTGTTTCCTCATCTGAAAAATAAATATAACAATACATAGAGTGTCTTCATGACTGTTAGCTGCACAATAAAGCACTGGTATAGACATGATTTCATAAATGTGATCTGCATTGTTGACTATCTAGCTGAGTCTTCTCAAACTCATGCCCATTGAGTCAATGATGCTATCTAACCATCTCATCCTCTGTCACCCCCGTCTCCTCCTGCACTGAATCTTTCCCAGCAATATATTTTCCAATGAGTTGGCTCTTCTCATCAGGTGGCCAAAGTACTGGAGCTTCAACTTCAGCATTAGTCCTTCTGGTGAATATTCAGGACTGATTTCATTTAGGATTGACTGGTTTAATCTCCTTGCTGTCCAAGCGACTCTCAAGAGTCTTCACCAACATCACAGTTTGAAAGCATCAAATCTTCAGCACTCAGCCTTCTCTATGGTCCAACTCTCACATCTGTACATGCCTAATGGAAAAAAATATAGCTTTGACAAAGGGGACCTTTGCTGGCAAGTCACCTTGTCTCTGCTTTTTAATACACTGTCTAGGTTTCTCATAACTTTTCTTCCAAGGAGCAGGTATCTTTTAATTTCATGGCTGCAGTCAATGTCCACAGTGATTTTGGAGCCCAAGAAAATAAACTCTATCACTGTTTCCATTTTTTTCCACATCTATTTGCCATGAAGTGATGGGACCAGAATGTTGAGAGGACAAATTTAAAAGGTAACATGCATCATCTTTTAGTACTTAAAATAGCTTAGCTGGAATTCCGTCACCTCTACTAGCTTTGTTCATAGTAATGATTCCTAAGGTCCATTTCACTTCACACTCCAGGATGTTTGATTCTAGGTGAGTGACCACACCATCATGGTTATCTCGGTCATTAAGACTTTTTTTTCTGTAAATAGTATATAAGTATTTCAAGTGTAGTTTCCCAAACTGAACTTCAGATTGTCCTCTTAATGCTAGGAAGGACTAAAGTTTAACCAGCAAGGAAAGTGAATAGTGTGACAGATTGAGTAGATTTATAAATTATTCCTTTTCATTAGAAGAGCATCAACAATCCCCTAGTTTGAAAAAAAAGTGAAACATATGGAAAGATAAAAATTTTTTTCAGACTTTTATGAACTTCTGGAATTAGAGCAATAATAGTATTTCCATATTTCCTTCATAGGTCTTTAAAAATAAGATAAATTTTAGATATGATTGATGATTCTCTATCACTCCATTCTTCCTTTTACTTTCTCCTTCTCTCTCCTCCATCTCCTCCCCCTCACGATCTCTTTCTCTCTCTGTTTTTCTCCCTCTTCTTGGCTACATGGTATTTCCTTCTAAAATATTACCACATCCTCCCTAACTTTATTATTGTATGTATCTATTTTACCTTGACAAATAAAATATTGGGTACATTATTTCTTTAACCTCATTCTAAAGAACTAAAAGGTACCCCTCCCGGTCCATGCAAACATATGCAAGCTGATTTGCATATTTAGTCCCAGAATTAGAGTTTTTTAAAGTCTTTTCATAAGTGATTTACCCACTAACTCTATCAAAGTAAGTTCTTCCATCTTCCTAATGAGGGAGTCTAATGATTCTTCCAAATTTAGTGCAACATCATGGAAACAGTGAGCTGTCCTCTCTCCAAACCAGAACTGGGTAATAAGATTGCCTTTGAGAGCTAAATCACCACACAATAGATGTAATTAGCCATCTGTTGGGAGTAACTCAAATTGTCTCTAAATGTATTACTAAAAAGTTTTGGAATTCCTAAATCCCCTGTCAAAGTGGCCTATAATCATCTCAGAATGCAGGAGTGGAATGGGGCAGTAATTTAAGTAGAAACCTAATTGACGGCATGAAATGTATTTGGAGAATGACAGCACACACTTGTCCCTGCAAGGTGCCTAGAAAAAGTAAACACAAAAAGTCAAACCCTGGCAGAGTGGTTAAGGCATTTAAGAACAAGCCTGTGAATTAAACCAATTTGATTCTACGGGCTACTATTATCAATGTAGGAAACATTTCCATTTTTCTCTGTTTAAAATTCTATTCTCACTATGCAGTTGGATTCTCATTAAAAGATGCAACGTGATGGTAATACTACTACAAGCATTTTAGTTAGTAGAGGAACATTCGTATTACAGGAGCTTAGTATGCAAACAGAATTAAAGTAAATCTCTGCTTAAAAATTCAGGAAAACATTTGAAATCCATCTCCTTCTTCACCTAATCCATTTAAGGATTGGCATTTACCACATGGCAGAATAGTCTTGAATGACCAGATATTTGTTTTAAAAATTTACCTTGTTCTCTTCTGTTTTATCTAGGTAGTTACTTTTAGCCAAACACTCCAATAGCTCTCTTCAGTCAAAATGCTGAAAGTACCTGAAATTCTGACAGAATTTCCTAAAGTGGGGATTCTACCAGATTCTACTTTACAATTTGCGTATGAAGGAAAAATAAGACTTCTCTAGCAGACAGACATGAAAAATATCTCACCTCCTACTACTCAGCTTGGATTTCTAAGAGCTACATATGCAAATTCAGTGCAAGTTCAAATGTACTGCTTTTGGATACTCTTGAGCTCATGTGTTTTCTTGGCTGAATCTGGATAATAATGACACCCAGATTATCATGAACCTGATTAATCAATGTAGCTCCTACTTAGGAAAATATTCTGAAACTTGCAGCATTATTCATGTTAAAGTTTAATTTCTGGCTGTTTCTTGCATTAAAAAAAGAGCATTCTGGCTAACATATGCTTGTTATAAATGCATGACAACACCAGAGAGACATGGAATCAATATCCTGAGCTTCGTATCAATATTGTTTGAGAACTAAGGTTGCTTTAACTGGGATGTGTGTGTGCTTAGTTGCTCAGTCGTGTCTGACTCTTTGTGACCCCATGGACTGTAGCCCACCACGCTCTTCTGTCTGTGGAATTTTTCAAGCAAGAATACTGGAGTGGGTTGCCATTTCCTACTCCAGGGGATCTCCCGACCCAGACTGGGACAAGGCAGGGACTCAAAATGAAGAGATAAATGTGCCGTGTATTTTTCTATATGTTTGTACCAACTCCATGAGATACTAAAATTGCTTCTTTAAAAATCATTTCACAAAAGATGAGGAAACTGAATTTTAGGAAGAAAAAGTTTAAGTAGCTGGCTGTAAGAAAACGAACCATGAAGTGGATAACTAGAGATTCCACCACAGGTCAGTTGTATTCAAAGCCTGCATTCTTTTCCCAATATCTACATTCCAAAAGGACTCCCTTTAACCCCTTTCTCTTCAGAAGGCTCATTTCAATATTCTTTCAAATAAAGCTGTTACTAGAGAATAGTAATTAGCAAGTATTTTTATATGCAATTTAAACTGCCCCATCAGTTCAGTTCAGTTCAGTCGCTCAGTCATGTCCGACTCTATGACCCCATGAACTGCAGCATGCCAGGCCTCCCTGTCCATCACCAACTCCCAGTGCTTACTTAAACTCATGTCCATTGAGTCGGTGATGCCATCCAACCATCTCATCTTCTGTCGTTCCCTTCTTCTCCCACCTTCAATCTTTCCCAACATCAGGGTCTTTTACAATGAGTCAGTTCTTCACATCAGGTGGCCAAAGTTTTGAAGTTTCAGCTTCAGTATCAGTTCTTCCAATGAATATTCTGCACCATAACTGAATAGACTCCACCATAAACCACACTAAATTCAATTCTCCAGCAATTCAAGACTGCTGGAGAGGAGAAATTGAACCACATAAATGATAAGTCTCTCTTTTGATGTAATTCTCAAGCATGGATTAGTGATATATATATAGTCAAATAAATGCTCTACCTAGCCTTATGTCATCATCACCATCATATTTTGTTTATATTCATAAGATTATAAATTCTTAATTAGTTATGAAAAATTTTCAGACATCAGCATATTCTTACAATAACTACGGTTCAGAAATACAATCTTCATTTTATGAATAGCAATTTTGAGATTCAGAGAACTTAAGATTCATGTCTAGGACTTAGGTTAGGTTCTAAAGGGTTTCAGAAACTCATTTCCCTACTCAAACACCAACTACTATTTGTGATATGTGGAAGATATAATGGTATCATTTTATAATTTTTTTTAAAACACCAATGATTGAAACTCAACATATACCTTTTTACAGGAAGGTGGATTTGGATACTAGATGGAACATTTAAAGGTTTAAACATTTCATTAATACATGAAAAATCTCCCAGACATGACATCAGTAAGCTTACTTAATTTTCTTTATACAATGCCTAGGCAATGGCACCCCACTCCAGTACTCTTGCCTGGAAAATCCCATGGACGGAGCAGCCTGGTAGGCTACAGTCCATGGGGTCGCTAAGAGTCGGACACGATTGAGCGACTTCACTTTCCCTTTTCCCTTTTCCCTGTCATGCTCTGGAGAAGGAAATGGCAACCCAATCCAGTATTCTTGCCTGGAGAATCCTAGGGACGGCAGAGCCTGGTGAGCTGCCGTCTATGGGGTCACACAGAGTTGGACACAACTGAAGCGACTTAGTTTTTCCAAGTTCTAGCTGTATTTTGATGAGCAACATTTTATAACAACTACAGCAAAAATGAATAAAAGCAACCCCCATAAAAAATCAATCAAAAAAAGGACCACTGGAGATATTTTCCAGTAGAGGTAAAAAGCCACAAATTTCTACAACCATCCATAGTTGTGTAAAGCATAAGGAACAGTTGAATAATTATGGGCAGGCTATCTGCCCTTTAGAAATAAAAATTTTCACTACTTCAGATAATAAAAGTCCCAAGACAAATATTCTCTGGACATGTCATTAATAGGGCACAACTAGACAAAATATGAGGGATCCTGGGAACAAACCCAGGTCTCCTGCATTGCAGGCAGTCTCCTGCATTGCAGGCATTCTTTACTGACTGAGCCACCAGGGAAGCCCCATGTTAAAACATAAACTGAGGTATATTAATAATTTTATGTTTATTTGAGCAAAAGTCAATTGAAATTGGGCAGCACTAAAATGTAAGTGGTTAGGAGCATTCAGCTCACAGGAGTCAAAGGAAAGACTTTGATAGAGAACAGGAGGAAGTAATGAAAGGGGAGAGTTTGATTGGCTACAGACTGGCACTGTTTGTGATTGGCTGTGATGAGAGTTTTGATTTTGTAACCTGAAGGCATTTACAAGTTTAGATTTTGGTTTCTTATGTTGACTGACAGGGCATTAGAGCCACCTCAGTCTAATGACCTCTGGATTTAATTTAACAAGAATTAAAAAGAGTGCTGATGCTCTGTGTAGAGTATCTTTACTTACAGGTAAACCTGGAGTTCTGACAGAGACACACAGAGACCATTGCTACCGGTTCCCGGAGAGAATAAAAATAAGAAACTGTAATAACAGTGAACAAACTCTGCAACTATGGACAAATACCACTGTAAAACTCTTCACCCATCTGGTTAGCACCCCATCTTCTCTCTCTCTCCCTTTCATTCGTTTCCTGTGGTATCCAGTTTGCAAACATTCCTCAGAGATTAGGAAGATATATAAACAAATTAGACAAATAGTAAGTACATAAATAAATAAAGCTAAAATAGTCAATTTATAACAATATAACTGGACAATATTATGCAATCTAAAGATAACTGAAATTGACCGTCTTTTTCTTTCACATTTTCCTATTATGACTTGTTGCCTATGATCTCAACTGAAATTTTGCTCAAAGTTGAATACAAGTATTTGAGGCTTATAAATTTCTACTCCCACAAAATATTTTCATGATTTACCTCATTCTATAGATGCTACAGATATTTAGTATAAAATGCCCCCATCACCAAATTCCAAGATCACACTCTCAGACTCATAATATTCCCATATAAGTATTTTGGATCCCAGCCTTTAAACTGCAATCCCATAAGCATGACTTCACTCCTCAGATACTAACAAAGTAGATTTTAATTGCGAAGGTTATTTTTCTTCTTTTTAAAAACTTTTTTGAAATTAATTGGTTGAATGGAGGGTTGATATTGTTTATTTTTCAGGGCCTCAATGTCTGTATTAGATCTTCTGACACTATTGGTTTACAAAACAGGTCCGACTAGTACTGACGAATTTTTCTTCAACAATCAGTGATTAGTCACCAGTCAGGACATGTGCCCCAAACCCCCAGATGTTTTTGCGTGAAGCAACCCCCAAAGTCCGCTTCTGTCTGCAGATTTAGATTTTAGCTGCACTCCTGCATCTCTGTTCTGCCCAACACAAAATACAGGGAGAAGAAGAGAGGAAAGGTGAACATTAAGTCAGGGTATTTTGTCTCTCCAGTAGCCAACTGATTGATGTATGAAAATGCAGTCATATGTGCTCTTGGTGTAAAACGACTTCCTTTCAAATGTCATTTTCAAAGAGTGTTGAGAGATACGGAGCCTTAAATGCAGTTTGCTGAGGCCAGTAGGGGAGATCTTTCTCTCGCTGGGAAGTTTCCTTGCAAAGTTCTTTTATCTGAACCAGCTGCCTATTCTCATACATCGTGTATTGTAGTGTTTCTTTGCACAGGGAGTAGAGCAGATTCATTGTACTCATGCTACCAAACTGTATCAGTACATAAAAATTTAATTGTGCTAGAGTTATGTATACATTGTCCTCTTGGGCTATCTGTCAGATGCTATGTTCAGCAGGAGGGCTGCGATACGCAGGAGAGCAGGAGTTCAATCAACTGTAAGTAAGAGGTTAGACAAGTTTAACATGAAGCAAACCCAAAGACTTACCTGTGTTTGCTGGAAATCATTATGACTCTGCCTCAACCATATAGAAAGTGAGTGACGTCAGTCTAGTAATAGATTTACTCTCAGAATTGACCATACAGAGATATCACAAAATGAACATGGGATAATGGTGAAATGTCTTTAAAACTATGAGACATTTTGTATGCTACGATATAGCTCCCAATGTTATCACTGCTAAGTAATTTAGTACAAACGATTCTTAATTCTTTCAGGTACATTGTGAGAATATTCAAAGTGAGCTGCAAATACGAGTTTAGGTTGTCAAACCAAAGCTTTATAAAAATCCTCTTGTGTAATCTCATGTTCTGTTTTTAGCTATGCATTCAAAAACGAAGCAGAATGAATACACTAGAGGCAGTGGAAATTTGTATACAGAAGAAATCAAAGTAGTGATCCAAATTACATAATGTTTTGAGGGTGCAGAAAATTTTCTCAAACACTATGTATAGAAGTGCATATTATTGCAATCTTTCTGGAAAGCCAACTGGCATTTTAGCTTAAAAAATGATGAAATGTTAGCTTTTTTTTCCTCCACATCATTCAAATTCTCTAAATTTATCATAAAAGAATTATTAGAATTATATTCCAATTTTAACGGCTGATGAAGGTGTTCTTCCCAGAATTATGCATGATAACAGGAAAGCAGAACTAATGTAAATGTCACAAAGTAGAGAAATATTTGAATGAATATTATAATGGTAATATGAATGACTATCAAGCAAATGTATTTCAAAAATTATTTAATGACATAGAGGAAGCATGATAATAATGTAGAAAAATATACCCTGCAGTGACATTTTGAAAATCAATGTTTCCAAAATGCATACATTATGCATGTAAAGAGCATTAGTGTGTGTTTCTGTATAGTAGGATCATGGGGAAAAGCTCGTATTTTTTACATTTTCCACATTTTTAACTTTCTATGTATTATTGTTAGGAATAGCAAAGCTGTAGTGATTTCTAGAACACATTTATACGTTCACATGAACAAGGGCTAGAATAATAGTACTTATAAGAATTAAACCAACTTGTAAGTAACTGGATATATCAATCAAAGTCCACCTACTTCAGGATAAATATCAAGCAAGCATAAACTCTGACTTGTATTTTCAAAGGAAAAACAGATGTTTTATGGTTATTGTGTGTGGGTGTGTGTGCTCCGTCTTTCAGTCATGTCTAACTCCTTGTGACCCCATGCACTGTAGCCTGCTACTCTTCTCTATCCATGGGATTTCCCAGGCAAGAATACTGTTGTCTTTTCCTTCTCCAGGGGATCTTCCCCACCCAGGGATCAAAGCAGCGACTCCTGTATTGGCAGGCAAATTCTTCACTACTGAGCCACCTGGTAAGCCCCTTTATGGTTATGACCTTATTGCAATTCCTTACTTTTTACCATCTGATAACCTCAAATCTTAAACAGATTATACGTTGAATGTTTATTTATGTATATGTTTATACACTGATCTTCAAGTGAAGCAAGCAGTTAGATTCAGAACAAATACAGGTGAGTCTGAACAAAACTTTGACTTCCTACAACATCCTAAATCAAACATTTGATTTACCCTGGTTCTATTCAAAGGGAGAACATGTAGTTTAGATAAAACTGACTGAAAGAGGAACCCAATATATCCCTCAAAATGATTATGATTTGGTCATGTTTTTACAGGGATAGAGTAAGGTGCGTGTTAAAATTAATTTGCGGAAGGATCATAAAATCTAAAATTGGAGCTCAAAGTGAGGCAGAAGCTGACATATTTTGAGATATTAGAAATATAACTACAAGGGAAACCAGCTTTATTAGTTTGGATTCATTCCTGGAATTACATTTTTCAATATCTTGCATAGTAATATAAAATCTTTCTATAACAATCACTTCAGGATGGTGACTAAAAGGCAAAAATGATACAATAAAATACACACACATATCTTAGGTATTATGTATCATTCCAGAAAGCATTGTACTATTCTGGATAATACTGCACAATTCTGGATAACCTGTTTTATTCTTAGCAAAATCTGTATAAATATGTTTTGTTATCAGACAAACACACTGACTATAGCTGCTAGTAACCATGTTCTCCTTATATACAACAGTAAAATGTAACATTTGTGCTCTTGTTTTTAATTAGAAAAGTAGATAGTACAATTTGCAAATTCATCAACACAGTTGATTAGAATTAAAAGACTAAAGATGAGTGTTTTAATTTTTTTCATTTTTTAAGGGGTGAATATGTTTACACATTTAACTATGTATCTACACCTGTGTGTTTGTGCATGTGGAGCACAACCGAAGGATAAGATACTCTACAGTCAGTAATTTAGTCAAAGATGCTGCTCTGGACCTGACTGTTGGTGTCACCCAGCTCCCCAGAATCATATGTCAAAACCAAATCTTCCAAGTGACGGTGTCTGCATGCAAGGCCTTTGGGAAGTGATTAGGTCATGAGGGTGGAGCCCTTAGGAATTAGTGCCTTTATAAGGGGCTGAAGAGACCAGAGTTCTCCTCTTCCACCACATGATGTCACAGAGGAGAGAGCTGCCTATGAACCAGGAAGAGTGCCCTCACCAGACAGCTAATCTGCCAGCACCCTGATGTGGGGCTACACAGGCTCCACAACTGTGAGAAATACATTTTTGCTGTTTATAAGCCACCCAGGCTATGGTATTTGGTATACCTGGACAGACTAAAACAGTTGCTAATTGTAATAGTCATCGTCAAAGGTGGAGACATGAAGTTGTATCAAAATCTCTGATGGCAGGGACTTCCCTGGTGGTCCAGTGGTTAAGACACCCCACTTCTACTCAGGGGGTATAGGTTTGATCCCTAGTTGGGGAACTAATATCTCACATGCTACTCAGTGTAGCAGGCTACTCATGCCTCAATAAATAAACAAAATTAAAACCTCACGATGAGCTATATCCATCAAGCACCTAATGTGTGTCTGTTTAAAAAAATCTCAAGTGGCAGGGTGGGAGCTCAATTTAAAAATGTACAAAAAAGATCATTTTGATACATCATATACAAATGCATTTCCTTGCTCCTAGAGAATAATGCTTTAAATAGGAAATCTAAACTAAGAAAACATTTTTCTTAGACTGACACTTAAAATGTAGATGTATTTTAAAATATACACACAAATATAAAACAATAAAATTATATTTTGCAATTAATACACTTGCTATATTTATGTAAAAATAAAAGTAGTTGTTTAGGTTTCCTTACATTTTTCACTCTGACTATATATGTGTATGTATTAATGTTTTGTGTGTTTGTGTTTAGTCACTAAGTCATGCCCAACTCTTTTGTAACCCCACAGACTGTAGCCCACCAGGCTCCTTTGTCCATTGGATTTCCCAGGCAGGAATACTGGAGTGGGTAGCCATTCTCTTCTCTAGGGGATCTTCCTGACCCAGGGATGGAACTCAAGTGTCCTGCATTACAGGTAGTCTCCTGCATTGCAGGCGGCTTCTTACCGAGTCACCAGGGAAGCTATATGTATGTATACATATGCTTAAATATACATATATAAGAAACACACACATTCAGGGAGACACACAGATAGACATGTAATGAGAGAGAAATGCAGAGAATAAGATAGCAGAATTGAGAGACAAAGATACAAAGAAAAAGGGAAAAATGTTTCTCTGTAATGATGTTTTTCTCCCAAGAAGAAAAGATTCTCTCATTGATTAGTTAATATTTACGCATCCATTCATTCACTCACTCAATCACTGTTTGCTTTTTACTAAATTTGTGGAAAGTGATGACTCAGGCTTTGGAAGTATAATCATGAAAATTATATTTCTGTAATCAATATACTAGTTATAGTTATGAAAATCAATGTGTAAAAATGTAAAACATTGTTTGAATCTTTAAATTATTCAAATAAAGCAGCTCATAATTTAAATATAATTTATTTGTATATATTATTCTACCTGTATACTTACATGTGCAAATATACACTTAAATGTACCATAAAGCATATAACTTCTCATGCATTTTCTCAATTCTGATTCTCATATTTTTTTTAAATTTGCATACAGTTAGAACTTTTGTACATATTTGTGGCTAAATGTATGTATTAAATAATCATGTTAGTCTGTTCAAAGTAGTGTTAAGGGTATAGAAAAACTAACCTAAGGCCGAATGTTGACTAGTAAACAACTGAATGGATTATAAGATTATATGTCTATTAGTATTAATTATTGTCCTAAATAAACTTAGGAGGGAAGAAAACAAGCAAAAAAGTGTTTATTCTGAATCAAAAATTGCAATTTGGGGCAAATGGATGCTGGTAGCAGCCCAAACATTGTCCCAACTCAGGAGTAAAATCAGAGGCTGTTAGAGACAAAGAAGGAAAGTTTGCGCTGCAAAGAATTTTAATTGGAGTTGGAGAGAGAAGCTAATCTTGGCTAAACAGGATTGAGTACTATGGCTATCACTTGTTGTTTAGACAACAAGTCTAAATTGTGTCCAATTCTTTTGTGGCCCCATGGACTGTAGCCCATCAAGCCTCTGTGTCCATGGGATTTCCCAGGCAAGAATACTGGAGTGGGTTGCCATTTCCTTTTCCAGGAGATCTTCCCCACTCAGGGACTGAACTTACCTCTCCTACATTGGCAGGTGGGTTCTTTGCCACGGAACCACCAGGGGCTATCACTTGAGGGAAGTAAAAGTTCATTATTGTGACAAGTGGCAGGTGTTCTTGCAGAGTCCTTGGAATATCTGGAATAGCTGTGATTTGGCTTAGTTCTAAAGTTCATGCTTCCACCGGAAGGGGAACTATATAAGGTCCACCATCTTAATGGCCTCCTAGTTCTGCGTTAAAACCCCTTGACATAGTGACTCCATTTTATTTCACATTATGAATTTAACACTTCTCAGCCCCAAATCCAAATCTGACTGCATATTCTGCAAAAAGTGGGGCCAAGTCCTTTAAATATTTCCCTTTTACCATGGGGCAGAATATTAAAAATTTTCCAGAAAAGGATGCTGGAGCAACATGGCAGAACTGTCTTTCCTGGCTGCAGACGCCTCGAGCAAACACACGTCTCTGGTGCTGGGCTCCTGCACTCCATTTGCCTTTTCCAGCCCCTTGGCTTTTCCTGCATCACATTTGGCTTTTCCATCTCCAGGCTCCTGAAGTGCACAGGAGTTCAACAGCAGACTACTAGAACAAACACAGCTGCTCCAGCACGAAGCTCCTGCAAAGTGGGTGCCCTTTCTAAAGCTTAACACCTGCAGATTGCACGGCTTCTCCAGCGTCTGATCGCTGAAGAACAGGCAGTTTCTCCAGAGCCTGCTCCCTTCCCGTGCGCAGCGGTTTCTGAATGTGGGCAGTGGCTACTACAGTGTCCAGGTTCTGCAATGCAGTGTGGTCTGCAGAATTCAGAGACCAGCTGATTCCCCTGACCCCTCCCTTGGGTGCTTTGGTAGCACAGTTCTATCAGTGAGACACCTTCCATGAATGGCTTTATCTGGCACCGAGAGGTTGGATTTCCAGAAACCTCTGCCAGTACATCTCTTAGGGGGAGTCAGGCTGGGGGAAAATGTGTTCATTTTCCTTCTGAGTGCTGCAGGCCAGTCCGAGAGCTAGTGATTGCATGTTATTTCATCCCATCTGTGTTTCCATATTCTTTAGAGCTCTCTTTACTTTTTTCCACTTCTTTTTACTGCAAAACCATACATGTTTGTGTGAATTGAGGTTCTTTCATTGGAAAACCTTGGAAGAGATAAACATTTTGACATATTTGAAGGTTTACTATGTATCTGAAGAATTAGATTTATTGTATAACCAATTGAAATAAGTAGGTATAATTTAAGCTAAAGCAAATGTTGCTGTTATAATAAGGAAGAACCTCTAACAACTGGCTGGGTTAAAATGCGGTAATAATTTCTCTGTCACTAGAAATGACCAAATTAAGTCCAGGTGCCTGGTCTTTTTAGATATTAGTGAAGAATAATTTGTACCATAAAGCAGATGTGATCTATAATCGTTTTCAACCCTTAAAGTCATGAATCTATGTACCTCTGATGATAATGTGACTGGCTATCCAAAGTAGTTTGTGAAGGAATTTATCTCTATTTTTCAAGGAGTTTTTATATCATTTTGCAATTTTGGTTGATATTTATACATTTTTTCTAATCAATTAAATTTATGTAGGTCAGGGGTAAAAAGTAGGGTATTTATTCAAATGTAGTTTTGGTAATTGAAGTTACTTCACCTGAAATACATAGGCTTTCAATAGCAACAACAAAAAAACCAGAACAAAGAATTCATACAGGATTTAAATAATAGGATTTTGTACTATAAATACAAAACTTTTCTCCCTGAATATTATAATCTCAGTATAATCTCATATACACAATTATTTTTCTTTAATTACTCTACATTATTCTGTTATCTTCATTGGAAAAATAGACAGTGATGGAACTCAAGAGACATGTAAGCTACAGCTTGAAGTGTTAACTAACAATTAAAGCACAAGAGCATTTGACTAAACTTCAGAAGTAAGTAATTTAGGGATACTAAATGAAATGAACTAAGCTCGCATCTGTCCCAGGCACTGGAGTGACAGGAGAGCTTCAATGAACACCATCAGTCAGGAATCCGATATCACTATTTATCCTTGCCACTTGTATCATTTTGAATCCTTATATCATTCTTGGGCATTGATGCTTTTATGGAAATGCACTATCTTCTGATTAATCAACACTATAATGCTGTGCACTTAGATATTCTTTAAAGTTCTTGCCTATTTTAATGTCAATTCAGAAGTTTTGTGCTTTTCTAGTTTGCAATTCAGAAAACTAAGATCATGGCATCTGGTCCCATCATTTCATGGGAAATAGATGGGGAAACAGTGGAAACAGTGGCAGACTTTATTTTTTGAGGGCTCCAAAATCACTGCAGATGGTGACTGCAGCCATGAAATTAAAAGATGCTTACTCCTTGGAAGGAAGGTTATGACCAACCTAGACAGCATATTAAAAAGCAGAGACATTACTTTGTCAACAAAGGTCCGTCTAGTCAAGGCTATGGTTTTTCCAGTGGTCATGTATGGATCTTAGAGTTGGACTCTAAAGAAAGCTGAGTGCTGAAGAATTGATGCTTTTGAACTGTGGTGTTGGAGAAGACTCTTGAGAGTCCCTTGGACTGCCAGGAGATCCAACCAGTACATCCTAAAGGAGATCAGTCCTGAGTGTTTCATTGGAAGAACTGATGTTGAAGCTGAAACTCCAATACTTTGGCCACCTGATGTGAAGAGCTGACTCATTTGAAAAGACCCTGATGCTGGGAAAGATTGAGGGCAGGAGGAGAAGGGGACGACAGAGGATGAGATGGTTGGATGGCATCACTGACTCAATGGACATGGGTTTGGGTGGACTCCGGGAGTTTGTAATGGACAGGGAGGCCTGGCGCGCTGCGGTTCATGGGGTCGCAGAGTCGGACACGACTGAGCAACTGAACTGAAATGAACTGAAGTTTGATGTATCTGTTTCACTAAGGCTGTCTATACTAAACTAAGCAGATACAATTAATTTACTTGTCATGTTGCTCCATATCAATAGCACACTTAATAATTCAGGACCCACAAAATATACCTCTTCTGTCTATACATGCATCCATGTTTATTTTTACTTGTTAATCTCTATGGAGTAGTCAACCAATCTTTATTTAATGCCTGTTATATGTCAGGAGTTATGTTATTACAGGTTATACAAAAGTCAAAACAAAGTTTGCTATCTTTTCCTCAAATGCAAAGTCTCATCTAGTTTAAAAAATTAACTTGAATGGCTAAATTATAGAAAAAATAAAGAATACAAGTGAAACTTGCTGTGATTTAAAGAGAAACATAAATATGGTCAGTATCAATAGGCTATGGTGTTATTTTTGTAAACTTTAGGCCGACTACTAGGAAAAGGAATAGGATGGAGGAAGCCTTATCGGTTACAGACTATACATGCAAAAGTATGATTATATTATTGTAAAAGTATGACTAGCTTGATACGGTTGACTTTCAAGGTAGAAGTGAGAAAATGAAATGTGATGAATTTGGTAACACCGCAGATGTTAGGTCGTGAAGTACCACCAATCCTGAACAATATCTAAACTGTATTACTTTTCCATATCTTTATACAAGGATGAACTAGTATTTTATGTTTTAAAAAATCACCTTCAAATGCTTCTTTTATCTTTATATATGTGTCAAAATCATTACAGGAAGCACATAGTTTACTCAAATTGAGTAATTTGGAACACATTTAATAAAGTCACTGTTAAAAGTTGAATATAAGAGATGGGTAAACATGACGGGAACCTTCAAGTGAGGCACACAGTCAGGCCAAGGGGTAAATCTTGGGAATGCATAACCCAAACTTACCCTCCATCCTTCTTCTTATCTCTTAACAGTGCTACTCATCTACCCATTAGCCAAATCCAACCAGAAACCAGAGAATCATGGAGTCCATTGATCATACCTGTCTGCTTCTAGTGCATACAGTGGGGTGGAAGATGGGTATCTGGAGGAACGAAAAGAAGACATTAAAACACAAATGTTTAAATTTGTTTCCTAACTTTTGTTACCTCTGCATAAATACATACTATGCAGAGATAAGAATGTGAATTTTATTCTACACAATAAATGGAGTTCATTGAATTTTTCTGGAAATCAAATGACATGTTTAGATTTGTATTTTAAAGTCCTAATTCATAATCTTCTAATGTGGAAGTTAGTGAGGAGGCAAATTTACGGGTAGTTAGTAGTCCAAGCAAATGAAAATAAGTGTATGAATTACATGAGTAGCATTGAGCACAGCATGAAGGGAACAGAAGATTATCAAGCAGTAAGTGAAAAAGCACTTGCTACATAGTTTGTGTCTGAGTGACAGTGTGTCTTTGGAAGAAGTAAGTGTGTTTGTAAACTATGAAATTAAAATTGACATCAAGAATTCATTTTGGACTTACTGGTCATGACATTGACCTAAATACAGGGAAATAAACACATTTAGTTCTTGGGAAGATGAAAGTAAATTCAGTTGGGATGATGAATTAGAGATGGCTATAAAATGTAAAAATGGTGATTGGTGATAACTAGTCAGAAATATGTTTATAAAGCTCAAAGTAAGGATTTGAACTAGAGCTATAAATTGAAGTTGAAACCATAAAAATGGATAAGATTGCCCAGGGAGAGCTATTGCAAAGAGAGAAGTGTTATATTTGAGTCACCCATATTTTTAAATTTACTAAGCACAAGGAATAGAAGATAAAATGATTAAGGAAAAATATATAAAATTTTCATCATGCACAGATGACAACTTAAATAGGCAGAAAATCCTAAAATTGCTCGAGGCAAATAAGACATACTAGATCTGACAAATACATTTAATGATGTGGCAGAACACCACACAAAATAATTACTATATGTTATCAATGAAAATTTGGAAAATGAAATTTAAAGAACAGCACCTAAAATAGTATCCAAAGACATAGGATATGTGGGATTTTATTTTCTGAAAGATGTTCAAGATTTTTTTCATTAAAAACTATAGTTAGGTGAACCTTTTTAAGTCCTAAATAAATGAGAGATATACCACATTCACAAATTAAAAAACTTAAAAATTTTAACATTTTAAACATGCTAAGTATCCCAGAGGTGACATAAGGATTTAATGCTATTTCAAATTTTCGGTAGGCTTTTTAAAATTTTTTTGGTGAATACTGATTCACCAAAAAATGCTGATTTTTATTTTGGTGAATACAGTTTCTTACATTAAGAAACTTATTCTTAACATAAATGGAAATGAAAAAGTTCTAGAATAACCAAAACAAGCTTGTCAAAGAACAAAATAGGAAAACTCTTTTTCTGACTTCAGATTTTACTGTTAAGCTATACGATATGAGACAGTGTGGTTTAGCAAAAAGACAAATAACTTAATCAAAGAGAGTAGACAATTCAAAAGTAGGTCCCCTCTACTTATATCATGATCAAACAATTTTTTTAAAGGATGTTACAACAATCTAATGGGGAAAGAAACTCTGTGCAACAAACAGTGGTTAAATCACCAAATAGCCATATGAAAAAGAAAACAATCAAACCTTGACCTTTAACTCACACAAAATACAAAAATTAACTCAAACTACATCATTTCAAATTCAAAACGACACCCAAGACATAAACATTGAAGTTAAAAGCCAAAACTATAAATATCCTAGAAGAAAACATAGAATATATTTGTGACTTAAGTAGGCAATTATTTCATTTTCAGATTATCAAAATTAAAAATTTCTGTTCACCAAACTCTTACAAGAGTTTAGCCAGTAGCAGTGCACACCAACAATAAATATCTACTTGCTGAAAACATTTTATCTAGAATCTAAGGACTTTGACAGCATGGTATTAGCAGTGATAAGATTTCAATGACGCAGATAAAAGAAGATATTTAGGATGAGTTGAAGGACACATTTGAAATGCCAGTAAAAAATAAATTACAATTGTGTTTGACTTTTCTCTACAAATACTGATCTTCAAGGAAAAGGGAAGAGGAAGACCCAAAAATCTGTCCTCAGATGAAATAGTTAATTTCATGTCATAGTTAATTTTTTGTCAACTTGACTGAGTGTTATTCACAATTCTTTGTGACCCCATGGGAGCCTGCCAGGCTCGTCTGTCCATGGAATTCTTCAGACAAGAATACTAGAGTGGGTTGCCATTCCCTTTTTCAGGGGATCGTCCTGTCCCAGGGATTGAACTGTGGTCTCGCGCAGCACAGGCAGATTCTTTGCCATTGGAGCCACTGACCGAGTTATGGGGTGCCCAGATACCTGGTCAGTATATGGTTGTGTCTTTGAGAGTGTTTCTGAATGAGATTAATATCTGAGTCTGTAGACTGAGTAAAGCAGATTGCCCTGTCTAATACAGTTGAACTTCATCCAATCAGCTGAACAAAAAGGCTGATCCTCCTGAGAGAGGAAAGTCATGCTGCCTTACTGATAAACTGAAGTGTTGATCATTTCCTGTCGCTGGACTTGAACTGAAAAATCAGGCTTTTGTACTAGAACTTATACTATTGTCTTTCCTGGTTCTCAGGCCTTCTTCCTTGGTATCCAGAGGGTTAAATACAGATGTGGGGGCTTCTTAGCCTCCATAGCTACATGAACCAATTTCTTATACTGAATCTCTCTCTCTCTCCGGCTAGGTAGTTAGAAATAGATGTAAAAACACATAGATACATAGATCCAGTTGTTTCTGTTTTTCTGGAAGACTCTACCTAATATAGGAATGATATTTTAGAACAGCAAATTCCTGTACTGAAAAGGTGGCTCTCAACAGCACAATCACAACACTGCTGTTCCATGTACTTTCCATCTCAAAACAGATCCATAGACAAAAATTGGCTCTAATTACCACTCTATGCAGGTTCTAGGGAAGACAGTGACAGCAGTGAAAACAGAAATGAAGCAGAAACATTACTGGTTATTCACACAGATAGGATATGCGTTAACAAAAATATCTCTAGTGTTCTTTAGAATAGCACTAAAATTTATTCATTCATAGGCTGACTAACTGCAACATCCTTTCCTTTGTAGTTATTATTTTTTTCTTATTTTGAGATGTTTTGAATGAGAGTTATCCTGACTTTTATTTAGTTTGAAATAGATCATATATATCCATATTACAGAAATAATAGAAGAACCATAAACTCACTATCCAGATAAGGAAGTTTAAGTCCAGGTTCCCTGTGTACTTCTCCTAATACATCTTGTCTGTCTTCCTCTGCTCTTACTGGACAAAAGAGAATTATCATCTAGAATTTGGTATACATGAGTTCAATAGGTGTTTTCAAATTTTGTTACATACTTATCACAAAACAACACATAGTGTGGTTTGGGGTGTTTTTCATGTTTTGAAATGAATTTTGCTATATTGTCTATATCCTTTTGCAGCCTGGTATACTTCACACTGTTCTATGTTAGTGAGAGCTCTCTCTATTGAGAACTTCAGTTCACTCATTTTCTTCCACCTTAGTTTTGTCCAACAGTTGATAGGAATAAGCTGGTGAACTTCAATTTTGATCATTTTGCCTTTTTTTCTTTTCCCTTTTAGTGAAATTGAAAGTACCCTGATGAGTATTTCAGGCATTTTCTGGGTGAGAGAACTGACTTTGGCAGGAGTTTGTATGCCACAGTTGTTTTCTCCTTTCAGAGCTGAGCTGAAGCGTTAATTACTTATTCCAACTGGCAGTCTTGCAAAAATTTCTTTGAAAGCAAGGGCTAAAATTGTGTGGATAGTAGCTGTGAAACAAGAACACAGTAACCTGCGCTTATACCAAACAAGGTAACAAAAATGGACAAAAGCTATGTCCCTAAAATTGACCCCCAGTTTTAAACTGAACAAAAGGAAACACCCACAGATCCCAAAATGATTGAAAGTGGTAGAGATAGGATGAGCTTCTGTACTTCCACCATTTCATTCATGTAGAAAGATGACACTTTCCCGGCTCACAGACTGTGGGGTATTTTGGAGATAGGGCCAAAGTATTTGAATTATCTAGCCTCTGTCTGTATGCTCATATAGTGCATTTTCTCTGTACATAAATGGAAAGATGATGATGATAATAATAACATTATTTGAGGGCTGATTTTAGTCTGTGCCCATTCACATTCTAAGCACTTCATATACGACTGATTTATTCAATAGTCCTATGAAGTAGAAACTCTTGTTTTTCCTAATTCCAAGTGAAAAACTTGAGCACAAATAGATTAACTACCCAGTTCAAGTATATAGATCTTAAAAAAAAAAAAGAAAAAAAAAGAAAGTTAAAGGTGAAATCCATGCTAGAACTTGCTTATAGTATTCAGATGCTATTGGCACTTCCCGTTCCTTACAATTTCTGTTAATCCTTGGAGAAGAACTCTACTCTGTAGGAATAATCTCATTTAGATCCCTTTCTAACCTGTTCAAATATGGGCCTCTTAGGTGTTCTGAGAGTGAAAACTGCTCAGTTGTATCCAATGCTTTGCAACCTTATGGACTGTGGCCGTCAGGCTCCTCTGTCCATGGGATTCTCCAGGCAAGAATACTGGAGTGGGTTGCCATTCCCTTCTCCAAGGGCTCTTCCTGGGTTGAATCCAGGTCTCCTGGATTGCAGATGAATTTTTTACCATCTGAGCCACCAGGGAAGCCAGATAGATGCTCTGAAGATAGAGCCAGATATACCAAGATAAAGTGAAAACAGCTTGGGCTTCATCAGACATGAATTTGTTTTAAATCTAGCTCTATCATTTCCCAGTTGAAAGGCTATCAATTTCTCATTGTTAAGGGGTGGGAATACCAATAGTACTTCAAGCACTGCTGTGATAACTAAATGAATTCATGTGTACAGAGTTGCGATGAGTGTGCTTCTTGGAAGTGGATGAGAGACCTACAACCAATTAAAAAACAATGGGCCCAGTGTTTTAAGCTTAGGGAGATGCCAGCTCTTAGAGCTAGCTAAAATTCCCAAAGATAATCTTAAACAACTTCAATAGAAATAGCCTTATCAGCACTTTTGTCACTGACCCTATGAATCTAAGGGTAAAAATGGAAAGGGGTCAGGGACAAGCTTTGGGTTGGACACAGTTCATAAGAAGAAGTCATCCTTTCACCTTTCCTTCCACAAGGGAGAGAAACATCAGGAGAATACCTCATGAAGTCAGTGACTGCCCACACAGAGTCTAACGTTCATTTCCAGGTTCAACGTCTGTTCATTCACCGAGTATGCTAGTTTCCTCAAAGCTGCCAGAAATGGACATAACTATGGGAAGACTTGACAAGTGTAATAGTGGGGGAACTTGAAGATAAGGTCAACTACCACCAAAACCCAACTCCAATGAGTCACAGATAATTGATGCATTGGGCTTCCCTGGTGGCTCAGCTGGTAAAGAATCCGCCTGCAATGTGGGAGACCAGGGTTTGATCCTTGCGAAGATCCCCTGGAGAAGGGAATGGTTACCCACTCCAGTATTCTGGCCTGGAGAATTCCATGGACTGTGTAGTCCATGGGGTCGCAAAGAGTCAGACATGACTGACTGACTTTCACTTCACTTCTTGTCCATAGGGTTCCAGGATGCAGGCCACAAAGAGGCATCTATATGTTTGTGAAAGATAAAATATGGAAATATAAAACAGCAGGGGATTTGCTTGAATAGGCATGGCACTTCTTGCGGGGGCAGTCAGAAATCTATATGAACAACATATAGGCCAGCATTACCTGGTCAGACTATTTAGAATTCAGTCTTTACCTGTAGGGCCTTCTTATGCCACTATCAGTCCCAACAGGATAAAAGGAAAATGGACTAGAAAGTAATCATGAGTAACCAAGGAACAGGCATCAAGTTTACTAGAAAGCCACAAGAGGAGAGGACATGTGTTTTCCCTTCCCAACCTGAATGGCAAGCACAGGAAGACATGGTGGCAGGTGAAAAAGCAGATATTTTGTTTACCCTTAAATGCTAGGCTCCTCTAGCTCTCAGCTTGCACTGGTTGGGGATTGGATATGAGAGAGAAAAGCTTTGAATAAATGTGAAATTGAAAATATGAAGCACAAGAGGAGAAGCTCTAAGATCTAAAAGTATCTGTTTCAATACCATAAGTACCTAAAAGATACAGAATTAAACTTAAGCACCCATTAAGGAAGTTAGCTATTAATATATAGTGGGAAAGGTGGGGGTATTGATAGAACATGGCTGGTAGCCATTATTGGAGAAATAACACAATTGAGTCCTCAAACACCTGCAAGCTAAAATTGCATACTTAATCAATGTGCCACTTATTAAGCTGTTGCCTCACACTCCAAATTCAGCCTTCAGTATTCTGCCCTGTGTTGCTGAGGCCAGGAGTATGCAAAGCACAGGTCTCATTTATCACTGGGGTCCTTGTGACGTTTTGCAAATAGGGGACAATAGCAGAGACTGAAAGACTGGAAGAGAGAAGAGACTTGCCCCTCCTGTTTGCCTGTTAAACCTGTCAGCATCCCCTTGTCAGTATCTCTTCACCTTTTCATTAATTCTAATTTCCAGATTTCTGGGCATTCTCAGCAGCAGCTGGACAATGCCATGCCTTCAAAGGTCTTAGTCACAGATCCACAGGATCCTGTTTCTTGGCTGGTAGACTCTGATACACCCAAACTTCTT
The DNA here is from genome assembly GCA_024291935.2 of Okapia johnstoni. NCBI lineage: Eukaryota > Metazoa > Chordata > Mammalia > Artiodactyla > Giraffidae > Okapia > Okapia johnstoni. The sequence goes on along the minus strand of CM044321.1, from coordinate 20,308,344 downwards.
CTCTTCTTCTCCCAGTCTCAGAGGTAATATTTGCTTCTTAAAGTTATTTTAACAGTATTAACTCAGAATGACTGATGAGTTTTCCAATATTAGTTTAATAATCTTCTTATACTTTAAGTAGTCTCTTCAAATGACTGTTAAGTGTGTTTGCTTTTACTTTCTTGACTGGACATTGACTGAATGACAGAAGATGTAGACAGAAGCTGCAGACTTGACATTCATGAAGTGCTTAGTTAATATCAGTTTCCATCCCCTAACTGGAGGTGGAAATAGAAGTTGAAATTCTACTTTTTCTCTTCCCATGAGTATTTACTTGACTATTAATAGGAGCATGGTCTTTATATTTGGGCTATGGGAATTTCTTCTCAAGAAATAACCCTGATATAATATATATACACATGATATATATACACATGATAGAGAATATATATATATTCATCATATATCATTCATTATATATGTGCTTATATGTATACATATTTACTATCATATGTATCACTATATATGTGTATGCTTGTACATGTATACATGATAAACACATATAAAGCACAAAATAGACATTTCATATATATTTGCATATATATGACAGAGAGCAGAGAAGAGCAGGGGAGCATTACTTTAAATAATGGTTAAAGTATTTTCATGTTAAAGATTTTTATTAGTGTGTTTGCTTAGACCAATGAAATTATAAAGCCATATGTATCATTTGATAACCAGACATGTCAAGATCCCTGCATTTTTAAACCTTACATCTGGTAACCATAGCTACCTAAATTTCCATGCATTAAAAGTTACTACCTAGGTCACTCCATAAATGACTTAATGTTTAATCAATGAATAATTAAGGAATGTGCTTTATTATCTTGTCTTTGAGTTTGGTGCTTTTTCCCTGTTGGATAAACGACTCTCTGTTGTGCTGAGGGGCATGGCCACATCAATATAGTCTTCTTGGTTTTGGAATGTGAATTTTCTGACATTATATTTTCATTTTTAGCAGTTTCAATTAGCTTTTAGTTTCTGACTTGATTTTTTTTCCCTGTTTTGCCCTGTCATGATTGTGTTTTTTTTCCTGATGTTTCCACATTCCCTGATGAACAGCTCACACATCTCCTGAGAATGATGAGAATTCAAGTTGCTTAACAAGGTTGAAATCTCATTTTGCAGCAAGGAATCAGATGCTACTTGTGTTACCCCAATGAATCTGAAGGCTATAATCTTTGAGTATTTTAGATTTTTGTACCTGAAACCCCTGGGTAACAATTAGTTTCTAACAAATGTACTTTAATCTTTGTATAGCAATCTCTAATCACTCATAAATTTATCTATTCACATAGAACAATACATAAAAATGAAACAAACTTATCTTTTACCACCTGTAACCTCCAAGAGAACAAAGTTTTTGATTTTTCATCATCCCACGGCTCCACACAACAGAAATAGATGTTTACTTAACTGGTCTCAGAGGACTGTTTGGAACAGAGTATAAAATGGATAAAAGAAAAAACAAAGCAATAAAGAGAGGATGAAAAACCTTCAAAATCAAAGACCATTTGCTACCATATAAGTATCATTCATTTTTTAAAGATCCACATATATACGTAGGTGTAAATATGTATGTGTGTGCAAAGTATTAATTATTTGGTTCATTTCCATGTATTCAAGTACAACTACTATAACATTCCTGGGCTTCTGCTATGGGCTTTTCTGGTGGCTCAGCTGGTAGAGAATCTGCCTGCAGTGTAGGAGACCTGGGTTTGATCCCTGGGTTGGAAAGATCCCCTGGAGAAGGTAACAGCTACCCACTCCAGTATTCTAGCCTGGAGAATTCCATGGACTGTAGAGTCCATGGGGTTGCAAGGAGTCGAACATGACAGAACGACTTTCCCTTTCACTTTCACTATAACATCAACAACTAAAATCTATTACAACACTTAAGGAAATGTATTAGCATTTTCTATTATTCTATCTCACCAATACATAGTGAGCTGTATGAAAGTCAGTCCAATATTTTAAAATCTACAAGCCTAGTAAAAGGCTAGTAGATGTGTTGAATAAATTAATAAGTTGTCTTTTAATAATTTATTTGTTTCTTTGTTATGTATTTTTTTATGACTGACAAAATAGAGCAGGAAAAGACAAGAACAATGGACACACTAATAAAATTACTGCTTTCACAGTGCTTATGTATTAATGCAGGATACATACAATACAAGTTAAGCAAGTAAAATATATAGTGTGTCAGATAGTAATGAGTGACATGCAGATGAATAAAGCAAATAAGTTGGATAGAGTGGGTGTATGTGTGTTTGAATGTGGAATATAATTTTTGAAGAGAGTCAGGAAGACCTCACCAAGAAGAGATCTTTGAAAAAGCAACTTAAGGATACAGTGAAAGAATGAGTCTGTAATTAAAGGTGACAGAAAGGTCAAGTGAAAAGGCCCTGGGGCACCAGTGTTCCAGGAGAACTTAAAGAATGAGAAGACCTAAATAGCTGATGTTTAGTGAACAGTAGGACTGAGCAGTTGAAACTGTGATCAGAGAGACAGTTGGAACACAGGTTCTGCAGCTTCTCTTTAGCATTATTATAACTTTAGATTTCACTCAAAATGAATCAAAAAAGCAAGAGAGTTCCAGAAAAACATCTATTTCTGCTTTATTGACTATGCCAAAGCCTTTGACTGTGTGGATCACAATAAACTGTGGAAAATTCTTCAAGAGATGGGAATACCAGACCATCTGACCTGCCTCTTGAGAAAGCTGTATGCAAGTCAGGAAGCAACAGTTAGAACTAGACATGGAACAACAGACTGGTTCCAAATAGGAAAAGGAGTACATCAAGGCTGTATATTGTCACCCTGCTTATTTAACTTATATGCAGAGTACATCATGAGAAACGCTGGGCTGGAGGAAGCACAAGCTGGAATCACAATTGCCAGGAGAAATATCAATAACCTCAGATATGCAGATGACACCACCCTTATGGCAGAAAGTGAAGAAGAACTAAAGAGCCTCTTTATGCAAGTGAAAGAGGAAAGTGAAAGTTTGGATTGAAGCTCAACATTCAGAAAACTAAGATCATGGCATCTGCTCCCATCACTTCATGGCAAATAGATGGGTAAACAGTGGAAACAGTGGCTGACTTTATTTTTGGGGGCTCCCAAATCACTGCAGATGGTGACTGCAGCCATGAAATTAAAAGACGCTTGCTCCTTGGAAGGAAAGTTATGAGCAACCTAGACAGCATTTTAAAAAGCAGAGACATTACTTTGTCAACAAAGGTCCAGATAGTCAAGGGTATGGTTTTTCCAGTAGTCATGTATGGATGTGTGAGCTTGACTATAAAGAAAGCTGAGTGCAGAAAAATTGATTGCTTTGAACTGTGGTGTTTGAGAAGACTCTTGAGAGTCCCTTGGACTGCAAAGAGATCCAACCAGTCCATCCTAAAGGATATTAGTTCTGGGTGTTCACTGGAAGGACTGATGTTGAAGCTGATACTCCAATACTTTGGTCACCTGTTGCGAAGAGCTGACTCATTTGAAAAGACCCTGATGCTGGGAAAGATTGAGGGCTGGAGAAGGGGATGACAGAGGATGAGATGGTTGGATGATATCACCAACTCAATGGACATGAATTTGAGTAAACTCAGGGAGTTGGTGATGGACAGGGAGGCCTGGCGTGCTGTGGTCAATTGGGTCTCAAAGAGTCGGACACAAATGAGTGACTGAACTGAACTGAAGCTGAAAGAGGTTTATAAATCATTGAAAAAGAAAATAAATTTCTATATTAGCTAATAATTCATTGATCACCATTGATGAAACTTTCACTGTGTGAAGTGTTTTATTTGTGTTATTTAATTTTGTTAAAAAAGCATTTCCTAGTAAGATATTGTTATTTTTCTCATTTATAGTTGAGAATGAAGATGCTTAGAAAGTCTGTAACTTGCCCATGTCTGAAACTTGTATGGGTAGATGCTAGATTCTGATCCAGGTTGGCAGTCTGGTTAAGCTGTCAATCACTGGGCTTTGCTCCTTCTCCATGATGGCTCATGGCTCCCAAGGTCTTTGTTTTGTAAAACTGGAAGAATATACTTGCTTTTGAGTAGTATGGGGAAGATTGGGAGAAAACGAAAAGTTTAGGGAGAAAAGCAAGAGTGTGGCTTTGAAGATGTTGTTTGAAATGTCAGGGAAGGAATTGGACATACAGATCTGCAAGTAAAACTGGAAATCAGCTTGTAGAGAGAAAAAGTGGCATCATCAGATCATGGTGACAATATTTAATAGACAAAGGTCTTACAGGAAATGACTGTATGCAGATTGTTCTCTTGCTGGGTCAACTCCTCATTCCACTATTTCATTCCCTTTTTAAATGAGAGAAGGAAAGACAACAGCAGTAACAACAAGAAAGAAAATGGAACAACATTTGGAGCATATTATTTGTCACATTAGGAATGTTCTCCCTTGAAATTATTGCATGGATTTGCTCTTCATTGTGCTTCTTGTGACTTGAACGATTAAGAACATTTGTGACCAATAAGCACCTTTTTGTGTCCTTTTATTTTAATGTGTTAATTTTGAAAATGAAAGTTAAGTTTCATTTTGAAATTTATGGGGATGAAAGGCAGAGCTTTCCTTTCTAACAATGATAAAATAACTTGAAAACTAGTACATCATCTCATACAATGAACTAACTGTGGAATTTAATATGTTAACTTTTATGCAATCATCATTAGGCATGCATGTTACAGAAATATGAGAAAATATGATTGTAGTACTGTATTATTTTCCCTACAGTTGTATTGCCCAAGGGAGATGATAAACAATAAAATAAATCTGCGATGAAATTCTATTTTATTTAACCAAAATATTGTTAGTACATATTATGTGCCAGGCCCTGTTGTCTAAACCTGTTACAAATATTAACATATGTAACCCCCCTGACAATTTTATATGGTAGAACCTAATTTACAGATTTTTTTAAATGGAGATACAGGGAGGTTAAGGTTGCTCAGAGACACACATACATCTAGAAATTGGTGGAGCCAGGATTTGAAGCCAGACAGACTGTCAAGATATCCATGGTTTTCATCCATATGAAAATGTAGCTCTAATTGATCCTTGTCTTTTCTCATATGTATCTTATTTATATGTTGATAACTGGGATGTATAAGTTAAAGATTCAGGAAGAAAGATTTGGATTTTAATTTGAGTTGGCTCTTGATGTACTGTATCTTCTACTGACAGTCAAAATAGTGATGACACTCCTTTGGTTTCCCTGGAGAGAGGGCTCACTGTATGCAATGCTCTTTATAAATTCTCCTGTCTACTCACTCCTAAACTTTGTCTTTCTGTTCCCTACTCCCCCAGGAGACTAAGGAAAGTAGGTGTGGTTAACTCCCCTTTGTCCATTCACCTTTCAGTAAAAGTAAGTTTATTGATCGAATTCCCTAATTTTTCATGGGAAGAAACTGAAGCAGAAAGTTATCAAAATTTATTTGGGTAATACCTGTCATCAGTTCAGTTCAGTCACTCAGTTGTGTCTGACTCTTTGTGACCCCATGAACTGCAACATGCTAGGCCTGCTTGTCCATCACCAACTCCCGGAGTTTACTCAAATTCATGTCCATAAAGTCGGTGATACCATCTAACTATCTCATCCTCTGTCGTCCCCTTTTCCTCCTGTCTTCAATCTTTTGCAACATCAGGGTCTTTTCAAAGGAATCAGCTCTTTGCATCAGGTGGCCAAAATATTGGAGTTTCAGCTTCAACATCAGTCCTTCCAAAGAACACCCAGGACTGATTTCCTTTAATATGGACTGGTTGGATCTCCTTGCAGTCCAAGGGACTCTCAAGATCTTCTCCAACACCACACTTCAAAAGCATCAAATCTTCTGCGCTCAGCTTTCTTTATAGTCCAACTCTCACATCCATACATGACCACTGGAAAAACCATAGCCTTGACCATCTGGACCTTTGTTGACAAAGTAATGTCTCTGCTTTTTAATATGCTGTCTAGGTTGGTCATAACTTCCCTTCCAAGGAGTACCCGTCATCAGTGACGACTTAAGTCTCAAAAGCATTGGCTGACTTATTCTATAAAGGACCAAAGAGTAAACTGTCTATGCTTTGTCTATGGTCTTCACACTGTCTGTACATAGTCTTCCTTGTTTACTTTACAATCCTTTGCACTGTAAGAAACAAAACAAAACAAAACTCATACACACACAGAAATCTGTTTTAGCTCTAAAAGCTGTGCAAAATCAGACTGTAGGCTTGATTTTCTCATTACACCTCCAATCCACATGTACATTTTTGAAAATATTGCACAGTCCTAATTTTACATTGTATTATAGACCTCATTATTCTTTCTCTCCTTCATTCACTTTTCTGCAAATATTTATTAAGTGCATGCTACTTGCTGAGTCCCACCCCAAAGGCTGTGGTGCTCCAGTCAAACAGAGCCTCTGTTCTCATTGCTGTAGGCCAAAATTAAGTATATCTGCAAGTAAACAGAAAAAATATAAATTCATATACTGATACGTGCAGTGAAGAAAATCAAACAAGGCACTGGGACAGGTTGGACACAGAGGGTACAGCCGGGTTTATCTTGGGTGGCTAGAGAAAACCTCTTGGAGAAAACATGACACAGGTAAACATAAAGGCATCAGTGAGATAAGGAAATGTCAGTTAGTGGGGCTTCAGACGAGCTGAGTCTAATACCAGAGACTGGCACTCAGGTGCACTTGAGAGCTAGCCCACTTTCTAGAGGAGCTGGGATGCTGGGAGCTGTCAATATAGACTTTTGGGACTTGTAGTGTGTTGGTGAAAGAATTCGGTTAACAAAGAACTTGGATCAGGGTTGAAAGTGTTCAAAAAAAAGGCACAAAGCAAACCATTACTTGGCCACTGTTAGTTGAGAAAGGTGGCTGTGAAAAGACTGATAGGAAGAAATGTCTCTGTTATAGGGTTTGCAATTTATTTTCACTGCAATAGTGAGTTACTGTAAGATTAAAGCAAGGAAGGAATGTCATCAGATTCACAGTTTCAAAAAAAATCACTCTGGAGAATGCAAGAGTGCAAGAGTATAATTTGAAACTGTAGATGTGATACCTAAAAAAAAAAAAGAAAATCAACTCAAGTAAAGGCACCAAAATTGCTCCATGATGCATATTTTATTTTCAGAAATAAACATCTAAGCACAGATTTATTTATTTTACCAGTTACTATTTATAATATATTACAGAATTTCAGGCTTCTCTTTCAAAAGGAGAAAAGGCCCTTTATCCATTATCTTTTCAGCAAAAAAGAGAGAAGAAAAAGGAGAGCATTTTTGTGTGGTATAAGTATGAGAATTACAGCAACAGGAATTGTCTTCATTTTAATAATTTGTGTTTTCCAAAACATTAGAAATCAAAAGATTCCAGAAACTCAGGTGTGACATCAAGTTATATTGATTTTCTTTGGGTAATTAATTAGTGTGCTTTTATAAAGAACTTTATAAAGAATTTAATGATATTTTTACTTAAAACTGAAAAACCCTAATAGTAGCTAAAAGAACAAAGAACATTTGATGTGCACCCATGACTGCTCTTCCTTTGAATCTATTGATTTCTAGTATAATCGTAAGTATAATTGATGGATTTTGTTAAAAGGGAAAATGAGGTTCTGCTTTCTTGTCTTTCCAAAATTATGCCTGCATATAAAAGGAACTAAAGAGGAAACAAATTAGGAAAGAAAGAAAACAGAGAAAAGAAGGTAATAAATAGAAACAATATTAATCAATTTCTGACAAAGACAATTATTTAAATTGCTGTTTACGTGGGGCATGTTGGCCTGACGCACTGAGAGGAAGCAAAGGGCTTGCATGTTGTCAGGGAAAATGCATTTAGTTACACAATAAAAACTGGTTTTAAACCTGTTACTCTTCTAGCGTTCACTCCATTAGTAAACAAGTAAGTGGTTTAAGGACTTCTAACCCTCCACAGACACACTCACTTCAGTACAATAATACACTTTCTATACACAGTAGCTACTAGCAAGAGTGATCTGCTCAGAAATCAAACCAGACCTTTAAACATGCCTGCTTAACATTCTTTCAGATAGTTTCTAAAATTCTGACAGATTTGAACCCATGTTGGTCTACACCACCCCAAATGAATTGATTTTCTCTACTTCTCAAACCAACTCTGTGCCCTAAATTCCATACAATAATCAACTGCTCATTCCTAAAATGCAGGGTGAGCTCCTTGATCACATTTACCTTCATTAAATCCCACTTTCCTATCTATTACAGCAGCTATTTTTATATTCTCCACAGTCTGTCTTTTAACCTATGATTATCCTTCCGATAGATATTGGCTATGTCAGTTTCCCTCCCTCTCTGATTATACTATACTTCTCTTCTAGAAGAGAGAACATGTCTGTTCATCTTCTTCATCCATGGGTAAATATTTGCCAAATGGATGAATAAGTAAAATTATGAGCCAGAAAATACACTGTGCCATTGGAAAAGAATATGACAGGCTATTCCAGATTCTCTGTTTCAGAAATGTAAAATGATATATGATTTCATTTGCTCACACTTCTGGGCCAAGAGATCATTTGAAGAACATAGTATCTGATTTCTCTGCTGACTGCCACCTTCTGCATATCCATTGATAAAATGTGTAATATGAACAGAAAAATCCTGAAAACCCTTAAATTGTGCTGAAGTTAAGGAAAGTGCCATTTGCCTATGTGTTGGTGACTGAGGAATTTCTCCTACATTCTGGATCTACTAAACCCTTGGCACATTGCTTCTCAGGAAAAAAATACAGCATTGTTAGTAAGTAACTGTTAAACAACCATGAGGAATAGTGCTAAAATTAATTAATTTGGAAGGATAAGATCAATAGGTGGGGTAGGCAGTGAGACTAGGGAAAATATTTTATTTGAATTAACTAACAGTAGCTTCTGAAGTCAGTATTTGGCAAAAGCATTGTACCGTCCCTGGGGTCGTGCAGCAACTATGCTTAGCAACAACCTGTGGCTAATCTGAAACTAATGCAACACTGTTAATCAACTATACTCCAATAAAACTTTAAAAATAAAATAAGAGGTTAACCTTAGCAGTGAATCAGAGAGGTCTGTGATCTCAAACTAGCCAATAAAGGTAAACGAAATAGAAGATTGGACACAGGAAAATACTTACTTTATCTTGATAGTGCTGATAATGATGGTAATTATAATGACAGCTAATGACAAAGCACTTTTTCTCTGCAGACTCTGTCTCAGCACTTTGCATATACATGGACTCTACTTTCACCACAATGCTATGATGCAAATGCTATCTTTATCCTCATTCCACAGCATAAGGAGAGATGAGAAAACTTTCTCAAGGCCCTATACTAGTAGGAAGTAGAGCATGAGCTCCTCATATGATATGTTGCTGTGGTTTCTGATTCAACCAAAATAAGAAATTCAGAAATGGCAAATAACGTGTGAAATAATGCTTCCTGATGAGATTTACAAGTTTTAGTTACCCATCCTCCCTCTTCAGATGACTAACATTGTTCTGATCTGAAATTCTCTGCATTAGGTTTAGAAGAAACTTTCCACCTACACACAAGGAAACCAAGGAGAATATTACTATGTATTGATAGTTAATGTCCTAGTCCTAGAAAGACAATTGCCTAAAATTAGTAAAAATGGAAAACACTAAAAACAAAAGAAAAACAAAAAATGGTTGGTTTTGGTCCCTTGAAACAGAAAAAAATGAAGAAAACAGGACCATTTCCTTCTTTCAGAAAGAGACCATTCTAGTCCACACAACTACATAAGAATATCTGAGGTCAATGACTGGTAGCATTAATATGAAATATTACACAAAGCATATATACAAGCATATAATATAAAAATCTCTGAACATGTAAGTGACTTAACAAACAAATAGTGAAGAACAGTGTGGAAAATTGTTTGAAACAGAGTTATTAGAACTCTTACATAAAACAGTGAGTGAAGGTAAGGTCGCATCAATAGATAGTCTTCACAAAGTACAAGAAAAGGACCCATTATTTAGCTTATAGTTAAAGTGCAACTAAAACATAAGAGAGATTTTTATTCTTCCTATTAATGGATGTCAAAGAAGATTATTTGAACCTTTCCTTATCAATACATACAACACAATTTAAAGCTGGATACAACTGAGAGACTAAACAACAAATTGGAAGGAAACATAATGTTATCATAAAACATGATTGTTGGCTTGTTTACACACTTCCATCACTTCGGAATCATCTGGAATATCTAAGTATCTAAGAAAAATATTAGACTATTGTAAACTATTGTCAGTTGAACATGAAGGTTAAAATTTCATGCGTGTGAGCTAAGTCACTTCAGTCATGTCCGACTCTGTGCGACCCCATGGACTGTTATAGCCTGCCAGGCTCTACTCCCCATGGGATTTTCCAGGGAAGAGTACTGGAGTGGGTTGCCTTGCCCTCCTCCAGGGGATCTTCCTGACCCAGGGATTGAACCCACGTCTCTTATGTCTCCTGCATTGGCAGGCGGATTCTTTACCACTAGCGCCACCCTATTTATATAAAAATTCTAAGGATGAAAATAAGAAGAAGGAAGAAAATATAGCTTCAAAGGGAAACTAAATCAAATATATTAGTGATGACATGAGGCTCAGAAATACTTTTATTTTTATATTTTGTAAATTAAAGAGTAAATTATTATTAACAGCAATATTTATTACTATTAATGAATGTCTATTACAGTAGACATAAGAATTACATATTGCAATATAAATAATATAAGCCTTGGTTTTACATTGCCTTGAATAAACAAAATTTAGGGGTAGTATGATTTCTTTGTCCAAATTGACTGGCCATTATAGACATTGAGAACATAATTTCTTTTTCATCTACAGTGATAGAGAAAATAGAATAATTTTATAAACTTATTAATTTATTAAATGATTTTTAAAAGGCTAAAATAAAAGAATATTTAAAAGACGAAGAAAAATAGACTATGATCCATGGCTTTCTATAAATTCAAAATGATTTAATATAAACTGAATGTGTATGTGTATATAACTAATATAAATTTAGTAGCACTCTGAATATGAATGTTTGGTTGTTGAATTCTCCCCACCTTTCTAATTTCTATTATTCAATTAATTGATTTAATTTTTATGCAATAAACACAGATGTAAATCATATGACTTGTTAGCAACTGCATTTGAAGTAGGGGAGAGTCAAATGAATGAGAAATGATCCTTAAACTCACCATTGGTTAGATTGTCATTAAAAATTTGATATAAAAGGTTAAAATCTAATTTATAAGTAATTTAATAGATATACAAAACAGTAGCAAAACAAGAAAGCAAGTGGTGAAGCAAAAAATAAAATGACTCTATGACTTCCCAATATTTTAATATAAATGGGCATTAAAGAAGTTTGACTCATAATTTATTCATTTTAATGTGGAAAAATTCCCTGTAAACTATTAAAACACATTTTTAAACAAAAAATGAGTAATAGAGGTATATAATGCCTAGTATGGTGCCTGGCATAAGGTCACACTAGAATAAATATTTTATTTTGGGATAATTGAAGGAGTTCGAACACTAAGGCACTACTCTAAACTGCAATATGCCATTTAAAATGTTCATTTTCCCACCTGTAGATTAGATAATAAAGTTGATACTGAAGTTTTGCTTATTAATCTTGCTAATCACCCCCAAATAAACTGTTTCATTGACTATTTAGATACTATGGGAAAAGAAATCAAACCTTTAATGTCTCCCAGTACCTCATAGTTACTATTTAAATGTATTTTGCTGCTTACCTTTTTTTCTTTTTCATTTTAATGAACAGCTTGTGTCTAAAGTAGACACACACAATTTGGCACAGTTCTCTACATTTCAGCACAATATGGTTGAACTGGCAGTCTCTGCTCAGAGGAAGCCATTATTGTTTCAGCACAGAAACTTCATTAGTCAAATCCCTACAGAATGAGATCTTTACAAGGCAGAAATAAGACTAATGGTGTGATAAGGGCACTGAAATGCTAATCTCTCTACTTGAAGAATATTCACCATAGAGAAAATATGGCTAAGTAGGTTATAATGCATAAAACTTATCTTTCATATTTCATTATGAATAAACAAGTATTTCTTTTTTTTTTTCAGAACAGATTTAACTAATGGTAAATTAAATATTTTTTTATTATCCACATGTCTTAATTTTGAAATGTTTTCTCTATGCTTACTGGTGACATGAACTATAAGAGTAGATCACAAACATTATTTTTTTAAAAAAAGTCTATATGATTTGTCTATTGAATTAAGCATTGTATTTTATAAACTCTTTGAATAGCCAGAATTTAATAAGTATCGATCTGGATGATAAACATTTCTTCATATACAAAAACTTTTTCTCACCAGTTACTTTTTGGGAATATTTTCATAAATTAGTTATATATTTCCTGCATTAGCAAAGTATAAGAACATAATAAATGTATTTCCCTGAGAACTCAGTCACTATTATGAATCATATTTGTATGACCTCATAAAATAGATGTTTAAAATGCTAAGTGAAATATTTTAACTTGTACAAGAAAAACACAGTGGGACCAGATCTTCTCTAAATACATATACATAGACGCACACACACACAAGATGATACACAATTAATTTCAGGTACCATCAACACGTAAAATTCAAAATGCATATATTTAATACTGAAAGAACTGAAAGTTCTAGCTGCATCCTAGATTCTAACACAGACTAATATAAAACCTATCATTTGGCCAATAGCATATGAAAAATATTCAACATCGCTATTTATTAGAGAAATGCAATCAAAACTACAATGAGCTACCACCTCACAACGGTCAGAATAGTCATCATTAAAAATGTCTATAAATAACAAATGCTGGAGAGGGTGTGGAGAAAAGGAAACCCTCCTACATTGTTGATGGGAATATAAAACAGTATGGAGGTTACCTAAAAAACTAAAGATAGAATTCCCACATGATCCAAAGTCTCACTCCTGGTATATTTCTAGACAAACTAGAATTCAAAAAGATCCATGCAGCCCTGTGTTCACAGCAGCACTACTCACAACAGCCAAGACACAGAAACAACCTAAATGTCCACTGATAGATGAATGGATCAAGGGGATGTGGTATATATCTTTACACACACACACACACACACACACACACACACACACACACACACTGAAATGCTACTCAGCCATAAAAAATAGTGTCATTTACAGTAACATGAATGGAACTAGAGATTACCCTACTAAGTGAAATAAGTCAGAAAAGCCAGAAAGAGAATGATAAATACCATGTCACTTACATGGGGAATCTACAAATGAACATACCTGTGAAACAGAAACAGACTCACAGACACAATGAATGGCCAAGAAGTGGTTGGGGGAGAGATGGAGTGGGAGGTTGGGGTTAGCACATGCAAACTATTATATATAGAATGGATAAGCAACAAAGTCCTATAGTATAGCCAAGGGAATTCTATTCAATATTCTTTAATAAATCATAATGAAAAATATGAAAAAGAATATGTATATAAATATATATATATATATATGTAACTATCTCACTTTGATGTACAACAGAAATTAACATAATGTTGTGTTATACATTGTGCAACACAATGATTTACAACATTGAATTAAAATGTTGTAAATCAATTATGCTTCAAAAAAAGACTTATCATTGAGTTAAAATATAGCTGTCAAGGAAAACTGCATATAATATATATAAAAATTTAAACATATAACACAGGTCACAGTGTTTAAAATGAGAACAAAAAATTTAGATATTTCAAAGTATTGTAGATACTGAACATGAAGTAAATATATTATTAATATGTATGTATGATTTTTATACTCAAATTCCACAGCTTTTGGAATAGATGATATATGAGAAAAATCCTTTAAAATTTCTAAAATAAACCTATTTGAGTAACAACTGTGATTCATAACTGGTATAATTCATTTTATATTGCTAATATTGGCAAAAGGTGATCGTATATTAAATTTCATGAGATTTTAAAATTTTGATTTATATTCTTTGCAGTTTTCTTTCAGATTTAGCTCCTGGAGATCATTCATGAATATAGACTATACATTCCTTGTGTAAATGTTTTACAATTCTTACTATTTAAAGGCAAAATTTTTATATAATGGGCATTTATAAAGTATTTTCTCCTTTAATTGTCTCACTAAAATATAATTTTTGTATACTGTTGTGTACCTATAACCTAAAATATATGGTATAATAAGTAAGAAGAAATATTACTTTTTCTAAGCTTAAATTGAGGCTTTTCTGGTGGTGTGGGAGACCTGGGTTCTGTCCCTGGGTTGGAAGATCCCCTGGAGGAGGGCATGGCAACCCACTCTAGTATTCTTGCCTGGAGAATCCCCATGGACAGAGGAGCCTGGTGGGCTACAGTTCATGGGGTAGCAAAGAGACAGGATTGAGCAACTAAGCACACAACAGCACAAATTTAAATCATTAGAACAAAACAAAATGTTTGTAGGGGTGTCAAGAATTTACACATGCATGAACAGTCATTTTGCTTATTTATAGGAAAATTTAAAATCTTGTATCTAACAGTGTAGAGTTACATAATTATTATCAGAATTAATGAGCTTTAAAGATATTGCAACACTAGTAGAGAATAAACTAGTAAGTAATTGATTACTTGAAAAGCCATAGTTTCTTTCATATTCAGCATTCCTTGTTAGCTACTGATTTTCCATAAGATGTTATAGAAAAACCCGAATGAACATTTTGGCCAATCCAATAATTTCCTTCTTATATGAACAAATTTAGTCCAAAAACTACCTTGAAATGTGGGTTAGGGGAGAGTGAATATTTATGGAAGGACTCATGATTCACAATTGAATTCTCTAGCAAGGTTGCTAGGACTGTGGCTTTGAATCTTGGAGATGACAATGGCTTACAGTGAATGGGATGGACATGTTGGAATATCCTTGGTAGGGTCTTGAGGAAGTGATAAGAAGACTAAGAGATATAGACATGATTAAATAGATTTATTAGGTAAAACCAGAGAACCCCTTTACTTATGTCTTTCCCCAGAGGCCCCCAAAACACTGTCTCACTAAAGCAATGGGGAATGTGCAGATGAGGGGACCACTGGAAATGTGAAAAGGTCAGTGGTAGCTGTCCACCAGATCTCAGACTGGATAACGGGAGATACATTTATGAAAAAGTGGTTACTAGTGTTAATGCAAAGAAGGTCAGTCATAGTGCCTCACTTTCTCAGAGACAAGTGGGTCTAATTCCAATGGGCAATGGCTTCACTGGTGGTTCCAATGGTAAAGAATCAGCCTGTAATGCAGGAGACCTGGGTTCAATCACTGGGTTGGGAAGATCCCCTGGGGAAGGGAATGGCTACCCAACTACAGTATTCTTGCCTGGAAAATTCCATGGACAGAGGAGCCTGGCGGACTACAGTCCATGGTGTTGCCAAGAGTCCATCACCAACTCCCGGAGCTTGCTCAGACTCATGTCCATTGAGTCGGTGATGCCATCCAGCCATCTCATTCTCTGTCATCCCCTTCTCCTCCTGCCTTCAATCTTTCCCAACATCAAGGTCTTTTCCAATGAGTCAGTTATTCACATAAAGTGGCCAAAGTATTGGACCTTCAGCTTCAGCATCAGTCCTTCCAATGAATATTCAGGACTGATTTCCTTTAGGATGGACTGATTTGCTCTCCTTGCAGTCCAAGGGACTCTCAAGAGTCTTCTCCAACACCACACTTCAAAAGTATCAATTGTTCAGTGTTCAGCTTTCTTTATGGTTCAAATCTCACATCCACACATGACTCTGAAAAACATCATAGCTTTCATTAGATGGTCATTTATAGGCAAAGTAGTGGCTCTGCTTTTTAATATGCTGTCTAGGTTGGTCATAGCTTTTCTTCCAAGGAGCAAGCGTCTTTTAATTTCATGGCTGCAGTCATCACCTGCAATGATTTTGGAGCCCAAGCAAACAAAGTCTGTCACTGTTTCCATTGTTTCCCAATCTATTTGTCATGAAGTGAATGGGATCAGATGCCATGATCTTTTTTTTTTTTTTTGAATATTGAGCTTTAAGCCAGCTTTTTCGCTCTCCTCTTTCATTTTCATCAAGAGGATCTTTAGTTCCCCTTTGCTTTCTACCATAAGAGTGGAGTCATCTGCATATCTGAGGTTATTGATATTTCTCCCGGCAGTCTTGATTCCAGCTTGTGCTTCATCCATCTGGCATTTTGCATGATGTACTCTGAATATAAGTTAAATAAGCAGGGTGACAATAAACATCCTTGACAAACTCTTTTCCCAATTTGGAACCAGTCTGTTGTTCCATGTCCGTTTCTAACTGTTGCTTCTTGACCTGCATACAGATTGCTCAAGAGGCAGGTAAGGTGGTCTGGTATTACCATCTCTTGAAGAATTTTCCACAGTTTGTGGTGAACCACACAGTCAAAGGCTTTGGTGTAGTCAATAAAGTAGAAGTAGATGTTTTTCTGGAACTCATTTTTCGATGATCCAATGGATGTTGGCAATTTGATCTCTGGTTCCACTGCCTTTTATAAATCCAGCTTTCTAAATGCCTTTTCTAAAACCTATGGCATTACCAATGTAATTATGCACCAGAGGAAATGTAACTCATAGATATTTAGGAAAATGTTGGTTAGAGAGTCTTATCTGGCTTTAGAGTAGGGGGTCCCACGTTAGAGTGGGATCATAAATGATGTCCTGACCCATACTCATCTCATGGTGGAAAATCAGTCTGATCTCATTCTGTGGTCATTTCTCCTTTTCTTAACTACAAATTGTGGATGAATACAGATACCAGGGGCTTCCTGGGTAGCACAGGTAGTAAAGAATCTGCCTTCAATGCAGGAGACTCTGGTTCGATTCCTGGGTTGAAAGTTCCCCTGGAGAAGCAATAGGCTACCCACTCCAGTTTTCTTAGAATTCCCTGGTGGCTCAGGCAGTAAAGAATCTGCCTGCAATATGGGAGACCTGCGTTTGATCCCTGGGCTAAGATGTCCTAGAGGAGGGCATGACAACCCACTCCAGCATTCTTGCCTGGAGAATCCAATGGACATAGGAGCCCAGGCAGGCTACAGTACATAGTATTGCAAAGAGTAGGATATGACTGAAGCGACTGTGGATGCATGCACACATACCAGATCAGAGATATCTTATAGTATGTGTTTCTTACCCTATGGGATACAAATTATCATGACAGGAAAGACCAAGTGGAAGTGCAAGGCACTAAAACTTCCACTCTGGCCAAGTTAATTAGAAGCACAGTAATGCTCTAAGTGGAATAGTAGAGTTATGTACTATTCAAAGACTTTAAAGTTATAGGTTTGCTCCCTGCCTGCAAACATTAGATGTACAATGGCAGATGACTGTAGATTACTCCCAACTTAACCTAGTGATAACCTCAATCGTACATGTCGTGCAGACTGTAGTACATTTTCTGGAAGAGACTGAAACAGCCTCTGGCCCCCAGTATGTGGCTTTTAATATGATGACTGCATTCTTTTTATTCCCCATCAAGCATGAGCACTTAATTTTCTTGCCTGAAGGCTAAGTTAACTCTACTGTTTTCTACCATGATAGAGTGCAAAAAAGTCTTAATTACCTGAACAGCGCTGAAACCTCTATGCTGTTCTAGTATATCAACACTATCATATAAATTATATCTTGTGAGCAGAAAATGGTTAAGTTTCCTAGATGCCCTGGTGAGAAACAAGTGGGCCAGTGGTAAGGAGATATTGTTGTTCAGTCACTCAAGTCTTGTCCAACTCTTTGCAGTCACATGGACTGCAGCATGCCAGATCTCTCTGTCATTTACTATCCCTTGGAGTTTGCTCAGAATCATATCCATTGAGTCGGTGATGCCATCCAACCATCTTGTCCTCTGTTATCCCCTTCTCCTCCTGCCTTCAATCTTTTGCAGCATCAGGGGCTTTTCTAATGATTCGGCTCTTTGCATCAGGTGGCCAAAGTATTGGAGCTTCAGCTTCAGCAAAACCCTAACAAGATTCAGGTTTTTGCCTCATCAATAAAGTCATTAGATTAGCCTAATGGGGTTAGGAAATGGCTGTTTTAACTGAGTAGCAAGGATATTTCAAGCGATCTCCAGGCACAGGAACTACACTATAGAGTAAGCGTGCAGAGAACCAAGGTCATCACCTGGAGGAAGATCCACACCTGCCAGGAATGCTGGCATTACCCAAAGAGCTCGCTGTTTCTGAGCAAAATGACCAGTTCCAACTGAACTGGATCTCCTCCCACCTAACAGAAGGGAAATACAGCAGCCACCGTGGCTCTCCACCTTTGATTCTCATCAATGTGAAAATGTACTTCTGCAAATGTTGCAGTATTGAAAAACTGCTGTTCAAACTGGCCCTACAAGCTTCACTCCTAGCAACAGAATTATGAGAACTCTCTTTAGCCCACCAGCAATTGGTACTGACCGAGTTTTAAAATTTTACCTATCTGATATGTTTGAAAATATCCCTCATTTGACCTAAATTTCCCCATTTCTATTTAGCTTGAGCAGTCTTTCCTATTCTTATTGGCCATTCATATTCCCTCTTCTCTAAATTGCATCTTTCACCAATTAAAGTTTATTATTTGAGTCAATTGTTAGTTTTAAAACCTATTTACATATTCTGGTTAGTAATCTTTCTCAGTTTTAGGTGCTGCAAATATCTTTTTCCAGTCTGTGTTTTGCAATGCAATTTGTGTGTGATACGATTGAATCTTACAGAAAATGTAATATTAATATGAACTGTAGCAATATTTCCTTTTTTAAACTTTTTTTGTCTTACCTAAGAAATATTTCTTATATCAGTGCACCATAAATAATTGCATATATTTTCTTTTACATTTGGTTTTTTAATGCACAGAAAAAAAAACTTATGTTTAATATATTTAAGGGATCTATCCCTTGCCTCCTTTTCATAACTGGGTGACTTCTCATTATATCGTATTGAGAAATCATTAGTAATTTGCAGCAACATCTCTGCTTTATTTCAAATTTCTACAAAAATATGGATCAACTTCTATACTTTCTACCTTATTTTATTAATACATTTATCTCCATGGGGTCCACTACCATGGCACTGCCTTAATTCCTTGGATTTGATATTAGAACAAATACATCACAGAAAAAAATCCTCTTACGTTGTTATTTTTTTCAAAACCATTTTTATATATTTAATTTTTTGTCTTTCACCTATATTTGAAAATCAGATAGTCAAAATCTACTATGAAACTATTTTGATTGCAATTCTTTGCATAATATTTATAATTTAATTTGTAGACGATTGACTTTTTTACAATTGCAGAAACTTCTTATCCATAAACCTGTTAAATCCAATCACTTTAGTGTTTCCTTAATATCTGAATTATTATTTATAGCACTGCTGAAAAACTTTAAAATGTAAATTTCTTGAATCCTGTTCTTCTGAATGGCATTACCTTGTGAGATTTGTATGTTATTTCATGAGTTCTGGGATCTGGAAGGAAAACTGAATTTCAACTTGCAGTGTTAGAGTATTTCTTTGATAACAGATCTTAAACTATAGTCATTTTTTAAAAATTTAATCCAGAATCCAGAAGATATACAAGATTCATTTCCATTCTTTTTGTTGCTATCTAGATTTTTCTTCTAGGGTGCTCTTTCACTAAGATTGTGACCAGCTTTCTTGAGCTACTAATCTTGCAGTTTTACAGCCTGCCCTGCTTTGTTTGGGTGGAAAGCCTTTTCTCATGAGCCAAAGTGACATTCAAACCCCAACTCCCAATTACAGTATCTTTCTTTCTGCCTTACTGTCAAGAATTGAACTGTCCCAGGCCATGCAGTCTGGTTTAGTTTCCTTTTCATTTGTGTCTCTTTTGAAACCCTGTATGCAATTGAGAGGTCAGTTATATTGCCAAAGTTTGTTTGATATAGTTTGTACAACATTTTTTGGACTGCTATTTCATGGGTTCTCATATTTTCTGGCCCAAAATATAGCTAGAAAAGGGAAATTCAATACAAGATTTTTATTACTAGTATGTTTTATTCACAAAAAAATAACCAAGTAACTTTATGACTTTTGTGAATAATTTAAGTAGCTCTAATTCACAAATAGTTCAACAAAAATAAAGGGGAATGGTGTGGAATTCTTCTGCAAGATCATTAATATATATATGTTAGTAAAGAAGATACATGCTGTGGCTAGTCACTCAGTTGTGTCTGACTCCTTGCAACCCCATTGATTCTAGCCCACCAGGTTCCACTGTCCATGGGGATTTTACAGGTAAGAATACTGGAGAGGTTCGCCATGCCCTCCTCCAGGGGATCTTCCTAACTCAGGGATAGAACCCAGGTTTCCCATACTGCAGGCAGATTCTTTACTGTTTGAGCCATCAGGGAAACACAAAGAATATATGATGATATTTAAACAGCATGACCATGGGAAAACCATGGAGTCTAACTTCTCTTGATGTAGATACACACCCCATACATTAAGTGTTAAAATCTCAGAGAAAGTGAGAAGATGATGTTGAGGAAATATTACCAGACATTTTAAAGAATGTTAGCAACTGAAACCAAAGTAATTGTCAGATAATTCCCATAATGCAATGATTTCAAGATGCTCCTCTCAAAATTTGCAGAAATTTGAATCATCTGTATTCGTACATGCATACTGAGGGCTATGCAATACTAACTAGTGCTCAGAATTCTTAGTTTAATTCTGACTGAGATTTATTGGTAAACTTGATTATTGTAATCAATTATGTTTTAAATACCTTATCATATGTAAAATTTAAAGTAACCCACCTATAAAAGATCCCTTCCAAAACTCAAAATTCCTGTGTTTGAATTAGATAATCAACCTTGAGGACAATCTACTCTAGCCATTACATTTTGGTAACTAATGAATAAAACTTAAATCAGTTTTACTACTTTTACTGGGTTTTACTTATGATTCTTTTTCATGGCATTTTGAGCCAGACTCTTAACTTTTATCCTTTTTTAAAATAAGTATTTTTATAAGGATATTTTGAGATTGCATATAATACATAATCTAATAAAATTTGCTATTCAAGAATTGAATTGCCCATGTTATGTCATCTTGTTAAATATTCTTATCATCTTGCATCTTAAAATCACAAGTACAACGATAATTTCTGTTGATAATGAAGATCCTAAAATGCTTTCTGAATCATGAAAGAAAGACTAGATTAGGTTCAGCATAGTTTTAGTTCCAAGTGACTCATCTGTCTCATTAATCTCCTAAATTAAGCATCAAAGTCCTTCAGAGTATTTCTTTAGAGAAACTCATACTCCATGGCATTTATCAAAGTGTTAAAATGGGTTTCTTTTTTTATTTTAGGTGGAAAAATATTCAGGTTAAGATAGGATTGCACTTTTCACTACCTACTAAATATGTGGCTTCAACCAACTGATATAATCTCCTCGGACACTTGACTTTATCTGTAAGAATGGATAATAATGTGTTACTGAATGTGTTGTTTGACACTGCAGACAATATGCTTAGAGAGGATTGAACCTAGTAGTAAGTACTCTTATTCTCTTAAATGTCACTATTTCACTAATACTTTTTAGCGATTGTTTTTATTATGCTTCTATTGTTTCCAACAAGAAATTAATCCTTATATTCTATAATACTCAATCCAAAGTTTCCCAACTTACTATCAGCAGAGAAATGAGATAATTCATGGAATAACAATTTTCATTACTATATACAATTTTCTTGTGGATCTTAAGATCCTGGTTCTCTCTGATTCACAATTTCTTCACCTGATACATGAAATTCAAATAAACTGTGTAATTTTGAATCTGTCGCTTTGGCTTTTCATCTGAAACATGAAGCTGATGGGCCTATGATTGTGAAGACTGAATTGTTAAGAATACCTTTGGAATTCATACAGCATGGTATTTGAGAAATACATGTCACAGAATAATATTAGAAACCTCCCCAAGTCTCTATTGCATGACATGATCTTCATTATTAAAGATACTTCATTACTTCCCATGACAGCATCAAAATTGCTCTTCCCTCCTCTTGTCATTATCCTCTCTCTACTGTCATGTATCCACATGTTAAATATTAATTATGTATTAACCTTTGTTATGCTCTTGCCTGAGTAAACTTGGGCAAACTTATGAGTTAAAGACCAGCCTCAGAAATTGACATGTTCATGATCTCCTTTCACTACTGCAGCCCCACTGATTAAAATTCTGAAATTTTACTCTTTGGTTAACACTTATTTAGCAATCCTGGGAATTTATATTAGAAAAATAATCAGACATACTACTTGTATGTGGGAGCTCTAATCCTGCTGAAAGTAACAGGCATGTGTATAGATGAATTGAAATATTTTTGAGGAAGGACATTACTGTTTATACCATTATATTATTATATTGCATTCTCATTCACTTATACATTCACTTATACTTTTTAACTTCTTAGTTATAGTGTACATTTCCTAAGGGCAAGGAGTGATTCATATTTTTTAAATATCTTATTCACAATACTAAGTATATTATAAAGGGACATAATAATATTATTTGGGTAATTGAATAAAACAGATGCTTATTATTATCACAACATTTCCATTATTCAGAACTTTAAATTCTGTTAATAATCTCTACTTTGTAAACAAATCTGATGTTTTAAGAATTAGAAATGCAAAGGCAATGTTATGTATAACAGTTCATGGGAGAAAGTTGGAGTTATAATAAGGAAGAGAGGATACTCAAGTAAAGTGAAAATCACTCAGTCATGTCAGACCCTTTGCGACCCCATGGGCTATACAGTCCATGGAATTCTCCAGGCCAGAATACTGGAATGGGTAGCCATTCCCTTCTCCATGGCATCTTCCCAACCCAGGGATCGAATCCAGGTCTCATGCATTGCAGGTGGGTTCTTTACCAGCTCATCTACCAGGGAATCCTGAGGATACTGAAGGATGGAAAAAAAATAAGGAATGCAAAAATAATAAAGTGCTGCTCATTCCTATCCTGATAGCACACTAGTATCATGTTAGCTTTCCATAGAGCCAATTCCAGAGAAAATTTAGAAGAGGGTGACATGTATTTCAGAAATAATAAACAAACTTACAAAATGCTTTTAGGAACACTTGGGTAGACTCAATGCTGTCTTGAACTGCTGATACAGATGGTGGTAGTGGTTTAGTCCCTTAATCGTGTCCAACTCTTGTGACCCCGTAAACTGTAGCCCACCAGGCTCCTCTGTCCATGGGATTCTTCAGGCAAGAACACTAGAGTGGGTTGCCATTCCCTTCTCCAGGGGATCTTCCAGACCCAGGACTCAAACCCCAGTCTCCTGCATTTCAGGCAGAGTCTTTTACAAACTGAGCTACTAGGAAAACCCTATATAGATAGAATAATATGAAGATGTCAGTAAAATGATAAGTTGAAAGGAATAATTTTACTTAACTTATTCCTTTCTCCCATGTTGGTACTTCACATGGAAATTTTCTGCAACAGCTCAGATTCTAATAAAGAGGAAGGGAGAGCCCAATACAGCATAAATATCACTGGGTTAAGGAATCTATGAAAATTGGTGCTTATGAACCAAGTGAGCTGCCCTTGAGAACTTGTACTTCAAGTTCTCCTCATAGTCTTCAAAGCTGAGGACACAATGTTTCTTGCAGTACTGCTTTTCACTAAGATCTAGATGGGAAGAACCCTGACAGTTGACTGGCTGTGTACCATGAAATTGAATGGTGCATGAGGTTTCTGTGGTTTCTTGGCTCTCCTCCCAGAGGTTCTGGCCACAGGGCTGGCTTTTAGCCCCTTGTCAGCAAAGATGACCAAATAGAAGAGCACATACTTTCAGCAAAACTTATGCTCATAAATAGTCAGCCAACTGGGAAATAATATTCTAAGTAAAGATGAAAAACTCATCAGTTTTTACCAACTGAGGAGAATTCTTAGAACAAATGGTCAAGCATTTAAAATGTATATAGTTATAAACAAAATAATTAATATGAAATAAAACACTACATTATAAAAATAAATTTTAATTACTGAATATTATAGTGTATGAAATGAAGTTCTCAATAAAATAAGCAAGAAAATGATGACAGCCGAAAAACAATTGCTGGGATGAAAATTTAGATTGAGAAAATGCAATCAGAAAAAATAAAAATATTAACAGCCATGGCTGGTAGATATAGAGGGACCAATTTCAGAATAATCGAGAGAAAGTGAAATAATCAGAGAACGTGAAAAAAAATAAGTGGAAAAGAGAATATACTCAAAGAAATAATGGAAATATTTCCCATCATTAAAGAAAAATGGGGAAAAAATAAAATCTAAAATTAAACATGTAAATTCTATGGCAAACAGAAGAGAGAAGAAAAAAATTCACACCTAAGTCTATGGTAGTGAAATGTAAAAATATCAATACTGAAGAAAAACTTCTAAAAATATGCAGAAAGCAAAAGCAAATTTTAAGAGGTTATTACTTATAAAGAAACAAGAAGCAGATTAATATCATATTTCAACATTCAGTGCAAGAAGGAAATACAGTTAGGTTAACATATTTGAATAAGAAGAACTTTAAACCTAGAATTTTATATCCAACCGAATCATCATTCAAAAATGTGAATGTAATAAAGATATTCTCGGATAACCAGGATCCCAAAGGGTTGATCACGTATGAATCCACAGTCAAACACTCTTGAAAGAAGTACTCAAGAGAAAATAAACAAATACAAGAAAGTGTTACAACAGAAATGAAAGGTAAAGTTTATTATTGCCTACTGAAATTCTACTAAAGAACAAAGTAGAGGAAGAGGAAGCAAAAGAGGAGGAGGCAGAGGAGGGGAACGGGTCAGAACTAAAACCCTAGACAACACCAACTTAATGATAGGTGACCAAAGCAAGAAGCAGTTCAAAGCGATATGTAAGCATGACATAATGCGAGTTTTGTTAGGTGTTATTAGGTATTACTTTTTTAATTAAGAAGGATAGATAAATATGAGTATGCATCTTAAGATAACTGCCATAAGAATGAAAATAACACTTCTCAAAAATGTTAATATTAAAAATTGAGATAAAAGAAATAATACTGTAAATGGAAAATAAGAGAGACAGGTGAAATCAATCCTAAATTTTAGCACTAGTCAAATACACGGAAGCTATTCAAACTAAACTATTAAAATTCATATGCTTTGAAATTAAATTAAAAACAAGCAGATTTCAGCCATATATTGTTTTCAGGAGATTTACTCAACAAAGAGACACAAAAGTTTCAGAATATAAGTTTAAGAAAAAAATCATCAAAATGTAAGAAAAAAATCAGACAAATGTCAATTAAAGGCCAGCTGTGTACTACTTTTGGCAAAACAGAATTTCGGTAAAAGAAATCATAGAGCAGAAATATTTAATCATCATAAAATATATGGCTTTAACAATGCAGTTGCAAAATATATAAACCTACAACCAAGAGCTACAGAACCGGGAAGATGCATAAAGGCACTTAACACACCTGTCTCAGAAACATATAGATCAAGCTGAAATAAAAGAGGCTATGTTACTAAAGATAAAATAACATTATTAAGTACAAATAATGTGCATATTTGTTAAACATAATTGTATTGGTTATATACATCCATATATGTGCAAGATACATACATGTATGTATGTATGTATTTAAATGTACATATATACACATAACACATAGTACTGTTAATCTTCATGGCTCAGTGGTAAAGAATCTGCCTGCCAAAACAGGAGATGCAGGAGACGCAGTTTAGATCCCTGGGTCAGGAAGATCCCCTGGAGAAGGAAATAGCAACTCACACCAGTATTCTTGCCTGGGAAATCCCATGGACAGAGGAGCCTGGTGGGCTACAGTCCAATGGGGTTGCAAAAGATTATAGCGACTAAACACCACCACCAACTGCAGAATTCCACATTAAACGGAGAGCACACAATTTTTAACTACACACCAAAATTTTCAAACAATTTTCTATAAAGTCTTCAATAAAATCCAAAAGTCAATACAGACTTTATCCTTCTTTGATGTAAGATTATACAGATTATATTCTCTTCCATGCAAAAAATAATAACTGTAAAACCATCAATATACTAACTGTTGACAAATTTAATTCTCTATCCTAATCTCTTTTGGATCCATTTTTACAGAACCCACTGCCTACTTGGTCCTTCTACTTGAGCATTCAACTGATATCTCAAACACAGTATGTCCAAAATTTAACCTCAGCCATTCACTCAAACTTGCTCTACTCACCATTCACTCCATTTCAGATGATGGCAAATGAGTTGCTCTTTGGCTGATATTGCATGTCTTTCTCCATAGTTTGGCTCCTCTTTGCAAATCATCATACGCAGTAAACACTGGAACCACACTCAGAGATGGAGATTCCACTCAGGAGCTTGTGGAAGGAATGTTCCTGTGCCTGAGCAACAGCTGTGGGGGAGTGAATACTCGGGAAGCAGAACTGGGCAAAGGAAGAAGTGACCAGCAGTTGCAATGGTGGCCTCAGCTGATTTCACAGAGAACTCTGGAACTGGAACTGCTCTTCAGGGATTCCCCTCCCCCACACACCACTGAACACTCAATAGATATTAGCTGCCCCCAGGACAAACAGTTCCATACACCTAAAAGCAATTTCTGCAGAGGGAACTCGTGAGAGTCATCAGCTGCCAACAATCTCGGTGCATGGTGGGGTCAGAACATCACCAACAGTACTCACTACACTTCGCTTCCTTCAACAACCCAACAGATCTCTCTTTGTTTCTATCCTTGATTCTGTAATGCCTACTAATACACAGCAGCAAGGATGTTTATGAACCATGGATCAGATCATGCTATTCCTTCACTTGTAGTCGTGAATTACTCCTGTCTCCTACTAGAGGCCGAAGTTCTTTCTACTATGATAAAAGATTCCCAGACATTGTTTGCATCAAGCAAAGTTTCTGCCAGGAGAGGCAGGGAAAATGTGATGCAAAGGAGAGGGCTTAGGCTTTATGGGTGAGGCCCTTCAGATTAATCATGGGAGTAATTTAGAGACAATTAGTTCAATGCACTGTGGGTTTACAGCTGTAGTGTATGTGAAAAGAGCAGCTCCTCTGAAGATCCTCTCCTCGACCAAAGACAGGAGTAGAACTTTAAGCAGAAAAAGCCACAGTAAGCGTTTCACAAAGAGAAAGTATAATAGGTAAATTCAAACCTATTAGTTCAAAGACTTATCTTGTCCTATCAGAACAGGTTGTGGAGCTCTGTGCTAATGAAATGCTGTATAGTTTGTGGTTTCTTAGGATCCATACTTACTCACCAAGTCAACTATGCTGAGTCCATACAGCATAGTTAAGTCATAGCTAGCAAAGGTCACAAATTTACTTTCAGGCAAGTATTGGTCAGTTTCCTAAGAAGCAATTGTTTCTATACTTTCAACTATGTCTTAACTGCTTTCTATCTCACAATCCGTTACAACTTTCAGCCTTAGCATGATGTATGTAGAAAAATTAACATGCATATGTGTAAGAATAAGCAAAAATCTTTTCTACTGATGGATGAAGAGATCCTACATGCTCTGGGATGACTTTCTTTTTGCCAACAACTACCTCTCCTACAGCCACACCAGAACCTTGCTACTCTTACATGACACCAGGCATTAGACTTTGCACTGGCTGTTCCCTCTTCCTGAGAACTCTTTTCCCAGGTATTTCAAAACACTCTCCCCTCCTTCAAATATTTGCTCAAATTTCACTCCTCAAGGATGAAATTTATATCTCTATTTATTGAAGCCGACTTCCCAGGTGGCTCAGTGGTAAAGAAGCTGCCTCCCAAGCAAGAGATGAAGATTTGATCCCCTAGGTCAGTAAGATCCCCTGGAGAAGAGAATGGCAACCCACTCTGGTAGTCTTTCCTGGAGAATCCCATGGATAGGGGAGCCTGGTGGGCTGCAGTCCATAGGGTCCCACAGATTCGTACATGACTGAAGTGACTTAGCATGCATGCAAGTTGACTAATGCAATTTTCATTCCACTACAATGAAATTTTACATTTTACTGCCACCCATACAAAATATTCACGGAGTTATATCTCCTCATAAACCATAAATTTCAATTACCTTCTCTGTTAAATTATCTGCAAGAATTCAATGCTTAAGAGGAATTGGCTATCCAGAGATCCTAGAATAATCTTTATAAATTAAAATATATGCAATGAGGAAAATTAGTTAATATAATGAAATAGATGGGAAAACAGTGGAAACAGTGTCAGACTTTATTTTGGGGGGCTCCAAAATCACTGCAGATGGTGATTGCAGACATGAAATTAAAGGACGCTTACTCCTTGGAAAGAAAGTTATGACCAACCTAGATAGCATATTAAAAAGCAGAGACATTACTTTGCCAACAAACGTCTGTCTAGTCAAGGCTATAGTTTTTCCAGTAGTCATGTACGGATGTGAGAGTTGGACTGTGAAGAAAGCTGAGTGCCAAAGAATTGATGCTTTTGAGCTGTGGTGTTGGAGAAGACTCTTGATAGTCCTTTGGACTCCAAGGAGATCCAACCAGTCCATCCTAAAGGAGATCAGTCCTGGATGTTCATTGGAAGGACTGTCATTGAAACTGAAACTCCAATACTTGGGCCACCTCATGTGAAGAGTTGACTCACTGGAAAAGACCCCGATACTGGGAAGGATTGGGGGCAGGCGGATAAGGGGATGAGAGAAGAAGAGATGGCTGGATGGCATCACTGACTCCATGGACATGAGTTTGGGTAAGCTCCAGTAGTTAGTGATGGACTGGGAGGCCTGGCGTGCTGTGATTCAATGGGTCGCAAAGAGTCGGACACGACTGAGCGACTGAACTGAACTGAATGTATCATAACTGCTGGAAAAGTATAGATCTCACAAGCAACCCAAAGAAACTTTTATTTATTTACTTAAGTAGTCTACCAAAGTGTCCAATTTGTTCAGTGAATTGTTGCTAATGGAAGATGCGGTAAAAGTCTCAAATTACTAACTCAAGCTTCATTTCTTTCTGCTTCTACTACCTGCTGAATGGAAGGAATGGAAAATAACACTGCAGTTGACATGGGCAAAGCAAAACGTGGAAAAGTAGTGAAAAAGGAATCACTTGAAAATATATAAAAAAAATGATACTTAGGTGGTCTGTACTTCTATTTTTACATACTGGCATCAAAATCAAAATAAAGGGATATGTTGAATAGATATTTTGCTGAATAAAGAGAAATAACCTCAAAACTGACTGATTAGTTTGCTTTTTGTAAGCATGACAAAGAATTCTGTGTTAGGAATTTAGATATGTAATTTCAACATATTATAAATATAATGTTCTTTGTAATTTTTATATTGCAACAAAAAGAGTATTAATACAACAACCAAATAAAATGGACAGAAGCCTATATTTGTTTTGGAAATGTAGAATAATAATAAAATGTAAGAAACATACATATTTTGAAATAAGTAAGCAAATCTTATTTCAAATAAAGATTTGAAATAAAAAAAAAAACTGAAATAAAGCTACCCAAATCATCTTCAGACCAGAAGGAATACAAAAGACATGGGCTTAAAATGCTACTTACAAGCCCTTATTTAAGACAAGGAGGCAGAAATGACCTGGTTTTAAAGCTCTTACACTTGAACCTATGTGATTGGAATATTTTTATCCTGTGAAGTAGAATTGTTAAGGAATCAATTTCTTTCAAATTGAAGTAATAATGTCCCTAAAGCAAACATCTGCCTTATTTCAACGCTTCATAATGACAGTGAATCAAGCAAACTATACAATGACAGAGATGAATTTAGAGTCAAAGCAAATAAAGATAAGAGCTGTAGCAAACCCTTGGGAAGCTTTGTCTGGCCAAACCCTCAGAGCTGAATGGTTTAGCTGAAAATGGCTCTGTGATTTTCTTAGACTGTTTACTATTCATCAGGAAAATAAGCATTTCCATAAATTTTGACCAAAGAATAAAACTAAATATTTTTCTAGTAATGACCACTCTGTTGGCAAAATGTGAAATATGAACAGCTCCAAATTGCTTACAATCAGTAAAAGATAGGGTACATTACTGCCTATTGTTTGTCTAACCTAGAATCTTATTTACTCAGATGGTTAGGTGTTGAAATATTCTACAAACGGAGAAAAGAGAGTGTAAATATTTTTAATCTTTCATTAGTTTAATGGTACAATTATCCTCTATCTATCTGCTGCTTAAACTTCGGAAACTTTAACTCCTGAGAAAGCTGGACTAATTAAATTAAATAATGCATGTAAAATATACTGAGATTCATTTATAATAAGCACTTGGTAAGCATCAGATTTTATTATTTTTTAAGCTATTATATAAGTGTTAAGGGAAAGGAAAAACAAAGTTATACAGTACCTAGTACATGTCATGACTAAGTATCATGTCAGGTACAGTTTTTCAAAATATATATTCAGATCAAGGAAATTCACCACTGCTGCTGCTGCTGCTAAGATTGCTAGGAATTTTTAAAATAAGTATCTATTTTTAATAAACATATATTGAATTTTGTCAAATGCTATTTCTACATCTATTGAACTAAGCAAATGATTTTTTCTTTATTCAGATAATATAGTATATTATGGTGATGCTTTTTTCAAATGTTAGAATAATATGACAATAGCAGAATAAGTGGAAGTTCTTTGTGAGGTAGGTTCTTGTTTTATAGGAAGGTTCAGTTCAGTGAATTCAGGTTCACTGAATTTGTTGCATGAGCTTATAATTCTGTATCTATGTTCATGAGGAACATTAAACTTTGATTTTTCTTTCCCATAATGTCCTTGCCAGTTTTTGGTTAAAAATTTATGCTGCCCTTATAAAATATATTCCTGGGTGAGAAAGATCCCCTGGAAGGAAATGGCACCCCACTCCAGTACCCTTGCCTGGAAAATCCCATGGTAGGGAGCTTGGTAGGCTGCAGTCCATGCGGTCTCTAAGAGTTGGACACGACTGAGCGACTTCACTTTCACTTTTCACTTTTATGCATTGGAGAAGGAAATGGCAACCCACACCAGTCTTCTTGCCTGGAGAATCCCAGAGACGGAGGAGCCTGGTGGGCTGCAGTCTATGGGGTCGCACAGAGTTGGACACGACTGAAGTGACTTAGCAGCAGCAGCAGCAGCCAGTATTCTTACCTGGGAAAATCCCATGGACAGAGGAGCCTGGTGGGCTATCATCCATGGGGTCATAAATAGTTGGACATGACTGAAGCAACTTAGCATGTATAAAATACTTTGCAAAATGTCCCTTCTTTCCTGAAAGGTTTCCTCTAAAATAGGTGTTATTTCTTCCTGTAATATTTGGAAGAATTTGTCAGTGGGTTTGGGTCTGAGCTTGGAATTTTCTTTGTAGGAAATTTTAAATGTGCTTTATTTCTTTAGTATTTATAAATCATTGTGATTTTCTATTCTTTCCTGATTCAAATTTAGTAATTATATACGTAAGACACACAACCTTTCTAATTTACTGACATGATTTTTAAAATCATAACCTCATCATCTTTTTAATATCTATGAGTTTTATAGTAATGTTCTTACTTCTTTCATGATACTACATTATAGTGGTTTCTCTGTGTTGTTTTTTTTTTTTTAATTTCAGTCCAGGGGTTATCAACTGCATTAGCCTAATAGCAGAACCAAATTTTGACTTTATTTCTTTTACTATTTGCTTCTATTTCATAAATTTCTTCTATGTTTTTTATTTATATAATTCCATATTTTGTCTGATATTCTCTTTCTGAGACTATTGATTTTTTTACCTTTCTTGTTTAATAATTGAGTTAAAAGTTATGATTTCTAAGTTTAACATTGCTAATTATTAGAGAAATGCAAATCAAAAACAAAATAAACTATCACTTTACATATGTTTCAGTGGCCATCGTTAAAAGGTCTACAAACAACAAATGTTGGAGAGGATGTGGAGATAAAGGAACCCTTGTACATTGCTTATTGGAATGAAAATTGGTGCAGCCACTATGAAAAGCAGTATAGAGGTAACTTTAAGAACTAAAAAAAGAACTACCATATGATCCAGTAATTTTATCCAGAAAAAACTAAAACACTAGTTCAAAAAGATATAAGCATCCCAGTGTTCACTGCAGCACTATTTACAAGAGCCAAGATATGCAAACTACCTAAGTGTCCATCAACTGATGAATGAATAAAGATGCGGATGTAACTGGAATGTTACTCAACTATAAAGAGAATGAAATACTGCCATTGCAGAAATGTGTATGGACCTAGAAAATACGCTTGTGAATTTAAGTCACAGAGAAAGACAAATACTATATGACATCACTGTATGTGATATCCAAAAAGTAACACAGATGAATGCATATGCAAAATAGAAACAGACTAACAGAAATAAAGAAACAAATTTGTGGTTAGCAAAGGGGAGAAGGACTGAAGGAGGGGCAAATTACAGATATAGGATTAACAGGTATAAGGTATTCTATAATCAAATAAATAGGCATCAAGGATTTATTATATAGCACAGGGAATTATACCCATTATCTTGTGCATGGGTGAATGCCCAGTCACTAAGTCGAGTCTGACTCCTTGGGGCCCCATGGAATGTAGCCTGCTGGGCTCCTCTGTCCATGGGATTTCCCAGGCAAGAATACTGGAGTGGGTTGCCATTTCCTGCTCCAGGGATTGAACCTGTATCTCCTGCATTGCGGGCAGATTCTTTACCGCTGAACGACTCTGGAAGACCCTGTAATAACATATAAAGGAACATAATCTCCAAAAATACCGAATCACTATGCTATACACCTGAAGCTAAAACAGAATTTACTATCTGTAGTAAATCAAATTTACTTCAAAATAATTTTTAAAATACACAAGCAAAAACAAAAATGTTATGCTTTCTTACTAACCACAGTTTAGCTGCATATTGCCAATTTCAATATAGTGTTTTCATCATTAATCATTTCAATATTTTCTAATTTTGATTATTATTTCTCCTATCAAGAGTTATTTAGGAGTGCAGTTCTTAATATCCAAACTTTTGGAGATTTTCTTATTTTTTAAAAGTTTAATTCCAGCTTAATTTCATATCAAATGAAAAATAATGAGTGATTTAATTTTTTTGAAATATGTTTAGACTTATTTTAAATATTTGGTCAACTGTTGTAAAAGTTTCATAAATACTTGGAAAATAAGATATATTCTGAAACAGTTTCTGCATTACTGAATTTTCACATTGGATTTCTTTGTCTTCTTCCTGAAGATCACCCTTTAGTATTACTAACTTTTGTGTGTGTGTGCAGATCTGGGTAACAAATAGTTGATAACTTGCATTTGCTTATAATATTTTAATCTGTTTTTCAGTGGTTATTTCCTTATGTAAAGAATTTTAAGCAAATGGGTTCTTTCTTTCAGCACTTGAAAATACAACTCATTTATCTTCTGGTATTCAGTATTTCTTTTGAGATGTCAGCTGCCTGTCTTATATGTTGTCTCTGAAAGTAAAATGCCATCCCCACCCCACCCCCACCAACTCTGGCTACTTTTAAGATGCCCTTTTGTGTTTGGTTTTGGCAGTTTGCAAGTATGTGCCTGGGTATTGCTTTTTTCAAATTTTTGCTGTTGAAAGTTTGCTGAGATTCTTAAATCTCTAGCTTTGTGTCTTTCATCAATTTTCGGAAATCCTTAGCCACTGTTTTGTCAAATATATTTTTATACCTCTACTCCATTTTCTTTCTTTTCCTTTTCTGAGATTCCAGTTACAGCTACAATACATCTTCTCTCATTAGACTCTGTGTTCCTAACCCTTATTTTATATTATTTTTTTTTTGTGGCAGATCTACGATTTTTTAAGAAAAATATTTATTTTTAATTAAAGGATAATTGCTTTACAATATTGTGTTGGTTTCTGCCATACATCAACATGAATCAGCCATCATTATATTCTTAATGTTTTTGATCTTTGGGCAATATTCTATACATTTTTTTCCGGATCTGCATCTGTTCTATTTCTTCTATATGCAGCTAGATCAAATCTACTCCTGAACAGAGTTATAAAATTTTGTTTTTCAATTACATAATTGCCTTTTTAGCCTTTACATTTTCTACTTATCTACTAAAATCTTCAAACTTGTCTTTTTCTTTCCTGAACATTTTAAGTGTAGCTGTTGTATAGTCTGCTTCTAGCAACTTTGTACAGATACACTCTCCTGTTTTTGATCATGTAAATTTGTTTCCAATGTGCCTGCTTATTTTTCATTGATTTGCAGATATCATGTATGAGAAATACATATAGGATTTAAAACTTTGGATATTTATATATTCCTATGCAGAAGAACTCTATTTACTTTTTGCAGGAGGCTATGGTATAGTACTTCAGCAACATTATTGACAAGTTAGCCATATCATTCAGAACTTTATTAATTTTAACCTGGTTTTCAGATCTTGTGAAAGTCAGACTATCTCCAGTTCATCCTTTAAGGTTTCAACCCTAACTCTAAGTGTTTACCAGCTAATCTGACACCCCACCTTCAGAGGGTCCTAAAGCTCTTTTTCATTCAACTAGATCAGAAGCTGGTAAACTAGATTTTATTTGACCAAGATCAGAAGGCAAATGTGGCATACTGCTTGTTTTTGTAAATAGATTTTACTGGGACACAGTCTTGTTCATTCATTCACATATCTATGACTGCTTTATCACTACAATGGTAGCAGATTTGAAGAAGTACAGCAGAGAGCTAAGAGCCACAAAGTTGAAAATATTTATTAGTTAATCCTTTACTGAAAAAGCTGGCTGATCCTGGAATTGGCTCTTGACCCTGATGCAAAAGCTCTAGAAAACCCAAGCATTTAGAGTTTCTCTTGGTGTCCTATATCTCTAAAAATCCTGAACCATACATTCTGATACTGCCTTATTAGCACTCTAAGTTTTTGAAATAGAAAGTGTTTTCTTTCCACCCAGCTATTTATCCAGTCTTTCTCAGTGGGAGAGTCATGCAAAACCCTTAGGCCAACATTACCCCAAGTGGAAGCCTCTTCCAGACTATAAGAGGAAAAGAAGAGGGAAAACTTCAGTAGGTAGTCTTTACTATGAGTAAAGCATGAAACAAAATCTGTTGGGTAAGATAAAAGGTAGCAAACCCCTTCTCTTGATGAATTAAAATCTATGAATTAAATTATGTAGTGATAATACATTATGTATTCTTTGAAAGTGAAAGTGAAAGCTGCTCAGTCGTGTCTCACTCTGAATTTTCCAGGCAAGAGTACTGGAGTGGGTAGCCTATCTCTTCTCCAGGGGATCTTCCCAACCCAGGAATCGAACCCAGGTCTCCAACATTGCAGGCAGATTCTTTACTAGCTGAGCCACCAGGGAATGTATCCTTCAATTCTCTCATAATAAGTAGGATGCCGTGGTCATACTGATTGGGCCTAGTAAGGCCATATCTGCGCTTTGTGAGGTCCATGGAGTCTTATGAATTTTAGAATATTTAAAATGGTCATTAACAATGATGAATATCAATAGAATATCAATGTGAATATGATGTTTATGTAAGTAGACAGTCAGAAATCAGTCTCCCCACTTCCTAACACTATGTTCAAATTTTCCGAATCTAATTATCTTCCTCCTTTTAAAAATGAACTTAATCACTTTGTAGAATTGACTTGAGAACTAAAGGAGATGACACACACAGCATGCCTACCAGAGGCGGCTCAATCCCTGTTCATCTTTCTGTTTGAAGCAAGATTCAGGATCATGGACCACCTCCCTGCTCCATATTGGTACACCTGGGAGATAACGCATACACCTACAACTAACACAGACCGATTAATTCTGAATCTTTCAAGGTCAAGTCAGGCTATGCCCAAGTGATTCCTCTGTTCATTCAGGGTTAAGAACCACTGAACAAGTAAAGATATCTCAAGTTAGACAGACTTGTGCTCAGATTTTGCCACCACTGTGGGAAATCTTAGTTCAGTGGCATTTTATCACTTTTAATTTACCTCTCGATACCCCAGTTCATAAAGCACAGATAAAATCACTGTGAAAAGCTACTGAGAAATTAGCTAACGATGTATGTAAACGTCTTGACACACAGTAGTTACTTGATACATGGAGGCTTTTAGTAAATTTTCTTGCCAGTCTGTTCTTTTCTGACTTAAATTTAGGTTTTCATTACCCTGTGTTTTTACCATGATCATTTTCCTCAGCCCCCAATTTCCCTATATCTCATCATTCCTCTTGTCTTTGAATAGTTCTGAACGATTTTCTCAATCACCAAAACTCAAGTGACCATTCGTACATAATGACTCTCCATTTAGTTAGTCTGTCTTTGTACAGTGCATGTTACTTAGCCCTCAGTGAAATTACCTTTAATTTTTGTGTATGAACCTGTCTCTGTCTAGCAATATGACTTTATTCCCAGTGCTTAGAACAAACATGGCTTAGAAGGCATTCATAATTATACATAGACTGAATGCACTGAATTCTGACCTAAAACTACAACTAAAGAACATTGTGTTGACTAACTCTTTTCAAAATTCTTTAATTTATTGCAATTAGGTGTGCATGCCATATCTATGAATTTGTCTGACATTTTTTTTAGAATACATGCTCTTTGAGATTAGATTCAATTTATTTTGCATGTTGATCCACTCTGCATCTAGTAATAAATATGACAATAAATCAATCAACTAATTTGCCCTTTAAAAGACAAAAATGGCTGGCAAGAGCAAAAACAATTAGGGCATATGATATATGTTAAAACTGTTAAGGCTGCATTTGTGTCAGGATTAAAATACAGAGAAGCAATAGAGTATAATAGATATCATCTTATGCTGTTAAGAAAGAAAAGTCCATCCTAGGACTTTTCTAGAAAGAAAGTGTCCATTCTAGGTGGGCAGTGCAGCAGTAAAGGCTCTTTATGTCTAGCCCATATTCCTGCTTGTATCTTACTTCCAGAATCTGCATTTCTGTACCTGAAGTTTTACTGGTTTTTGTTTTCTTTTCTCATCAATGAAAGCCAAGACTGTTCAAATGTGATAAATGCAGGAATTAAAAGCACAGGAATATCCATCAATTAATGACCCAGTATTTGCTCTAAAATTGCCCCAGCTTTCCTGACCCAGCTGTGATAACTTCCAGGTGTGGCACTTACACTGTCTCCAGATTTTCCCCATCATATTATAAAGTTGAGCCACCCACAGTGTCAGCTAATTTTGAGCCCTTTCTTGACTGTCTCTGCTTCCTTGTCATCACAAACGCACTCCCCTGCCAGCCTTCTTTGCATTTCTCAAATAAATTCCTTGCACTGGAATCCTAGTTTTGGGATTTTCTAGTTATATGCTCTGTAATTCTGAATAAGTAAATTATCTCACATTTGCCTCAGTTTTCTCATCTATAAATTACAGATATTAAATCATCTGTCTCACCACTTTGCTATAAGATTTAAATAGGTTGATAGATGCAAAACACTTAGGAGCCAGCAAATATGTATTCTGCTCTCAGTAAATGGAATTGTCTTATCATTATCTGACTTTACTTTGGCTGATGCCAAGTGCTCTGCATGGATTATCTAGATAACCTTTATAACACCCATAGATTGAAACTTAAAGGGGTGAAGTAACTTACCTAAAGTCTTAGAGAAGATGTGAAAATGGAAACTAAAATTTACTGCCAAGTAAAAATTCTTAAATGAAGGTGTTTAGTGTTATTTTAAATTTTACTTTAATAATAGTAAATTATTTAGCATACTTGGCTGGTAATTTATAGATATATTATGATTAAACAAGTAAAGGAGGTATATGTAAGATGTAGATTTAGAAAATACTTTCCAAATTTCAGTATATAAAAGATTCACTTTATATATATATATATATATGGAACTTTAAAAACTCAGATTCCTAGTCCCACATCTCAGAATATGGATTCAATTGGTATGGGATTATATTTGCATTTTCATCAAGCAGACTGATTGTAAAGCAAGCCTTTCAAGAAACACAATAAGAAATATACTGATAGTTTATTTTATGATTGAGAGCTTCTGACCAGAGGCTTCCCAAGTGGCACTGGTGGTAAAGAACCTGCCTGCCAATGCAGGAGGCATAAGAGATGCAGAGGACTGGTAGAGCCCCTGGAGGAGAGCATGACAACCCACTGCGGTACTCTTGCATGGAGAATCCCATAAACAGAGGAGCCTGGCGGCCTACAGTCCATAGGATCACAAAGAGTCGGACACAACTGAAGTAACTTGGCATGCAGGCACTCACGCACGGCCATAGTATTAAAGAGTTGGACACGACTGAGCGGCTAAGAACAAAGGTCCTAAGGAGCATTATACCAACAACAGAAAAACTCTAATGCTAGAAATGGGGAGGACTAACCTATGTTTGCATTAGTAAGTTGAGAAGGGACTTCTCTGCCAGTCCAGTGGTTTAAGACTTTGCCTTCCAATGCAGTGGGTATGGGTGCCAACCCTAGTCAGGGACTTAAGATCCCACGATTTGGGGTCCCAAAACCAGAACATAAACAACAGAAGCAATATTGTAACAAATTCAATAAAGACTTTAAAAATGGTCCACATTTTTTAAAGATCTAAAAATACAAGTTAGGGAAGCCTCATTAGAATGACATATTAAGACAAGTTTTAAAGGTGTTTGTTTTGTTCTTTAAACACTCAGAACATCTGGATCTTTTGCAAAAGAGAGGTTGCTTACTCTCATGGTGAATAAGTCGTATGGTTTCCACCTATATAAAAATTAAGGGAAAAGCACTTTTTAAGCACCTTGTTTGCAGTTACCACATAGAGTCAGTGGGAGGTTGAACCACTGCACTTTAAGAATAGGTAGAAATAAAACCAGGCTGTGATGTTTGGGTTCTTTGTATTCTGTATTGTGGATAATTCTAAAAGTTAAAATGTAGCATTAAAATTCTCAGAATTGTAAGCATGTACCTCCTTGTTGCCCCACCCTCCCTAGCAAAGATTTCTTGCAAAGGAATGTTTATTAGAAAATGCTCTAACTGGCTGATTCTTTGATCATCCCTACAAGCCAGGAAGTATCTCTGGGTTTTCTGGAAGAGCCAAACACTTGTTTCCTCTCACTGATTAAATAAATGAGATGCTGCAGGGACTGCTGTTTCCCTTCTATTTCCATGGGGAATTCATTTCTCTTAAATGAAAACAGCAAATGGCTACATGATTTAAATTATAACTTTGTACCAAGACATCATTTCCAAATCCTCAAGACTAAAAAAAAAAAAGAAAAACATGAAAAGCAACTAATGTAGTGAGACTATATTGTGCTTTTCCACCGAATCAACAAATAAATTTTAAGCCTATTTCTGCTCTTTTTCTTCCACTTTCCCTTGTAGTTGGCAGCTAGAGTGTTTAAATCAAACAATAACTGGATTATGAATGTCTGCCAATTTCCTTCTTTCTTTGCTAGCAAACACAATTTTTAGATTCCTAGCTGAGTCAACTCATTCCTACATTGAATGGAAAAATTAACCCATGCAGGAGAAACTGACAAAAGCCATGCTTAGTAGTGCTGGGAGGTTTATGATTAACTGTACACTTTTATTTAAGAGAATGAGACTCGCCATTAAAAATAATGAAATGTAAAACTATGTATACAACATATATTGCACTTGGTACTTATCAGTTAATGAATATTTATTGTTGAGTTTGCATATCTTACTATTTACATTCACTAATAGTCTGCACTCATAAGAAAACATAATTTTAAGAATGGAGTAATATTTAATTTTTTTCCTCCTGTTTGTATACAAAACACATTTACCAAAAAAATAAGTTAATAAATAAAACTTTGGTCATCTGATACTTTTTGAAGCACTGTAAGCTCAAGTTTTTCTCTAATACTGACCAAGGGGCAATGAACCATGAGATAACTTTACACTTAGAGAAGGGAGAAGCAGAGGATGAGATGGCTGGATGGCATCACTGACTTGATGGAATGACTTTGAGCAAGCTCCGGGAGTTGGTGATGGTCAGGGAAGCCTTGCATGCTGCAGTCCATGGGGTCTCAAAGAGACACGATTAAGCGACTGAACTGAATTGGCTGGTTTGCTTTGTCAGCTGAAACAAACTAAATCTTTGGGGCAGTATGAGAAAGATGTATCTTGAACATAATAATTTTCTATAGGGAAAATGTCACAAGAAATTTTCATTATTGTTTCTATGATTAACACATATTTTATGTATTCTTATAATTTTGATTATACTTATCAAGTTCTTTATACGAAAAATAGAAGAAACCCTTATAGATAAAAGAAGACTAACCTACTTTTTAGAACAATAGTTCCTCAAGTGTGGTCCCAGCAGATTTTATGAAGGTTACTCAGACCTGGATAATGATTTTTAAGTAAAGGAGGAAGAAAAGAGCTTAAAAGTGGTACTATTGGGATTTAAGGTAAAAGAACTAAGTTAAACTGACAAAGTAGTGGGCATCTTACTGTGGGCCTGACAATCCTGACAATGATGACTGGATCTGTGTTTTTTCTTTTTCCTGATGCAATTTCAAATTGCTATATAGTAAAGACGGGTTGCAGAGAGAGATGGAAAGAGAATAAATGCTATGGAGAAGACAATAAATAAAACTCAATGTTTATAATCTGAAAGGCACTGCACATACTACGGGGGTGTACAAAGATGAATAGTCTCTGATATCAAGAGGTCTTTATGATCAGAGTTAATTTTTACAAGCCTAAACTCTGCCATTAAGGATAGATGCATGCATTTATATTTACTGATGTTCTCAAACTGGGTTGGTAACCATGTGACCCTTACTAAGTTACTGTGTTCACTGTGCCTGGAAGTAGGGTCCAACTCTTTGCAGATATTAACTTAGACAACTTGACCAACTGAGGACTATCAACTCAGACATAAATTTTCTTCATCACCCCTAAAAGAGAGAATGCCAAATATTCTCATATTTTCCAGTCATTGCTAATTTGATAAAACACAGGCAAGAGATTCTTATGCTAGATATATCTCTGTAATGACTATAAACCTCAAACAGCTGATAAACGACATTCAATTCCATGATTTTTCTCAGCAATTCCATGATAAAGAAATATAATACACAATTTTTGAAGATCTAAAAGTGTATTCACCTGGAGAAGGAATTGGCAACCCACTCCAGTACTCTTGCCTGGAAAATCCCATGGGCAGAGGAGCCTGGTAGGCTACAGTCCATAGGGTCGCAAAGAGTCAGACACAACTAAGCAACTTCACTCACTCACTCACTGGAAAGCATATTCAAAGATGAGTTCACAAAAATATTTTGTATTTCAAGAGGAAGCTCAAACCCATGATTGATACAAAACTGATATGATTTCAACAGATCCAACAAAAGGGCAAATTTATGTAACAGGGTAACAGTGCATTCTAAAAAAGTTCTTTAAAAAATGTAGAAATATTTTTAAAGTATATTTTAAGCAGAGGGGAGGTGATAATACTCACAAAATAAGAACAGATACATTTGGAAAAAAATGAAAATTGTTTTAATAAAATATAGTCATTGGGAAAAACTAGGAAGTCTTAAAATCTATGCACAGCTAGTATCAGAATTGGCAAACTACATGGAAGGAGTGAAGAAATGTTTCAAAATGAATCACGAGAGTTAGAGGAATAGAAAATATAAACTAGGTGCAAAATTTAAGAGATAAAGAGCTTACCAAGAAAACTTTAATTATTAGCATTCTCAAAATTGTTAATAGAGAATAGAGATTAAGTGATAGAAAATTATTTGAAATTAAAGAAAGGTATTAATCCTCATATTTGAAAAATGGATATATACTGAGAAAGATGCATTTTAAGCATGTTAACCACATATATTAATATATTAATTAATAAGAAGATTAAAACATGAAAATAAGAGGGGAAGGACAAAGCAATTAGTGTGACAATGATATTAGCTATGATGGAATGGCAAAGAGATTGACTCAGACTTCTAATCTGAGTAAAAGAGACTTGAGCATGTCTTTAAGATATTGAACAAAACGTTCAATCTGTAATCCTATAACAAGTTTTATTTTCCTTCACGACTGAGAGTGAAATAAAAGCACTTTTGACACATTCAGGGCTTCCCAGGTGGCACCAGTGGTAAAGAACCCACCTACCAATCCAGGAGACATAAAGAGATCAGGGTTCAATCACCGGGTCAGGAAGATCCTTGGAGGAGGGCATGGCAACCCACTCCAGTATTCTTGTCTGGAGAATCCCATGGATAGAGGAGCCTGGTGGGCTATAGTCCAAAGGATTCCAAAGAGTTGGACATCACTGATGCGACTTAGTATGCTAGTCATATACTACTAAGAATTTTTACTGCTCACAGACCTGCTATTCTTAAAGCATATACTACAATAAAAGTGTTACATGGACTAAAGGTACAATTACCCAAAGTGATCACAGAAATTAATCAAATAGCTATATAAATCTAAGTCATAATTATGAAATAGTAAGTATTGTCTTAAAATGACAAACTATCCCAATAAATTTAAAATATGGAAACTTAGGAGGTTTAAATCAGCAGGAATTTAAAGTTCTTCATTAAGATATCTAAATATCTAAAATAATACGTATGTTAACAATAAAGTGATAGTCATCTGATAGCTCAGTGGTAAAGAATCTGCCTGTGAAGGAGATTCGGGTTTGATACTTGGGTTGGGAAGAAATCCCCTGGAGTAGGCAATGGCAACCCACTCCAGTATTTTGCCTGAGAAATCCCATGGACAGAGGATCCTGGTGGGCTAGGGTCGCAAAATAGTCAGACACAACTAAGCAACTAAACAAGTCATTGAAAGAGTAAAATTAAAACATGTACATTTCACATAATTGGTGTCATATAGAAATTTAAACACTAGATAAATCTTATGAAAATTCAGAAAAAAAAATCAAAGAAAATAGAGACTAAATAGAACCAAAAAGTTAAAATCTAAATGTATGAGTAATGAATGTTCATATAAAGAGGCTCAACTTTGCAATTTAAAACCAGAGACCTTTAGATTGAGTTTTTAAAATCCAAGTATATGCTCTTTAAAATCGACTATAGTATCTAACAATGTAGAAAGGCTCGGAAATGAAATCTAATGGTTAGAATTGTTAGATTTTTATGAGAAGAGAGAAACTGCCAACAGAGATTTGGGTCTTCTACAGAACCTTCATGAAATCACTTTCCGGCATTGTGTTGAGTCCATGGTTTGGGGTCAATAATGGTCAGATGGTTATTTTTACGGCCCTTCCTACCCTCTGCTTTGCAGGGAAACTCAAAACACTAAACCACCGCTAACTAGCCATCGTGGCTTCTCTTTCTTGTTAGGAAATGTCCATGTCAAAGCTTCAGTCTCCTTCTGGAATACTTTCTATACAAAGTTGCACCTATTTTTATAAAAGACAAAATTCTGTCTTCAAATAACAATGGCCATTACAGGAATTTTTTTTTTTTTTTTTTACATGCTGCCGCTGCTGCTGCTAAGTCGCTTCAGTCATGTCTGACTCTGTGCGACCCCATGGACTACAGCCCACCAGGCTCCCCTGTCCCTGGGATTCTCCAGGCAAGAATACTGGAGAGGGTTGCCATTTCCTTCTCCAGTGCATGCAAGGGAAAAGTGAAAGTGAAGTCGCTCAGTCATGTCCGACTCTGAGCGACCCCATGGACCGTAGCCTACCAGGCTGCTCCGTCCATGGGA
This sequence comes from Okapia johnstoni, assembly GCA_024291935.2. Taxonomy (NCBI): domain Eukaryota; kingdom Metazoa; phylum Chordata; class Mammalia; order Artiodactyla; family Giraffidae; genus Okapia; species Okapia johnstoni. Next base: position 20,264,554 of record CM044321.1, on the reverse strand, counting down.
TTTTCCAGGCAAGAGTACTGGAGTGGGGTGCCATTGCCTTCTCCGAACTAAAAAATAATGTATTTTAGAGGAACTTGAATGAATACAATGAGACAAAATATTAAATATTAAATGGTCAGCTTCTTTAATTAGTATGTAGAGACTCAGAAATAAAATTCTAAATCCAAGACCAGATCCCTCAAGGGCTGTATCCTTCTGACACTGGCCCTTCCTGCACCATTCTTTCTAATCAGACGTGTCTGCACAACACTTATAGTCTTTTTATTCCTTCTGCTCTTTTCTCTGACCTGCTAAATTAGCTACACTTCATTTAGGTTTTCTCAGGAAAGGAATAATCACAATGTAAAACCGCTAGACCACAAGGTAGGGGGTAGATAAACAGAAGTCACATTTAAATTCCAGATCTAAAGTCAAGTTAAGAACTATAATTAAGGATTTTCTTAAACCTTAGGAAGATAAACAGAAATTTTCTGTAGAATTTAAAATGCTGTTATGTAGTCATTGCTCCAGATTATTGGACACATCAACTTATTCATTTAAGTATTAACTCTTCAAATGGAGAAAAGCAATTAAAATCAGCAAGATAGGAAAGAGAAGATTTAAGTGACCCAACTTAGCACAAATTTCAAATTATCTCATGAAAAACAGAGAATAGACTACATAGAGATATTTAAGATATCTTATAAATGTAGGGAATTCAAGTATAATTAAAATCTATCATAATTCTGGAAAGAAAAAACCATGCCCTACGGGATGCTTTGAACATCTTCAAGTGGCTTTAGCACATGTGCTTTCTCTAAGATATCCATATCCATATATATATATATATATATATATATATACACACACACATACATTGGCTTCCCTGGTGGCTATAATGAAAATAGTATATTTATTTTCCAGTGATAATGTCCTTCAATTAAAGAGTGATATTTAAATATACTGGTTATGATGCAGCAGTCAAAAGGAAATACTTCAAATATGGATACCAGCATAAATATATTTAAAACCAGACTGTTGAGTGAAAATACACTCAACAGTATTTTTTTCATGATACAAATACAACAGTGCTATTTGCATAAATTTTAAAGCACAGATCAAGAATAATAAATTGTACATGTTTCCACATGTTCCATAGAAAAGTAGAAAAATATAAATAGAAAAGATACATCATACTCATGAAAGTGAGTTGTCTTCAGAATACAAAAAAGAAATAGATTTGTGCTGGTTGTTAAGAGACTTTGATTTTATAAGTAATGTTCATTTTATTCTGTCTAAAATTTGAGGTACATAATATCATCATATGAGTGCTATTTCATTGGTAGTTGGTTCTGTTATGTTTAACTTCTGCCCTCCGTGAAACACACAACACTAACAGGTAAAGAGAAAGGCAGAATGTTTTAATGAGGATTTCAGACAAGATAAACATCTCTGCAGGACATAAAGATAAAAACAAAAATGGAGAGCAGGCTGAAGTGTTAGACCTGCTGGGCTTCTGATTCAAAATAATATAATAAAGTAGTTTAAAATGTTTCTTTTAAGATGGGAGACTGATCCAGATATATTGTGGAAAGCCATACAGCATGGATACATTTCTTCAGTTATGAAAAGATAATGGGAAAAGTACTTGGACTGAATTCCCCTGGAAGCTATGGATATAGACTTAGAAAAGGACAACACAGATAGAACCCAGAAAATACGAATTGAGCCAAGATATTCAACATCACTGTCATTGCAAAAAAAAAAAGAGGCAAAGGTCATACATGCTATGTGCATGCTAAGTCACTTCAGTCATGCCTGACTCCAAGCCACCATACGGACTGTAGCTTGCCAGGCTCCTCTGTCCATGGAAATCACCAAGCAAGAATACTGGAGTGGGTTGCCATGCCCTCTTCCTGGGGATCTTCACAACCCAGGGATTGAACCAGTGACTCGTGCATCTATCTCCTGTATTGCAAGTGGATGCTTTACATCTGAGCCACTGGGGAAACCCAAAGATCATACACTTTCAGTGAAACAGAGCTGTGTATAAAACTCAATGCAACAAAGGAAGTAAGGTGATGAGCAGGCGCTCGTTATAAGATTTGGACAGCCCTCAGTTAATTGAAAGGGATTTTCCCGGTGGCTCAGATGGTAAAGAATCTTCCTGCAATGCAGGAGACCCAGGTTCCATCCCTGGGTTGGAAAGATCCCCTGAAGGAGGAAAGGGCAACCCTTTCCAGTATTGTTGCCTGGAGAATCCCATGGACAGAGAAGCCTGGGGAACTATAGTCCATGGGTTCACAATGAGTTGGACATGACTGACATACTAACACTTTCACTTTTACAGTGAATGGAAGGAGAGTTCAAAGAAAATGGGAGTGTTTTGGAGTGGGTGTAGTCAGTGGGGTCATACTGATTTCTACATGGGATGTTAGAGGAATGAAGCTAAGATGAGTTGCCTTTGGAAGAGAAGCAGTAGCCACTCAGGTTAGCTGGTGAGGAGGGATGTTTGTGTATCGGTTTCCACGCTTTTTCAAATATACTGGTATAATGGTGGTGGTATAATTTTTGTCGCCTTCCGTCATGATCACAGATAACCCACATCTGATGTTGATATTCTGTGAAAAATGTTGATTTTCAGCATGGGAACATGACAACATATCTGAGGGGAACTAGGCCAGATGCCAGACGTCAGCTGTCAAGAGTGCACTTTAATTTTCTCATCATCATGGAGTGACACTGACATCAATCCTAAAGACCTGTTTCTATACAGGCACAATATGGGCATTGTGGCAGAGGCAACTGCAAAGTTGAATACTGGAGAGGATGCTCAAGGAATGCAGGGCTAAAATATAAATAAATGTGTCTTAAAAATGTATGGGAAAACCCAATTACAAAATCAATGAAGAAATGCCATAATAAGGAAGACAAATTAATAATAGCTTTAAAATAGTAATATGCAAAAGATATATATATATATATATAATTTATATATAATTGAATCACTTTGCTGTATAGCAGAAATTAACCCAACAATGTGTATCAACTATACTTCAATAAAATATATCAAAAAAAAGAAATCCCAGGCCCTTAATTTTAATGAAGGACATCTTTAAAGGTCCATCTCAGCTCCAGAATTGCCCACAGCATGGGCTGTGACCACCATTCTGCCAGCTTAAATTCTTACTCAACTTCAGTTCCTTTTACCCCTTCCAGATATAATCCAGTGAAAAACTTCCTGTATGCAAAATTTCTAGTTCAGGGAATCTTCTTTAAAAAAAAGTCTGAAATCTATAAATGGAAATTTAGTATATATCTGAATGCAAATTTGTGTTTTTCTCACTGTTTACACTACTACTGTTTGATCGTTACCAAACAAAAATGTTTATCTTTCTTTATAGCTAATATATAAACAGCAAATCTAAGGATAAGTTAGGTATTTTTCCCATTCTTATGCCATTTAATTCTGATTTTTTTCAATGTGTTTTTCTTTGGAAAGTTCAAATAAAGCTAGAGATTTCCTCATGTTCACAATGAAATGCTGGATCACAAGAAATACAAATGACTTTTTGTGGAAAAGATACTGAAAAAAGATAAATTGTACAACCATATTCTTTCATCATAGAATCCTTAAACAATATGGAAAATCATGCTGCAACTAAAAATTTAATCAAGTTTCCATAGTAAAAATGTAAATAAAAATATATTTGGCTAAGTTTATCATTTTGTTACCACGGAATATATCAGAATGTTAGCAAGGAAAAATCTTGTCATGTATATTAATTCACTTTTAAAATATATGAAACAAAAATTCACCTATAATTCCTTGCCTCCCACTTACATGTCCATCCATGAATTTATAGCTTTATTGAGATCTAATTTGTATACCATACAGTTCACCCATTTAAAGTGTACATTTGATATTTTTTAGTGTATCCAAAGATATATTCAACCATCACCACAGTCAATACCAGAACATTTTTCACCTCAGAAAGAAACTCCTTTCCTTTTAACTATCACTTCCCTGTTGTCTGTTCCTTCACTGTAGCTAAACTCAAATCTTATCATCTAAATATTAAACTATTTCTATGGCTGTACTTATATTAATGGAAATATATAATACATACAATGTGTGGTCTTTTTTGGCAGATTTTTTTCACATATCATGTTTTCAGATCATCCACGGTGTAGCAGGTATTAACACTTTATTATTTTAATTGCTAAACTATATATGTATATAGACATACATATATACACACATATATATACACATACACATATATTCATGTACATACACACATTATTTTATACAATTGTTTCCTAAATCAGTAAAGAGAGGAGAAAAAAATTGCCTTCCTAGTGTCTATAAAATTACATAATTAGTTTTATGTGTCCTCTATCTGATACTGATTATGGAGGATAAATTAAGCAGTTTTTCACTTCAGTGAATTTACATGAAGTTGAGAAAATGATTTATAGATGTATAGATAGTGTAACAGGGATGAGTGATTATAGCTGGGGCAGAGTAGGGAGTGATTCTTTTAATCAAGGATGTTATAACAACCTCAAAATGTAGGTGACATGAACTGACTTTTATGAGTAAGAGACGTATTCCAGGTGCATCTGAAAAGACTTGTGAAAAGGCATGTCATATTTGTTAAACAGTATGAAATGCTGTTAGGCCTATTTCTTAATTAGGAGAAGAGCAAGGTGTATTGACAATATGGTGAGAGTTCCTTGGATAGCAAGGAGATCAAACCAGGTCAATCCTAAAGGAAATCAACTTTGAATATTCACTGAAACGTCTGATGCTGAAGCTCTAATGCTTTGGCCACTTGATGCAAACAGCCCTCTCATTGGAAAAGACCCTGATGTTGGAAAGATTGAAGGTGGAAGGAGAAGAGGGTGATAAAGGACGAGATGGTTATATGGCATCACCGAGTCAATGAACATGAGTTTGAACAAGCTCCAGGAGATGGTGAGGAACAGGGAAGCCTGGCGTGCTCCAGTCCATAGGATTGCAAAGAGTTGGATACAATTTAGTGACTAAAGAACAACCATATCCTTCAGATCAGATTATATAATAGACAACTACATGATATGGTTGTACACAATACGCTCTACATCATTTGTAACATGAAATATATTCATTTCTATTTGCTTTCAGTCCCACAAATGATAAAATGATACAGCTGGAGTTTACATAGATATTGAAATATTACTACATTTGAGTGAATTTCTCAAAGTCCTCTATATCTTTACTGCTGCTGCTCAAGTCGCTTCAGTCATGTCCGACTCTGTGCGACCCCATAGACGGCAGCCCACCAGGCTCCACCATCCCTGGGATTCTCCAGGCAAGAATACTGGAGTGGGTTGCCATTTCCTTCTCCAGTGGATGAAAGGGAAAAGTGAAAGTGAAGTCGCTCAGCCGTGTCCGACTCTTAGCGACCCCATGGACTGCAGCCTACCAGGCTCCTCTGTCCATGGGATTTTCCAGGCAAGAGTACTGGAGTGGGGTGCCATTGCCTTCTCCCTGTATCTTTACAGGCTTCTTCAATTAAAAAATTAATACAGCCAAATTAAATATTCACCTTTCTACTTAAAGTTCTTGTTTCATTGTCACCTAAAAAGTGCAGAAAACAATATGAGTCTTAACATTTTATGCTTTCCTTAATGCTTGGTTGAGGAAATACAGTTTTCTTAAAACTAAAGATTGAAACATATTTCTTAAATTTTAACTAGTTGAAGACTTTAGAGTAGTTAAAAGATACAAGAAAGATACATAGGAATGTACTTAATTTGGATACATTATAATGTATCCCTGAGCTCACCCATTTTTTTCAGTGACAAGCTATTTATTCCAGGGGCTCAATTTAATTTCCAATTAGTAGCATTTAAGGAAATTCTGATTTTCCACCAAAAAAGTCACATTGAAAATAACTGAGAGTAAGTAAATGAGTTCCTGCTCCCAAATTACTGTGTTTTTAAAATGATTTTTAAAATGTTGGTAAATTAATCATTTTAATTTATCATTTAATTTTTAGATATAATAAATTATTTAAAAGCTATAAAAGCTCACTCAGAAAATATCTGCAAAAAAATAAATTTAATGCAGAATTCTGATAATTGATTCAACCAAGGGTAACATTCTATATATAAAGATCTCCCCTTTAAGGAATTCCCCTCAAGAACTTATATCTCTTCTTAGAAGAGAGAACATGTACATACTCCTATCTTGTTTGTTGATGTTATATGGAATATAATGCTCATGGGTAATGTCAACAGAGCAGTAATGCTTTGAAAATTGATAGTATAACAGTGACTATACTATAGCTTATACTATATGATGTGAGCTTAAGAAAATCAGTCTCCTCAAAGAACAAGTGATCAGATGAACAAATTTGTTTTTGTTGTTCAGCCACTCAGTTGTGTCTGACTCTTTGTGACCCCATGGGCTGCAGCATGCCAGGCTTCCCTGTCCTTCACATCTCCAGGAGTTTGCTCAAACTCATGTCCACCGAAAAAAATTAACACTTTAAAATTACTTTAATTTTATTATTAATGATTTGCCATCACATAAGTGTTTCCATTTAAAATTAGTTTTATTATTGACCTTCATGAGAACACTATGATTTAGTTTTTTTTTTCAATTTATATGTCACTATATGACATCAAAAAGCTAGAAAATATAAAAACAAAATCACAGGTTAATGTCATAATCCAATAAGTACACTGAATTCTCAGATGCAGAATTCCCAGGTCCATGGAATCCGGGGTTCCTCCACAATGTGCTGAGAACACAGAATGTGAGCAAGATACCAGATGTATATGGTATTGATGTCACAAATTGTGGATAGGAAGAGAAGAGAACTGATGAAAAAAAAAAAAACACCTCAACTGCGCTTTAATTATTAGTGAATGTACATCTTGGTTTCCAAATACCATACCTTGAGTTCCAGAAATCTTTCTTTCTTTGGTGTTCAGTCGCTTCAGTCGTGTCTGACTCTTATGACACCATGGACTGTAGCCCACCAGGCTCCTCTGTCCATGGGATTATTCAGACAAGAATACTGGAGTGGGTTGTCATTTCCTTCTCCATTTCTCTCCTTACCAAATGATAAAATTAAGGGCAGTATGTTGTTTGACCACATAAGGTGTATGTCTTAATTTCACTTTGTTCATTTAGCTGCCCTAAAACATTAGGTCAAATGATGACTAATAATCTTTAATCTTTTATTGCTATAACAATATGGTCACTAATATATTATACATACATACACTATAAAATTATTTGAATTATTACATAGACATTCATGCTATTAATAATTGAAAGTGAAAGCATTAGTCACTCAGTTGTGTCTGACTTTTTGTGACTCTGTGTACTGTAGTCTCTCAGGCTCCTCTGTCCATGGAATTCTCCAGGCAAGAATACTAGAGTGGGTTGCCATTCCCTTCTCCAGGGAATCTTCCTGACCCAGGGATTGAACCCGAGTGTCCTGCATTGCAGGCAGATTCTTTACTGTCTGAACCACCATGGAAGACCCCAGGGAAGCTCAAGAATACTGAAGTGGGTAGTCTATCCCTTCTCCAGTGCATCTTCCTGACCCAGGGATGGAACCAGGGTCTCCTGCATTACAGGTGGATTCTTTACCAGCTGAGCTACTAGGGAAGCCTGCTATTAATAATTACTGATCCACGATTGCTACTTTGAACAATTAAATTATTTTGTCATCCATTTTTAGTAGTATGGGTTCAAAACCATTTAGGTGGTTTTTTACATCTTTTCTGCACCCACTATAACAGTCTTATATAAGAAAAACTATAATGTTCTATTTCCAAATGGATGAATTAAGTTTACTTTAAAAGGAATTATACAATATATTTCCTATATTCCCAGGTTTCAAAGACAACGTTCTTGGGTTTGTGTTTACTTAAAGAGCTTTTAGTTATAGCTCAGTGGTCCTATGTGTCTGTAAGACATTTCTGATAGGTACAAAGGAGTGTATCTCAGAATGAACCTTTAATTTAGGATTATTACACTCAGGATCTTTTTGATGGACTTTCATCTTGAATCCTTATCTGGACTATCAATACTCAAACACAGTGAAGAATTACAAGTACAGTCAAATGGACATTCTTTTCCTGAGCTGTTGGAAAGAAAATTGTCAACATTATATCCCATCATTATTAATAAAAGTGTATATTTCCTACTAACAGGACCTTCTGTTATATATTGGGTTGGCCAAAATGTTTCTTCGGATTTCCCTTATGCTGTCATGGAAAATCCTGAATGAAATTTTTGACCAACCCATAATTACAACACGGCCATCAAAATCAGGAAACCATTATCAATACATTGCTAACATCTAAATCTTGTACTCCATTCACAGTTCACAAATTGTTCAAACAATGTTATTTAGAGAAAAATGATATACTACGTTAACTATGTTATCTCGTGTTGTATTTACTTGTTCATGTCTCTTTAATCTCATTCAGTCTTGAGCAAGTCCAGAGTTTTTTCTTGACTTTCATTTCCTTGACCCTTTTAAGGATTATAGAACACTTATTTTGGTGAATGTCTATCAATCTGAATGGGACTCTCTTGAATTTTGACTAATTTGAGTATTTCCTTATGATGAGGTTTAGGTTTATGTCTCTTTGGCAGGAGTATCAGCATTGATTTTGTGTTCTCCATGCTTCATCTTATAAAGTAGGACATGACTTTTTTTTTTTTTCTCCCCAAACCGTTGATGTTAATGTTGAGCACTTGATCTCCACTGTAAAGTTATATATTTTCTAACCTTCATCAAACTTTCACTTAATTCATTTTATTTACCTAAGTATGGATTTTTGGATGACTGTATTGTTCCATGGACTATAATCTATTCATAGTATTAATTCTTTTTAAGCTTTACATACCCAAGAGTTGGCCAGTAACAGCCCTCGAGCTAGTTCATGTGTCCTTAAAACCAGACAGTATGGAGGTTCCTGAAAAAGGAAGGCCACAGTTCCTATAGCAAGTTATGACACATTTCATAATTTAAGTGTTTTAACAATGAAATAGGTAATCATGTATACACACATTATCATCAAATATCATATAAAAGCATTTTGCAATTTACATCAAATAAAACATATTTATACAGATAAATCATGGACCCAAAATCCATTAAAATAATAAGTGAATCAGGTACATATAATTTTAACCTAAATTTACAGAATAATGTTGAAAGAGGGCCTTGATGAAGGGTTTAAGATTAATTTTAAAAATATAACTTAACTTGTTGTTTAGTTGCTAAGTCATGTCCGATTCTTTGTGACCCAGTGAAATGTAGCCCTCCAGGCTTCTCTATCCATGGGTTTCTCCAGGCAAGAATACTGGAGTAGGTAGCCATGCCCTTCTCCAGGGAATCTTCCTGACCCAGGGATCAAACCTGTGTCTCCTGAAATGGCAGGCAGATTCTTTACTACTGAGTCACCAGGGAAGCCCCATAACTTAACTTACTTATTTTCATATATGGTATGTATAATTACAAATTAATATTCTTAAAATTTAAAGACTGTCTTCTTCAATTTCCATCATATTTTCTCTAGAAGATTGTACTTGACAATTTCTATATTTATAAGTATTAAAATCTCCTAAAGAATACTAAGTTCTAGTCAAAATGAAATCACTTGGACCAGATTGACTCTCCTTGCTAAAACAGATAAAATATATCTAACAATGGATTCAAAGATACCAGATATCAGAAAATGAAAAGCAGCGATCCCTAAGAGATGAGAAACAAATGAGCTAAGTCCTAAGATTGTCTCAGTTTACCACATTGAGAGAATTTCCTAACTGCCATGTTGAATTCAGAGACTAGGTTGAATTCTACTAGTTCCTGAGGTGAAAATGATGGAGTTAAGTCTTTGTAGAAGACAAGGTAGCTTGTTTGCAGAACAGCGTGACTGACATAAGAGAAATGCTCAAAAAGAGTCCTCAAGATTTTAGGCAAGCACTGCTTAATTCATGTTGATGAAAAAAATGCTGGAGCCTGGGGAAACAGCCATCTGTTTTCATAGGTAATACAGTACTTGGAGTTGACACAGAGCCTGAAATAGTGCCAGTTCTCACCTATGAAGTAAGTGGAAAGCTCACCCACCGCTGGAGGGCATACAAAGTGGCACTACTATTCTGGTAAAGAGTTTAGTCTTTTCTTTTCTTTTTTTTTTTATTTTAAAATTATTTAGTCAGGCTAAGCAAACACTAATCTTCTGAGCCAAACATTCTTCCCCTAGACCCAAGAGAAATCAAACCCTAGGTCTTTACAAAGACAGTCATACATAAGAGCTGTATTTGTATTAACCATAATCTGGAAAAAAGGTAAAGGGATAATCAAGTTTTGGTATAACAATTAAATGTGATTCTACTAAGCAATAAAAAATGACTGAACATTTAATATGTGCAACAACATGAATAAATCCCCAAATAATTTTCCTGTGTAAGAGTATCCAGACAGAGCACCCAACACGCAGTTCCATTTACTCAAAATTGTCGAAACTGTAAGATAACCTGCTGTGACAGATGAGTAGTTTCTAGGAGACCAGAGAGGAGGTGCTGTGGGGAGAGATTATACCAAAGATGAGGACACTTTCTCGGGTGTTCCATCTGTTGATTATCTTGATCGTGATGACATTTCATGGGTGTGTAAGTATGTCAAAATGTATCAAATTACATACTTTAAATATGTGTGGCTTTTTGCCTTTTGAATGTATTTTGTTAAAGCCACTTTTCAAATGCACAGAAGCAATTTAAACATTCCCTTGGTGTAGCACCACCATCAATCCATTTTCAATTAGATAAGTGTAAAATGAAGAAGCAAGCTCATTTGTCATATTGAAATCCTTAAAACTTGGGACCCTGTTAATTCAAATGATGTAAATAGAATGGCTCTCCACACCAGTATTCTTGCCTGGAAAATTCCGTGGACAGAGGAGCCTGGCTGGCCCCAGTCTGTGGGATAGCAAAGAATCAGACACAACTGAGCTACTGAAATTTCCAAATAGATATTTAATATAAAGGGTGCTGGGCTTCCCTGGTGGTTCAGATGGTAAAGAATCTGCCTGCAATGAGAAGGCCTGGGTTCAATCACTGGGATGGGAATATCCCCTGGAGAAGGGAATGGCAACCCACTCCAGTATTCTTGCCTGGAAAATCCCGGGGACAGAGGACCCTGGTGGGCTACAGTCCATGGGGTTGCAAAGAGTTGGACATGATTGAGCAACTAACACACACACAAACACTCACAAAAAGGGTGCTATTTCACTTTGTTTAGCTATAATTGCAGAATGCCAGAATTTTAAATTTAGCTAATTTCTGGTATGCATAAGGTACATAGGTTTGTAAGATTTTTCTTTTTCCTTTTGTTGTATTAGTTACGATTGTATCCATGAAATGCAAGTTTGTGCTGATTAAAAAATAAACTATATTTTTGTGTCTTTTAGTTTTTATTTTTCTGGTAATTCATTTCTATTAGCCAATAACCTTTCACACAGGTCGGGGAGGGAACTGAATTTGACTCCACTTTATCAGCTTTCCAGGGCTGATGAGGTGTGCTTCTAAGGTCTCCCCTTTCAGTATCACTCAATTTTGACTTTTTTTTTTTTTGCATACCAGTAAGCATTCTTTTTCTTCCTTTCCTATTCTTCTTCCTCTTTTCCTTCCATCCTTCCTTCATTGCCTTACATGTAAAAAAAAATTATTTTAAGTATTTTAATAGCCTATTAGCCATTTTGTATGCTTTCACCAACCAGTTCTTCATTGTTAATAATATGGGTATTTTCTAATGGTTAATATATTATTACTTTCCTTATTAAATATGAGCAACTTTTGACATAAATTCTGACTTCTCCAGGAGTGTGTCACCTTGGTACTTCACATATGTTTAAAAAGAGTCAAAATAATTAAACAAGAACATTATAAAACAAGACAAATTTTTCTATTAAAATAATATTTTTAAATAATTCTACCATTCCTTGGAGAAGGAAATGACAACCCACTTCACTATTCTTGCCTGTAAAGTCCCATGGACAGAGGAGACTGGCAGGCTACAATCCATGGGGTTGCAAGAGTTGGACACAACTTAGTGACTAAACTACCACCACTGTTACTCAGCAAAAGTCACAGCAAGCAAGTGATCACAGAGGCTCATTTAATTTGGACAGATTTCATTTGTCAATTCACACGTGGTTTATCTCCTCAAATGTGATTTTTAAAAATAAACATATTTTTAGTCCTAGTGTTTAAGTCAAATTAAGAATATGTAGCAAAAGTTGACTTACAGAGCACTCATCTTAAAAATTACAAGTTGTGAGAGTTAATTAATTTCATGTATTTAGCTAAATCATTAAATCATTGTGGCTTGGTAAAGAATTAATCTAAAATCAGTTAGTGGAGTCACCATGTAGAAATACCAAGGTTTTATCATAAGTACAAAAGAAGATCTCTCATCTAAGCAGTATGCGTAGAATACATTTAAAAGTGCATTTAAAAATCAATATTACATTTTATGTTTAATACAGGTCAGTGACAGCATATCTCAGTGGAACCAAAGGACATTTTCCCTGAAGGTAGCACAGAAATTCTCTACTTCTTAATGCACATTACAGTTCACTGAACTTCTCTATTATCTAATTCTGAAATGCCCCTGATTCATGACAAGCAGTTTCATAGACAGTGAGATTCTCAAGATTGAATATGATGACAACCAAACTTCTGGCTGCTACCCAAGTTTTCCTTTAATAAGTGGTGTCTTCCATCTTGGAGCCCTATACTACTCAACAAAATAATTTTTCAAGTTTGCAACAAACATTTCATATGTATAATAAAGCTTTTATTTTGTTTCATAAAGGAATGTTGCTCATTCAACTCTATTCCCATTTTAATGCAGTCATGTGCTTTTCATTTTACATATATTTACTTATTGTTTATATTTTACATCTTTTTTTCCCCTACCGATCCAATGCATAAAAGTCATGATGACTCAAAATGACTGGATATTTTCCAAAGTCCATTTCTCTTCTGACCTAACAACCATGATAGTAAGTAGTTAATGAATATATTCTCAAAAAAAAAAAAAAAACAGACCTAATACATGCTTTCAGTTAGTACCTTGGGATCTGTCGGCCCACTGGGATACAGTGTTAGCCCCATATCATTATTTTAAAGCTCAGTCATAAGATGTCAGAAATTTTAGATTACACATAGTGTAATTATATTTTTGTGTTACTCTTTGCAACCTGTGAAATAAAAGAAAGTCTTAAACTTGTAGTTGTTTAATAAATCATCCCATGTTTTGGATGTATTTGTTAAAATTGCATGTTTTCAGGTACCTGTACTCTAGTAAAGATTCTTAAAAACCTCTGTACATGAGCTCTTTGGACTGTCTGGTGAGAACTATGAGCCACTTTTCAGAATAATTCTTAAATACATGAATAAAAGCTAGGTAAATGGTTTTAGTTCCTAAGTCATGTCTGACTCTAGTGACCCCATGGACTGTAGCCCACCAGGCTCATCTGTTCATGGGATTTCCCAGGCAAGAATACTGGAATGAGTTGCCATTTCCTTCTCCAGGTATCTTCCCAACCCAGGGATCAAACCTGGGTCCTCTGCATTGCAGGCAGACTCTTTATTGACTGAACCACCAGAGAAGCCCAAATAAAAGCTATAACTTTGCAAAAGAAACATATCATATAAAATTGACTTCTCAAGTTAAACAAACAAAAAGTAGAATTGTAGGTATACAAGTTAATGTGATAAAATAAGATACAGCAATGCATTTAATAACGATGATAATTTTGAAGCAGTGATGAGTGGAAATAATGATTTATCTACAAAAGTTGATATTAATATTTCTTTGACTATTATTGCTGACAGATATAATGCTACTTTTGTTTATTGCCTATCTTTGAAAGAAACAACATATTTCTGTTAGAGGTTAGGTAAAATGAAACTTTAATTCTTCCCTTTTAAGTGACAAGCTCCAAACTCTTATCCATAGATGACTATAATCTATGGATCCTTGTTCTAGTATTTTAGTTTCCCCCATTAGAAACTTCACAACAATGAGATTTTCTTCCGTTGTTAAACTGTGAGATGTGCACTTTTACTTCTCTTGCATTATCCATATCCTGTCAAGTTTTTTCAAATAGTGTATGCTTTTCAATTCCATAACTCAAAGTTGAAATGAGCCTTTGTCATTTGTTAGCTGCCTAAAATTGGATAAGTCATTTGCTTTCCAAGTGTGCTTCTCCACACACTTATAAAAGTTTTGTGCAAAGCAGAAATAAATACTGTAAAAACCTAGTACTTTATCTGACAAAAAGAAGGAGTAGCTTTGAAAAAAGGTTCAGTACAAATCAGAACTTATTCATGTGCCATGTTAGTCCATACCAGTAGAAAGCTTACAAATTTACTTCTGAATGTACAGAAACTACAGAATAAAAGAGAACACTGGAGGGTTAAAGGGAAGGAGAAGAGGTGACTTGAATGGCAAAAGAATTTGGGGGTTTTTCTATAAATCAGTCCCCAGAAGAGGTGAATTTGGTTACAATCAGAAGATTGAATCACAATGACAATCATAAGGCCTTCTTGCTCTTGGTGTGAAAGGGAGCATGAGATGTGAGGTGATGCTCACACATGGTCCATGTTCTTCTAGGTCTTACTGACTTGCAGTCATTTGGTCTGAATTTATTATACATACCTTAGTGTTCACGGATATTTGGAGAAGCATCTTACCATGTAGCCAGATTTCCATCAATGACAGACAAACAATAATATTGCTAATATTTATTAAGAAAATGATATTAATGCTAATATAGCACTTCTATATATGACATTCTGTTTTGAAGTTGACAATACCTATTATCCTCATAGCAAAAATGAGTCAGGCACCCTTAACATCCCAATTTTAGATAAGAGAACTGAGGCACAGTGAGACTAAGCAGGGCTTCCCTGGTGGGTCAGATGGTAAAGAATATGGCTACAGTGTAGGAGACCTGGGCTCAGTCCCTGGGTCTGGAAGATCCCCTGGAGAAGGGAATGGCTACCCACTCCAGTATTCTTGCCTGGAGAATTCCATGGTCAGAGGAGCCTGGTGGGCTACAGTCCAGTTCAGTTCAGTTGCTCAGTCATGTCTGACTCTTTGTGACCCCATGGCCTGCAGCACGCCAGGCTTCCCTGCCCATTGCCCACTCCCGGAGTTCCACAAAGAGCTGGACAAAACTGAGTAAGTAACTTGCCTAGACTCATTCTCTATCAAAGTATGAAAAGTACTCAACATTCAAATCACAACCACTTGGTGACTGTCAGAGAGAGGAATATAGAATAATTTATGTATAAATCTTATTTATAAGATTTTTGTGTTCTACCTCATAACATCTTCTGAAATGCTGATTTTCCATTGTTGCTAAAAACACAAAACAGTACAAAATATGGAGTCTAGCCTTACTTTGTCCACATTTTAGTAGGTTTAGTACATAGTTAAGTAAATATAGCTAAAAGTATAAACTGGAATTTTCTAACAAATAATATGAAAAATAAGATTTAAAATTACATAAAGTTTACTAACTTTTTTTTAGATATGACTTTATTCAAGTATTGATATTCAAAGCACATTAAAAATCAAGCAAAGCATGAAAACTTGTGAACATATGGAGCATTTGTCAACAGTGACAAGATAGATGATAAGAATAATTCATGAACTACTGAAGTTTTAACTCTTGCTCTTCATTCATTTTGTAAAGCATTACAATTAACATAAATAAAATCTAAAGACAGCATTCCATAATTAAACACTCAGTGGATTAAAAAATGAGGAAGTTGATATCATTTGCATTTGTCTCCTGGAACACCTGCATTTATTTCTAGGATCTTCTAGTAAAGAGAAACACAGCTGCTAATGTTATGACTAATGAAAAATGTAAAGTCACAAAGGACTAGCTACATTATGTATATTTCTATTACCTTAAATAGTTTTCTTTGGGCCCAGAGTTTATATTATTAATACATATTATTTTGATTAAAAATTCATTTTTGAGGCAATAATATGATGTTGGCTGACGTATTAGTCAGTTTGGGCTCCTGTAAGAAAGTACCATAGACTGAGTGGCTTCAACAAAAGACATTCATTTCTCAATTATCTGGAGTCTGGAAATTCCAAGATGAAGGTGTCCGAAGACTCAGTTCACGGTAAGTACTCTCTTCCTGGCTGGCATATGAAAAGCAACTTTGCTGCTTGTTTAGCTCTAATTAATCTCATTCACATTAAAAAAAAAAAAACAAAAAACACTATTTATTTTCTTCACAATTTTGTTAGCTAAGTTCTGCATTTAAAATACATACATTTAAATAGCATTTCATGGGTTGCATGGGTTTTCAGTAGGATAAGTAATCAGGGTATCTACACCCACGCATTTTAAAAATGTTATGTATTTATTTATGCAGTTTTGGTTGCACTGGTCTTCACTGCTGCACATGGGCTTTCTCTGGTTGCAGCGAGAGGGGGCTACTCATTGTGGTGTGTGGGCTTCTCTTGCTGTGGAGGACAGGCTCTAGGCATGCAGGCTTCAGTAGTTTGAGCACACAGGCTCAGCAGTCACTGCTTGGGGGCTCTAGAGTGTGGGCTCAGTAGTTGTGGTACACGGGCTTAGTTGCTCTGCTACACATAGAATCTTCCCAGATCAGGGATCAAATCCTTGTCCTCTGCATTGGCAGGCAGGTTCTTACCCATTATGTCATCAGGGAAGTCCTATATCCACATATTTTGAATAATACAAAATTCAGCATGCTAATAAGTGCTTTAGGTATTATTTAAACTTCTTGCTAATTATCTTATTACTCATTTCAGTCTGAACTATGTGAATAACAAATGCAGTCCTTAATATATATACATAAGCACATGTACACATCTCTACTTGTTTTTGATAAAAGTGGATCTTCAACAATAACGCTTGTATTCATAAATAAACTAAATTGAATCCTGTATTCTATTGGTATCACTCTTTGGCAAAAAGTACTAAGATGAAAACAAGCCAGTAGAGCGATATAATAATGAAGATATTCAATGAATTATTGAAAATGACTCCAAGAAAGCCAGAAAGGACAATGACATGATAATACAATTTGCTGGCGTGACTTCTAATCAGATATCGTCAAACATTTCAAAAAGACAATGCCTTCCTCGAAAATGGTAGATCTTCATAAGAAGAAAAGGAAATCTTAAGAAATCATTCTGTATGCTGTCTAACTTTAGTCCTTAAAATTCCAAAGCATAACAAAGGTTTGAGACACAACCAAGAGCTTGGGAAGGGTTGAATGGTAAGGTTCATCTCCTACTGACACAACTCCACCCAAACTGGGAGAGACAGCTGTTTCATCTAATGTATAGAAACCAACAATGCTCTAAACAAAAGAACAAGATAAACACCACATAACATATTTTAAACAATGACAAAAAGACATAGGCACCACTCACTAAAAAAATCTTTTCTAATTTTAATTTATGATAATCTACTCAACCAGTGGATTCCTAGGTGGCTTAGTGGTAAAGAATCTGCCTGCTAATGCAGGAAACATGGGTTCGATTAATAGGTCAGGAAGATCCTCTGTAGGAGGAAATGGCAACCCACTCCAGTATTCTTGCCTGGAAAATCCCAGGAACAGAGGAACGCTGGGCCACAGTCCATGGGGTCACAAAGAGTGTGATGTGACTGAACATACATGCAGTCAGGCATTCAACAAATATTTACTGAATATTTTCACATTGTTTAGAAATATGCTACTGTTTGTTACCATTAAAAATTGGTAAAATTCTGAGATGCTGATGAAATATATAGCCCAAATGTGCTAATTAGTATATAATTATATTTATATATTATTAAAAGTAATATACTTGTCAATCCTAATGTATAACTGCATCAGTATCACAAAGGAGGTTTAAAAAGAAAACTTAAAAATACTATGTATGTAAGAGTAAGAAAAATAATTTTATTTCACATAGGTAGGTATGTTTAATTTTTTATTCATTACATTAAAAAATACATTAAAAGATTCAGTTCAGTTCAGTTCAGTCGTTTAGTCATGTTTGACTCTTTGCAACCCCATGGACTGCATCAAGCCAGGATTCCCTATCCATCACAAACTCCTGGAGCTTGGTCAAACTTATGTCCGTTGACTCGGTGATGCCATCCAACCATCTCATCCTCTGTTGTCCCCTTCTCCTCCTGACTTCACTCTTTCCCAGCATCAGAGTCTTTTCAAATGAGTCAGTTCTTTGTATCAAGTGGCCAAAATATTGAAGTTTCAGCTTCAGCATCAGTCCTTCCAATGATTACAAATGGTCTTTAAATGTAAGGGCTGAAAGTAGCCTATTCATCATAGGACCTACAATTCTTCAGGTTATCAGATTTTAAAATTGCACAAATTTATGTTAAATATGATTTAATATCCAAATATTCTAACAAAATATATTCATCACTTTGAAATAATCTTTAATATGGACTAGTATTCTCCAGAAAAGAAACATACTGATTACAAGAAAAGCAAATGAAGTGACAGTGTGTTTTATGGAGTTCTAGTTAAAAAGATGAAATTTCCTCTTTTAAATTAATCATGTGAAAGTGAAAGTTGCTCAGTCATGACTGACTCTTTGTGATCCCATGGACTGAATAGTCCATGGAATTCTCCATGCCAGAATATTGGAGTGGGCAGCCTTTCCTTTCTCCAGGGGATCTTCCCAACCCAGGGATTGGACCTAGGTCTCCCGTATTGCAGGTGAATTCTTTACCAGCTGAGGCATACAAGGGAAGCCCAAAAATAGTGGAGTGAGTAGCCTGTCCCTTCTCCATGAGATCTTCCCGATCAGGAATCGAACCGGGGTCTCCTGCATTGCAGGCAGATTCTTTACCAGCTGAGCTATCAGGGAAGCCCTATCTTAATCATAATAGGAATTAAAAAACCTACATAACATATTCAGGTTTCTAATAACTTTCAATAATGGATGATTGAGATAGTCAAAGTGATGACAATTTATAGTTGTTGATTATGATTATTTTATGACATTGTATTTACATATAACTAAACTAAAAGCAAGATTAAATAATTACTCAAGTGATTTAAATAATGGATTATATTAGACTAAATAAATCAGATGAAATAGTGTGGTAGAGGATTATCTGAATTGGAGATGTATTTAAATTTCAACTGCTATTTAAGAGATACATGACTAATACCAAAATAGTGTAAGCAATGTCTATGAGCCCGACAAAGCAGAGGAAAAGGAACACTAACCTATTTCAAAGTCTGATTTAAAAATTATAGAAAGCATCTTTGCTATTTAAGAGATTTAGCATTATCATTTGGTATATTATTCATATGCATTTTACTAATTTTATTAGTATAATATAAACACTTCTTTAATGATATTAATTCCTTTGAATGCACAGAGTTTTATTAAACCAAGGTTATTTTCATTTTTTTTGTGTGTGAGGAGTATCTGTTCTTTTATTTTAAAAAATGTATTACAGACTGCTAAAAACATAGGTCAATTGAATTAATTGCCTTAATTTGTGCTCCCTTCACCAAACAAAACTAAAAAAAGTCTAATCCTTGTGTTAAAAGTATTTTAAGCTAGAACTTTGTATGCATCTGTGCGATTTCCACTTCAAGGCCTTCTTGACAGATTCTGCATTAACAGACTAACCTAATAATAACCCTGGACCAATGTGCCTTTGAAATTAATCACAGGAGTGCTGAATTCCAATGACTAAAACGGGCACGGCATTACCGGCTCTTGTATAGTGGCTCCAAAATGAAACAGGAGCTTTATTTTTGAAATTTACATGGCATGGGAAAGCTCTCTTCCTTCCAAATCATTTTATGATGTAAGCTTCCATTGAATTAATACTATTTGATAAGTTTCCTTTACATTCAATCTGCTTACCTACACATATGTGTACTTTGTTTATAAGAAAGATAATTTCAGAACCAATAACATTGTGGTTCAATACCAGTTTTCTTAATAAAAACTTAATGTATCATATTACATTCCCAGCACACTCTAATTAAATTCCTTTTCATTTCACTCAGTCTCAGAGGGTTAGAGAAGCTGGAGAATATTTAACAAAATTCAACAAAGCAACTACCTGAAGTTGATACATTAACCTTGGCACTGAGAGTTACTCTATTCAATCCACGTATGCCAGAAACACCATTATACAATGACCTAAAAGCGACAGTGTTTCACTCTAACTGGAGAGGCTGTAAATCAATAATGATCATTTCTAACTCATTATATGCATTGTGTATTTAGCCCTCAGAAATTTTAAAGAAAAAACAAACATCATCAACTGTAAAAGCATGTCTTTACCAGGATGTAAAAGCTAAAATATATTTTTTCTCGATAATAAGAAGGATGGATAGATTTTAATACTTGTTAGTGTGATCATTTACGGTAAATATATGCCTCACAGAGGGCTGCATAGGTGGCTCAGTGGTAAAGAATCCACCTGTCAATGCAAGAGAGATGAATTCCATCCCTGAGTCAGGAAGATCCCCTGGAGAAGGAAATGGCAATCCACTCCTTTCTTGCCTGGGAAATCCCATGGATAGAGTCAGATGTGAATTAGTGACTAAACAACAATAACAATGCCTCACAGATATATGTGTGTGTGTGTGTGTGTGTGTGTGTGTGTGTGTGTGTGTGTGTGTGTGTGTGTGTGTGTGTGTGTATTTCTTCCATTTGGATTTGAAGATGGGAACATGTAATTTTAAAGAGATCATCCTTCCTGTTTAACATGCCCCCAGGTTTATGCCTAAAGAAACAACTCATTCCTAGGAAGAGGGAGGCTAAAAGAATGATCTCTTTGCTTGGTGAAGTTTAAATAGTCATGGGGTTCTTTTCCGTCATTAGAAATGGAAATGGCAACCCACTCCAGTATTCTTATTCTTGCCTGGAAAATCCCCTGGATGAAGGAGCCTGGCAGTCTATGGGCCATGGGGGTCTCAAAGAGTTGGATATGACTGAGCAACTAACACTTTCTTTTCTGTCATAAGGATCCTAGCTATACAGGGCCACTAATCCACGATGGATTATCCACATCTTTATAGTCACCACATAAAATATAGAACTGAAAATGTTTTCATATTTTAGGAAGGCGGTATCTTATATGTGCTCTATATTGTATACCATCCTTAGTTATAATACCATATTCCTTAATTTTTTCCTGCAGTAAGACAAAAATATACATATATTCATACTGTGCTGTGCTGTGCTTAGTTGCTCAGTTGGGTCTGATCGTACTAAATCAGGTAAATAATGACCGTAAGTGAACTTATGTTAATTCTGTCAAAAGATTTTATGTAGGTTCATTTTTTTTTTACCCATTGAAGATCTTTTTGATTTGGCAATATTTGATTAGGAACTGTAGATCCATGTGGCCACATTCTGAAGGCCATTTCTATTTTCTATTTTGGTGACAGTACCCACATCTAATTTCCTTGACCATATTGTTATGTGATGGCAAAATGAAGCCGAATAAAGGATGAAAGAGAGGGTTCAACCTCTTATAAAGCTGAATGAGTCACATATGGAGCACAGCCTCCAGGTTGAAATATATTAGTTTGAATCCAGTTTGATTTATTGGTTATTCTGAAAATTTCCAGCCAAGTTAACTTTTGTTCTTTTGGCAATAGCTCAAGCAGCTGCCATAAAACATCTTCATCTTTATGGAAACAAACTGTCTGACTCCCTCACCTTCCCCTGCCCCACACCAATTGTCAAGAGGAAATTTCCCTAAGTCATCTGCATGGCAGCTGATCCATACCACCCATCTCCTTGCCCTGATACAAGTTGTAACGGTCTCTTTGCTACCTATCTTATCCCTTATTGGGCTTCCCTGGTGGCTCAGACAGTAAAGAATCTATCTGCAATGCTGGAGACCCGGGGTTAATCCTTGGGTCAGGAAGATCTCCTGGAGCATGGAATGGCAACCCACTCCAGTATTCTTGCCTGGGGAATTCTATGGACGGAGGAGCCTGGTGGGCTACAGTCTGTGGGGTTGCAAAGAGTCAGACACAACTGAGCGACTAACACTTTACCCCTTAATTGCTTTAACAGATTTTCATCTTTTATTTTTTTTCATTTCAGTTTTCTGTTTGAATACAGGATTTTAGAAGAAGAACAAGGCAGGGGAAGAAATGACTATCCTCAAATTATAACACTCATGTAGCTGAATGTTCAGTCTACGGCCATATTAAGGAATTTCAACAGTAGAATGGCAAAATCCACCTCTACTTTAAGGAAGATAAAATGGTGAGTGAATGAGTTGAGGCTGTTCAGTGTGGTAACAAAAATAACTAGTTTGCTTTCATATTTTCCTTAATCCAAAAGTTATCAGTGTCTGATCTGAGAATCCTTGAGGTCCTGTCCCAACTACATATCTGTGGGAAACAGAATTTTCTTTGTAGACATAACCCAAAATATTATTTGGGCAACAGAATTGATGTAAAAGGAAAAAAGAGAGTTTAGCTGTCTTCTATAAAGCTGTTTAGTAAAGAAATTCCAAATATGCAAAACAATTTCACAATTCTTTCGTTTATATAAAAATACAGTCACATTTTATAAAAATATTTATATTAACATGTAGTGAGTTTAAAATACATAAATATTTTAAATATTCCTCTATTCTTATTTTTAAATTCATAAAACTAGGGAGTTATAACCCATATAAACATAATTATCTTTGAGTCTTCAATAATTTTTAATTTAATTTTATTTTTAATTGGGGGACAATTAGTTTACAGTATTGTGATGGTTCCTGCAATACATCAAAATGAACCAGCAATAAGTATACATATGTCCCCTTGCTCTTAAACCTCTCTCCCACCTGCCTCCCCATCCCACCCCTGTAGGTTGTCACACAGTATCAGATTTGGGTTCTCTGCATCCTACAGCAAATTTCCACTGGTTATGGGGCCTGGCATGAGTAGTCTGAGGATCAAAACCAGAACCCGTACTGGGCACCATCACCAGGGTGGGGGGATTCCATCATGCTGGTAAGTCTCTTATGGCTTTCCACAGTTTTCAATAATGTTCTCTATTTTTTATTTACTTTTATTTGTGGTTTATTTGAAAACTATTTAGTTTTTGCAGCCTTTTTGAGATAAAACCATGTCTTTCACTGTGCTTTTTGGGCCTGGGGATCTAGTGGTAGATCCCAAACATCCCAGCTGAAGTTGCTGATGGACAGCAGATCTGCACCTCTCAACAGTCCACACAGCATTCCCATTTTTACTTCTACAATCCCAAGAAGATTGTAATCATTTTGAATTTGAAAGCTTTTCTTGATTCTGTCCCTCTGTAACATTTTTCTTGTCCTCACTGAATATGTAAAGTTTATTCATATATTTACCTGACCTATACAGCACGGTTAATGCCTCACTACAAATACCAGTTCAAACTGATTTCTCCCTTCGTTTGTTGAACAAACAAACGGTGTGTATTGGACTCCAAATAAGACACACTGAATATTTTCACTTTTTTAAAGTAAGCATTGTGTTTGCTGCTTAGAAGATGCTATGTTACTGTAAGGACAATGTGATGGTAGTACAAATAATAGTCTGGACAGGTACAGTTGTCTTGAGAGCACAACAAAAAAATTTGAAAATGAATCATAATGGACACATAGTCTTTAACCACATCATGGAAAAAGGTGGAGGTGGGAAAGAAAATTTCAGGAAGAAATGAATGTACAGCTGTACAGAGTGAGAAATAGATGGAAATTACAAATACGGCTGTCACTATAAGGTGAAGTGAACAGAGTTCAGGTTATGATATGTTAACTATTTTTGACATTAATGTGGGGGTAATTTGGAGGGCTCTTAGGGTACAGTTAAAAGGTTAATATATTCATATTTTTATTTTCTATGCTTTTTTTATGTGCAAAATTTATGGATGTCTAATCAATGAGTTCTATCTTGTAAATACCTATAAGCAAATAGAAATACATACTTGATATCAAAACTAGCTGGATAATGATAAAGATAATGATAAAATAAGTTATTTGAAGTAATTATTGAAGTAGATATGACTTCCAAACTTTTGCCTAATATCCAAAATACGAAGACAATTTTCAATTTTTCAAATTCATGTTAAAATGCTTGTATCTACACCATTTCAGTCCCTCTAGTTTATCAAACTACTTGACAGTTCTTCTTTCTGAACATCACCTGAGTTATCAATCTAGAATGACTACCATTTCTAAAGTTACCAAAACATCAGATAATGTGGTCTGTTTTTTAAAATGCCGTTACAATTTCTTTCACACATTTTGGCATGTAACACTCTGAAGTTAGAAGTACAGAGTTAATATTATAAAAGATGTATTAATCCACAATGATTTGAAGTAATTTTTTTTATTCTCTTTCCTGAAACTTTCTTTCCAATGAGAAGTTTTTAAGCCTCTCTGTAAAATATTGAAACACAGCATCAAGGTATATTCATGGCAATACATCAGTTGAATTCATTTGAAACTGAGAAATGTGTGTGTTCACTGGAGCATTTAAAATGATGCACAACACATGCTAATTTATTAGAATAAAGTCAAACTAAGTCTCATTAAAGAAAAGACCACAATAAATAGTTTGAGGAGAGTCCTCAGGGTAAGTGCAGAACAGACATTATAATTCTTTACAGGCATACATTTCCACCTCAAATTTAAAGAAAAATCCTTTGCACAATGAATTCAAAACCTCAGTTAATTATTTCAGTTTAAATATTTTCCCATGCAAAATATATTTTAACTTCTCAGATCTCTACTTTATTTCAAGTTCATTAGTTTAATGAGACACTATCTAAGATAGTCTATTAATAATCGTTTCCCAGGAGAGCTTTTAGTTCTTATTCATTGTTTCCCTATTTATGCAGCACAACTCTAGCTCAGTCCCCTGACACATAAACAGTTTAAAAGGAATCTGAAAAAACAATTTATATGTTATATGTGATAATTTATAAATGTCTACCATATTTCATATAACTTTGTTTTAACAAAGTTATCTATATCAGATTTCAGTTTGTTCCAAGAACAAATGTGCCTTATTTATAACATTTTGTCCTGATAATAAGGAATAAATTGTCTGAGTATTACCTCTGAATTTGCTATATCTCATATGATATTTTTAATTGAACAAAACCCCATAGGAACTCCTAATAGCATGTGGGTATTACCCTAAAAGAAGTTGTGCTAAGAGACTTGAAACTTTAATCAAATAGCTTTGGGGATAGAGATAAGAGAAAAGGAAGGAGAAAACAGATTCAGTTCAAAGAATTTTAGTAATTATGGCAACAATAGATAATACTTTAAGCGAAAGATAAAAAAATGGAAGAAACTTGTTTTTAGTTTCTACTGCTAAGAAGTCAATGAATTTTGAAATTCCAGTAACAGTTGTGTATTAAACTTACCTATGTACTAAATACTTTGAAGTTTACACACTGACATTGTTCCTCATCAAAGGGGCAAAATAATTGAAAGTAAATATATATTATATATATATATATATATATATATATAATATATATATTACCATTAAACATAATCAGAGATATATGCAAAAAGTGGAATATAAAACTTACACATCTGAGGCCTTTCTGTGTGTTCTCAATTGCGTCCGACTCTTGGCGATCCTGTGGACTGTAGCCTGCTAGGCTCCCTTGTCCATGGGACTCTCCAGGCAAGAATACTGGAGTGTGTTGCCTGGCCCTCCTCCAAGGGATCTTCCTGATTGATATTCTTTACCCACTTAGCCACGTGGGAAGCCCTGAGGTCTTTCTAAAACGATAAAAATCAGAGTATGTCTTTAGACAAATAAAGAATAATAATAATTTCATCTTATATATGGTTTCAAGACTTGTTGCTCATATATAAAAGACACAATCTTCTACTTTATTACTTAAACTGGAATTAAATCGTTTTCAAAGCATACCTCTCTTGGAGATAAAAAGAACTTATCACTTATTTAAAAAAGGGCTAAATGCTGGCCTCATTTATACAAGAAACATAAGTTTGAAACATAAGTTTTGAAACATAAGTTTCAAAATGACAGCATGACAACATACACAGAATATTAGTTTTATAATTAAACATGGATGTTAGGTATATGTAAAATAAAATCCATAATCAAAACAGTAAAAAGGAGTGTTTTATAATACACAGCACTTTTGTATCAGTTCAGTTCAGTTGCTCAGTGTCTGACTCTTTGCGACCCCATGAACTGCAGCACGCCAGGACTCCCTGACCATCACCAACTCTCGGAGTTTACCCAAACTCATGTCCATTGAGTCAGTGATGCCATCCAGCCATTTCATCCTCTGTCATCCCATTCTCCTTCCACCCTCAATCTTTCTCAGCATCAGGGTCTTTTCAAAAGAGTCAGCTCTTCGCATCAAGTGGCCAAAGTATTGGAGTTTCAGCTTCAACATCAGTCCTTCCAATGAACACCCAGGACTGATCTCCTTTAGGATGGACTGGTTGGATCTCCTTGCAGTCCAAGGGACTCTCAAGAGTCTTCTCCAACACCACAGTTCAAATGCATCAATTCTTCTGCACTCAACTTTCTTTATAGCCCAACTCTCACATCCATACATGACTATTGGAAAACCATAGCCTTGACTAGACGGACTTTTGTTGACACAGTAATATCTCTGTTTTTTAATACACTGTCTAGGTTGGTCATAACTTTCCTTTCAAGGAGTAAGCATCTTTTAATTACATGACTGCAATCACCATCTGCAGTGATTTTGGAGCCCCCCAAAATAAAGTCATCCACTGTTTCCACTGTTTCCCCATCTATTTCCCATGAAGTGATGGGACCAGATGCCATGATCTTAGTTTTCTGAATGTTGAGCTTTAAGACAACATTTTCGTTTTTTTTTTTTTTTTTTAATTTTAGTTGGGGGCTAATTACTTTACAATATTGTAGTAGTTTTTGCCATACATTGACATGAATCAGCCATGGGTCACATGTGCTCCCCCTCCCGAACCCTCCTCCCACCTCCCTCCCCTTCCCATCCCTCTGGGTCATCCCAACGCTCCATCCCTGAGCATCCGTCCCATGCATAGAACATGGAATGGTGTTCCGCTTCACATATGACAATATACATGTTTCAATGTTATTGTCCCAGAACGTCCCACCCTCACCTTCTCCCTCAGAGTCCACAGGACTGTTCTATGCATCTGTGTCTCTTATTCTGTTAAGACAACATTTTCACTCTCGTCTTTCACTTTCATCAAGAGGCTCTTTAGTTTTCCTTCACTTTCTGCCGTAAGGGTGGAGTCATCTGCATATCTGAGGTTATTGATATTTCCTCCAGCAACCTTGATTCCAGCTTGTGTTTCCTCCAGCCCAGTGTTTCTCATGATGCACTTTGCATTTAAGTTAAATAAGCAGGGTGACAATATACAGCCTTGACGTACTCCTTTTGCTATTTGGAACCAGTCTGTTGTTCCATGCCCAGTTCTAACTGTTGCTTCCTGACCTGCATAAAGGTTTCTCAAGAGGCAGGTCAGGTGGTCTGGTATTCCCATCTCTTTCAGAATTTTCCACAGTTTATTGTGATCCACACAGTCAAAGGCTTTGGTGTAGTCAATAAAGCAGAAATAAGATGTTTTTCTGGAACTCTCTTGTTTTTTCAATGATCCAGAGGATGTTGGCAATTTGATCTCTGGTTCCTCTGCCTTTTCTAAAACCAGCTTGAACATCTGGAATTTCACGATTCACATATTGCTGAAGCCTGGCTTGGAGAATTTTGAGTGTTACTTTACTAGGGTGTGAAATGAGTGCAATTGTGCAATAGTTTGGGCATTCTTTGGCATATATTTTGTATATATATATATATATATACAAAAATATATACACTTTTGTATATATTTTGTTAACATTTAACAACAGTTGAGCCATTTGCTACTAAGATTCTATAACCCTAAACAATATGCTTCTAACAATATAATTTTTGTTTAATTTGAAGCATAAATTTAAAATAAGCAATTGTACAATTTAAATAAATGTTGTTTTATAAACATTACTTAGACACTTGAAAGTATCAGATACTAAAAGTATGGAAGTTATAATGATTTTAGTTAACACTATATAAAGAATTTAGAATTTTTCATTCTACTTAAATAAAGTCAATTGGGAGGCACCTGGATGCATATTTACTTATACAAATTTTTTCTCCTACAGTCTTTAAGAGAAAACAATAAGGAATACATAATTTTCAAAAAAAATAATAAATATTTGAGTAAGATTATTAATTTATTCAAGAGTAATATTTTTCTTTCCACTTCTACAGATCACACAATATTCTATATAGTTCAGTTGTCAGGACTTCGATTCTCAGTAACAGAAACCAACTTTAAATAGTTCAAGAAAAAAATAACATTTTGCGGCTTGCATATCTATGAAATAAAAGAGAACACTCTTGCTTAAGGTATGACTAGGTACTAGAGTTCAAAAGGTGTTATCAATCGTCTCTCTTTCTTGTTCACTTTGATCCATTTTACATACTTTTAAAACAATAATCCTTAAGCAAGTCTTCTCCACATGTTGGTCTTACTATCCACTGGCAGCCCAAGGATCAGCTGGTTCTCAGTCACATCCATTTCAAAAAGAGAGGTTCCTTTCTTTGTAGAATCAGTAATAATGCCATAAAAAGGATTCTTAATTATCTAGTGTTGTATAACCTTTAATCTAACCACTATATCCAGGTGTGCCTGCTAGTGCTACCTATGGGCTATCCTGGCTCACTTATCTACCAAAAGGAATTAAGGACAATGATAATGCTGACACCATCTGATGAGGGTAAGGGGACAGTTCCTGAAAGAAAACAATATTAAATGGTCAAGAAATAATTGAAGTACATTACACCGTTTAATTTTAATTGCAGATCAACTATTCTATATTATTAATAGAACTGAAGCACCTATATTTTCCTTTCTTTTGGTTGTTGTTGTTTGTTTTATAATTCTTCCAGGTGAGCATGGGTGTTTTACATAGCCACTGCTGCATAACTTACTGTGAAAATTTATTGGTTCAAAACAAAAACTTTTAATTTGCTCATGATTTTGTGGAAGGGTTCAGTTAGCAGGTCATGTCTGATCCATGTGGCAGGAGATACAGTGTCTGGAGGTGGTGGGATCCATTTCCTGGATGGTTTCCTTATCTATGATCTTAGTGCTCGTGCTCTCTGTACTTTATCTGATTTTCTACAAGATGCATAAGACCTGAGATTTTTTTAAAATTTTTTAGTGGAATGTTTGTCTCAGGATAAGTATACTTCATTTAGCGTTCCTAGAAAATGTAAAGTGCTAGGCAATTTAATTATGCTTCCTACTGGCCCAGCATCACTTCTGCAGTATTTTATCGGTCAGACTCACGTGAGTGAAGTACACTACTCCAGCTCTTGAGAGAGGAGAGACAAGTTCATGTGAGAAGAGACATACTGTTGATGTTTTATGAACAGAGACTGCTGCTATGGGTATATTAGATTTATTTGGTTTAGAAAATCAGAATTTGATGACTTACATGTTGTGATTACCATTTGATCAGCAAGAGTTGTAACAACTAATTATTATTTTAACTGCTAAAATTATTAATGGTGTGCATGTTCCCATAAATTTATTTTACAGAACTAGTAATCAGTGTTTAGTGTCAAAAGTAGATTGCAGATTAACACCATGATACCAAACACATTTCTTGATTGACCTTTAAAAGTAGCTGTTTACAAAGATCTCACACTGTATGACTGGAGTGAATGCAACTTTCCTTAATTACAAGATTTTTTTAAATGCATACATACATAATATAAATCCATGATTTATCTTAAAAAGCATAATATGATAGGTATAGATATTCTTTGAACAATAAATACAACAAAAACGTGAATTACACACAATGTCCATCTTCAATGTTACCATCATATGACAGTATTTTTTGTTTTATTGTAGGAAGATTAAAATGATTATAGCCATATGTCATTGGATTCCAAATAAATTGTAAAACAAGATTATTAATTATGTTTGCCATTTTTATTCCAGGAACTTTCAAAATGTGAAGTGAAGACATTACTCAAGAAAATATTTTAAAACCCATGTTTAAAGTCTATAAATGTTAAAGACTACAGAGTTACTATTTATTTTCAGAGAAAGCTTTTTTAAATCATACCTATAAATACTGAAACAATACATATTTATTCTCAATTACAAGCACCATTTTTTCTGAAAGTGATCGAAGTGTTTCATTGCATAATACAAATAGAGCAATCTAAGCATTTTTCATCAACCACTGAAAATGTGCAGAACTGCTGTCCTAAGAAACCTGAAAGAAGCTTGAGTGGTCATAGTAGCAGTTCTTTTAAGCCTCCATTCATGTAGCAAGTAGATATCACAAAAGGGTCTAAAAATAAGTTTTCAAAACTTGGAATAATTCAGAAAATGAAAAGGAGGTAGAAAATATTAGTACTGAAATATTAATAAAATGCAAATGCAAAAATATATTGCAAGTAGTTATTTTCACTCAAAATTATCATCTTGTAAATTAAATCTCTATCTCTGACAATTTTCATTACAAAAGCATTAGAAGTTACTGCAAATTATTTTGAAATGCTTGTTAACTGCATAGAATAACCTTCTATATACAGTATTAGAAAATATTGGGAGCTGAAGGAACATATGTTTGATATGGATTCTTATAAAATAAATATAAATATTGTGAATAATCATCTCACTGAATTTCTTTCTGTAGCATAATTGAATTTATGAGTTTTGTTAAAAATGCTGTAAGGTAAATAGAACATTTTATTTTATGTGAGACAGTGCATGACTACTTCAAGTTTATGTAGAATGTTCAACTTCATCAGCAAATTTTTAAAAAATAAAATAACATTTAAGTACATTTGTTGATCATCTAGTTGAGAAAACATTAAGATGATTTACTCATTGTTAAAGGTTACTCATTATCAAGGGCTTCAGATAAATTCAAAGGGTCTATGATGTGTCTTCAGAAAAGTAGATCTGGCTATATTTGTCAGAAAATATATCAATGTGTTTTGGAAAACAGATGGATCAAATATATCATGTTTCAACATTACATAACAAAAACAGAAATATTCTTGTTTTCGATCTGCAAGACATAAAACTAGATGTTGCTTTTAGGCAAAAGAGTTCAATATTTATAAAATCAAAACAAATGTATTAGGCTACATTCAGAAACAGAAATAAATAAGTAAAAATTGTATTCATGAAACAATGATTAACATACAGGAGAATATACATTTTATCAAACTGTGATCTCAAAAGTCTAGATCCATTCACCTATCAATTTGCCTATTAACCTGTGTCTCTGTATGTGTGAGGACCTGTGTGAGTATGGGTTTGTGTGTTTAATTACTTTCTCATTTTAAGATGCCATTTCCACCTGAAGGTGTCAGTTCATTGGTGACATGTAAAGGAATTAAATATACTGGAAAGAAGTCTAGAAATGAATATACATGGAAATTCTCATTCAGAAGAAAACCTGAAACTTAAAGCAGTGCTGTGTACTACATGATCTGTTTCAATAAGATAAAAAATTCTCTAATTGATGCATGTCAAGTAGACTAGAATTTTGCAGTATAGACAAATATTGAATCATTATGTTGTATACCTGAAATTAATGTATCAATTACGCTTCAATTTTAAAACCAAAATGAATACAGATAGCCATAAAAGGAAAAACCGCTTCATAAATGATTTAGAAGTCCAACAGCCCAGAGCTATTTTTATTTTCCCATAGATATGCACTCAAAGGTTGCTGCTGCTGCTGCTGCTAAGTCGCTTCAGTCGTGTCCGACTCTGTGCGACCCCATAGACGGCAGCCCACCAGGCTCCGCAGTCCCTGGGATTCTCCAGGCAAGAACACTGGAGTGGGTTGCCATTTCCTTCTCCAATGCATGAAAGTGAAAAGTGAAAGTGAAGCCACTCAGTCGTGTCCGACTCTTCGCGACCCCATGGACTGCAGCCCACCAGGCTCCTCCATCCATGGGATTTTCCAGGCAAGAGTACTGGATTGGGGTGCCACTCAGAGGTTACATACCTCTATAATGTGTTTTCAGTAACTGTGCCTTCATCCTTTGGAAAGAAGCTACATTCTCTGCCAAAGCAAAGTGTATCAATTGTTAAAACAAGGACTACCCGAGTTCTTCAACAAATAGAGTAGGTAATGTATGACTTCACCTGTGCTCTTTACATACATACATACACAAATACTTACTGACCCACTAAAAGAACAGCCCTGTTAGAGTGTTGGACCAAAGAATGATTCTTTACAAAATCACACAGTGAAGTTCCATGTGGCCTTTTATGAGACTTCAGCCTCAGGCATTTTATTTTCATGCTCATTAATTCTGATTTTGTCACAAATGAGAAAGAGATTTTTGAAAGTTTGTGATATTCAGGACTTGCCACTGTGATTCACATCCATTTACAGTTTAGTCCATTGAGTGTTTCAAAGTGAGAACAGGGCACTGAAGCAAACTCTCAACTCAGTATATAAAATATGGGGCATAATTTGTGGGCATTTACCTAGAGACTTAAACATCTTTGCTTATAAATCATAGGGTTATCTAGAATAATTATCAGGATTAATTGTGATACATTATACAAACTGCCTTCTAAACCAAGGCAAAATTCTTAGGACTTATTAAACATTTTAACTCCCATTAGACAGATACGATTACAAAATGCAGAGAGCAACCCTTTTAAATATTTGTCAGAAGATGAGGAAGGTTGTCATCTTCACATACATCACACATCTTTCCTCCTAGCTGTTTCATTTTCTTTAACCAGCTGCTGGTTACCTCCTCTCAGTCCTTGGTTTGTGCGAGAAGTCATTCACATTCTTCATAAACTAATTTCCCTCAGTCAGGGAAGGAAAATTGTTCACTCTATCTGGAGAGAGATGCTGTTAAGAAACACATATATTACAGAAATGTCTTCAGTATTCATACCCTTAAAACCCATGGTCAGGATAGTAAAATGCTCTCGCTTGTACAAAAATGATTGCATGCTCCATACAGAGTAGCACTTTTCCTACCTTCCTGTGTCAGTAGCTTTTCCAAACATGCCATTAATCAGAACAGGGAACAGAAGTTGAACGCAACTTTTTATCATATTAGATAAAGGCACCACAGAAACAAGAAATATAGGAAAGTATGACTTGCCATGACTTACAATTATCTACTGTATCATTTGCCAGATGCAGCCTTCATATTCTCAAACCAAGTCCATGCCAGACTTATAGTACCATGCTTGTGCTGTGTATAAGTAGCCCCCTAGCTGTAAATTATGCACCTACAGATGATTTTCTAAAATGTTGTCAGCACCACCAGGTAAGATTTAGTGTGTAGAATCATGCAAAAAATTAAAATAATAACACTGAAATTTTCATATCCATTGCAAAAAATGTTCACAAAATACTCAGTATTGAACTTGAATATTTTAGCTAAATAACCATAAGTAATGAAGAATGCTAGTGCATTGCTTTTATATAAATCTTTCTTATTTCTTTTGCTAATTCCCTAAATTATCATCATTTTAGAGAAGGTGATATTCATATTGTTATTATTCTCTTAAAATTACAAAAGATGTAGAATATGAATGATATAATATTATTCAAATGATATATTAGAATGCCTAAAAGCTTTAACTATTGGTCATCTGCTCTGTCCAAGCCTCTCTAAACCAACTAAGTAGACAGTTTTATAAGGGCTATAACAATTTCATCTTGCAGTGTTCTTTTGCTTTAAGATATCAGTCGATACATTTAAAAATATCTGCAAAGTTAACCATAAAAACTTCTTAAATGCTTCTTGTATTCATGTTAAGCTTAAGACAGTGAAAATATATGTAGATTTTTGGGATCATAAAGCAATATAAATAATCCCTTAAAGTTAACATCCAGGCTATGCGCTTGAGTATTGAAGGCAGAAGGTCTAATTCAAATCTTATATCTTCTATTTGCAACTCAAAGATCTTGTGCAACATAACATATTATGCTATAGATTTCTATCTGTATAATGAAGATTATATCCATCTCAAATGGTTCTTGTGAGATTATAAGTAAAACACTTAGATCAGTGCCTGGTCCATAGTAATCAATGAACATTAATTATTACTATCGTTATTTCTGGTGTTAAAAATTCACTATTAATCTGACAATTAAAAATATTATGACCTCTATATTATGATACTGTTTGGCTCAAATAACAGATTAGAACAAAAGATTGAAGAGAAAATTAGGTGTATTGAAAAAAGGGACGTATATTTATGTGTGCTGTATGCTAAGTTGATTCAGTTGTTATCAGACTCTTTACAACCCTATGGACTCTAGCCCAGCAGGCTCCTCTGTCCATGGAATTTTCCAGGCAAGAATACTGGAGTGAGTTGCCTCCTCCAGGGGATCTTTCCGACCCAGGGATTGAACTCTCATCTCCTGAGTCTCTTGCATTGGCAGGTAGTTTTTTTTTTTTTTTTTTTAACCACTGAGTCACCTGGGAAGTCCATTCTACTGGACACAGAAGTTAGTACTGAGAATTCATTTGGTGCATTTGCCCTCTTGTTAGGAGTGACTAGGACAGTGTTCCCGCTCTTGTTTCTCCAAGTGAGAAGGCCTAGATAAACTTATGGAAAATATGGTCTATGTCTTAAATGGACTCAGGATTAGGTCCTTCTCTCTTTTGTGAAAAATGCTAATAATTGGCAAATTAAGGAGAGGGGCTCTGGAGTCATGTGTCCAGAGGTAATTGCTAAACAGGAATGTGATATCTGTGAGGGTCTTCTGAAGAAGGAGGCCTGGGAAACCACAAATACACAAAGAATGAATCCGGATTTCATCATCTGCCAGACAGAGGTCCCTGGAGAAAATGCTTGTATTATTTAGGACTTCCCAAGTAGCACAGTGGTGAAACAATCTGCCTGCAATGGGGGAGACCCAGGTTCAATCCCTGGGTCAGGAACATTCCTTGGAGAAGGGAATGGCTATCCACCTCTAGTGTTCCTGCCTGGAAAATTCCATGGGCAGAGGAGCCTGGTGGGCTACAGTCCCTGGGGCTGCAAAGAGTCCGATGAGCAACTGAAAACCAGCATGAGAAGGATTCGGGCATCAGCCATCCTCTTTTTCCCCTCCCTTCCCCTCCATATTCTATCCCAGTCTTGGGTTTGCAAAAGCTAAGAAAAAAGAAAGGAGATAAAGAAGCAAAGCTATTAAACTGACCTCCTTTGAATTCCTCAAGGCTTTGTGTTACTCTCTTACACCCAGGACGGTGAACTTGTGGGAACATGTGTTCTCCTTGCCTTGCCCGGCTAATGCTGAAGCTGCAGGGTCACTTTACATCACCTTGTCCAACTGATCTCCCCTAAAATAGCCCACATTTCTACCTTTGAGACCAGGCCAGATGTCACTTACATTAGACAGTGTATTGACCTTGTAATCAAAGACAGAGGATCAAGCTATATGTTTCTTTTTCCTTTTTATTGGTTAATTGCTTAATCACAGTTTTTTGTTTGTTTTGTTTTTAGGGTTTTTTTTGGGGATGCACTTAACTGTTTTAGTCTCTTCATCTGCAAAATGATTGTGCAGGGCAAGATGATATGAATGCTTTTCCTGTCAGCTCTGATTAGAAGGCTCAGTTGCAGTATAACTATTTGTTAGGAAGTGCCCATTTTCATTTGATTGAGTTGGAGATTTTGTCACTGTGTCAATCAGTGAATTCTTGATCACATATCATTGATGAGCATCATTTTGTTTACTCTGCCTTGAATGATTGAAAGGTATTTCCTGCCACTACCTACATTCACTTCACTCAGGTATTTAAGTGCTTTCAAACAATTGTTTAATATTCATGGAGTTAAAGCCTTTTCTAAGAGCTTTCAGCATTAATTGTTCCTTGATTGCATTTTAAGAAGTGAAAATATCAAATTTTAAAATGTCTGTATTTGTTCTGATTTTTATCCTCTCTCAAGTATTTCTGGCTGTTCTTTTTCCTATTGGCACTATTGAATGTACCATAATAAAACTGGGGATTTGCGAAGTAGTCACTTGTCATGTGTGCCTTCCCATTAACTGTTTTATGATAGATAATATCAGTTTATGAACTCATGAATTTTTTATTTTGACATTAATATCTTTTTTGCTTTGCTGAATAGCTGAATCTGATAAATGTTGATTTTATTATTATACAAAGCAGGAAAATAAGTAGACTCTGCTTATAATTATTTAATTTGTATGAGATAAGTTTAATTTTTATACACCGAGGCTTATCATAATTTGGGGATATATATATTTAAGAACATCTAGAGTATTTCTAAAATTTGATCTGAGTATCAGAGAAGTTTGCCTTCTTGAAACATATTTATAAATATTATATGAGAGATGTTTGGTAATATATAAAAGGCTTTCTGAATATTAGACAATATTAATAAACTATTTTAAATTTAATATTTTTATTATTTCAAATACTATATTATTCCAAATTTCAAATTATTATTTCAAAACTTGAAATACACACTGACCAACTCTATAACTCCTTTAACTCTGCTTGTATTATTTACTTCCATTTTAATATTTTTGATAAATTTTGCAGTTGAAAACAAACTACATGCTGTCATAACCAAAATAAAAAGGACAGAAAACTAAATCTCTCGTACTCAAATGTCTTAAGCCTGACACTGAAAAGTATTTGCCAACTTTATTATGCTAGATATTTATAACACTAGGAAAATGAATAATGTGATTTTCCCAGCACTGATAGGGTGATAACCCACTTGAGTTTTCCAGTGTAACAGCCTTTCCTAAGAACCTTAGCTGCTAGGGCTGTTGTGACATACTCTGCTTTGGCTCTGAAATAAATTTTATAATTCAATTTCCAAGATGAATAGAAGCCAACATTTCTTGTCATTTCTGATTCACCATTAGATAGACTGATTGTGTGCTGTCCTCAGTCATGCAGTCAAGTCCAACTCTTGGCGAACGCATGGACTGTCATTTTCTCTGTCTATGGGATTTTCCCTGGCAAGGTTTCTCCTCCAAGGTTTCTTCCCAACCCAGGGATTGAACCTGTATCGGCAGGTAGATTCTTTACCACTGAGCCACCTGCAAAGCCCATAGGTTGATTAACATTTATTTGGCACTGTTTTCCACAGTGTTGAGTGTTGAGTCCCAATCACATTCCCAGTAAGAGTAACCAAGCACAGGCAGATAAATTAACTCTTTCAAGTACTGCATTTTCAGGCCAACTGGCTTTCAATTCCGAAAGTAAATGCACCTTGTGAGATAACTAATTACAGTCTAAATTATATTGTTAGGGTCAAATGTTGCAAAATTCAGAGATATTAAAAGAATATTTGGTTGATTAAGAGAGAGAAATCGTGTCAGGTTGCAGAGAGTAGATATAATACATATTATATCACATGTTACACTATATCAAACAAAAATAAACATATATATGAATGAATATTTTAGATGTTCACCAACATTGAAATAAGAAAATTAAAAAAAAATTAGGATGCCTCTCCTTTTAAATAATTAGGAGAGACATGCTATGGTTGTTCAGCGGTAAAGAATCTGCCTGCCAGTGCAGGGGATTCAGGTTCAATCCCTGGGCTGGAAAGATATCCTGGAGAAGGAAATTGCTACCTACTCCAGTATTCTTGCCTGGAAAATTCCATGGAGGGAGGAGCCTGGAGTGCTAGAGTCACTATGGTTGCAAAGAGTCAGACACGACTGGGCATGTACATACACAGAATGCCTCCTGATGAATTAGTCTGAAATTAAATTTATGACTATTTTAGGTGTTTATCCACATTTAAACAAGAAATTAATCAATAATTATTTAGGGTGTCTCTTGATGAATTAGTTTGAAATAGTATTTTAAAATATATATTGCACAATGACTGCTGAGTCAAGTGATCATTTAAGCATTTAAATATATTATTTAGTTTATACTTGGCATAAATATTTACCTTATTTCTGTCAATAAACAACTATTTGCTTATCTTGCATCCCATTAAAAATATAATTCCTGCCTGTCAATTGAGCCAAATTTACTGCTTGTATTTTCCTAAGAAAACTTAAGTGGAAAATAATATGAGTATAAGGCTAGAAATAAACTTGGCAATACATCATTATTTTTATTAATAAAAGGTTAATATTATAAGTATCTTTATGTTTTGTAGCTTGGGGGAATAACTGCCAACTTTGTGTTTGTCAGATACAATAAAAACATAAGAAATAGATAGAAGTGCACATAAATGTTCTTATTTGTTTAATTATGAATTAAGTTTTCATTTCTGTGCTTAATCGCTTGGAAATGTTGATGTACTGTTTTCAAAAAAACTTTTTTCCCATGATTATCTAATGATGATTTACTTTTTGAATTTTTAATATTTTAAATGCTATGACAGATGCCATATAACAAAAGCTACCCTGCCCTTCCACATTATTGAAAGTTGTTATTGATCAATGGCTCAGCTGTGCCCAATCCTTTGCAACCCCATGGACTGCAGCACACCACGCTTCCCTGACCTTCACCATCTCTCAGAGCTTGCTCAAACTCACGTCCATTGAATCGGTGGTGCCATCCAACCATCTCATCCTCTATCATCTCCTTCTCCTCCTGCCCTCAATCTTTCCCAGGATCAGGGTCTTTCCCACTGAGTCAGTTCTTTGCATCAGGTGCCCGAAGTATTGGAGCTTCAGCTTCAGCATCAGTCCTTCCAATGAATATTCAGAGTTAATTTCCTTCAGGATTGACTGGTTTGATCTCCTTTCAGTCCAAGGGACTTTCAAGAGTCTTATTCAACACCACAGTTCAAAAGCATCAAATCTTTGGCGCTCATCCTTAGTGGTCCAGCTCTCACATAGCTTTGACTAGATGGATCTTTGTTGGCAAAAGAATGTCTCTGCTTTTTCTTATGCAGTCTAGGTTTGTCATAAGCTTCCCTGGTGGCTCAGATGGTAAAGAATCTACCTGTATGCAGGAGACCTGGGTTCAGTCCCTGGGTTGGGAAGATCCCCTGGTGAAGGGAATCATAACCCACTCTAGTATTTTTGACTGGAGAATTCCATGGACAGAGAAACCTGGCGGGCTATAGTCTATGGGATCAAAAAGAATCGGACATAACTTTCATCTTCATCAAGAGGATCTTTAGTTCCTCTTAGCTTTCTGCCACAAGGGTGGTGTCATCTGCGTATCTGAGGTTATTGATATTTCTCCTGGCAACCTTGGTTCCAGTACGTGATTCATCCAGCCTGGCATTTCTCATGATGTAATCTGCATATAAGTTTAAAAAGCAGGGTAACAATATACCGCCTTTCCCATTTTTGAACCAGTCCATTGTCTCATGTCTAGTTCTAACTGTTGCTTATTGACCTACATATCAAAAGTTAAGTTTCTATAAATTGTTTTATATGCAAGAATTTTAGGAGGGAAATGGAATAGCGCATACACAGAAAGAGAATACTTTAAATAATTTAATGCATATGTCTGAGAATTATCTGGTGAAGCTTCTTAATCATGAATTATATTCATGTAGTTGTTTTATTTATGAAAGCCAGTCTCTATTCAATGTTCTGTCAAAGCACACAAATATATAACCTGATAAGAGGATGAGTAGAAAGTCTATATAAAATGAAGACTGTTCTGTTACTAAAGATCCCCTGCCATTCTAGGATGGTATACTGACTCTTCTTATGCATAAAAATATATGCAAAGTGAATCTTTTTATTGCTAAACATCTCAACTACCCTAAATCACCTATAAGCATAAAACAATATATTTCATTCACACTTTAAAAATTTAGAGGATTATAGACATAGCTATTCTTCATAGAAATGCATTCTTTATAAAATATTACTTTGAAATAAATCCAAGGATATCTATAATAGGATAAATTCATCCATTCCTAGCATAGTAGAATATAGAGACTTCAATGTATTCATATTCTATATTTCAGTACAATGGAATAACAAAGCATAAAATTAACTTATCAAGGAAGTACATACAAATGCCATTTTGTATTTTTCTCTTTACACAAAGCAACTTACAACCCCTTCCTCTATTTTTAATCAATCATGTAATAGGCATAGTAAATTGAATGAGAAATTGGTACAAATTAAGTACCTGTCTCTATCAAGATATTACACATAAAATATTTTTTTTAAAAGAAAGCTTTAAACAGTATCTTAGCCTGATTTTAACATCCGCATATGTTGTAAGTAAAATACTTTTTCAGTCTCTATATTTTTGCATTGTCCTTCATATTAACAGGTAAGTATTACCAGGGAATGTCATAAAGGTCTAATTATCTTATGCCCTGGTTTATACTAGCCATTTTGTAGAACCACTTAATGATCTGGTTCTGAGATTATTGTCATCATTATGATATAAAAGGAAAATGAACTACAGTAAAAGGGATTCTATCACTGACAATAACAAAACAGGTACGTGGTAGAAGAGTTCAAATAAAGAAACTGCAATTCATTTCGTTCTTAGCCTTGCTTGTTTTGATTTTTGTTAGTGCTACACAAGATATTTACAATAGAATACATTTTATTATCAAGGTCGCAGAGATTGTATGGGTCTACACTGGCTTAAAATTTTGCATCTAAATTCCTGTTAATAGCGCAGAAACTGTGCTCCTAATATATTTACCTCATTTTTCTTACTTTTGCCTGAAAAGAAAAAAAGAGCCATGATATAATATACACTTAACATTAGACAAAACACTGAGACTTGTATGACTACGGTTTTAAAAAGAAAAACTGGTTATACAGACTTTCTCTGGGAGCCTATTCATTTAGTGTCAAAATAACAGGACACTTATAGGAAGAGCATTTGACATATGAATTTCTCATAAAATGTGTTATAATAAATAAAATAAATTCAGTCCTCATGAGATTAGTCTTTTCATTAACTTATTTTTCATAGATGATTTATTTTGAAAGTCAAGCATCTGAAAACATTCAAATTTAATATATTGCCCTCTGAAACCATAATAAAATGTCATGTAATGATATCTCACAGAGAAGAGACTGCTCCCTCAAGCTATACTTATTAGACTCCTTTTAAATGCTCACTGTATTCACACATAATGTAAAAATGATGAGTAACCCTTAGAAGTAGACAAAGCACGAATAAATCATGTCAAGTAGTGATTCAACTAGTGATATTAGTTATAGAAAAAATTCAGGAAAGTCAGACATAGGAGGGGGTCTGTGATTATGAGAGATTTTTTTCTTTACACAGGGTTGTGAAAAAGACCTCCCTGAATAAGTGATATATTTAAGCACAGACTTGAAGAGAGGAAGTGAACCAGAAAATATCTAGAAAATTGTTCTCCTGGCAGATGGTGTAACAAATTCAAAGGCCCTGTGGTAGGAACACACGTGGCATGTTTAAAGGCAGCAAGAAATGGAATGATAAAGGTGAAGATTGAGGCTAAAAGTAGGGAGTGAGGGAGATAGTGAGAGGAAATGGCAGAAGACGGGATTCAGGTGCCTTAAACAACTGAATGAATATAGCTGTCATTAACCCAAACCTGAAGATGAAGCAGGTTTGAGATCTCTGAATAAGGAGTTCACATTAGCTTTATTCAGTTTGAGATGTTGTCAGTCCTCCCACTGTAGGGGTTAAGATGGTTATTCTGGAATACAAAAGAGAAGTCTGGACTGGAGATAAAAAGTTAACATTCATGATTATTAAGTTGGAATGTAAAGTCTTGAAAATGGATGCAATCACCAGAGGAGGAAAAACAGAAAGAGCAAAGGTTCAGGGACGGTATCATGGTTCAGAGACCATTACTTAGAGCTGAACTAAAATCTTGGAGAGAACTCAAAGCTGAGAGAAGGCCACTCTGTAGGGACAATGGCTTTGCTAGAGGACTGGCAGCTCCTGCAAACCTGTGGCCTTACAGAAAGCAGGCCAGAAGACTAAGTACCTTGAAAGATGTCTCCCCATCTTCTGATCGCCTCCTATTCCATTCCATCTGTTGATCCATACAGGAAACCAGAAGGGTAGGAAGCTCAGTTGAAGTAGTCCCTAGAAGCTAAATTTATGGGATGGATCAAGAGGAAATAAGAGAATAATAGATCAGTAGAGGGAAAGGGAGACTAGCTAGCACACATGGAATGAAGAGTAAGTTGGGATTAAATAGGGTTGGTGATGATTCTAAAAAGTATGGTGGAGGAAGAGAGGGCAAGGAAAAAGGTACTCATAAGAAAGTCATAATAATGGGAGACTGTTTTGATGGTTCAGTGTTTAAGACTTTGCCTTCCAGTGCAAGGGGTACAGTTTTGATCCTTTGTTGGGGAGCTAATCCCACATGCCTCACAGCTAAAAACAAAACATAAAACAGAAGCAATATTGTAACAAATTCAATAAACACTTTTAAAAATGGTCCACATCAAAAGAATTCTTAAAAATAATAATAATAATGAAATATGCATTCTGGTAAGAAGTATAGTGGGCTTCACAGGTGGTGCTAGTGGTAAAGAACTTGCTTGCCAATGCAGGAGACATAAGAGACGTGGGTTCGATCACTGGATAGAGAAGATCCCCTGGAGGAGGACACAGCAACCCACTTCAGTATTCTTGCCTGGAGAATCCCATGGAAAGAGGAACTTGGTGGGCTACCAGTCCATAGGGTCGCACAGGGTTGGACATGACTGAAGAGATTTAGCACTCATGCAAGGATGAAAGTAGGAAAAGGAAAGAGAAATAGTTAACAACAGTAGGATCAGTAGGCTATTGGTCCTGGAATATTTGAAGAACTGCTGGAGTTAGGTTACAATAGAAAGTGGTCAGGAAAGAGAAGAGGTGGTGATAAGAGAAGGAAATGGTCACCCTGGCTGCAGTTATTGTTGGGACCATGATGGAAGTGTGTGGTTGAGGAAGATTAAAGAACAAATAGCAGGATTAGTCTGGTATGGAGATACAGATAAATTCATCTTGTCAAGAACCTGAAATGATCTTAAATCTTTCTCATGTTATGCGGAGGCCAGGGGTGGTGGTATCTAATCAAGAAGTAGCTAATTATGGAGATATTTTTATTAATTAATGCCTATGTATTCCTAAAATTCTCTTTATAATTAGCTCATATTACCAAAATGAAGAAAAGGAAAACTAGTGTCAGATTGTTTAGGGATACTTTCCAGAACATATTGGTATTATTTGGGTCATATTTTAATTTTGCTTAGGAATACTTATAAACTCAGAAGTATTTCTCACTACTTAGTGACATGCATCTTACATATGATTCTTTTGAATAATAAAAGAACATCACAACTTATTCTCTATGCCTTTTGAGGAAATAAGCTACCACCTACTTTTGATGTAATTATCTTTGAAAAGGAGAAAGGAGAGTCAGGGACAGATTTCTTGTGGGTAGAAATTAATAGAAAGGAACCACTATAACAGTGGGAGCCTTGGGCAGGCAAGCTATCTGTCTCCTCTATGTTCTGGGTCTCAAAAAGACACTTAATTTTCTCAGAATAAGCCTAGGAAAAACCCAAGGGCAATGAAGTCATGTCATTGACCAGGATAGCTCACCACAATCCTGTCACCCAGAATATCCATCCTCAAGAACAGGTGCTCAGACGTTGAGAATATACACTCTGGGAACAGAGACAGGAATATAGGAACACAGACCATGGAAACTGCAATGAGAGAAAGGGGAGGGAGGAGCATGGTGGGATGGAGAGTTGCTGCCATGCCTGGTTATGTTCACATAAACAAGAAATAATTTTCTAATTTTGATTTTTTTTTAAATTGACAAAAACCTTTGAGTAAATTTGTCTGTATCAGACTGCTGCTGATTCTCTGTTCCTGTTAGGTATTATTGGAGGGAAAGAGCACGTTGAGGAGAGAGGAGGGTTTGGAGCAGAACTGATTGGACTTTGTCTGTAGATACAGAATTAAACTAGATGACAGCTGCTTTTATACATTTTCTCTGGGACTGTTCTTTTTCTTTCCCTTTAATTCAACTTCAATAAAAAATGTGTTGTGGTTTATTAACTAGTAAAGTAAGTTTAGTAACCTCAGAACAATGTCTATTCCACTCTTGCCCAAACATTTTAGGGTACTGTTTAGTGGCTGTCATGTCCAACTCTTTTGCAACCTCATGGACTATAGCCCACCGGGCTACTCTGTCCATGGGATTTCCCAGGTAAGAGTACTGGAGTGGTTTGCCACTTCTTTCTCCAGGAAATCTTCCCAATCCAGGGATCAAGCCTGCATTGACGGGTGAATTCTTTACCACTGAGCCACCAGGAAAGACTTTGGGGTAATAAATACATTCACAAAAGAAGGAAGCATGATTTGATTGTATGTCCACCAACCTGTGCTTCTTGTTATAGTATTTATCCGGCTTTCCAGGTGGCACTAGTGGTAAAGAACCTGCTCGCCAGTGCAGGAGAGGTAAGAGATGCGGGTTCGATCCCTTGGTCAGGAAAATTCCCTGGAGGTGTGCATGCAATCCACTCCAGTATTTTTGCCTGGAGAATCCCATGGAGAGAGGAGCCTGGTGGGTCACATGGGGTCGCAAAGAGGCAGACGCTATTGAAG
Source organism: Okapia johnstoni (assembly GCA_024291935.2). Taxonomy (NCBI): domain Eukaryota; kingdom Metazoa; phylum Chordata; class Mammalia; order Artiodactyla; family Giraffidae; genus Okapia; species Okapia johnstoni. The sequence continues at coordinate 20,219,885 of CM044321.1, read as the reverse complement.
TGACTTAGCACAGTACAGCACATAGTACTGATCACTCTTTGAGTTTAAACTCTTAAAGTATAATTTACTTGCTTCTTGTCTGTTGCTTCCCAAATAAAATTGATCAAAAGGACCTTGTTTGCCTGGTTTTGCCCTGTGTATTCAGAACTTGGGATGAAGCTAGGCAGAAAATGAATGAATGAATGAATGAATGAATGATTAATGAGTACTAGATCTTCACATTTTTGATCAAGAAATGCCCTCAGGCAGCATATTCACTGGGAAAGACTTCTTTCAAGAAATGCTGTTTGCAAAGGTTTAGTTCTTTCATCTCTCAAGTTTTAAGAAAATAACTCTACTACAAACTCAATTCAACTAAATATAAGCCTTTGAAGTAGTTTGACATGAAACCTCATCCACAAATGCTTGTAAAATGCAAAGATGGAAACAACAGAGTTTAAAACTGTATGACATTATAAAATAAATTCACAAATCACAATAAATTATATATACATACATACATTTGTCTACAGTTTAGATATCTTTTCTAAAAATAAAGAATGTTTCGATTCCTTCATCAATCCTTTCAAAAAGAAAATAATTATCATCAATGAATGCTCCAAATAGTCCATTCTGTTGTTGCCAGAAATAAAACAGCAAGGTCTATTTCAATACAGCAATTCACACTTTGAATGTTTATTAGCCAAATTTCTGTGATAGTTATTTACTCCAGTGTTTCCTCCAAAAGGTATTTAACTCCACTAGTTTTGAATCATACAAAAGGATTATTCAAGATTATCTTGCTTTAAATGAAGATGAATATTATGATTCTAAATATAATGGTTCAGTGATTTTTTAAAAGACAAAAGCAGAATAGAGTCCAATACACTTACTAATCTATGTCACAAATGACACAGATTATCGTTATCATCAAAAATTGCCCCAAAAGTACAATCATAAATTATATAATACCCATTAACACTGGTTTGAAAGGACACTTGTAATAGGCAAACAGATTCACATAGATAAAACCAGCAGTTCCTTAAAATTTTAATATAAGGTGATCTATTTTAAGGTAAAATTTTCTTTAATAATTGATTATGTGAGATAAAATATTCGTGTGTTCTTTTTTGAAAAGCAAAATTATGAAAACTTTTATATAACAAGTAATTTCCTTAGAGAAAAAATGATCTATAATGTAGAATATTAAAGATAAAATTTGATCTGATATATCCACCCTCATGTTGAGAACTCTACTGTCAAGTGCTATGATATCTCTTGGTTTGACATTTGTTCTGAATTTCAAAAAATAACAAATAGCTGGCGGCATTTCTTGATATCACTGGACAAAATCATTGCTCAGTTACTGAACTTAGAAAGTTCAGGAAAATGTAAATAAATCTGACATAACCATCTGCATTTGCTAACATAAACTGAGGCAGAATCTAATTACAGAAAAAATGTAATTGAATACCATTTAATGAGTGAAATATATAAAGAAAATTGTTACATTTTCATGGGATTGAAAGGAAATTATACATGTTTATTGCAATAACAAAATATTTTATCAACAGAAACTGGATTTTCCTTGCAAATTCCTCCACCAGTATGATTCTCATGAAAATATGTTCCAAATTTCAGTATGTATGCACACATGTGCATAAACAGCTATGTAAATGTTTGTTAGTATGTCCTATGTCCTGTTTGCTGTCCCAATCTTTACCCTGGTCTAAATTTGTTCTTGGCTGCATTACATTTACTGTCTTTTTTCTGTCTTTCACAACTTCATTTATGGGCCTGATTCATTTTACATAAAATAAAGTCAGTACCACCCAACCATTCTTATGGCCCTGTGGAGTCCTATAGTTGGATCTATGGAACACTCCCTTTTTTTTTTTTTTGTATTTGCACGTGGAATCCCACAGAAATTGCTTTTGGCCAAGGATCTGATTAACCTCAAAATGAATAAGGCAAAGGTTGTATCAGGTACCTATTCACTCAGAAATGCCTGTCCACTTAAAATGAATCATTTTGTGTGTGTGTGCTTAGTCGCTCAGTCATGTTTGACTCTTTGTGACCCCTTGGACTGTAGCCTGCCAGGCTCCTCTGTCCATAGGATTCTCCAGGTAAGAATACTGCAGGAGGTCTTCATTCCCTTCTCCAGGGGATCTTCCCAACCCAGGGACAGAACCCAGGTCTTGTGCATTGCAGGCAGATTCTTTACCAACTGAGCCACCAGGGAATCAACCGCCTGTTAACATCTTGGGTATGATATATGCTGAAAGCAAAATCCTTGTGATTTGGGGTGCTGGCCTACAGCACACATTTGAAATCAAGAGTATAGTATGATGCTCTTTTCCTATTGCCTGACTATACTATACAGTAATCAAAGCATGGAAGTATGAGTGGTGCTCTCACAGTTACAAACACATTCTTGAATTTCTCGATCTTCCACAAAGGGCATTAGACCACTTGTTTAAAAGTCTTTGTGCACAGGGGTAAAAATTCTTATTTTTCCTCCAAGAGCCACAATAATGTTTTTATCAAATTGGAAGCAGGCACTGCCAATGACCTATCATTATTTTATATCTTTGTTTTACATATTTATTTATTTATTTTTAATTGAAGGATAATTGCTTTACAGTACTGTGTTGGTTTCTACCAAACATCAACATGAATCAGCCATAGGTTTACCCATGTCCCCTCCCACTTGAACATCCCTCCCACCCCCCTCCCCATCCCATCCCTCTAGGTTGTTACCCAGCCCCGGCTTGAGTTCCTTGAGTCATACAGCAAATTCCCATTGGCCATCCATTTTACATACAGTAATGTATGTTTCCATATTAGTAATTTATCTTATTTTACCACACAAAGAGGCAATGAATAGTGCTGATATTTTGGCTGGAATGATGGACTCTAATTAGGAAGATGTGATAGGTTGGTTCATACCATGTGGGCATGAAAGAACACATCTAGAAATCAGGCTATGTGTTGAGACATATGTTACTATTTTTTAAGTCAATCAATCAAAGTTAATGAGATGGTTCTGATCAGTCCATCAAAGACAGAGTTGTCAGGAATGAAGCTTTGAGTTTCTGCAAGAGAAAAATATTGTTGCTAAGTTGAATTTATCTGAGGATAAAAAGAGGAAAAAATTGTTTATTTTCTGGTGTTAATGATTGGTTCAGTTAAGTGAGGACTCTAGTAATTATATGAATGTCTTCCTTCCTTACTGGGTCATTCATACTTTTATGCATATTATTTAAATTTCCCATGAATATATTTCTACTTTTTATACAAAGTATATGCAGTGGTTAATTTTATAATTAAGTCCATGAAATACGAAATGAGACAGAATTTTGCCAGAAAGAGAGGTGAGATGTATACCACCAAAGATGAATATAACCACCACTGAGACAAGTTTTGCTTATATGACTGATGGTGCATTTATGTTTGAGTAAATCCTCTCATCAGCTTGCCTTATGGATTTCATACATTTCAATTTCCACAATTATGTGAACCAATTACTTTATATATGCATACACATATGTAAGATAAAAGATAGATCACATATATTGACATGTTTATATGTAAAACAATATACAAAATAACATTTTATCTATCAATAAGTTTGTCTATCCCATTGGTTCTGTTTTTCTGAAAAACCCAATGGATACAGTTTTCTTTAACATATTCAACTGAAGAACATTTTTACACACACTTTAAGTAAATACGAGTTGCTTTTAGCAGGTCTGCATTGTCAACATGCAGCTGACTTATGGCAGTTGCTGTACTTAGAACTGAATAAAGAGATGAGCTATTCAAACATTTACAGTATTTCCCATTTATTGGGGTCATATGCAGACTGATTCTTCATAATTAGAAAACTTTCAGTGATGGATGTTCTGTAGTGACTCATGTGGACCATCATTATATAAACTGTCCCCTATTTTCAGTGTTTTTTTAATGTAGGAACAAAAACAGCTGAAATTTTTCTATAGTGCATTCTAAGTAATAAAACAAGATGCCTACCTCAGCAGTATTTTCCTGAAAACATGATCCTTTTTGAGAGTTTGTCCCACTGCTAAACATTTTAACTTTGATTGTTTGATATAGGCCTATTTTTCACTAGGTGGCTTATTTTTCATTAGGTTTTTAAACATTTAAACTGTGCTCAAAACAGAAATGCAAATATTGTTAATCTTTTTTTTTTTTATTCTACATAAGGAAGTAAAAATGAAATGAACCCCAAAAAACTTGCCACTTAGTTTTAATGATTAATACAAATTAATACCTAATTCATTTAATTAGCAGAATGCATTCTAAACTAAAACATATTATACATAGGTTTAATTATCTATATTTTCATAGTGAGACAACAATATTCCTTATGAAATTCCCTATACAGAGCTTTACAGATTTATAGAAGATGTTTAATTACTAATTTTATTGCATTTCCTGCTCTGTCTGCCCTTTTGGATCACAAAGTTAAATAATTTGGGGTATTCAGAGTCTTTGCCAAGAATTAAATCCAATCTTTTTGACTTTTTCTAATGAAAATAAAGGCACAGAAATGATATTATTTCATCATATTTATGAATATTGAACTGAGTAGCACTTGATGTTTTGGTATCCATTTGTGCTGCTTTCGTCTTTTGAGGTTTGAATATCAAATATCATTTTTGTTTAATATTTGCTAAAATATTTTAACTTAATGAAATTCAAGTAACAGAAGTATGTATCAAAAATAGCTGAATATTTTCTTTGCAACACTTTTGGGGTAAATCTAAATTTAAATGTAATTTAAATGTTTCCTTTCTCAGCTAATTCAGTGACCAAGAGAATTGTTAATATTTAGTATATAATTCAAAGTTTCTGCTGCATTGTGAGGCAAAAACAGAGATTAACAAAGTCAAACTCTTTGTTTCAGGGGAAAAATGAAGCCTACTGAGAATGCTTCTAAATGGAGCATAACTGTTTTATAACATGAATCAGGCAGAATGGGTTGGTAGGGTTATAAAACAATTAACGTTATTCATGGAGCCTGGAGTAGTAAAGTAAGAGTTCAGAGCTAATAGCATTTCATCACTGGAAGCAGCAAAGTACAGGAACCTATTTATCACTGAGCTCTAACTGCAAGTGCAATTTATGGCTAGATGTTTGTGTTTGTGTTATGCTGAGAGAACAAACAAAATGTGTAAAGAATTAATTTTTTGGAAGTCAGGTCAACAATGAAGACATTTAAAAAGGACAGACAAAAACCAAAAACAAGGAAGAAATTGCTTTAACGTCACATCCCATTGATGAACTGTGTTATCAAATAAAGTTAATAAATTCAGTAGTAATTTAAACATCTATACTTTTCAATGAATACAATATAATGTAAGTCACTGGAGATTAAAAGAAGGCTTCTAAATGTGTATTCATTAGTTTATAGTGTTAAGCATATAATGACTGACTTCATTTACAGTATGCAGTTTGTTTGAGTAAATTACCAGAAGCATCAAAAGAAACTGAAGCACACCCAACATTAAATGGATACAGCAGACACTACTAATTATGAGAACACTTTAATATTTAGGAGACTTCATTATTCACTGGGGCAGAGAATATAACCAAAAAGTCACATTACACATTTTCATGGCAGGACTAAAAACATTTTAATATTAAAACAGAAATGAGAACATCATTTTAGAAAAAAGGAACTCAGAGAAAAATCATAATACATATTACCTCATTGCATTACAGTGCAAAGTTTATGACCTGAACTATGAAGTAATTGTGTATTCAACTGCCTGCCTAGATGTGATAGGGTGAAAATCTTGAGCTTACGGTGGTAAAAGAGATTTTTTTTGAGCAAGATAAAAATGTGTTAAATGCTGCCAAATCTAGATTTCAAGTCTCTCTAACTAGATTTTATGTTATACAGTAGTATAATTTGACAAAGTGATAATAGACTTCAGTGAGAGCAGAACTAAATTATACTGGCTCTGAATAGAAAATCTCATTTGAAGACTCAACTACTCTCATGTTTAGCTAGAGTATTATACTTTAATGAGAAACAGGCACTCAGACGCCAATCAGCAAGTCTAGACACTATTTCAATATTGTGTGACCAGATGAGAACTCTAAATTTGATTCTCATGTTCTGAGAATTAATATTCAACATTCACAGTGTATTAGACCTCTGCACATTTTCTTTGTCCTGCTCTGAAGGAAAAGCAAGAATAGTTCTGCCTCTGTTCTTTCTCACCTGTACCCACAGATGGTTTGATACTGATACATTTCTAATGGCACTCACTTGCTTAAAATCCATCAGCGGATTCCAACTAACTCTCAGAAAGCAGTTAAAAGTCCTTAATGTTACCTACAACGTTGTTAAGTTTCCACTCCAGTTTGATATTCTATCGAACCACAGTGATTGTACTGAAAATAACTGAATGTTGGTGAAGCAGAGGCAAGGAACGGCCAGGAGAGGTTTCATCTGATGGGCTCATGTATGCCAGGCATTATCTTTTAAATTTTTGGATCTTGGATGGTTGGAATATTTCTTCATGAGACCAGGAATACATGAGGGGCTCAGGATAAAGACCTTGTGTTGTTCTGTCCTCAACCATCCCCTTATGGGTTTTAATCGTACTGATACTTCCTCTGACACACAAAGATGTTAAACTTCTTCTAATAATGAGATCTTCATATCTGGTGTTTCCCCTTCCTGAAAGTCTCTTCTGCCCTCTAACATTTTCATATGGCTATGAAAATATGGTTACACATCTGCCAGGATCCAAAGTGTTATTTAATCTTCATCACAGACTGGATTACACTTTTCCAGTTATTTTCCTCAGAAACTATCCTGTACTAAGCTTGCACAAAACAAACAGATACTATAACATATTATTAAATATTTATTTATTTACCATCAGTCTCTGACTCTAAACCAATGGTTTCTATATAGCAGAACTATAATCACCTGGGTCATAGTCAAAAATACCAATGCTTGGAGTGCATTCTACAATGAATGTATCAGGTTCTTTTTTCCATGGCTCAAGCATTGACAGCTTAGCAAGATCCTTGGTGATTGTTATGCAAGTTAAAATTTAAAAACTGCTCTGTTGAAGATAGCACTTAAGAGCACCGTACACATCTAGCATTGAGTGCAGTGTACAATTGGTACTTGAAATATTGTTGAATGAAGAATGTATATCAAAACAGTTCACTTACAGGAGTTTTACTTTCAAGTGTCAGAGTGTGAACTTATATAATACACAACGAGCTGGGAATTGAGTTAGAGAATGGATATTTTAAAAATTTTATGCTACATTTCAGTAATCACTGATGCTGAATCCTTCAATAGAGTTTTTCCTGTTTCAAGACACCTGTGGGTAGATGCAATATTAGAAGCTCTAAATTATTGGTCAATATTAATCTATCACTTTCCACATGTTTCTTCCTCTGGCTTCCTCCTTCTCCTTTTTTTTAAATCTTTCTCCACCTTTTCTTTGTTTATCTCTATTTATATGTCATCTTTTCATACACTATTAACTCCTAACTTGTATGTTAGACTTCTGGTTCCCACTGGTACCCAAGTGGATGGTTTCAATATTCTGTAGCTTTCAAGCCTAAGAAAATAAGAAGGTAAATAATGTATGTGAAAGAAACATTGAAAATATAAAGTGTTATACCATTGATGAATGCTGTTTGACATATAAGAAGACTAAATTTTTAGTACTAATGATGACCTTTTTATATTTACAAATTTATAAAATCAAATAAGACAGCATCAATTCCCAAATCAATTAAATTTGGAGTAAAAAGGTCTCTATTTGTATCTCATATTATATTTTAAGGCTCAATTAACTTTCAAGGTTCATTTAAACTACTTTACAAAGATTATTTTATAAAGTGTTCTTTACTTTGAAGCATATGGTCATAGTCTTGCACAGGTAAATCCTCAAATAGTTTACTGTGTAAAATTACCATTCAATAAATCCATACAAAGCACCTTATGTATCTCTGAGTAAGAGATTTGGGGTTGTTCTACTTCTGGGAATACTAATGTTAAAGTAATGAAATGTTAGACTATGAAGAACCTTAGAGGTTTTACTGTAAATGAGAATTACACAAACAGTTATGATGAACTTAGGAAAATCGGTCAGTTCAGCGATCTGTTCAACTAAGCAGCAGCACAGATGAGATGAGAAATCACTGCTGACTTCCAGTGAAATTTTCATTTCGAACCTAACTATCAAAAGGGTCTATAGCCTATGTCACTCACAGAGAACATGCATAGTTCTGCTGTTTAGGTTTCTGAGCCAAGAGACTGCAGTTCTTTTCTGATTACTAGAGTTTGCCAAATGATAGCATCTTTTCAAGCTATAGATTAGCTTGGATGTAATATATATATATATTAGTTTTTGAGGCTATAATTTTAGTAAACATAAAACTATCTCATTTTCACAGAGAGGAAAGTTGTCAGTAAAACATGATATAATCTTCTTTGTTACAAATTAGAGACACACTCCTTCTTATAAAATGTCCTTTTCCTCAACAAAAATCAAGCCTTCAGGATCATAAGCACTTTCTGGGGCTTATTTGAGAACAGGTGCACATCAGTTGAGTTTGTAAAGATATGCCCTTAACTGCTGTGCGTGCAATTGGAGTACACTTTCGTTTTTATTGTTCTAAGGATTTCTTTGGCCAAAAATGATACAGGCCCTTAGGGTGATGATTTTTACATGTTTTTTTTTAAAGAACTTTTAAATAGAAAACAATTTCGCTGCTGATTCTAGAGGAACAGTCCAAGATGAAGAAGGTATATTAAATCACTGAGCCTCCAATTGGAGAACTTTACATTAGATGATAGTCAAAATGACAAGAAAATTGAAGAAAAGATCACAATTTCAAATACAGTTTCCTTCTACAATATTTTATGGTTAAATTCTTTAGTTCAATTAAACATTATCAATGAAATTGCTTTCATTATGATATTTTGACTGGTAGAAAAAGAAAGTCCATTCCTACACTTATACAGTAACATTCATGATGAAAAGAAAGCTGTGAGACTACAGTGTAAATATTATATCACCATGACAGAACTAGAGAATTGCCCCTCCATTTTATTGTCCCATATTTTGTATGTTAACTATGTGTGCTATATTATTAAAAGAAGGAACTGAATATTAATTGTGAATGGATGTAAGTTGTTTTAGAAATTTTAACAATACAATATACACTTATTTGAATGTCTTAGATAGTGGTGATAGAAGTAATCAAAAATAATCTCTATTCATGGTTATTAACATAAAATTGTAAGTGCCTATTGTATGTAATCATATGACATCATGGGCTGTAATGTTTATATTTCTGTTTATTTGCTTTCTGGATGTTAATACTAGATCCTTCACTTAATGGAGACTAGATTAAGTCACCTGATTTGATCTGGACTATGTCATGGCTGTCATGAAAGTCAGCTTGAAAACAAATCATATATTGTCTCTGAGGTTAATGAAATCTTTAATTAATTCCTATTCTTGGTTTTACTCATTTCTCACAGTCTCTAATCTAGCAAGCGATAAAGTATTTTTGAGGCTCATGATGTCAAGAGAAGGGCACCCATTGTTAATTAATACCTGTCATGACTTAATGTATTACTAGAGACTGCCAAGTATGAGAAGGCTCATTTTATAAGAAATCTTAAAATGGACAATTATGCCCTCACCTAGAAGTCATTCTTGGTTTTCCAGAATATGTGAACAGAGGCTTCTGAGGATGGTTCCTGAGTCTTCATTATTTCTTTCACTAGTCAAATAGTAAAAATGTGATTTTGAACATTATCATTTTCTTATCATAATTAACTTTTTCTTTAAATTGAGAATAAAGCTGCACATGACTTTCACACATTGTTTTATTAATACTTTAAAAATAATTTAAAATTGTATGTCTTTAATGTTGTTTGAACTAATGTGATCATTGCCAAATTAGAGTGGAATTAGATTGTTTTTACATCTTGATCTCTGTATTAATGATAAATAATACATGCCTGTGCTTAGTTGCTAAGTCAAGTTAGACTTTGCGACCTCATGAACCCACCAGGCTCTTCTGTCCATGGGATTTCCTAGGCAAGAATACTGGAGTGGGTTGCCATTTCCTTCTCTAGGAAATGTTCCTGACCCAGAGCTTGAACCTGTGTCTCCTGCATTGCAGGCAGATGCTTTAAGCACTCAGGCACCTGGAAAGCCCAAACCAATAAAAAGAGAGCCTCTATAGATTTGTACTCCTTGGAAAATTTTATAATTATTTAACCAACTAAATTTGACTGTTTGAATATAAAATGCTTGTTTTTGTATAAATAGGTAAGTCTTTATTGCAAATAATATATTCTAATATTATGCAATATATTAATATGTAGTGTTTTTTGTCAATCACACATCTTATGAGATTTTCAGTACTTCAGTAAGTAAAAAAATACTCCAAAATACCATTTCAAATAAAAATAAAAATTAAAAACTTTGTAGATGTCTCTTTCTGTGCAATTTTTGGCTAATTTTCACTTTTAAGTTATTCACTTTAAATCAAAATAGCAATGATTTCAATTTACTAATTTTCTCATTTCCAATATATAGTATATGTATATGTTCAGATGGAAGACCTCCTCAGTGATTTAAATTTATATATATATATATATATATATATATATATATATATATATTATATATGTATTACTATTCTATAAGGGTGTTACTTTTGAAGTAATTTTTATCAAAAAACGAGCATTCTCTATAACGGGGTCATATTGATTATTGCATGGTGATGGAAAAGTTGTATTTTAAAAATGACAAAGCTTACTCTCACATATCCAATTGGTTTACACTGCAAAGTTAATGCAAATTTAATAATATCATTAAATTTATAAAGCTTGTTTTACTTTTCAGTATTCATATGTCCAAAACACACACTTCAGCTTTGTCTATGAGATCTGGTATTTCTAGCCCTTGTAAAACATCCTACTTTTACTTCCCATTTTTCTTCCTCTAGCTTTTCAAGCTCAGGTCTTGCACATGCTTGGTGTGGATTCCTCAAATTCCATGTCCTTCATCTGCATTAAGGACTTTCATGTATATTTTTCTTCCCTTAGAAATTCTCTCTGAAGAATTGTGCTTCCCCCAACATTGAACTTAATCTCCTTAACTTCTAAAATTTCTTTATATTACAGCAAAAAGTCATTTTTGTAGTAAACTTCCCCTCATCTTCCAAACTAGTGAGGTGTGTTTTACATGCTTGTAAGCCATTAATTTATAAAATGAAGACAATCTAAGAAACCACTAGGACATTAAATACACCAATATTTGCATTATAGGGGTCCCAGAAGAAGACAGAAAGAAAGGAACTGAGGATATACTTTAAGAGATAATAGCTGAAAGTTTCGCTAACATGGGAAAGGAAATAGTCAACCAAGTCTGAAAGTACACACAGTCCCAGGCAGGATAAACCCAAGGAGAAACACACCAAGACACATAGTAATCAAATTGACAAAAATTAAAGACAAAGATAAAATATTAAAAGTAGAAATTTATAGCTTTATTTTTATAACAGTTATCTGTATTTTGTAATTTTTAATTACTTGGATAGTTATTAGTTTTCTGCTACCAGGTTGTAAACTGTCAAGCAGTAAAATCTCATTTTTAAAAAAGCACCAAAGCTTGACCATGGCAGGTACTAAATAAATAGCCTAAGTGAATGAATGTATGGGTAGCGAACATCTTAGAGAGTACTAATTTATTTTATATTGCAATATTAAGAAATATTCTAAATAATACAGTATATATAGATGTCTCTACAAAATGAGGTACTTGCACACAAAATTACTCTAAATTTAAACTGGTTTTAGGTCAAAATCACCTTACCTAAACTGAAATAAATTCACAACCTGAACATATATCCCATTCAGTTCAGTTCAGTTCAGTCACTCAGTCGTGTCTGACTCTTTGTGACCCCATGAACCACAGCAGGCCAGGCCTCCCTGTCCATCGGCAACTCCTAGAGTCCACCCAAACCCATGTCCATTGAGTTGGTGATGCCATCCAACCATCTCATCCTCTGTCGTCCCCTTCTCCTCCTGCCCTCAATCTTTCCCAGCATCAGGGTCTTTTCAAATGAGTCAGCTCTTCACATCAGGTGGCCAAAGTATTGGAGTTTCAGCTTCAACATCAGTCCTTCCAATGAATATTCAGGACTGATCTCCTTTATGGTGGACTGGTTGGATCTCCTTGCTGTCCAAGGGACTCTCAAGAGTCTTCTCCAACACCACAGTTCAAAAGCATCAATTCTTCTGCATTCAGCTTTCATTATACTCCAACTCTCACATCCGTACATGACCACTGGAAAAACCATAGCCTTGACTAGATGGACATTTGTTGACAGAGTAATGTCTCTACTTTTCAATATGCTGTCTAGGCTGGTCATAACTTTCCTTCCAAGGAGTAAGCGTCTTTTAATTTCATGGCTGCATCACCATCAGCAGTGATTTTGGAGCCCAGAAAAATAAAGTCTCTCACTGTTTCCACTGTTTCTCCATCTATTTGCCATGAAGTGATGGGACCGGATGCCATGATCTTAGTTTTCTGAATGTTGAGCTTTAAGCCAACTTTTTTCACTCTCCTCTTTCACTTTCATCAAGAGGCTCTTTAGTTCTTCTTCACTTTCTGCCATAAGGGTGGTGTCATCAGCATTTCAGAGGTTATTGATATTTCTCCCGGCAATCTTGATTCCAGCTTGTGCTTCCTCCAGCCCAGTGTTTCTCATGATGTACTCTGCATATAAGTTAAATAAGCAGGGTGACAATATACAGCCTTGACATACTCCTTTTCCTATTTGGAACCAGTCTGTTGTTCCATGTCCAGTTCTAACTGTTGCTTCCTGACCTGCATACAGGTTTCTCAAGAGGCGGGTCAGGTGGTCTGGTATTCCCATCTCTTTCAGAATTTTCCACAGTTTATTGTGATCCACACAGTCAAAGTCCTTGGCATAGTCAATAAAGCAGAAATAGATGTTTTTCTGGAACTCTCTTGCTTTTTCCATGATCCAGCGGATGTTGGCAATTTGATCTCTGGTTCCTCTGCCTTTTCTAAAATCAGCTTGAACATCTGGAAGTTCAGCGTTCATGAATTGCTGAAGCCTGGCTTGGAGAATTTTGAGCATTACTTTATTAGCATGTTAGATTATATTTATGCTTGCCTAGTCCAAGTGTACTGGAATAATTACTTTCAATTCCTAGTTGTTTTTGGTTGTTATTGTTGGGGATTATTTATTTATACAATTATTGCTTATGACACAGATTGAAACTATTAGTAAATTATTTAACATGACATTCTGACAACTTCCAAGAATGTGAATTACTGAAATCTCCATTCTTGACTTTCTACTTTATATAGGAAGAAGGTTAGTGTTGGGATAGTTTTCATTTCTCTCTCAGCTGCTCAGCTGTGTCTGACTCTTTGCCACCCCATGGACTGTAGCCCGCCAGGCTCCTCGGTCCATGGAATTTCCCAGGCAAGAATACTGGAGTTTTCACTTACTCTCAACCAAAATAAGTGAATTAAAGCTGAGTATTATCAGAATCCCCTGAGGGGAGAATTTTCACCTGCATGTTTTTAAGTATCACTTTCCTGAGGAAATTTTGAAATGCAAAAAATCCCTTCTGTGATGCAACAGATCCGATCCCAGCTCTAAACTTCTAAGAAGATCACTGCAGGAGTGCAGCACAGTTGTTGCTGGAGATGCGTTAGACTTCTTAAATGTCTTACAGGTATAAAAACGTTGAAAACTATTGACTTAGATGGTAGAACTATGCTATAAAAGAATGGCAAAGCATTATGGGAAACACAACACTTTTAGCTAGGTATTTAATATAAGCAAACTTTCTCTTCCTGTTTCACTCGCTGTCATTCGGTAAACCTTCAGATAACTAATTAAGAGGATTTATCCCTATCTCTCGGCTTCGCTTGTGGCTCAGCTGGTAAAGAATCTGCCTGCAATGACGGGGACCCAAGTTCGATCCCTGGGTTGGGATATCCCCTGAAGAAGGGAAAGGCTACCTACTCCAGTATTCTGCCTGGAGAATTCCATGGACTGTCCATGGGGTCGCAAAGACTCCGACACGACTGAGCAGCCTTCACTTTTGGGAGCTTCCCTTGTAGCTCAGTCGGTAGAGAATCTACCTGCAGTGCAGGAGACACGGGTTAGATCCCTGGGTCGGGAAAATCTCCTGGAGAAGGAAATGGCAACCCACTCCAGTATATTTTCCTGGAAAATCTCATGGACAGAGGAGCCTGGTGGGCTGCAGTCACGGGGTTGCAAAGAGTCAGGCACGATTGAGCGACTAACACTTACTTACTTATCCTCATCTCTCAAGACTCCATGACAACCAAAATCTTTTTATTTTCAAATTTAATTAAATACTACTTCTCTTAGTTTTCTGTGATTTTAGAGAACAATGATTACTGTATTTAGTAAGGAGAAAAATAAGGCTTTAAAACTCTAGAAAATAGGGAGTTGTCTGTACTTTTTATTTCAGTCTTAGTAAAATCTACATTGAAGTAAAATCTGCTCAGGATGTGTGTTTGTCTTTTCAACCGAAGAGCTTTAAACTGGAGATGCAAGTGATAGATGGGTAAAATCGTTACATATTTATAGCAAGCTGATTGGAACTAATTACAGAAGCAGATAAATGTGGAATTTATTTTCAATAGAGCTGGCATCAAATTTATAGTACCATTTGCACTCAGTTAACTCTACAAGGAATCTCTCTCCATTTTTAACTTTAAGAAGATAATTTTTTTTCCCTCAACCCACTGCTAAATGGCAACTCTGAATTCCAAATTCAACTTTGATGTTCCATTGATACAAGAAATTAGGAAAGCATATTATTTTTTTCTAATGAGGAAGACACACATAAAAATTAATGTTTACCTCAGAGTTTTGACATTTATGCAATAAGAAGCATCAACGTCTTTCATTTTACAGGGTGTTTAATACTCATCAGACTTCTTTAAGAATGTGCATGCTCTTTTTTCTTTTCAGTCATCCTGTGGTTACAGTTTCCCATTCTCTTGAAATTACATTTCTCCTCATACAGAGATGATCAGTCTCATTTCTAGACATACTATTTAAAATTCAGAGGATGTTTTGTGATATTATTTTTTCCTCCTGAAGTAATATTTTAGACATATTTTGCAGCTACTTTGTGAGGATGACAATGATACACATCAGAGACTGTAAGTGACTCTTTTAAATAAATGACTTGCATAGAAATTAAGGAAGAAAAATAAAGACAAAAAACAAAGGAAACTTTTTTTTTTTTAACTTTAAGCCACTAAGTGTTTGGGCTTCTTTGTTACTATAACCTAACCTGATCTCGCCTGATTAATTCATACCTCATTCAACATTGATCAAAGTATAATAAAACATGACTGAAAACATAAAACTTTGCTCAAAAATTCCCCCAAACATTCTACATAAAACATTATTTGTTCACCATTCCAGAAGGTGATTTTAGAGAAAGTATATAATTTGCTTAGTTCTTGTGATTAAACTGGATTATAGGAACCTTTGAAGGATACTTTTAACAGAACCTGGGGTTTACTTTGCATTTTTAAATAAAACATGTCAATAAGCACTGTATTTCTGTCTACAGGTATATTGTTTATTTGAAGAGGTCAGAATATAAATTTAAAAATGCCATACATTTACGTTTTATTGTTTGCTTGTTTTTGTGTGTGTGTGATCAATATAGTATATTTAACATTTGATCTTTTCATCTCAAACATCTCCAAGTTCAGTCTAATACCTTTAGAAAGTGAAAGGGTTAGTCACTTAGTCATGTCCGACTCTGCCAGGCCCCTCTGTCCATGGGACTTTCCAGGCAAGAATACTGGAGTGGGTTGCCATCTCCTTCTCCAGGGAATCTTCCTGAACCCCGGTCTCCTGCATTGCAGGCTGATTCTCTACCATCTGAGTCGCAAGTGAAGCGCATTTAAACACTTGATTTTTTCATCTCACACATCTCATAGTTGAGTCTAACACCTTTAGCTTTTACATAATTCTCTTACTTCACCATTAAAACCTATTGAATAAAATCACACAGATTTAACAAATTCATAAAAATGTAAATAAATTTAATAAATTTATGTCATTATAAATGCCTTTTACTGTCTTCTGCCTTTCTTTTCCAAAGTACCCATACAGGCTATCCGCAGTTATTTCCAATCTTCCTTATCCTCTGACTTAGGGAGATTATTAGTATGTAAACAGTATAATAAATAACATATAAATCAGCAACCTCAACTGAATGCTCAACAAGTAAGGGAAATTTTACCACATTTCCACATTCCTTTGGTTATTTTCCTTCCTGGTTTTCTAAAATAACTTGGGCAGACTTTCTCTACTTAAAACTTGTTTTTTTAAGCCTTCTTTACCTCCTGCTCTCACAGGTTATGAAGATAATAGATACTCAGCAAGAAACTTTCACAATTTTCAGTCTCAAGCCTGAAACTCTTACTCCATCCTTACTTATTCTTTGCTCCTGATTGAAAAAGCACAAGTGATTGTCTTTATCAAAGGCAAATTATTTTTCATGTGCAATGCACTCCATCTGCTGCTACCATCAGCATCTGCCCTACATCCCAGTTACTTCTGCCTAGTTAACATCCTCATTTACCTGCTATCTTTTCTTTCTCATGAATGTACACTGTCTCTCACTCCTATGTCCTTCTCAAAGCATTCAAATATGTCTTCCAAGGCTTAGAGGGCTATAAAGACTAAATGATACAGTATGTAAAGAAAATGTGCCACATTTTATTTCTGAAGAAAATTAAGATTTCATCACTTAATAAACATTTATCCCAAGTAACTTGGAAAAAATCTCTCCATTCTCTAAGTTAGAGGTTCAAATACAAAATCTCCTCATTTATGAACCACAGTAAAGAAGACAAATTTAAAATTAACAATTATAGGAAAAGAGCCAATTTATCTGAGCCTTTTTTTAATTAATTTATTTTTTATTGAAGGATAATTGCTTTACAGAATTGTGCTGTTTTCTGTCAAACCTCAACATGAATCAGCCGTAGGTATACATATATCCCCTCCTTTTTGAAACCCCCTCCCATCTCCCTCCCCATCCCACCCCTCTAGGTTGATACAGAGCCCCTGTTTGAGTTTCCTGAGCCATACAGCAAATTCCCATTGGCTATCTATTTTAAATATTGTAATGTAAGTTTCCATGTTACTCTTTCCACACATCTCACCCTCTCCTCCCCTCTCCCCATGTCCATAAGTCTATCCTCTATGTCTGTTTCTCCACTGCTGCCCTGTAAATAAATTCTTCAGTAACATTTTTCTAGATTCCATATATATGTGTTAGAATATGGTATTTATCTTTCTCTTAATGTGTTAGCTAAGTCACCAAATATGCAAATAGAATTAACTTCTCTCTAAGCTACCCAGGGGCCTCCCTGGTGGCTCAGACGGTAAAGCGTCTTCCTGCAATACAGGAGACCGGGTTCGATCCCTGGGTTGGGAAGATCTCCTGGAGAAGGAAATGGAAACCCACTCCAGTATTCTGGCCTGGAAAATTCCATGGACTGAGCAGCCTGGTAGGCTACAGTCCATGGGGTCGCAAAGAGTCAGACACGACTGAGCGACTTCACTTTCACTTTCACGCTACTCATATATTCCCATTATTCCGTCCAGTCTATAGAACATTCTTCCATCACTCCATCACTACACAGCCCATTTCTCAGAAGTTACCCGTGCAAAGGAAAGTTCCTCAAATCTGAAAATACACCATACTCTTGCAAAAGGCAGAACAATCATTCCCTAGGAAGGTTAATCAACAATAGTTCTCCTTTTCACTGGAAAAGTTTACTAAGAATCTGCAGAGGAACAAAGAAAGTGACTAGGTGATGTTAATTTGAAAAATATATTCCCAGGGTCTTCAGATATACCCCATACAACAACAATAGCCACCCTACTCTCCATTTATAACCAGTGTTGTAACTTCAATTCACATTTCTTCTTTGGAGACTTTAATATTTTTTTAAAAATTATCTTATTAATAATATATTAAAACAATCAATCTCCTGACTCATTTCTTATAAAGTTGTCTCATTAGTTGGTATATACAGATAGCAGAGATTTAGAAAATAGCCTTAAGAACATTTCTGGCATTAAACTGTATCCTACTTCACAATAGTTAGTAATGTAATAATATTTTTATAATATTTAGCAATTAATATGCTATCTTCTGTAAATCATATAGATAATATGCTACATATTTTATTTCAATGAATGATTTTCAAAAAATATTATTTTAAGTATTCTAAGCATGATGGTTCCTAATATAACATGTGATATATCTCAATACATTTCTTTAGAGAGGGTTATTTTTCTGTTTTTTTTTTATCTAGGAGTGCAATAATTTTATAGAAATGTGAACAACCAGAATTCAGTATTTCTCTATGAGACGCTGGCAAAAAATGTGTTAGTCCATATTATAACAATAACACCAATAACAGCTTGGAGATAAAAATCTATAAAATAGATTTGTGTGTAATACTTATGTGCCTTTGTACACACTCCGTGCTGCACAATGTGTATAGCATTGGGGGGCATTTGTGATAAGTACAGCCTTGAAAGAAAGTAGCTTGACTAGAAAAGATGTGTGTTAACCAGCAAATCAAGGAAGAAGAGAAGAGAAAACCACAAGAAGTATAGCTAGGGGCTCAATTAATAAACAAACGGTAGTTGTTCTCTTGCATCTAAAATTTTTGCATGTGTGTGTCTGTTACTTTCTGACTTTTAGTTCTGTAACCTGGCTTTACTCTTTTTTATTCTAGATCTTTAGGAGACAAACTCCTTTCCTGACACTGATATCTTGTTCTACATAGGTAACCCTTATGATCAAGTACTCAGTGTTGGCTGCAAAATCTGTTAATATACATTTGACTTGATTGCTTCTCTAGATTGGTATTTGAGTTTCACATTCTTGACACTGAAATATATGGTGATTACCCCATATTCAAAAAAGAGAGGACTCAATTACCTTGAAATTGATACTCTCACAACTTGTTTGAAGGTATAAAACTGATCAGGTACCAAATTTGGTATATTTATAACACAAATTCCACTGGGTGAAGTGAATACAGAGTGTTATCACAGAACATATAGTATACATTGAATAGAAAATTAAAGGTATTTATAAAATTGAAAAGCAAAAAGCAAAAACTCAATTTTGTAAGAAAATTCCTCTTTTTTTAACTATATTCCAAGTAGACTGATTACACCCACATGTGGGACTACAAGATTCTGAAAGATGGTCATTTATTTACCAGATCAATATAGAACAGTATTATATTTCAGATTTTTGAAGTTTCTTCTTGGAAGAACTGTTCGGGGACTCATTATTTCTTAAGGAGAAGACATAACGTGGTTTTTGCAGTTACATTAGTTCAGTTCAGTTCAGTTGCTCAGTCATGTCTGACTCTTTGCGACCTCATGGACTGCAGCACACCAGGCTTCCCTGTCCATCACCAACTCCCAGAGCTTTCTCAGACTCATGTCCATCAAGTTGGTGATGCCATCCAACCATCTCATCCTCTGTCATATCCTTCTCCTCCCACCTTCAGTCTTTCCCAGCATCAGGCTTTCTTCCAATGAGTTCTTCACATCAGGTGGCCAAAGTATTGGAGTTTCAGCTTCAGCATAAGTCTTTCAATGAATATTCAGGACCGATTTCCTTACAATTGACTGGTTTGATCTCCTTGCAGTCCAAGGGACTCTCTTTCAAGAGTCTTCTTCAACATCACAGTTCGAAAGCATCAAATCTTTGGCACTCAGCATACTTTATAGTCCAACTCTCACATCCATACATGACCACTGGAAAAACCGTAGCTTTCATTAGGTGGATCTTTGTCAGAAAAGTAATGTCTCTACTTTTTATATGCTGTCTAGGATGGTCCTAGCTTTTCTTCTAAGGAGAAAATGACTTTTAGTTTCATGGCTGCAGTAATTATTTGCAGTGATTTTGGCACCCAAGAAAATCAAGTCTGCCACTGTTTCCATTTTCCCCGTATATTTGCTCTGAAGTGATGGGACTGGATGCCATGATCTTAGTTTTTTGAATGTTTAGTTTTAAGCCAGCTTTTTCACTCTCCTCTTTCACTTTCATCAAGAGGCTCTTTGGTTCTTCTTCACTTTCTGCCAAAAGGGTGGTGTCATCTGCATATCTGAGGTTATTTATATTTTTCCTGGCAATCTTGATTCCAACTTGTGCTTCATCCAGCCCACCATTTTGCATGAGGCACTCTGCATATAACTTAAATAAACAGGGTAAGAATATACAGCCTTGACGTACTCCTTTCCCTATTTGGAACCAGTCTGTTGTTCCACGTCTGATTCTAACTGTTGCTTCTTGACCTGCATATAGATTTCTCAGGAAGCAGGTCAGGTGGTCTGGTATTCCCATCTCTTTAAGAATTTTCCACAGTTTTTTTGTGATCTACACAGTCAAATGCTTTGGCCTAATCAAAAAAGCAGAAGTAGTTATTTTTCTGGTATTCTTTTACTTTTTTTATGATCCAATATATGTTGGCAATTTGATCTCTTATTCCTCTGCTTTTTCTAAATCCAGCTTGAAGATCTGGAAGTTCACAGTTCACACACTGTTGAATCCTGACTTGGAGAATTTTGAGCATAACTTTGCTAGCCTGTGAGATGAGTGCAATTGTGAGGTAGTTTTAATATTCTTTGGCATTGCCTGTCTTTGAGATTTAATCAAACTGACCATTTCCATTCCTGTGGCCACTGCTGAGTTTTCCAAATTTGCTGGCATATTGAGTGTAGCACTTTCACGGCATCATCTTTCAGGATTTGAAATAGCTCAGCAGGAATTCCATCATCTCCACTCGCTTTGTTTGTAGTGATGCTTCCTAAGGCCCACTTGACTTTGCATTCCAGGATATCTGACTCTAGGTGAGTGATCACACCATCATGGTTATCTGGGTCATGAAAATCTTTTTTTGTATAGTTCTTCTGTGTATTCTTGTCACCTCTTCTTGATATCTTCTGTTACTGTTAGGCCCATTTCATTTCTGTTCTTTATTGTGCCCATCTTTCCATGAAATGTTCCCTTAGTATCTCTAATTTTCTTGAAGAGATCTCTAGTCTTTCCCATTCTATTGTTTTCCTCTATTTCTTTGCACTGATCACT
This sequence comes from Okapia johnstoni, assembly GCA_024291935.2. Classification (NCBI taxonomy): domain Eukaryota; kingdom Metazoa; phylum Chordata; class Mammalia; order Artiodactyla; family Giraffidae; genus Okapia; species Okapia johnstoni. Next base: position 20,198,644 of record CM044321.1, on the reverse strand, counting down.
GAGGAAGGCTTTCTTTTCTCTCCTTGCTATTCTTTGGAACTCTGCATTCAAATGGGTATATCTTTCCTTTTCTCCTTTGACTTTAGCTTCTCTTCTTTTCTCAGCTATTTGTAAGGCCTCTTTAGACAACCATTTTGCCCTTTTGCATTTCTTTTTCTTGGGGATGGTCTTGATCACTGCCTCCTATACAATGTCACAAACCTCTGTCCATAGTTCTTCAGGCATTCTGTCTATCAGATCTAGTCCCTTAAATCTATTTGTCACTTCCACTGTATAACAATAAGGGATTTGATTTAGGTCATATCTGAATGGTCTAGTGGTTTTCCCCAGAGAAGGCAATGGCTACCCACTCCAGTACTCTTGCCTGGAAAATCCCATGGACAGAAGAGCCTGGTAGGCTGCAGTCCATGGGGTCGCTAAGAGTCGAACATGACTGAGCAACTTCACTTTTCACTTTTTACTTTCATGCATTGGAGAAGGAAATGGCAACCCAATCCAGTGTTCTTGCCTGGAGAATCCCAGGGACGGGGGAGCCTGGTGGGCTGCCATCTACGGGATCACACAGAGTCAGACACGACTGAAGCAACTTAGCAGCAATAGCAGCAGTGGTTTTCCCTACTTTCTTCAATTTAAGTCTGAGTTTGGAAATAAGGAGTTTATGACTTAATTTACTGTCAGCTCCCAGTCTTGTTTTTGGTGACTATATAGAGCTTCTCTATCTTTGGCTTCAAAAAACATTAACAATCTGATTTTGGTATTGACCATCTGCTGATGTCCATGTGTAGAGTCTTCTCTTGTGCTGTTGGAAGAGGGTATTTACTATGACCAGTGGGTTCTCTAGGCAAAACTCTGTTAGCCTTTGCCCTGTTCATTTTGTACTCCAAGGCCAAACTTGCCTGTTACTCCAGGTATCTCTTGACTTCGTACTTTCACATTCCAGTCCCCTATGATGAAAATGACATCTTTTTCTGGTGTTAGTTCTAGCAGGTCTTGTAGATCATCATAGAACCGTTCAACTTCAGCTTCTTCAGTGTTACTGGTTGGGGCATAGACTTGGATTACTGTGATACTGAATGGTTTGCCTTGGAAACAAATGGAGATCATTCTGTCATTTTTGAGATTGTACCCAAGTACTGAATTTCAGACTCTTGTTGACTATAAGGGCTACTCCATTTCTTCTAAGAGATTCTTGCCCACAGTAGTGGATATAAAGGTCATCTGAATTAATTTTGCCCATTCCATTCCATTTTTGTTCACTGATTCCTAAAATGCAGATGTTCACTCTTGCCATCTCCTGTTTGACCACTTCTATTTTACTTTGATTCATGGCACTAACATTCCAGGTTCCTATGCAGTATTGCTCTTGACAGCATTTGATTTTACTTCCACCACCAGTCACATCCACAACTGGACGTTGTTTTCACTTTGGCTCAGTCTCATCATTCTTTCCAGAGTTATTTCTCCACTGATCTCCAGTAGCATATTGGGCATCTACCGACCTGGGGAGTTCATCTTTCAGTGTCCTTTCTTTTTGCCTTTTCATATTGTTCATGGGGTTCTCAAGGCAAGAATACTGAAGTAGTTTACCATTCCCTTCTCCAGTGGACCATGTTTTGTTAGAACCATCCACTATGACCTGTCCGTCTTGGGTGGCCATAGACAGCAAGGCTTATAGTTTCATTCAGTTAGACAAGGCTGTGGTCCATGTGATCAGTTTGATTAGCTTTGTCTGATTGTGGTTTTCATTCTGTCTGCCCTCTGATGGAGAAGGATAAGAGACTTATGGAAGCTTCCTGTTGGGAGAGAGTGATTGTGGGAGAAACTGGGTCTCGTTCTTATGGGTGAGGCCATGCCCAGTAAATCTTTATTTCAATTTTTTTTTGATGGGCGGGGCTCTGCTCCCTCCCTGTTGTTTGATCTGAGACCAAACTGTTGTGGAGGTAATGAAGATAATGGCTACCTCCTTCAAAATGCCCCATGCACACACTGCCACATTAAGTCCCTCTGCCCCTGCAGCAAGCCACCGCTGACCCATGCCTTCACCAGAGACTCCTGGACACTCACAGGCAATCTGGCCAGTCTCTTGTGGTCAGTCTCAACTCCTTTCTCCTGGGTGTGGTGTACACAAGGTTTTGTTTGTCTCCTCCAAGAGTCTGTACCCCAGTCCTGTGTAAGTTCTGTAATCAAATACTACTGGCCTCCAAAGTCAAATTCCCTGGGGGTTCTCAGTCCCTTTGCCAGATCCCCAGGTGGGAAAATCTGTTGTGGGTCCTAGAATTTTAACAGTGTGAGAATTTCTTTGGTATAATTGTTCTGCAGTTTTTGGGTCATCTGCTTTGTGGTTGTATGGTGAGGTTAATGGTAACCTCCTCAAAGAGGGCTTAGTTACATTAGCTAGGCATGAGAAACAAAACTCCAAAAGTTCAGCAGCTTTATCCTATAGAATTTATTCTTGTTCTTTCTTGAGTTGAATGAGGATGGTTGTGTGAGTGGGTGAACTTGAGAGGGCAGGCCTTTTTCTATGTCTTCTTGTTCGGGGAAGCACACTGACTGAAACCACCCACCCTTGCCAGGCCCTTTAGTAACCATTCACATGAGTTGTTTTATGACAGGAGATCCCGGTAAGGAATACGGAACTAATAAGCCACCACCAACCAGAAGAGTTCGGGAAAGGTCAAAAGGAGACACCGCGTGTCCGTCCACTTCCCAGAATCCCTCTTGCTAGCATCCATCTTGGCTGAACGATGTGTGCACCACCAGGAAAGACTCTGAATTAGAATTATTGGGCAAAGACCACCCAGAAACTAATCCCATCACCACAAAACTCAAAACTGTGGGCCACTTGGCAGAGCTGTTCTCCTGGGTTCCCTTACCCTACTGCTCTCCACCCGGGTGCCCTTTCCCAGTAAAATCTCTTGCTTTGTCAGCACGTGTCTCCTCCGACAATTCTTTTCCAAGTGTTAGACAAGAGCCCGCTGTTGGGGCCCTGAAGGGGGGCTTCCCCCTTCCTACAACATTATTGCATCTGGAGCCTCTTCATTCAGTGGCAGATTGGCAAAGAGAAGTTAGAAAAGTATAACTCCTTTTCTAAGTGCCTCGACACAGAAGTATCACTTATCATTTCCACTCAAATTCCATCAATAAAACCTATTCATATGGCTCCTTTTAGTCTCTAGGGAACTAGAAAGTATAAAGCTGGAGAGCTGCCTCTTGTCTAATACTCAAGTATTATTAATCTAAGTTACACTGTTTACCATTTCCTTTTTAAGATCCTAAATGCTACTGTGGTTAAGTTTGGACATTATATCAAAGGTCTTTTATCAGCAGAAATAAAAACGTTCAATTTTCCATAATACAAATTAAATTACTGTCCTGGTTCCAGGTGAACAGAAATAATTATTGATATCTATCTGACTTCTGTCTGTATCTGACTTTTTTTTCTTCAAAATTAAACATGAAAATGAAAGCACTGCTCTCAAGGGTTTATTTTCCCTCTTAAAATAAATGACATGAATTACTTCTCCTTTCAAAATTATCCTTCCCCAAGTGTTGCTGATGGCTTCTTTTTAAAATGCTTTGCATTAGCAAGTGCCATCCAGATGAAAAGCCCATTTCAACTTGACATTAATTTTACACTCGGCGCATAATACTCGACCTTGTCATTAGGTCAACTATAAACTGCCACAGCTGAAATGTAATTTTTCTACTACATTGCTATTTGTCCTTCTCTTATTTGTACCCTGAGGTGTACAGGTGCCCTCTACTGTCATCTTTGTCCCTTTTTACATTACTCTTTTTACTCATTAGCTCTCATCATTAGTGTACCTTTTGTTTATAAAAGGTAAAGTTGCTTCTATCATAAATCTATTGTTTATTTCTCCCATTATGTCTTAAAACAAGCATGCAAACAAAATACAAACAAGCTCTAGCAGCTGTAGCGCTCAGAAGTTTATGATAATGTGGGCACATTATCTGGTAACTTCAGGTAAGCAGGTAAGTGGCAGCACGGGTATTCCCTCTTTCTTTTCTGTGGTCTGGTTTTCAGGCCAGACTATAACATGCTATGAATGCTATTTCACAATCATCTATTTTGAAGACATCTCCATATGAGCAACTAGATATTTCCTTATGGTTCATGCAAATATGCTCTTGAACAACTTTTACATTTCTCTGCCACACTGCCAATTTTATCTCAAAAAACTGGAGATGAGTTATCGTTAAATGCACCCACAACTTTGTAAAATGAAGTTCATCATTTTTAAGAGCCCCTAACTTTTGTAAATAATGATGGAATCATTTTTCTATAACCCTTCAAAGCAGAAAGAGACCGAATTATTTAAGACCTTATCATTAATTCCAATTTTATGTAAATATTCTTTTAAGTCCCAAAATACATATCATTCTTTCTTTCCTCTTTGGATAGTCAATAACCATCTGCTTGTCAAGTTGATTGATTGTTCCTCACTTTATATTCAGCTGAAACAAGACGAAGAGAAGGAAAAAGGACAGGGGGACAAATGTGAAAAAGAGTGAAGAAGCAGAAAGGAAAGGAGAGGAGGAGAAGGGGAGGGACAGAAAGACACTGAACGTGTACACTTAAGTGTAGAAATGGTGCATAAAAGCAATGAGAACATTTACTGGGCAAAAGAATAAAACAGCTTTCCTTGGAAATTATAGCCACATTTTCTTTGAATAGAGATACGTGTGGGAAGGAGGGAATTATTAATGTGTTTTGTTTGAATTTAGATTATGATTTGATTTCTTTAGTTTTTACAAATGTGGATATAATTTTGTAATTACTTTATCTAGCCATTAATAATAGTAAAGAGAAGTTTCATGCAAATTATTTAAAATTTAAGGAATGCCTCAAGAGTAAAGGCAACACACTATATCATAGCGTGTGTGTGTGTGTGTGTGTGTGTGTGTGTGTGTGTGTGTGTGTGTGTGTGTGTGTGTGTTTCAGTCACTAAGTCACGTCCGGTTCTTAGCAACCCCACGGACTGTAGTCCACCAGGCTCCTCTGTCCATGGGATTTCCCAGCAAGAATTCTGGAGTAGGTTGCCATTTCCTTCTCCAGGAGATCTTCCTGACCAAGGGAACGAACCCACATCTCCTGCATCTCCTGCATTGGCAGGCGGATTCTTTACCATTGAGCCACTTGGGAAGCCCTTATATCATATCATATTATATTATAAATTACTTCTGCTGCTATATTCTACTTCTCTTCAGTAATTCCAAGAATCACAAAGAAGTTCAATAAAGGTACAATGAATAACTAAATTCATATAGTTATATAAGTAGCATATATTTAATTACAGAATTTCTTCACACTTCTGACTTATAGCAAAAAAATTAAACATAATTGAAGGTACATGTAAATAATTGATAAAAAATATTTTACTTATAGGGCAGATCTTTTCCATAAGGCTTTCATCAATGAGATAATTTCTAAAGGAATCTAAATGTGCTGCAAATTGAAATGAAATTCATAAATCAGTGGAAGTTAGCAGTATAAAGGAAAATAATGATGATGGGGATGCTGGAGAAAGCTACATAATTGGCCTTAAAAGCTATTTTATTCATATTAACAAGTAACTCACTTTGACTAACTTCTTTTTCTTTCTCAGCCCTTAAAGATTTTATATCCTGTTCCAAACATGAAGATCCTTACAGTAGTTAGTTTGCATTGAAAAACAGTGGTAAAGAAAAGCATAATTTTTTTTAAACTATCAAGTCAGTGTGGTGCAAACTACTGGTCTGGATACCATACACAAATCAGAAAGGTAGATAACTGGAATTTGCCCTGGGGTCCTGGACAGAACTAGGGTGAGGTAAGCAAGAATCAGAGAAATAAAGTGCCCAAAACCAAACACAAGATCAGTTTCTGTTGTGAGTTCACCGAAAGTGTTACTTTGCAGAAACCAAGGCCAAGGTTGGAAACACATCAGGCTGTCAACCCTAGTAAGTTAAGCCAGTTGGGATATGAAAGTAAATAGTAGCTAGTCATTGATTCTATTAATTAATTAATTTATATTGGAGTATAATTGATTTACAATGTTGTATTTGTTTTGGCATACAGCAACAGGGACCTCTACTTAATATTCACTCTGCTGGAAGTGAAAGTTAGTCACTCAGTCACATCTGGCTCTTTGTGACTCCATGAACTGTAGACCACCAGGTTCTTCTGTCCATGGAATTCTCCAGGCAAGAATGCTGAAGGGAGCTGCCATATTTCCTTCTCCAGGGGATCTTCCCAACTCAAGGACTGAACACCAGTCTCCTGCATTGCAGGCTGATACTTTACTGTCTAAGCCACCAGGGAAGACCCCAGAGCCTTGAATCTAACATCTTCAGCAGCAATAAGGAGTAGAAAGGATTGTGGAAAACAGAAGAGAAAGTATATATCCTATCTAGAGGGGACAGTCTTTAAGCAGCTGCAACTCATTGCTGCCATGTGAGAATCTAGGTTCAGTGCAGTTACATTTTCAGGGTTCTTGAAAGGAATTAATAGCATCAAGTTTTTCTGAAAGTTATAAACCTAGGATCCACAGAATGATTGCGTGTTTTTATATGTATATATATATATATATATATATATATATATATATATATATATATATATATACATACATATATACACACACACACACACACACACACATTCCCATATTGCTAGCTTACCCAGTAAGAATATTCTTCTACTCATTTACAAGCAATATGGAATCACAAAGAGTTATATGTGACTTCTAAATACTTTTGGCAAAACTTCTGCCAGTGTCACTTGTCTTCTCTTTTTATCATTTCTTTTTCTGTCCCCTAAGCCTCCACAGTATCTCCAACATGATGACATTAAAAGAGGGTAGTTCATTGTCAATTCAGATTTCTGCAGTTGAAGTCATGTACAGACTGCATACTTTGCCATCTTCAGCATTAACCTATATCCACAGAGCCCATATCAAGTATAGTTTCTTAAGGTAAATTTTAAAAAATTACACTTTTGTTTCTGTTAATAACTAAATTTCTTCACATAATTTGTTGAACATTTGCAACTATGTTTCTCTATGCTCATAAAATACCTATATTCATAGGTTGATCTTAGTACCTCCGACAGTGTTTTGAGACAAGTCATCTTTACTGTTGTTGAAGACAGGAACCCTATTCTCCCTCCCCTTGGAGAGAATTCACACAAAGTTGTTTTGTGAACAGAGCCCGTTTGGCTTTCCTCCCAATTAAAGAAAATGGCAACAAAATCTCAACTGTATTTATAGTATTCTACTCTAACAGGCTCAAGTCAGAAAGAGAAAAACAGATATCGAATATCAACGCATATATGTGGCATCTAGGAAAATGGTACCCATCTTATTTCAAAGCAGAATGGATAGCAAGGGGGGACGCAGGGGAGGGAGGAATTGGGAGATTGGGATTGACATGTATACACTATTGATACAATGCGTGAAGTAGATAACTAATGAGAATCTTCTTTATAGCACAGGAAAGTCTACTCAGTCCTCTGTGCTGACCTAAATGGGAAGGAAATCCAAAAAAGAGGGGCTATATGTATATTTATAGTGGATTCACTTTGTTGTACAGTAGAAACTAATAACATTGTAAAGCAACTATACTACAATAAAATTAATTAAAATAAAATAAGATTCTTAAAATCTATTCTATAATTGGCACAGGATTAGTTTTGTAGACCTTTACAATATAAGAAATGAAAAATCAAAGATATGATGTTTATGGCTGCAAGTTACAGAAAATCATAAAAAAGAACAAGTCTGGAAGTAGGGCAATTCCAGGGATGGCTAATTTCATGGCTGAAGAAGAACACAGTCCGCACTTCTGCCCTCCTCAGGGTGTTTATTCTCTACAAGCAGTTCTAAGATCCAGTCCCATTTCGAAGTGTCACATGCAAAGGACAAGATCAAGAAGCAGATAAAAGAATATCCCTGTCTTTTATCTCCTTCAGGAACAAAAAATCTTTCATAGATTGCTTTCTTTGAACTGTTCTGAACCTCTGAATTGCCACAGCTTTGTCAGATGCGCTTGTCTACAACGTCATTCACGAAGAGAAATAAGACCACTGTTTTTGGCCAAAAAAAAAAAAAATGTTTCTGAAGCAAGGCAGAGCATCTTTGAAAGACACGGCAAATTGGAAGATTATGAACCAATCTGGAGTTTTAAAGGCAAGGAAGATGTCTAGGATATAGCCATAAGGAAACAACCAAAGAAGAATACCAACGAAGTGGCAACTCTGGGCGTTTTCCCTTGTTCCTTATTTGAAAACTCTGAAACAAAATGGTGTTTACTATTCACTCAAATATTAGAGACTAAGAATGTTCTCTGTTCTTGACTACAATGTTAGTAAAATTTCCATCTACCTTCCAGTTTAAATTTACATATTTTCTGATGTGGTATAATCAAGAAAATTAAATAAGATTTATTCTCAAGTATTTTGGCTTGCTCCAAATCACACAGACTTAACGGAAGAAGAAAATATTCCTTTTAATAAAATAAGCCAAGAATTTGTAATCTAATTTCTCCTAAATATGTTATTTGGAAGAATTTCTAGTAGAAAACTAATAATCATGCTATAAATGGGTGGCATCCAGTCCAATTACTTCATGGCAAATAGGGAAACAATGGAAACAGTGAGAGACTTTATTTTCTTAGAGTCCAAAATCACTGTGGATGGTGATTTCAGCCATGAAATTAAAAGATGCTTGCTCTTTGGAAGAAAAGCTATGACCAACCTAGACAGTGTATTCAATAGCAGAGACATTACTTTGCGACAAAGGTCCGTATTTTTAAAACTATGGTTTTTCCAGTGGTCATGTATGAAAGTGAGAGTTGGACCATAAAGAAGGCTGAGCACTGAAGAACTGATGCTTTGGAACTGTGTTGTTGGAGAAGACTCTTGAGAGTCCCTTGGACAGCAAGGAGATACAACCAGTCCATCCTAAAGGAAATCAGTCCTGAATATTCATTGGAAGGACTGGTGCTGAAGCTGAAGCTCCAGTACTTTGGCTGACTCATCGGAAAAGACCCTGATTCTGGCAAAGATTGAAGGCAGCAGGAGAAGGGGACGACAGAGGATGAGATGGTTTGATGGCATCACTGACTCAACGCATATGAGTTTGAGCAAACTCCAGGAGATGGTGAAGGACAGGGAAGCCTGGCGTGCAGCAGTCCGTGCGGTCACAAAGAGTCAGGCATGACAGTGAGGACTGAACAATAATAATTAATGTTGTAATAGGTCTGCAACTTGTGTATAATGACTATAGGATAAAATTTTTCCATGTGTCATAATACATAGAAGGTGTGAGGATGTCTTTATGTATGAGTGTTAATTTTTCTTAATTAAATTTACTCATGTTTGGAAAGGATTAGTTTAAATAATACATACGTTTCTAGGATATAGTGCCTGAAAGACAACTGGCACGCTCTATATAATTTTCATTTTCCAAGAGTCTCCAAACACTAAAATCAAATTCATTCTACTATCACGTGTTAACAAATTTTATTTTCATGTTTTATAGTTTCTATATATTAAGAGAATTTGAAGTATAATGATACAGTATAATGATATATAATTGTATTTTTATTCTTCAAGTTGTTCAAGTCTGATACAGGTGATATTCATTGATATGATGTATAATAGTATCTTACACCATGACAGAGTTCTTATAAATCTGAAATCTTATACTTTATTGGAATCTTTTTTATTACCATGTTCTGAGCAAGATACTAATGGATAGGATAACAGTGGAAGATGATGTTAATTTCCTTTTAAAAGTAAATAACATGTTTGCCTAAAATATTTCATGATTTTAACAGAATATTACACTGGTGTAAAAAGGAAACTAAGAATGAATATAGTTCATGGTAGTACATTAATCTGTGTTTTATAAAATACAGCTCTATGTAATTTACTTTGTGAACTGAAGAATGAGGTAATTTCTAGTTGTCAAAAGCATTATTTTCTGTGTTAATCTTAAACTCCTAATTTATCCCTCGCACTTAGCCCTTTGGTATATACCACTAATACATACAAAACAGATAAACAATAAGGACCTACTGCACAGCATAGGGAATTCAATATCTTGTAACAATGTACAATGGAAAATAATCTGAAAAATAATATACATATGTATATATATTTGTCTTTCTTGATTTAATGTAAATGGAATCTCACAATGCTTCACTCACCAACATGATATCTGTGAGTTTCACTCCATATGTATACACCAGTAATTTTATCATTTCATTTCTGTATAGAATTCTAAGATGAAAGATTTACTCATTCTACCTATTATTGAACATTTGCTCTATTACAAGTGGGGCTATTAGGAGTAAAACTTTTATCCATCTATTGTGGTGCATTTCAATTGGGCACGTGTGAAAAAATATAATTGTTGATTCCAATCATATGAATGAGTATGTCCAATTTTGTTTCAATTAACAAAATATTTTGTTCATAATGACTTTACAAATTTTTATTCTCACCAGCAATACAACAGCTGCTTTGTTACTCTATGTCCTCAATAATTCTTGGTATTTTCAGTTTTATTAGACATTCTGAAGGGGTATGTTGTGATTGTTAACTGTGATATTAATTTGTGTTTCTATGATGAATAACAGTGATGAAATATTTCCATACGTTGTTTATTCCTATTATCTTCCTCTGAATTATATACTCAATTATTTTTAGTCTATTTTTTCTTGATTTATAAGAATGTTTCTGTGGATGTGATAGTTATCATCAATGCCATTACGGATCAGGTCTTTTGAAAATGAGTTTTTAATATGAAGCACAGTGTTTCAACACTTTGTTTTAATTACTGCTTACTATGTACTCTTTAATAAATCTATGCATGGACCAAGTTAATTATGACATTCTTATATTCTAGAAGTTTGATCACTTTACATGTAACATTTAAGTCTATGCATCAGCTAAAATTAATTTCTGATTATTTCATAGGGGAAGTGGATTACAACTTTATTTTCCTTCATGAATATCCAATTAAAGGAAAATCACTTTTTTTTTCCTCCAGGAAATCTGTCTTTGTCAAAATTAGTGGTGCCTCTGTCAAACATAAAAGTGAAGCATTTTGTCAAAAATCAGTTAAAAATTAATGTGTGGGTCTCTAATTGGACTCTGTATGCTGTCTCATTGGACCATTTGTCTTTGAGACAATATCACATTGTTTGAATTACTATATATTTATAGAAAGTTATGGTAATGGTAATATATGTCCTCCAGTTTTATTCTGCTTCAAAATTTCCTTTCCTGTTTTAGGTCATTTGCACTTCAAACTACATGCTAGAATCATATTTTCAATTTCTACAAAAAGAAAAATTCCAGCTTGAATTTGATTGGAGTTTCACAGAATCTTTAATGAAATGTGGTGAGAAATAGCATTTTATTAGTACTAGTCTTAACAGTTCATAAACTAAGAATAACTCAATTTATTTAAATATGTTTTGTTTAAATGAAAGCATAGTTTTCAGTATAGAGATAGTGTACTTTTACAATATATTTATCAAACTCATTCCTAGGTATTTAGCAGTTTGGGTGTTGTAAAAATTGGAGTTATCTATTTAAATTTCATACCCATTTTTTATTGCTAGTTTGTAAAGGAATGTAGCTGACAAATACAAATTTGTTTACCTTGTATCCAGCTAAATTCAGCCATTACATCTTACAGTTTGTTTGTAGTATTTCTGTTTTGTTCTTTTTTTTTTCCCCTGGGGGCGGGGAGTGATTTTCTATAACATTACCATGATGTGAGAAAGTAAAAAAAAATTTTTTCCAGTTTTAACAGCTACTATTTCTTTGTCTTACTTTACTGTATTGAATAAAACACAGTTAACGACTGGCTAGATGTGGTGATAATGAGTAACCACTTTTCTGCTACTCGTGAGTAAAATATTAAACACTGATATGTAGGTATTTTTGGTGGCTCAGACAATAAAGAATCTGCCTGTAATTCAGAAGACCCAGGTTCAATCACTGGATTGGGAAGATCCCCTGGAGGAGGGCATGGCAACCCACTTCAGTATTCTCCCTGCAGAATCTCAAAAATAGTGGAGCCCTGCGGGCTACAATCTATAGGTTCTCAAACAGTGGGACATGACTGAAGCAACTTAGCATGCATGCATATCAGAGTAAGGAAGTTCACTATTTTTGTGATATAAATAGGGATGTGTCTTGAATTTTATCAAATGCATCTTATTCATGTAATATAATTATATTCTTTTCTTCTTTAATGTGGAAAATACTGATTAAATTTCAAATGTTATGACAAACTTCTACCCTTTGAATAAACTATTTCTTTTACAATATATTAATCTTTTTTGCATATCTCTGGATCATTTCTGCTGGTTTTGTTTAAATTTCCAATGTGTTTATTAGAGAAACTGTACTGTAATTTTTATTCTACATACAGGAAAAGTCTGAATAAGATTACTAGTATTTCTTCATTAAATATTTGGAAAAAATTTATTTGTGAAGCCAGCTGGACTTGGAGTGATCTTTGTGAAAATATTTATTTCTATTTATCTTTTAGAATTTATTTTACTGTACTTTCTGAAGAAATCTGTCCATGTAAAATAAAATAAATTTTTAAAACTTAGTTGCATAAGTTATTGTAATATGCTCAAACTATTCTTTCTGTCTCTATAGATGAGGAACTGTTTTATTCCTTTATCTATAATGTTGATAGTCTGAGTTTTCATTCTCTGTTATTTTGCCTTTCTAGGGTTTTCTTTCTTTTATCATTACCAATTGAAATGATAATATGATTTTTCTTTTTTAGTCTGTTGTTACAGTGGGACATTTGAATTGATTTTCAAATGATGTCATTCCACTGGGTTAGATACGGCTCTTATGCCTTGCAAAGCAGGTCTTTCTTAGAGAATGCTCTTAGCATATTTTCTCTCCCCTTGCCAGGGTCATGAGGGATTCTTATTCTGCTTTTTGTCATGATAAAATAATGTTTTCTTGATGTAAAACCTATAAAAGTATCCCCTTCCTTCAGACTGTGACCAGCAGATAATCTTTCACTCATAAGCTGGTCCAACACTCAGACTAACAGTTTATCAAACTACCACTTAAAGTTTCTTACCAGTTTAGGTTTCAAAGGTTTCTGCTTGAAGTAAGTCCGTCTTGGTTGTGACTCTACATTTACTGTCTCTCCTGTGTCCGGTTGACGGTTGGTTTGTTCTTTGAATTGGTCTCTCAAGTTCAGTTCTCTGACTTGTCCAAGATAAGTCATTGGTTTTCAGTTTCCTAAATTTTTTGTGAGAGTAGGAGCAGTGACTTTCAATTCCTTTAAATGTCAGAGCTGAAACATTGAGTGTGGATCATTGATTTATATTGTTGGTTCCCTTTTTATAAATGCGTTTAAAACTATAAATTTCCTCTGTACAGTATTTTAATCACAGTTTTGAAGTTCTGAGATATTGTATTTTCATTATCATTCAAGTCAAGAGGTTTTTTAAAGCTTCTTTAATTACTATTTTCTTTAACCTATGGGCTATTTAGTGATACATTGCTTAATTTCTAACCATTTTCTAATTGATTTAACATTATTGAGTTTTAATGTGTTGAAAGAACATTCTCTATATTATTTCAACTCTTTGAAATATATTGAATGGTTATGAATCCATGTTATCAATTTTGATCACTGCTCTATATGAAATTTAAATGTATGAATTATTGCAATTGTCGGATGTGCCAAATATTTCAAGTGAGTTAATATTTTGCATTACAAATCTTCTATACTGTTGCTGATATAGTTTGATAAATTATGCTAATATCTTTGAATATGATATATAATTTTGGATTTTTCTTTGTATGAGATACAAATATATAATAAAATTAATTGTATACCCTTTTAAAATGATTATAACTTTCTCTGTCAACACAAACTATTACTCTTTGTCACGTGTAACATTTCTTGCTTTCCAATTATATATATAAATTATATATATTATATATAAATACACATATCCACTTTTGATTTTTTTAGTGTGGGCATAATATTTTATTTTGCATTCTTTTGCACACAAAGTTTCTCTTTCCTTATTTGTAATTTTGACCTCTTAATCACATATATTTGGTTTTGGATTTTTTTTTTGCCACTTTATTTTTTTAATTGAAGGATAATTGCTTTACAGAATTTTCTGTTTTTTGTCATACAAGAGTCAGCCATAGGTACACCCATGCCCCCTCTCTCCTAAACCTCCCTCCCATCTCTCTCCCCATCCCAACCTTCTAGATTGTCACAGAGCTCCTGTTTGAGTTTTCTGAGTCATACAGTAAATTCCCATTATCTCTTTTACATATGGTATTGTAAGTTTCCATCTTATTCTCTCCATACATCTACCCTCTCCCTTCTCCCCTCTCCCCATGCCTGTAAGTCTGTACTCTGTGTCTGTTTCTCCACTGCTGCCCTGAAAATAAATTCATCAGTACCATCTTTCTACATTTCATATATATGCATCAGTATACAAACAATAGAATGTGAAAGACTAGAGATCTCTTGAAGAAAATTAGAGATACCAAGGGAATATTTCAGGCAAAGATGGACTCAATAAAGGACAGAAATGGTATGGACCTAACAGAAGCAGAAGATATTAAGAGGTGGCAAGAATACAGAGAACTGTACAAAAGACCTTCATGACCCAGATAATCACGATGGTGTGATCACTTACCTAGAGCCAGACATCCTAGAATGTGAAGTCAAGTGGGCTTTAGGAAGCATCACTATGAACAAAGCCAGTAGAACTGATGGAATTCCAGTTGAGCTATTTCAAATCCTAAAACTGATGCTGTGAAAGTGCTGCACTCAATATGTCAACAAATCTGGAAAACTCAGCAGTGGTCACAGGACTGGAAAAGGACAGTTTTCATTCCAATCCCAAAGAAAGGCAATGCCAAAGAATGCTCAAACTACTGCACAATTGCACTCATCTCACAGGCTAGTAAATAATGCTCAAAATTCTCCAAGCCAGGCTTCAGCAATACATGAATAGTGAACTTTAAGATGTTCAAGCTGGTTATATAAAAGGCAGAGGAACCAGAGATAAATTGCCAACATCCGCTGGATCATTGAAAAATCAAGAGAGTTTCAGAAAAACATCTATTTCTGCTTTATTGACTATGCCAAGGACTCTGACTGTGTGGATCACAATAAACTGTGGAAAATTTTGAAGGAGATGGGAATACCAGATCACCGGACCTGCCTCTTGAGAAATCTGTATGCAGGCCAGGAAGCAACAGTTAGAACTGGACATGGAACAATAGACTGGTTCCTAATAGGAAAAGGTGTACGTCAAGGCTGTATATTGTTACCCTGCTTATTTAACTTATATGCAGAGTACATCATGAGAAACACTGGGCTGGATGAAGCACAAGCTGGAATAAGGATTGCCGGGAGAAATATCAATAACATCAGATATGCAGATGACACCACCCTCATGGCACAAAGTTAAGAAGAACGAAAGAGCCTCTTGATGAAAGTGAAAGAGGAGAGTGAAAAAGTTGGCTTAAAGCTCAACATTCAGAAGACTAAGATCATGCATCTGGTCCCATCACTTCATGGCAAATAGATGGGGAAACAGTGGAAACAGTGTCAGACTTTATTTTTCTGGGCTCCAAAATCACTGCAGATGGTGACTGCAGCCATGAAATAAAAAGACACTTACTCCTTGGAAGGAAAGTTATGACCAACCTAGACAGCATATTAAAAAGCAGAGACAAGGTCTGTCTCCTCAAGGCTATGGTTTTTCCAGTAGTCATGTATGGATGTGAGATCTGGATGGTGAAGAAAGCTGAGTGCCGAAGAATTGATGCTTTTGAACTGTGGTGTTGGAGAAGACTCTTGAGAGTCTCTTGGACTGCAAGGAGATCCAACCAGTCCATCCCAAAGGAGATCAGTCTTGAATGTTCATTGGAAGGACTGATGTTGAAGCTGAAACTCCAGTACTTTGTCTACCTGATGCGAAGAGCTGACTCATTTGAAAAGACTGGGAAAGATTGAGGGCAGGAAGAAAAGGGGACGACAGAGGATGAGATGGTTGGATGGCATCACCGACTCAATGTACATGGGTTTGGTAGATTCTGGCAGCTGGTGATGGAAAGCGAGGCCTGGCATGCTGTGGTTCATGGGGTCGCAAAGAGTCGAACATGACTGAGTGACTGAACTGAACTGATACAATATTTATATTTCTCTTTCTGACTTACTTCACTCTGTATAATAGGCTCCACATAAAGAACTGCAGACATTGTTCTTTTATTGTATTATTTCGAGCTGACATGCCTGATCAGACTTTTTTTTTTTTGACATATCTGTAGTCTGGATTGACTAGGACATCTAGATGTAGAACTTTATAAGAACTCCCAGGTTATAATTTTTCCTGGAATTTCCCACTTCCATTCTTCTTTCTGCTTAATCACAATGGAACATTTGCTTCTTCAACTTTCCTGTTATCAGAACATTTGACAGTTTGTTAAGTTTCAGTCCCCTCTAACAATTTTTAGTTTCCCCTTCTTTAAAAAGCCACCTTCCCAATGTCTTTCCATATGATAACTTTGCTCATCCACCCCTTCCCTATGACATTTCTGAATTTTTCTTTGAGCATTTTCCTACTGGCAATTGTTTTACAGAATTTTACAGAATTGTTTTACAGAATTCTCACTCAATTTTAACAGTCTTTTCCAGTGAAATTTCTCCTTACCGAAGCCTGGCTTTGTTTTTTACTTAACAGAACACTTATTTTAGTAAAATCACTAATATAATATGCTTTAGTCTACCATCTTGCTGTTGGTTTTCTAATAATTCTATCTGCTTTTGTACTTATATTTATCCCTTTCTTTCTTTCAAATTATTCAGTATTTATCCAGTATTACATTTTTGCTATTTAGTTGTAACTTTTTCTTCCCTGTTAGATTTTTAGATGCTCTGTCCTTTATTATTCTTTTAGTAGCTACACTACTACTTTCAATATGGATCAATGATGTCTTGTGATCTGCTCTAAATGAGTAATTTATCACTTCACCCAAAGGCAAGAAACTTCCTAGTTTAACTTTATTCACTAGTCTCATTTCATTTTTACTATTGTTACAGAATACTTTATTTTACATATGTCATTTTGTTGTTGTTCAGTCATGAATTGATGTCTGACTCTTTTGGACCCCATGCCAGGCTTCCCTGTCCTTCGCTATCTCCCAGAGTTTGCTAGATCTCATGTCCATTGAGTCAGTGATGCCATCCAACCATCTTATCCCGTCACCCCCTTTTCCTCCTGCCGTCAATCTTTCCCAGCGTCAGGGTCTTTTTCAATGAGTCAGTTCTTCACATCAGGAGGCCAAAGTATTGGAGCTTCGGCTTCAGCATCAGTCCTTCCAGTGAGTATTTAGGGTTGATTTCCTTTAGGATTGACTGGTTGGATCTCCAAGAGTCTTCTCTCAAGAGTCTTCTCCAACACCACAGTCTGAAAGCATCAGTTTTTTGGTGCTCAGTCTTCTTTATGGTCCAACTCTCACATCCATACATGATGATGGAAAAACTACAGCTTTGACTATACCGATCTTTGTTGGCAAAATGATGTCTCTGTTTTGAATATGCTAGGTAGTTTTGCCATAGCTTTTCTCTCAAGGGACAAGTGTCTTTTAATTTCACAGCTGCAGTCATCATCTGCAGTGATTTTGGAGTGCAAGAAAATAAAGTGTGTCACTGTTTTCATTTTTTTGCCCATCTACTTATCATGAATAATGGGACTGGACACCACAACCTTAGTTTTTGGGATGTTGAATTTGAAGCCAATTTTTTTACTCTCCCTTTTCATCATAATCAAAACACTCTTTAGTTCTTCTTTGTTTTCTGCCATTAGGGTGGTACCATTTGCATTTCTGAGGTTGTTGATATTTCTCCTGGCAATCTTGATTCCAGCTGTGATTCACCCAGCCTGGCATTTCACATGATGTAATCTGCATATAAGATAAGCAAGCAGGGTGACAATATACAGCCTTAATGTACTCCTTTACCAATTTCAAACCAGTCTGTTGTTTCATTTCTGGTTCATTTCTGGTTCTAATCACTGTTTCTTGACCTGCATACAGGTTTCTCATGAGGCAGATAAGTCCCTACATATGCTATAAGTCCCATAGTATTTATTATTAATGTAATTTTTTCATATCAATATTAATTTCTGCTTCCCAGATATATACTGTTTCTGTTTTTACTTCTTGAAGTTGCTTGGGTTTCATCATATGGCTATATTTCTCATAGAAAATGTCTATAGCTTCAAATTGTTTTAAGTTTTTCTTTGGGAGATTGAAAACATCTTTATTTTACTTTCATTTTTAAAGTTATTTTCACTGATTATAGACTCAAACAGTACTGTTTTACTCTGGTGCAGTTTTGAAAATGCCTTAGGAAAACAGCTACTTTAAGTGTGGGTCACAATTCATAATCTTTCCTTCTCTCAAGGAAGCTCTTCATTCTGGCTGATTGCAGTTCAACACCTGGTACACTTGTTTTTACTATTTCGTAAAGATTTAACTGGAGGAGAAGTTACTCTGATACCCACTACTCTGTTACAATCAGATTCAGAGGGATTCAACCTTTTGCTGTAATTCATCTGAAGGATTTTACCCATTAATTATAAAACTCTATCAAAATAGACCATTTTTGTTCTCAATACAAAAAATTGTTATTTAAACCGAGAGAAATAGATGTAAGGTCCTCCTTAATGAATGATTCAAAATTGTGACTTTAATATTTTTAAACACTCATAAATTTTTTCTAAAATTTGTCTTTTGTTGAAGTGTTTTATAAAAGTAATATTTAGCTTTTTGATTAAATTCGATTCAAAATGCCAAAGAAAAGCAATACCAAAAGTGTAGACATAGGGAAACAAACAGTATAAATTAACTAGTACATTAATTACTGTGTTAACCTTAATCATTCCCTGATCTCTCTTCTAGAGTTGGTTTAAATTCCTATTTGAGGATGTTTTCTTGAAAACAGATAGTTTTATCATATTATAATGATAAAACACTTATGTATAATATATGAAATAAACCATCACCATCATACATTATTAAGGTTTTAGAATAATACATAACTTCAACCTCCCAGTGCTTCATGTGATGGAGTCTCAGATACATACACAGTCTTTTATCTTGTCTCTGTTCCCTAGATACATGAGTTAGGCATAGTGCTTTTCATTCTTGAGATTTCAAAAATGCTTAGGTCTCATAAGGTTCTGAATGTCGCTGAGGTTTTAAAGATTCTTGGTCTCTTCAGGGGTTCTCTAATTTCTTTTTTATTATTGTACTCATCTCCCCTACTGCCACTGCCATATCTCTACCACCACTGCTAATAGCCAAGAAACAGCTGTAATGTAAAATAAAATATGAAATATTTCATTTTATATTGTCTTTTATTCTACTTCCCTCAAATATTCAGTTTTTCATCTCTACATTTTATTGCATTGTTAATTTTCAGAATGTAGAATTGTAATATCTCTTGTACCAAAATGTCTTTTATTCCTCCTGAAAATTTAACTAATATGAGTGCATGAAGTATTGTACCTGGTATTTCAGGATGTTAGAATCTTCTTTGTGAAAATTATACATTTAGATTTCACATTATATATAAATACTTTCACACTCTGCTGTCAATATATATTATATGCTTGAAAAATGAAGCATTAATATGTATATAGATTCTTCACTCCATTCTTGATGTTGTCTGTGGGGCCCACTGTCAATTATCATCTACCAAAGGGTCAATCTGAATGTCATATTTATCTCTTAATGCTTTGAATAATTTGGAAGAATAAAATTTACACTCGTAAGTTACATTTCTACTAAGAAATAAAACAATATTTCTTAGAATGATATAATTTTAAACAACTATTTTTGATTCATTTTCAAAATTACTATGCATATGTAGATAAACATTATACTCATGAAAATATGTACACACACATAGATATAAATTAAAAACTTCAGGTTTTCTTTTCATATGTACACCACACACAAACATGCACATCTGCAGATAAAACTTGCCTGTATGATAAATGATTCTGTGTGATAAATAGTTAAATATTTCAAACACGATCAAGAAAATATTGCCATTTTATAAAATATATAAGTGATGTTATGTGAGCATCCTTTTAAGCAGCAACAATGACAACATAAATAATGTTGTCAGGGGCCTTTATTTTAAAAGGAATCATTGTAAGCAAGAACAAGTAACATTAGCCATATCTTTGTCTTAAGCACTGGAAAAATTGTCCCTCAATGGGGAATTTCTAAGAATCATCTCTTGTTTTTATTCTATAAGAACAATGTGTCCTCATGCATTATTTATATTGGGTCAGAAACAGAGTGAGAAAAAAATATAGTGAAACATGAATTTACATTTATATAAAGGATATATTTTAGAATTTTAAACGGAACACAATCACAGATCTATAGATCTGAGTATACTGTCATTCAACATCTGAAAATAGATTCAATGCTTCCTATTACTATAGGAATGTGGTTCAAAATAAATAGTAAATAACATACTAAAAATAATAAATTTTATTTTTCATCCAAAATAAATTGCACTCTTCTTACGACTAGAATAAGGTAAGGATCCAGTAAGAATCAACCTTTCCTATCATTAAGGTTTTTGAATGATACACAACTTCAACCTCTGAATACTTCATGGATGGAGGCTCATATCTATCTATCTGTCCACACACATATAGTTTTTTGTCTGGTCTCTGTTCCCTAGATACATGAGTTCAGTTCAGTTCAGTCGCTCAGTTGTGTCTGACTCTTTGCAACCCCATGGACTGCAGCATGCCAGGCTTTCCTGTCCATCACCAACTCCTAGAGCTTGCTCAAACTCATGTCGACTGAGTCGGTGATGCCATCCAATCATCTAATCCTCTGCTGCCCCTTTCTCCTCCCGCCTTCAATCGTTCCCAGCATCAGGGTCTTTCAAATGAGTCAGTTCTCCGTATCAGGTGGCCAAAGTACTGGAGTTTCAACTTCAACGTCAGTCCTTCCAATGAACATTCAGGACTGATTTCTTTAGGATGGACTGGTTGGATCTCCTTGAAGTTCAAGGGACTCTCAAGAGTCTTCTCCAACACCACAGTTCAAAAGCATCAATTCCCCTGTGCTCAGCTTTCTTTATAGTCAAGCTCACACATCCATACATGACCACTGGAAAAACCATAGCCTGGACTAGATGAACCTTTGTTGACAGAGTAATGTCTCTGCTTTTTAATATGCTGTCTAGGTTGGTCATAACTTTCCTTCCAAGGAGAAATCATCTTTTAATTTCATGGCTGCAGTCACCATCTGCAGTGATTTTGGAGCCCAAGAAAATAAATTCTCTCATTGTTGCCACTGTTTCCACATTTATTTGCCATGAAGTGATGGGACCAGATGTCATGATCTTAGTTTTCTGAATGTTAAGTTTTAAGCCAGCTTTTTCACTCTCCTCTTTCACTTTCATCAAGAGGCTCTTTAGTTCTTTTTATCTTTCTTCCATGAGAGTGATGTCATCTGCCTATCTGAGGTTATTGATATTTCTCTCGGCAATCTTGATTCTAGCTTGTCACTTCATCCCTCCAACATTTCTCACAGTGTACTCTGCATATAAGTTAAATAAGCAGGGTGACAGTATACAACTTTGAAATATTCCTTTCCTGATTTGGAACCAGTCTGTTGTTCCATGTCCAGTTCTAACTGTTGTTTCTTGACCTGCTTACAGATTTCTCAAGAGGCAGGTCAGGCGGTGGTATTCCTATCTCTTTAAGAATTTTCCACAGTTTGTTGTGATCCACACAGTCAAAGGGTTTGGCATAGTCAATAAAGGAAAAGTAGATGTTTTTTTCTGGAAATCTCCTGATTTTTGAATGATCCAACATGAGTTAGGCATAATGATTTTCATTCTTGAGATTTGAAAGTTGGACATGACTTTGCGACTAAAAACAACATGTCATTTAATATTCACTATAATCCTAAACATTGCTCACATTTATATTTAACTTACAGATAAGGAAAGATGAGGTGAGGTCTGAAAAAAGACTATAAAATAATCCAAAGGCCATAAAAAATACACCACAAAACCAGTGCTTGAGCTCAGTCAGGTGTAGTGAATTTCATATTCTTATTAATCACTAGAGGGTAACAGTACCCACTAGATATATGGTGATAAATAATCTGATGATAATATCTTTGCCAAATAAGTAACAAAAAATAGAGGAAGCCAATGTCTTTCTGAAAAAGATTGTCTTCAATTCAATGATGAATTATTTTCACACATATAAATTTGCAATGAGTCAGTAAACATTTCTAGGAAATAAATTAAAAAAGTCATAACTGTAGAATCTTGTTTAATGAAGCAATTATGATGAAAATGTTTCAAATGAATCATAGTGAATGAAGCATTTGGTGATTTACAGAAATCTCTGGGTATTTAGTTAATGAACAGTATACATGGCCACTTGAGAAGGAAATGACAACCCACTCCAGTATTCTTGCCTGAAAAATCTTATGGACAGAAGAGTATGGTGGGCTATAGTCCATGGGGTCATAAAGAGTCGGACATGATTGAGGCAATTAAGCACACATGGCCACACGTGAACAACAGAGAAGGTGTATTGTATTTCTGCAAATACAATATACATTCTTTCCTTCTTCTGTTTTAAGTCAATTTTATTATTAAACCAAAGAATTAGAAGGGAGGAGAGAAAAAATTTCTGTCTCTACAAAGTCAACAGGGTATCTGACAATATCAGATATGACATTGCCCTTTAAATGTTATAGAAAACCACGTTTTATCATCATGGATTCAATATGGTGGGTTTCCTAGGTGGATCAGTGGTAACGAATCTGCCTGTCAATGCAAGAGATGCGTATTTGGTCAGGAAGACCCCCTAGAGAAGGAAATGACAACCCATTCTGGTATTCTTGCCTAGACAGAGGACCCTGGTGGGCTATAGTCCATGGGGTCACAAAAGAGTCTGATACAGCCTAGTGACTAAACAACAATATCCAATATGGTGGACTAAGTATGAATGGACAACATAATTGTCCATGCAAGCTTCATTTAATAAACACCAGTTTTCAATTCCTGGGCCCATTGGGTCTTTATTAGTTGAATATTAATATATGGACAGTCTTCTCAGTTGGTCATCAATGAGATACTAGATATTTCTAATACAGTTACAATTCCTTGTGCTCTTGAATGTGAGCAACTTAGATGTCATGTGAATGAGAGTTGATGAAAACCCATTACATCTTAATGTGCAGATCCTTGTTAATGACTGGAATATCTCAGACATTAACTATTTGAATATACTGAAGATATACTGAAGCCTTCCTCAGTGTTCAGGGAAAAGAAATAGAGGAAAACAATAGAATGGGAAAGACTAAAGATCTCCTCAAGAAAATTAGAGGTACCAAGGGAACATTTCAGGCAAAGATGGGCACAATAAAGGACAGAAATGGTATGGACCTAACAGAAGCAGAAAATATTAAGAAGAGGTGGCAAAAAGACACAGAAGAACTATACAAAAAATATCTTCAATACCCAGTTGATAATGATGGTGTGATTACTCACCTGGAGCTAGACATCCTGGAATGTGAAGTCAAGTGGGCTTTAAGAAGCATCACTACCATCTCTTCCCTTCTGTGGCCATCGCTGTAGCTCCAGCAGTCAAAATGAAGTTCAATCCCTTTGTGACTTCTGACCAAAGCAAGAATTGAAAAAGGCATTTCAATGCGCTTTCCCACATTCGCAGGAAAATTATGTCTTCTCCTCTTTCTAAAGAGCTAAGACAGAAGTACAATTTTTGATCCATGCCCATCTGAAAGGATGATGAAGTTCAGGTTGTATGAGGGCACTACAAAGGGCAGTAAATTGGCAAAGTAGTCCAGGTTTACAGCAATAAATACGTCATCTACATTGAATGAGTGCAGCAGGAGAAAGTTAATGGCACAACTGTCCATGTGGGCATTCACCCCAGCAAGGTGGTTATCACCAGACTAAAACTGGACAAAGATCACAAAAAGATCCTCGAATGTAAAGCCAAATCTCACCAAGTAGGAAAGGAAAAGGGCAAATATAAGGAAGAAACAATTGAGAAGATGCAGGAATAAAGTCATCTTGTCTACAGCTTTCATTAAAAACTGTTAAAATTAAAAAAAAAAAGAAGCATCACTATGAACAAAGCTAGTGGAAGTGATGGAATTCCAGTTGAGCTAATTCAAATCCTAAAAGATGATCCTGTGAAAGTGCTGTGCTCAATATATCAGCAAATTTAGAAAACTCAGCAGTGGCCACAGGACTGGAAAAGGTCAGTTTTCATTCCAATCCCAGAGAAAGGCAATGACAAAGAATGCTCAAACTACTGCACAATTGCACTCATCTCACAGGCTAGTAAATAATGCTCAAAATTCACCAAGCCAGGCCGTAGCAATACGTGACCATGAACATCCAGATGTTCAAGCTGGTTTTAGAAAAAGCAGAGGAAACAGAGATCAAAATGCCAACAACCGCTGGATCATCAAAAAAGCAAGAGAGTTCCCTAAAAATATCTACCTCTGCTTTATTGACTATGCCAAAGCCTTTGACTGTGTGGATTACAACAAACTGTGGAAAATTCTTAAAGAGATGGTAATACCAGATCACCTGACCTGCCTCTTGAGCAAACTGTATGCAGGAGATGAAACAGTTAGAACAGGACATGGACTAACAGACTGGTTTTAAATAGGGAGAGGAGTACCTGAAGACTGTATCTTGTCACCCTGCTTATTTAACGTATATGCAGAGTACATCATGAGAAATGCTAGGCTACATGAAGCACAAGCTGGAATCAAGATTGCCAGGAGAAATATCAATAACCTCAGATATGCAGATGATACCACCCTCATGGCACAAAGTGAAGAAGAACTAAAGCGCCTCTTGATGAAAGTGAAAAAGGAGAGTGAAAAAGTTGGCTTAAAACTCAACATTCAGAAAACTAAGATCATGGCATCCAGTCCCATCACCTCATGGCTAATAGTTGGGGAAACAGTGGAAACAGTGAGAGACTTTATTTTTCTTGGCTCCAAAATCACTGCAGATGGTGACTGCAGCCATGAAATGAAAAGATGCTTACTCTTTGGAAGTAAAGTTATGACCAACCTAGACAGCATATTAAAAAACAGAGACATTGCCAACAAAGGTTCATCTAGTCAAGACTATGGTTTTTCCAGTGGTCATGTATGGATGTGAGAGTTGTATTCTAAAGAAAGCTGAGCACCAAAGAATTGATGCTTTTGAACTGTGGTGTTGGAGAATACTCTTGAGAGTCCCTTGGACTGCAGGGAGATCCAACCAGTCCATCCTAAAGGAGATCAGTCCTGTGTGGTCATTGGAAGAAGTGATGTTGAAGCTGAAACTCCAATACTTTGGACACCAGATGTGAAGAGCTGACTCATTTGAAAAGACCCTGATGCTGGAAAAGATTGAGGGAAGGAGGAGAAGGGGATGATAAAGGATGAGATGGTTGGATGGCATCACCAACTCAATGGACATAAGGCTGAGTAAACTCCAGGAGTTGCTGATGGGCAGGGAGGCCTGTCGTGCTGCAGTCCATGTGTTTGCAAAGTGTTGGACATGACTGAGTGACTGAACTTAACCGAACTGAAGATTAAAAATAACAGTGTGTGCAGGTAGAGTAGAATTTGGAGTCAAGGGGATGAGAGTTGAGCATGAAGGTTTCAAGGTGAGCATGCAGAATATAGGGTAAAAACAGAAAAAAAGATTTGGACTTTTTAGGACTTTCGGGATTCCCTGGTGGCTCAGACCCCACTCCAGTACTCTTTCCTGGAAAATCCCATGGATGGAAGAGCCTGGTAGGCTGCAGTCCATAGGGTCACTGAGAGTCGGACACAATTGAGCGACTTCACTTTCACTTTCATGCATTAGAGAAGGAAATGGCAACCCAGTCCAGTGTTCTTGCCTGAAGAATCCCAGGGACGGTGGAGTCTGGTGGGCTGCGGTCTATGGGGTCGCACAGAGTTGGACACTACTGAAGCGACTTAGCAGCAGCAGCAGCAGCTTGTGGCTCAGACAGTAAAGAATCCGCCTGCACTGGGTTTGATCCCTGGGTTGGGAAGATCCCCTGGAGGAGGGCATGGCAACCCACTCCAGCATTCTTGCCTGGAGAATCCCCATGGACAAAGGAGCCTGGCAAGCTACAGTCCATGTGGTCGCAATGAGGTGGACATGTCTGAGTGACTAAGCACAACACACAGGACTTTGGGGGTCATATTAAGGATTTGGGTTTTAAATCTAAAAAAAAATCTAAATTCATGAAGGTCAGTTTCAATGTTTATTTCATACTGTAAATATTATTTCTTATGATTTCACGAGTTTCTTTTTCATGTCCTTGTTCTGCTTATTTATTTTTTCCCATCCGTACTCTCCCCCATCACTGCTTTATTTCCTAATTTGACAACCACTAAATGGGTTTGGGCAGACTCCGGGAGTTGGTGATGGACAGAGAGGCCTGGCATGCTGCAATTCATGGGGTCGCAAAGAGTCGGACATGACTGAGCGACTGAACTGAACTGAACTGAATTGTCTTCTCAAATTTTAACTTCTTTTCCTTTGATTCTCATTTCATCAGTGCCACTATCTATTATCTTCTTTGCCAGAAAACACTTATTATAATAATGTACTCGGTTGCTCAGTCGTGTCCAACTCTTTTTGACCCTTCAGACTGTAGCCCGCCTGGTTCCTCTGTCCATGGGATTTTTCAGGCAAGAATACTGGAGTAGTTGCCATTTCCACCTCCAGGGAATCTTCCTGACCCAGGGATCAAACCTGCATTACCTTTGTCTCCTGCACTGCCGGCAGATTCTTTATGGCTGATACATCAGGAAAGCAACATTTTAATAAATTTTGGGTATTTCCTAGGCTTCTTGATTTATTATTTATTTTGACATTTAATATTATACTTTACCCTTTAAACATTTGTTTTCAAGAGTCTAAATATTATCTAGCTCTCTTCGATGTATATATTCTTAAGTAATTTTAGCCAGTTTATGTCATTAAATCAGTTGTTACACTGTATCTGTTTCTGCTTTACTAGCTCTATACTGAATGGTACATTTAAAGCAAAACACAGCATTATATGTAACAGGTTGCTGTTATCAAGTCGCTAAGTTGTGTCCGACTCTTTGTGACCACCTAATTTGGGCAAAAATAACATTTGAACTCAATTTTTTATAAATCATTAACACTGTTTCCAAATGAAAACATCTTGTTTTTTAATAAATTTCTTTCATATGGTATCTTTATTGATACATTTAAATTAATGATTCATTATTATAGTGGATTTTTTAAAGTTTTCTATGCCCTGCTTTTTTTAATAACAAGAACATATATTTGTACCAAATGTAATAAATGTAGACTAACCTAATTATGTGCAAATCAAACTTTTCAGCTACTGAATAAAGAAGGAAACAAAACATATATTTATGCAAATTTGTATTCTAGTATCAGAAGGAATGGGTAGTGTTACTAGAATGGTTTACTAGATAGATAGACACCCAATTGACTACTTATAAATATCAGAAACATTCACACACCTAAGAATATAAATTATTTAGAAGTAACTTCTAGTATTTTCTGTATGCTTGTTTAAATATTCCTTTTGAAAAATATAATGATTCATTATTATAGTGGATTTTTTAAAGTTTTCTATGCCCTGTTTTTTAACAACTAGAACTTATATTTGTATCAAATGTAATAAATGTAGACTAACCTAATTATGTGGAAATCAAACTTTTCAGCTACTGAATAAAGAAGGAAACAAAACATATATTTATGCAAATTTTGTATTCTAGTATCAGAAGGAATGGGTAGTGTTACTAGAATGGTTTACTAGATAGACAGACACCCAATTGACTACATATAAATATCAGAAACATTCACACACCTGAGAATATAAATTATTTTAGAAGTAACTTCTAGCATTTTCTGTATGCTTCTTTAAATATTCCTTTTGAAAATATTATTTTATAAATATTAATAGTAAGTGATCACTTCTATTCAGATATAGAGGAAAATTATTAACCCCAATAAAAGCTTTTTTAAAGTTCAAAATAACTTCATCTTTTTGGTTAAAGTTGGAATACTTAAATAATATTTATAAAGGACTTCCAAGTATGAATCATTCAGTTCAGTTCAGTCACTCAGTTGTGTTCAACTCTTTGCAACCACATGGACTGCAGCACACCAGGCCTCCTTGTCCATCACCAACAGCCAGAGTCTACTCAAACTCATGTCCATTGAGTTGGTGATGCCATTCAACCATCTCACCCTTGGTCGTCCCCTTCTTGTCCTGCCTTCAATCTTTACCAACATCAGGGTCT
The DNA here is from genome assembly GCA_024291935.2 of Okapia johnstoni. Lineage (NCBI taxonomy): Eukaryota > Metazoa > Chordata > Mammalia > Artiodactyla > Giraffidae > Okapia > Okapia johnstoni. Next base: position 20,170,197 of record CM044321.1, on the reverse strand, counting down.
TTTCAAAGGAGTTGTCTCTTTGCATCAGGTGGCCAAAGTATCTGAGTTTCAGCTTCAACATCAGTACTGTCAATGAACACCCAGGACTAATTTCCTCTAGGATGGATTGGCTGGATCTCCTTGCAGTCCAAGGGACTCACAGGAGTCTTCTCCAACACCACAGTTCAAAAGCATCAATTCTTCAGTGCTCATCTTTCTTTATAGTCAAGCTCACACATCTATACATGATTACTGGAAAAACCATAGCCTTGACTAGATGGACCTTTGTTGGCAAAGTAATGTCTCTACTTTTTAATATGCTATCTAGGGTGGTCACAACTTTCCTTCCAATGAGTAAGCGTCTTTTAATTTCATGGCTGCAATCACCATCTGCAGTGATTTTGGAGCCCAAGAAAATAAAGTCTCTCACTGTTTCCACTGTTTCCCCCATCTATTTGCCATGAAGTGATGGGACCGGATGCCATGATCTTAGTTTTCTGAATGTTGAGCTTTAAGCAAACCTTTTCACTCTCTTCTTTCACTTTCATCAAGAGGCGCTTTAGTTCTTCTTCACTTTGTGCCATGAGGGTGGTGTCATCTGCATATCTGAGGTTATTGATATTTCTCCCAGCAATCTTGATTCCAGCTCGTGCTTCCTCCAGCCCAGTGTTTCTCATGATGTACTCTGCATATAAGTTAAATAAGCAGGGTGACAATATACAGCCTTGATGTACTCCTTTCCCTCTTTAGAACCAGTCTGTTGTTCCATGTCCAGTTCTAACTGTTGCTGCCTGACCTGCATACAGGTTTCTCAAGAGGCAGGTCAGGTGGTCTGGTATTCCCATCTCTTTCAGAATTTTCTACATTTTATTGTGATCCACACAGTTCAGATGGTAAAGCATCTGTCTAAAATGCAGGAGACCCAGGTTCAATCACTAGGTCAGGAAGATCCCCTGGAGAAGGAAATTGCAACCCACTCTAGTACTCTTGCCTGGAAAATCCCATGGACAGAAGATCCTGGTAGGCTACACTTCATGGGGTCGCAAAGAGTTGGATGACTTAGCGACTTCACTTTCACACAGTCAAAGGCTTTGGTATAGTCAATAAAGCAGAAATGTATGTTTTTCTGGAACTCTCTTGGTTTTTCAATGATCCAGGGGATGTTGGCAATTTTATCTATGGTTCCTCTGCCTTTTCTAAATCCAGCTTGAACATCTGGAAGTTCACGGTTCATGTATTGCTGAAGCCTGGCTTGGGGAATTTTGAACATTACTTTACTAGCCTGTGAGATGAATGCAATTGTGTGGTAGTTTGAGCATTCTTTGGCATTGCCTTTCTTTGGGATTGGAATGAAAACTGACCTTTTCCAGTCCTGTGGCCACTGCTGAGTTTTCTGATTTGCTGGCATATTGAATGCAGCACTTTCACAACATCATCTTTCAGGATTTGAATTAGCTCAACTGGAATTCCATCACTTCCACTAGCTTTGTTCGTAGTGATGCTTCCTAAGTCCCACTTGACTTCACATTCTAGGATGTCTGGCTCTAGGTGAGTGATCACACCATCATGATTATCTGGGTCGTTTTCAGGATTTGAATTAGCTCAACTGGAATTCCATCACTTCCACTAGCTTTGTTCGTAGTGATGCTTCCTAAGTCCCACTTGACTTCACATTCCAGGATGTCTGGCTCTAGGTGAGTGATCACACCATCATGATTATCTGGGTCGTGAAGGTCTTTTTTGTATAGTTCTTCTGTGTATTCTTGCCACCTCTTCTTAATAGTTTCTGCTTCTGTTAGGTCCATACAATTTCTGTCCTTTTTGTGCTCATCTTTGCATAGGAAAGAAATACTCTTTCCTGTGCAAAGGAAAAAAAAATCCCTTCGTATCTCTAATTTTCTTGAAGAGATATCTAGTCTTTCCCATTCTATTTTTTCCCTCTATTTCTTTACACTGATCACTGAGGAAGCCTTTCTTCTCTCCTTGCTATTCTTTGGAACTCTGCATTCAAATGGGTATATCTTTCCTTTTCTCCTTTGTTGTGGCTTCTCTTCTTTTCACAGCTATTTGTAAGGCCTCTTCAGAGGCCTTTTGCATTTCTTTTTGCCCTTTTGCATTATGGTCTTGATCCCTGTCTCCTGTACAATGTCACGAACCTCTGTCCATAGTTCATCAGGCACTCTGTCTATCAGATCTAGTCCTTTAATCTATTTCTCACTTCCACTGTATAATCGTAAGGTACTTGATTTACATCATACCTGAATGGTCTAGTGGTTTTTCCTTCTTTCTTTAATTTCAGTCTGAATTTGGCAATAATGAGTTTATGATCTGAGTCACAGTCAGCTCCTAGTCTTGTTTTTGCTGACTGTATTGCAATTCTCCATCTTTGGCTGCAAAGAATATAATCAGTTTGACTTCATTGTTGACCATCTGGTGAAGTCTGCGTGTAGAGTCTTCTCTTGTGTTGTTGGAAGAGGGTGTTTTCTATGACCAGCATGTTCACTTGACAAAACTCTATTAGCTTTTGCCCTGCTTCATTCTGTACTACAAGGCCAAATTTGCCTGTTACTCCAGGTGTTTCTTGACTTCCTACTTTTGCATGCCAGTCCCCTATAATGAGAGGAAATTCTTTTTTGGGTGTTAGTTCTAGAAGGTCTTGTAGGTCTTCATAGAACTGTTCAACTTCACCTTCTTCAGCATTAATGGTAAGGGCATAGACTTGGATTGCCATCATATTGAATGGTTTGCTTGGAAACGAACAGATTTTGAGACTGCAAAATGTGTCGTTTTTGAGATTGCATCCAAGTACTGCTTTTCAGGCTCTTTTTTTGACTATGATGGCTACTCCACTTCTTCTAAGGGATTCTTGCTGACAGTAGTAGATATAATGGTCATCTGAGTTAAATTCACCCATTCTAGTCCATTTTAGTTTGCTGATTCCTAAAATGTCGATGTTCACTCTTGCCATCTCCTGTTTGATCACTTCCAATTTGCCTTGATTCCTGGACTTAACGTTCCAGGTTCCTATGCAGTATTGCTCTTTACAGCATCAGACCTTGCTTCCATCACCAGTCCTATCCACAACTGGGTGTTGTTTTTGCTTTGGCTCTGTCTCTTCATTTTTTATGGAATTATTTCTCCACTGATCTCCAGTAGCATATTGGGCACCTACTGACCTGGGGAGTCATGGCACCAGCCCCATGTGACCACCGCTCGCCACTCTAGCAGCGAGCAAAGATTTACTGAGAATGGCCCTGACCATCAGAACAAGACCCAGTTACCCCCTCAGTCAGTCTGTCCCATCAGGAAGCTTCCGTAAGCCTCTTATCCTTCTCCATCAGAGGTAAGACAGACTGAAAACCACAATCACAGAAAACTAACCAACCTAATCACATGGACCACAGTCTTGTCTAAATCAGTGAAACTATGAGCCATGCTGTGTAGGAACAGCCAAGATGGACGGTTCATGGTGGAGAGTTCTGACAAAACGTGGTCCACTGGAGAAGAGAATGGCAAACCACTTCAGTATTCTTGCCTTGAGAACCTCGTGAACAGTATGAAATGAATCAATGGAAAGCTGTAAGCACTTTTTATTAGTGAGTCCTTAAATAGAAAAGGCTTCCCTGATAGCAGGCCACAAGTGTCAGATTTTTGGTCTCCCTGATAGCTCAGTTGGTAAAGAATCACCCTGTAATGCAGGAGACCTCGGTTTGACTCCTGCGTCGGGAAGATCCCCTGGAGAAAGGATAGGTTACCCATCCCAGTATTCTTGGGCTTCCCTTATGGCTCAGCTGGTAAAGATCTGCCCATAATGCAGGAGACCTGGGTTCGATCCCTGGATTGGGAAGATCCCCTGGAGAAGGGAAAGGGTACCCACCCCAGTATTCTGGCCTGGAGAATTCCACGGACTGTATATTCCATGGGGTCACAAAGAGTCAGACACAACTGAGTGAATTTATATGTAAAAAAAGAAAAAAAGTAAATAGAAAAGATATTATTGGATAAGCTTAATAAAGGGTTCATTTGGGGGAGAAAAGAGAAAAGAACTTTCTAAACAAATGTAATTTACAAAGATAAAGGTATTTCAGTAAATATTAGTTCAAGTTTATTTATAGTCAAGAAATTCTAAAATCCAAGAGAAAATGTATTACAAAAGGCAATACAAAACAAACAAAACTGAGTAATAGAAAGACAGAAAGGAAAAATGTCCCCAATAAACTATATAACAAACATTATTTTGAAGTTGTTTTCAGAGACGTATAAACCTGTTCTATGACAAGGAAGTAGAGGCTAATAGGGAAAAAAAGAGTATGAAGGGGACTCATTTTCAGTAGTTGAATAGTGTGATCAAAACTAGTAAAACATGTTCTTCTATCTAAGGCACAATTTATACTGTCAAAGTGTATTTCACTGTCTGGTGGGCTAGACTGTATTATAACAACTTCAAAATCTAAATAAGAGGTATACTGGGTATGCACAACAGAAGACCAATCCAACAGAAGCAGATACATCTGTTAAGTATGTAAGTTTTGTTGTTGTGTAGTCCCTAAGTCACGTCTGACTACTTTGCGACCCCATGGACTGCAGCCCGCCAGGCTCCTCTGTCCATGGGATTTCCCAGGCTAGAATAGTGGAGATGGGTAGCCATTTCCTCCTCTAGAGGATCTACCCGACCCAGGGATCAAACCTGCATCTCCTGCATTGGCAGTCAGATTATTTTCCACTGAGTGACCTACGTCTGGTCACTGCATTAGGCTCTGAGCACACATCTGTCAGAGTTTCCCAGGTGGCACAGTAGTAAAGAATCTGCCTGCCAATGCAGGAGATGCAAGAAACAAGGGTTCGATCTCTGAGTCAGGAAGATCCCCTGGAATAGGTAGTGGCAACCCATTCCAGTAGTCTTTCCTGGAAAATTTCATGGAAGGAGGATCCTAGCGGGCTACAAAGCATCAGACACAGCTAAGCGCGCATCTGTCAACAGGAATGACAGCGCCCCTCTTCTCAAAATGCTTACAACTTTTCCAAGGAGATTTGCTTTTCCCAATTTTGTGACAAGAAAATACAAGTCATGACAAATCAAGCTGCTCTGCTGTAATGAGGCAGGAGCAGTTCAGAACAGTAATTAAGATACGGCATGTCAACTTTTTTCTCCCATTTTTAATTCTGAAGAATTTAATATTGTGTTTTAATGAATTTGAAGAAAAAAATCACACACTGTATTCACAATATAATTCCTAGCTGAAATAATAAGCCAACTCATATCATAGTGGTATGAGCACAAATAGAAAACCACACGGAATCAAATTGAATTCTGACTCCTTCACTCACCAGCTCTGCAATCTTCCACAGATTATCTGGCTATTTTGTACCTCGGTTTCTTCATATGTAAATGGAAATAATATAGTTGTAAGCATTATGAAGTGTATATATGCAACACACTACAGCTGTACTTGGTACATAGGAAGTTTTATGGAAGTACTGGTTATAATGATAAAATAAAATTATTATAATAATTCCATGAAACTTTATTTGCTTTTTCTTAATAAATAACAAAACTGAACCTCTCTTTTTGTTTATTAATATTTGGATATCTTATTTATTTGAAATACCTATTCAAGTCTCTAATTTGTTTTCCTATTATAGTTTTCTTTTAGATTTATTGAAGTTTCTGTTACATTGCACATGAGAGCCCTTTGTTTAGTATATATATTGTGATAATTTTCTCTATTCCTTGGTTTGCTTTTTCATTGTTTTAATGTTTTTGATGAATAGTTTATAATTATACTTATTTGTAACTAATCAAAAGTTTCCCTTTAAGGTTAATCTTTTTGGTAATCATTTTAGGAAATCTTTAGGTGCACCCAAACCATAAACATAGTTATTTCTTTGTCTGTTCTTGAGCCAGTTTCACACTCTCTTAATTCCTGTGGATTTATAGTAAGTCTTGTCGTCAAGTAGAGTAACTTTCAAATATTTTTATTCAAAAACAACTTAATATTCACATAAAAGAATCAGCTTGTCAATTCATACATACACACAGACTCTCTCTCTCTCTCCTAATATTTTCATTGAGACAGCTTTGAATGCATAAAATAATCCGGAGAAAATTTATATCTTTACATTATTGAATATTCTAAATCACATATAACAAAAAAGATTTATCGCTCTATTTAAGGTCTTTCATACTTTTTACTCAGTAGTATTTAATACTGTTTTAATCTTACATAACCTTTGCTAGACTTACTGTATGTGGTTGATTATTTATTGTAACATAAATTTATCTCTTTCAAAATAATATTTCCTATTTATGTAGTTATATTAAAAAAACTCAATTGATGTTTGATACTGGTATGTGCAGTGACCTTTTTAAGTGAAAGTCACTCAGTCGTGTCTGAGTGACCCCATGGACTGTATAGTCCCTGGAATTCTCCAGGCCAGAATACTGGAGTGGGTAGCCTTTCCCTTCTCCAGTGGATCTCCCCCACCCAGGGATCGAACCCAGGTCTCCCGCACTGCAGGCGGATTCTTTACCAGCTGAGCTACAAGGGAAGCCCGACCTTGTTAAAACCACTTATAAATTCTAATTTTTTACTGGAATGTACCTTCTCTACAACATTGTGTTAGCTTCTTCTGCATAAAAAAGTGAATCAGCTATATGTATACACATACCCCTCCCTCTTGAACCTTCCTTAGACATTTCCTTGGATTGTTTGTATAGACAATCATGTGTGTGGATAATGAAAATTTGACATTTTTTCCCTTCAGGTCTCTTTTTAAAAAATTTTCTTACTTTACTGAACTAGGGAAAAGCTCCAAACAAAGGTGGTGGTGGTGTTGGCGGTTTAGTCACTAAGTCGTGTCTGACTCTTGCGACCCCATGGACTGCAGCACGCCAGGCTCCTCTGTCCATGGGATTTCTCAGGCAAGAATACTGGAGTGGGTTGCCATTTCCTTCTCCAGGGGATCTTCCTGACCTAGGAATATAACCTGCTTATCCTGCATTGTGGTTGGATTCTTTACTGAGAAGCCATCCAGGAAACCCAGCAAATAGGTTCACCTTGATCCCATGTGGTCAGAGTCCATTTTCTCTAAGTCTACTCTTAGAGGTTTGTTGGGGCTTTTTTCTCATATCTTAAAATAGATTTTAAACAAAATGTATTTCTGGTATTCAGTTAACAAGCTCATAAGCTTATAGGGCATATTTTTAAGCCTTATTTTTCTGGTACTTTCTTATTCATTTCATATAATTATCCTTATTCTCAAAGCTGTCATATTTGGTGTAGAATTTCCTCTTTCTCCCTGTGCATCCTATCTCCTAATATAATCTTTCCCACACACTTGCCACCGATTGTATAAAAAGAAATTAATTTCTGGTAGAGGAATTTTAAGGTTCACCGATGTGAACAAAATACTTTTTTTTTAATTAGTGAAAACTTCCGTTTCAATATGTCTTCCTTTACTTGGAAATGCAGAGTTTTAGATCTAGACTAAGTCACTGACATACTCTAATTCCTAAATTTGAACTTAGAAACATGAAAGTTACTATTACCCAGGATTATAGTACCTGATACGGAAAAAAACCAATGGATACAATTCTATTTGATGTGATGATAGAGGATCCAATACTCTGTATACTACTTCTCAGCCTGAAAATCCTAAATTGGCTCATCAAAGCCCCTTTGGAAGTCTTGGGTGCAGAGGTGAAAAACTCCTCACTCAGTCCATCATTCTTCAGGATAGCATACAGTCCAGAGAACTTACTTCCACCCTCTTCCACAGTTGCTTGCAGCTAAAGTTTATTTTCCTAAATACCATTTTATCAAATGTGCCACCACTGACTAACTGTTGGGAAAGAAGTACTAATGTATCATTCAAGATGAAAATAAAGATTAAAATCCTTAACATCCATTTTATTAGAATTGCTTGCTAAAGTGAACATGATTTTGTTAGATGCAAAAATAACATCTCAACCTAATTTTAAAGAATATTGAGATGGGGAAACTAGAATCATTTGCTTTAGTGAACATGATTTTGTTAGATGCAAAAAAAACATCTCCAACCTGATTTTAAAGAATACTGAGATGGGGAAACTAGAGGACAGATATACAACTAAGAATGGAACATTGTGAATTTCTAACAGTATTTCTTCATGATGACAAGATTGAGACAAGTTTTATTGTTTGTGCAATGCTTTTCTCCTCTTTTCCAAGATCAATTTTACACTTAAAAGTACTCATATTATGAGTAAATATCAAATCAGGGGCTTCCTTGGTGGCTCAGTGGTAAAGAATCCTCCTGCCAATGCAGTGGACACGAGTTTGATCCTTGGTTCAGGAGGATCCCATATGCCTCAGAGAGGCTGGGCCTGTGTGCCAAAACTACTGAGCCTGTGCTCTAGAGCCCAGGAAGCTCAATGACTGAAGCTCATGTGCCTAGAGCCTGTGCTCCACAAAGGCAGAGGCCACCACAGGGAGAAGCCTGTACATGGTGATTAGAAGGCCCAAGGCTTGACGCAACTAGAGAAAACACCCTTGCAGCAATGAAGACCCAGCGTGGCCATAAATAAATAACTTAGAAAATATTTTAGAAAAAATCAAATCAGGGCAGGTTCTAAGATGTCAGCTCAGTTCAGTTCAGTCGCTCAGTCGTGCTCTACTCTTTGCAACCCTATGGACTGCAGCACATCAGGCTTCCCTGTTTATCACCAATTCCCAGAGCTTGCTCAAACTCATGTCCACAGAGTCAGTGATGCCATCCAACCATCTCATCCTCTGTCGTCCCCTTCTCCTCTGGCCTTCAATCTTTCCCAGAATCAGGGTCTTTTCAAATCAATTCTTCGCATCTGGTGACCAAAGTATTGGAGTTTCAGCTTCAGCATCAGTCCTTCCAATGAATATTCAGGACTGATTTCCTTTAGGATTGACTGGTTTGATCTCCTTGCAGTCCAAGGAACTCTCTTTCAAGAGTCTTCTCCAACACCACAGTTCAAAGGCATCAATTCATCGGGACTCAGTTTATTTATGGTCCAACTCTTACATCCATATATGACTACTAGAAAAACCATAGCTTTGACTAGAAAGACCTTTGTTAGCAAAGTAATGTCTTCACCTTTTAATATGCTGTCTAGATTGGTCATAGCTTTTCTTCCAAGGAGCAAGCAGCTTTTAATTTCATGGCTGCAGTCACCATCTGCAGTGATTTTGGAGCCCAAGAAAATAAAGTCTGTCACTGTTTCCACTGTTTCCCCATCTATTTGCGATGAAGTGATGGGACCGGATGCCATGATCTTAGTTTTCTGAATGTTGAGTTTTCAGCCAGCTTTTTCACTCTTCTTTTTCACTTTGATCAAAAAGCTCTTTAGTTCCTCTTTGCTTTCTGCCATAAGGGTTGTGGCATCTGCATATCTGAGGTTATTGATATTTCTCCTGGCAATCTTGATTCCAGCTTGTGCTTCATCCAGCCCAGCATTTCACATGATGTACTCTGCATATAAGTTAAATAGGCAGGGTGACAATATATGGCCTTGACGTACTCCTTTTCCTATTAGGAACAAGTCTGTTGTTCCATGTCTGGTTCTAATTGTTGCTTCTTGACTTGCATACAGATTTATCAGGAGGCAGGTAAGGTGGTCTGATATTCCCATCTCTTGAAGAATTTTCCACAGTTTGTTGTGATCCACACAGTCAAAGGCTTTGGCATAGTCAATAAAGCAGAAATAGATGTTTCTCTGGAACTCTCTTTCTTTTTCAATGATCTAACAGATGTTGGCAATTTGATCTCTGGTTCCTCTGTCATTTCTAAATCCAGCTTGAACATTTGGATGTTCATGGTTCATGTATCGCTGAAGCCTCACTGGGAGAATTTTGAGCATTGCTTTGCTAGCATGTAAGATGAGTGCAACTCTGCAGTAGTTTGAACATTCTTTGATATTTCCTTTCTTTGGGATAGTAATGAAAACTGACCTTTTCAATTCCTGTGGCCACTGCTATATTTTCCAAATTTGCTGGCATATTGAGTGCAGAACTTTCACAGCATCATCTTTTAGGATTTGAAATAGCTCAACTAGAATTCCATCGCCTCCACTAGCTTTGTTCATAGCAATGCTTCCTAAGGCCCACTGGACTTCACATTCCAGGATGTCTGGCTCTAGGTGAGCAATCACAGCATCGTGGTTATCAGGGTCATTATGATCTATTTTGTATAGTTCTTCTGTGTATTCTTGCCAACTCTTTCTAATACCTTCTGCTCTGTTAGTCCATTGTAAGATATACCACTATCAATTTAATGTTAATTTATTATGCAATGAAAAGCTTAATAATTTTTATAATAATAGAATGCATAAATCAGATCCTTATGATTATACAGTGGAATTGAGAAACAAATTCAAGGGATTAGTTTATTGACAGAGTACCTGAAGAACTATAGAAGGAGGTCCGTAGCATTGTATAGGAGGCAGTGATGAAAACTATCCCCAAGAAAAAGAAATGCAAAAAGGCAACATGGTTGTCTGATTAGGCCTTACAAATAGCTGAGAAAGAAAGAGAACCAAAAGGGCTCCTTTGTCTATGGGATTTTCCAGGCAAGAATACTGGAGTGGGTGACTGCCACATTTCCTGGCTTCAAGCCTCCTTCTTTCCCCAGTAAAACCAGCAATAGTGGGTCCAAGTTCTTCTCACTTCGCATATATCTGACTTACTCTTCTGTCTTCCTCGTTCAGGGACTCATCTGATTAGACTGAGCCCAACCAGGTAATGCAGCATCATAAGGCTAAGGACAATATCTTCTCCCTCAATGTTCTTAATCATAACCCCATGTATAAATCCTTCTACTACATTACATAGCATAGGTTGGAAGATCAGGGCATGGGCATCTTTGGAGGTGACTGAGCAAGCATTATTCTGCTTACCACAAAAGCAGTAGGTAGGTTCTTTTTTTTTAAAAAAAAAGGTGTATATCTATGTGTGTGTGTGTATATATATATATATATATATACACACACACATATGCACTATATAGTCAGACTATAAGAGTCTGTGTATTTGTGTGCATAGACTCTAATAGACTGAAAAGTACAAAAACTAAAATAGTCAGACTATATATTTATTATATATATGTGTATGTGTTAGTCAATTAGTCATGTCTGACTCTTTGCAACCCTATGGACTGTAGCCTGCCAGGATCCTCTGTCCATGGGATCCTCCAGGGAGGAATACTGGAGTGGGTTGCCATTTCCCTCTCCAATTATATATATAGTCTGACTATATCGTGTATATATATACATATACACACACACACACACACACACACACATATATATGCATGTGCGTGCATGTATATATACGCACATGCCTATATGTTTTATAAACAAGTGTATATTTGTAGGCCAAATGCTACTTTATATGAAAATAATTTAAAAGTATAACTCTTTTATTACTGACATACTTTTAATTTTGTATAAGTATCAGTTCAGTTCAGTTCAGTCACTCCGTTGTGTCTGACTCTTTGCAACCCCACGAACCGCAGCACGTCAGGTCTCCCTGTTCGTCACTAACTCCCTAAGTCCACCCAAACCCATGTCCATCGAGTCGGTGATGCCATCCAGCCATTTCATCCTCTGTTGTCCCCTTCTCCTCCTGCCCTCAATCTTTCCCAGCATCAGGGTCTTTTCAAATGAGTCAGCTCTTCACATGTCGTGGCCAAAGTATTAGAGTTTCAGCTTCAACATCAGTCCTTCCAATGAACACCCAGGACTGATCTCTTTAGGATGGACTGATGCAGTCCAAGGGACTCTCAAGAGCCTTCTCCAACACCACAGTTCAAAAGCATCAATTCTTCAGTGCTCAGCTTTCTTTAGAGTCCAACTCTCACATCCATACATGACCAGTGGAAAAACCATAGCCTTGACGAGATGGACATTTGTTGGCAAAGTAACATCTCTGCTTTTTAATATGCTATCTAGGTTGGTCATAACTTTCCTTCCAAGAAGCAAGCGTCTTTTAATTTCATGGCTTCAGTCACCATCTTCAGTGATTTTGGAGCCCAGAAAAATAAAGTCTCTCACTGTTTCCACTGTTTCCCATCTAACTGCCATGAAGTGATGGGACCGGATGCCATGATCTTAGTTTTCTGAATGTTGAGCTTTAAGCCACATTTTTCACTCTCGTCTTTCACTTTCATCAAGAGGCTCTTTAGTTCTTCTTCACTTTCTGCCATAAGGGTGGTGTCATCTGCATTTAAGAGGTTACTGATATTTCTCCTAGCAATCTTGATTCCAGCTGGTGCTTCTTCCAGCCCAGCATTTCTCATGATGTACTCTGCATATCAGTTAAATAAGCAGGGTGACAATATACAGCCTTGATGTACTCCTTTTCCTATTTGGAACCAGTCTGTTGTTCCTTGTCCAGTTCTAACTGTTGCTTCCTGACCTGCATACAGGTTTCTCAAGAGGCAGGGAAGGTGGTCTGGTATTCCCATATCTTTCAGAATTTTCCACAGTTTATTGTCATCTACATAGTCAAAGGCTTTGGCATAGTCAATGAAGCAGAAATAGATGTTTTCTGGTACCCTCTTGCTTTTTCAATGATGCAACGGATGTTGGCAATTTGATCTCTGATTCCTCTGCCTTTTTGAAAACCAGCTTGAACATCTGGAAGTTCATGGTTCACGTATTGCCTGGCTTGGAGAATTTTAAGCATTACTTTACTAGCATGTGAGATGAGTGCAATTGTGCGGTAGTTCGAGCATTCTTTGGCATTGCCTTTCTTTGGGATTGGGAATGAAAACTGACCTTTTCCAGTCCTATGGCCACTGTTGAGTTTTCCATATTTGTTGGCATATTGAGTGCAGTACTTGCACAGCGTCATCTTTTAGGATTTGAAATAGCTCAACTGGAATTCCATCACCTCCACTAGCTTTGTTCGTAGTGATGCTTTCTAAGGCCCACTTGACTTCACATATATACATACATTATTCTGTACCTTATTCTAATTTCCCCTTTTGGACTCTTATCTATATATTGTCCCCAGGGAAGAAAAGTTAGTTTAGCGGAACATTTACAGGATAGGTTTGTGATTCAGAAAAACAGAAATGATAGTTCTGAACAAGTGCCTTCAGTTTAGCAAGCACTGTAGATGTCATGAAAGGCTGAAGAGATGATTAGGAGAATGAAGAGCTTCCTATGTTATGCTCGAGCATTTGAATTTTATTCTGAATATAGTAGAAAACCGTGGAATCATTTTACAAAATAAAGCTGCAGCATATGTTCATTTTTTTATACATTACTGACAGCAGTCTGGATAGGAATTGCAGGGGAGGGTCAAAGCTGAAGGAATGGAGAACAGTTAGGAAGATAATGCAGTGAATGAGAGGAAAAATGTCACTGATCAGAGGCAGTGACAGTAATGACCTTGAGGAGGGTGGATTCTAATGACATCCAGGAAGTGTAAGTAAGAGAACCTGACAACAAACTGGATGTGGGGAATAAAGTTAATGGGGGAGAAAGAATGATTTCAAGAATTCTAGCTTTGGAAGCTGGGGCCAGGAGATGAAAGTGTCAACTCATGTTCCTTTAAATGTATGCCTGAGGAACTGTAGCAAGTAAGCTTAGAAAGGCTGATTTATTCTGTGATATACTGGGCTTGGCTGCTCCACATTGAAACTTCAGTCAGAACTGAGAGTCTGGAAAGAATATAAAGACATAGCTCAGTTCTTATAAACCTTTACCTTTGCTGCTACTGCTAATACCATTCATCTATGATGCCACACTGACATAAATATAAATTTCTAATTGACACAGAAATGCAGTGCGTTAAGAGTTTAACTACCTGAAGTTTAAAAGAAACTGAGGACATAGTATCAAGGCATGAGAATATCTTTGGTGTTTAGGAAGCCTCACACTGTAAGAATGGTAAATTATATAATGGAAAACTTAGTTAGAAATCACTTACAGAAAGAAATATTTTTCAAACTCCATCATTTCTAAAAGTACTTTAACAGAATAACTGCACTTTAGGGAAAGTTCTCATAACATCCCTAAGAAGTAATTCAGACGTTATTTTTAACTTCTGTCACTGGGCTGTGTTGTGCTTATTCGCTCAATCCTGTCTGACTCTTTGTGATAATGTGGACTGTAGCCCACTGGGATCCTCTCTCCATGGGATTCTCCAGGCAAGAATACTGGAATAGGTTGCCATGCCCTCCTCCAGGGGATCTTCCCAACCCAGGGATTGAACCCAGGTCTCCCACATTGCAGGCGGATTCTTTACCAATTGAGCCACCAGAGAAGCCCCTAGTACCTACTAAATTAACTATGGTTCCTTGGAGGAACCTTGATTTCACTGCTTTAAGCAAGAAAAAGAAATAGGCTTGGTGTGAACTCTGTGTGAACATTTAGGATACTTTCAAGGTTGTCTGAGGTACTGAAGTTATTTAAAGGGGCTCTCACTGGCCATGTTGCAATATTTAAAGAGTAGGTGAAATATTAAAATTATTATGGTAATTTGGATTAATCTGAATTTATAAAAACCCATGAGTCCAAAAGAAGAAAGTAGTATAGAATACAGAATAATATATGTATTTTTACAAAATTTTAAAAATGACAATTACGCAAGTTAAAAATTTAAATTCTTTTCATATAGAGGGGTATTTTATACTATAAGTATGCAGTTAGTTATGAAAAATGGAGACATGCATATATGTACCCACACACATATACACATAAACTTTTATAAAGTACAAACACTAAAGTAGTAAAAAAAAAATGGACTTGTAAGAATCTGCCTTACAAATTTTGAAGAAATATTGTTAAGCTATATATAAGTTTCCAATTGCACAGAGAAATCATTTTATGTTATTATAATAGGGCCATTCGTTGTTAGGTCCTATGACAGGACATATAATTAATACATCAATTTTAGAAAAGGTACCGAATTTCAAAACCTAACATTTACACCAAAGACATAAAACCTCATGATTTAAATAGTACAACTTGATAAGAAGAAAAAATAAAAGACTCAGGTTACTGTTGAATACTCTACTCCGAAACAATTTCCTTGGAATAAACACCTATATCCTGAGTCCTACTCAAGAATCAATGATCCAGCAATCATAAATTTATAACTTTGGTATGATATTCTTTTTATCATGTCTTAAAAGAGAATTATAGTAAATATAAAAATAATATACAGTGGTGGTACTAGTGGTAAAGAATTCGCCTTCCAATGAAAGAGATGCAAGAGACACAAGTTCGATTCCTGGGTCTGGAAGATACCCTGGAGAAGGAGATGGCAACCTACTCCAGTATTTCTGCCTGGAAAACTCCATGGACAGAGGAGCCTGGCGGACTAAGCCTATGGGGTCGCAAAGAATTGGACACAACTGAGCACACACACACACATAAATAATGAAATCTTTAAAATATGAAAAAATGGCGATTAAATGAAGCAACGAAGATTAAATGCAAACTAGTTTGTGTTACAGGCTCTTTGTAATTTTGAACATTCATCTCTGTCTCCTTAATTCGGTGCGACTGTGCTCTGCTCAGAATGTTTCCATACACTGGTAGTTTTGGAAGGGCCTTTCAGTTCATCCATGTTCTAATGTCCAAAAAGTGATCCAGTCTCACTCTATCAAATCTAACGCCAGACTTCTCCCCAATACAATTGTGCAAAATTATCTCACAGTTTCAGTGCATAGTCTTATGTCCCCTGAGAGCAGGACTTGCATTTTTTCTGTCTGGGTTATGTTGTAATTTAGTTTTATTACAAAATTTTTGCCATGGGTCTTGAGGAACTCTCATTCATACATGAAGTATGGTCCCACATAAAGTCAATTCAGTTGTTTTACACAATGGAAATCTTGCTCTTTGTTCCTTTACTTTTCCTTTTCTCTACCTTTGCACATTAGAAGACACTTCTCTAGGAATGTCCTCCATTTCTGCACATCTTATGCGCAGAGGCACTTACTAGCTATGTTCTATACTACGTTTTCAAGGATGTTTGTATAGAATACAGATTTGGAAGACAAAGATTCTTTGGAGACAAAGAATCTCCCTGCAGAGCATAACTGTCCATTACTACCCATTATAAAGGTTTCCTCCATTATAAAATGTTTGGTTTCCTAAGAAAAGTGTTCCTTGCCTATAATTTAATCCATTGTGTGTGCAGATGTCACCTGTCTTTGTATCACTTTAGAAATAGGGGTTTATAGCAGCTGCTGCTGCTAAGTCGCTTCAGTCGTGTCCGACTCTGTGCGACCCCATAGACGGCAGCCCACCAGGCTCCGCCGTCCCTGGGATTCTCCAGGCAAGAATACTGGAGTGGGTTGCCATTTCTTTCTCCAGTGCATGAAAGGGAAAAGTAAAAGTGAAGTTGCTCAGTCATGTCCGACTCTTAGCGACCCCATGGACTGTAGCCTACCAGGCTCCTCCGTCCATGGGATTTTCCAGGCAAGAGTACTGGAGTGGGGTGCCACAGAGATGCAATAAAAGTCTTGATACTCTGACTACTACCACTGAAGTGATGGATTTCTCTGTCTTTGTCCTAGGAGGGCCATGTCTTCTGAGAGCACCAAGGAAATATAAGGGGCTAACTTTTACCTTGCATATAGGGTAAGATCTTAGAACTACTCCACAATTCTTGACAGTTTTTGGCAATATGAATAGGATACTGATAGAAACACAATTTTCTGGTAGATGAAAGAGGAAGCCTGGTGAGCCAATTAATAGAACCCAAGGGAAGTCCATGGGAATGAATACTGAAAACATTGCCCACATTATATGGATATTCAGGCAATAACTAGTCCTTTACGTAGTTGCTTGTTAATGAGGAGGAATTAGTAGGGTAATCGCAGGCCAAGTACTGGCAGAGAGATTCAAAGGCAGCTGCCCAAATGGTATCCTGGCTTGGTGCTAACCAACATCCAGGCAAGTGAATTTTGTCACAATTGTGACAGTCAGCCTTTAGGTCCTCCTAGGTGGGTAGAAGTTTCAGATCTCTTTCAGATAAAAGTTACAGAGATATGCACCTATACTAAGCATGACAAGGTGAAATTTGTAACCACTATGTGCAAAACCAGGTGAATCATTAGAACTCTGGATAGTTCATTTAAGATGAAATGGGCATGCAATATTTGTTAAAGAAAAACTGCATCACTTGGAAAACTTTATGGCCCAGCTTCTATGTATATCAAGCTAATCATAGTCCATTTGGAGCTAAGAAAATATCTCAGAGTTTTTGCAGTGGGCTCTGGTACTTGTCAGACTGTTATTTGGCCCTGCTAGGGAGATTTCCCTGGGACAGACAAATTCATTTAAGAAACAACTATTAAGACACTGACTAGTGTTCATGGTAGGAAAAGGCAATGGCAACCCACTCCAGTACTCTTGCCTGGAAAATCCCATGGACGGAGGAGCCTGGTAGGCTGCAGTCCATGGGGTTGCGAAGAGTAGGACACGACTGAGCAACTTCACTTTCACTTTTCACTTTCATGCATCGGAGAAGGAAATGGCAACCCACTCCAGTGTTCCTGCCTGGGGAATCCCAGGGACAGCGGAACCTGGTGGGCTGCCGTCTATGGGGTCACACAGAGTCGTACACGACTGAAGCAACTTAGCAGCAGCAGCAGCAGCAGTGTTCATGGTTAAGGGCTTGTTCTCTGATGAGACCAATTGTAATCAAGCTACTGATCGAGTCTGCACCTCAAAAACTGCCACTGTTGATGGCTGGATCCCTCTCCAAATCACAGGGAAAAAACCTACTAAAGAGATTGCGTGTAAATAAAAGACTGTGTCATTCTGATGCAGAGTCTACATCTGCATGCAAGGTTTATGACTTACCAGAAGCTCATCCGTTTGTATTGAAGTGAGAGGGGCAGAATCAAATGATACTTCATTTCACTTCACTTGGGCTACCCTGGTGGCTCAGACTGTAAAGATTCAGCCTGCAATGTGGGAGACCTGGGTTGGATCCCTGAGTTGGGAAGATCCCCTGGAGGAGGGCATGGCAACCCACTCCAGTATTCTTGCCTGGAGAATCTACATAGAAAGAGGAGCCTGGTGGGCTACAGTCCATGGGGTCTCAAAGAGTTGGACATTACTGAGTGACTAAGCACAGCACACGGTATTATTCTACTAATTTTTATATTTCTAAATATACAATAAGTTCCTTGGAGTCTGGAGCTACCTTTGCAAAGCAGCAACCCACCAACTTCAAACTCAATGTAAATAATAAATGCTTGCTAAGTGAATTAACAGATGAACGTATTCCACACCACTAATTCAATTATTTAAAAATGTATGATGATATGGTCAAGTGATGAGAAACTTAAAATTAAAAAAAGCTTCATACAGTCATTTTGGGTGAAGATAATGTAGTTTTTATTTTATACTACTATTGCTTTAATATTTTTATACACAAAATTACCTTTAGAAACATAGCTTTACCCTTTTATGAGCATATGAATAATGAACACTGCTTTTACACATCATTAGCAATTAGGTTTTCAGATAAGTTAGCTGTCATGTTGAAAAGAGCACAGATATCAGATTATGGGATGCTAAGCAGATAAGAATAAATGTTAGGCACATCTTCACAAAACATTCAATGGGTTGTCCTGGAAACATAAGGAGCAACAGAGTGAAAGAGGAAGGAAACAAGCCTAACCAATAGGCATCTACCATATAGCACACAGAACTCTGCTCAATATTTTGTCACAACCAAAATGGGAAAAGAACATGAAAAAGAATAAATACATGTATATGTATAACTGAATCACATTGCTGTACACCTGAAACTAAGGCAACATTGTTACTCAAATATACTCCATTAACAACTGTAGAAAGTCATGTATAATTAAAGAGAGAATTCTGAAAAAAAGTTTTAAAAAATTAAAGTTATATATAATGTGCTTTTAATAACTTAAAGTAATGAATTATATGTCATTAAAATACCAACAGAATAGTAATAATATTGGGATAGATTTTTTTAAAAAAAATAACATGGGTATACCTCACTATGAGAAATTATAATATTCACTCTGAAAATGCAAAAGGCAATTTTTTCCTGTTCCATCATTTTACTTATTTTTCAGACTCATTCCTTTGTTACACTCTATTTTTCACATTGAAAAAGTATGCTTTTGTTCTCTATATTTATGAGCCTGCCTCTTTTTTCTTATATTCATTATGTTTTTGTATTTTAAACCAGCAGTAGTTGCCAGTGGAGAGAGGGAAGGGGGCAGGAATAGGGGAGTAAGATGTACAAAGTATTAGGTATAAAATAAACTGTAAGGATATATTACACAACATATATAGAGCATATAGCCAATATTTTATAAAATCTATAAATCAAATATAACCTTTACAGTTGTGAATCACTATACTATACACTTGTAACATATAATATTGTACAACAGCTATACCTCATTTTTTCTCTTTCCTCAATAATAACATGAATGTGAAGGCTTTTGTTTTGCTACACTGGGTTTCATAAAACAATGAACACAGCATATTGGAAGTTTTCACTAACATTATTTTACCTAATAACTCTTTTCTAAGAATTATAATCTAAAATTATGCCAAAATAGAGTTGGTAAAAAAGTACAAACCCAACCTGACTTTTTTGGCAATGACTCTAAAATCTGTCAATTTCAATGTTTATAAATTATAAAATGTCTCTTTCAAATTCTAGGTTCCAACAGTATAAACTGAATAATCCTAGTGACTATCTACCAGAACAGCAACTTCAAAGAGGAAGTTTCTCTGTTTCTGCTACACTGATATGCTAGTTGACTATATTGTTTACTAAATCAATTATTCTGAAAGCAAAATTCCTTCTATATTTAAATTTCATAATTTTCTCTTTTATTTATTAGTAAAAGAATATGCATTTATGCCCTCTCCATTGAGTGTCTAGAATTTTCACCTTTATCTTCCTCAAAATCTTCCACTTGGTCATTTTGTTAAAAGGAAATAGGATTAATTAAAGCAGATTGTCTAACACAACATATATATATATATATATTTTTTTTTTCCTATTGATATCCACTTACTCCACCTTCAAGGAACAATAAAAAACAGCAAGTGAATATACTGTATGATATAGATATATTAAAAATTGTATATTGACTCTACTTCCTTTTAGCTGTCATTCATTTATTCATTAAAAAGACATTTATCAAACGTTTATCTTACGTCTGGCACTGAGTTAGTCACTGCAGTGTGCCCATGAGAATGACAAGTGTGATGGACATCTGGACAATGGATACGGATAAGTGACAAGGGCCCATGGGAGGGTCAAAAAAGGCAGTTCATTGACCTAGGGATCAGAAAATTTTAAAAAATTCTAAAAATGGGCTTCCCTGGTGGCTCAGATGGTAAAGAATCCATCTATAATGTGGGAAACCTGGGTTCAATCCCTAGGTTGGGAAGAAACCCTGGAGAAAGAAATGGCAACCCACTCCAGTATTCTTGCCTGGAGAATCCCATGGACAGAGGAGCCTGGCAGGCTACAGTCCATGGGGTTGCAGAGTTGGACATGACTGAGTGACTAAACACACAGCACAAATAGCTTATGAGTAGTTTTTGGATAGGCAAATGGAGAAAGAGGAAGGAGACAGGTATTTCAACCACAGAGAACACGTTTGAAAGTAAAAGTGAGATGAAAAGTATCATCAAAGATCAGTGCTGTATTTCTGGTAAGGAAACAGTGAGAAAATGGAAAATCTGGTTAGCTAGGATTATATAATAAATAATGTATAGGCTTTGTTGAAGCATTTGGACACTTTTCCTAAATTTAATGTGAAGCCAGTTGAGGAGGGGCTAGTGACAACTTATGTTTTGGAAAATTAACCTAGGCTGCTTTCAGCGAAATGACTGAGAACTGTCACTTACCCAAACAGGAATTAACAGTTGCCTGTTCTTGTATATATAACAAAAACAAGGATGGTTGGGAGAAGTAGAAGAGTTGAGCATATTTAAAGATGGAGTCAATCGAATTTTGTGATTGACTGATAATGACAGACAAATGAATGGCTATTCCTGATTTATGACTTCTTGGCAATTAGATTGATGGTGCTACCAATCACTGGGAAAGAAATCTTAGGTAAGGAGATAACTTTGCTAAGTTACAGTACTCAAATTATAAGAAGATAGTTTACTGGTATTTAAAATTTTCAAACTGAATTAAAAAATTTGGCAATAGTGTCAGTCTCAAATATGTAATTAACTTTTTCAGATTTCTTCATAGCTCTTATACAGAGAGGAGAGAAAATCTCTAGAAGACATGATGTAAGTGGTGAGAAACTCTGGTTAATTATACTTTAGGGACATAGACTGTCTAAGTCGGCATTAAAACATGGATAACTTAAATTTCTGCACATTGTATAGCCTATAAAAATATAAAGCCAAAAAAGTACATACAAAACCTCCATGAGTAAATATTTAAGTCATATATAATTTCTGTAGGATCTGGTTCCTAAAATGTCAATTTTGTGTTGGCTCTAAGTACATAATTGTTGGACACACTTTGATCTACTGGTGTTACAAATGAACACAGAGAAAATAAAAATTAGTGGATTAACTGTCCTTGCCCCTTTCCTAAGAGGGAATAAAATTTTGACACTGTTATGTTTTCTATCAGCATAATCTTAACAAATGACAGAATTTTTTTCCATTGGGATTAGCATACTTATATTCTTTCTTAATGTTAGGTCTGTATATTATAAATGTGTTTCTGTATCATAAATATGTTTGCTTGATGATAATTTTAAGAAAAAAATAGCTGCAGTGTCCTTTATTATAAACAAACAAAACAGGGAAAATTTTCCAGTAAATTCATTATAGCCAAACTCCATTATCTCAAGAGTAAAAAATTAGAAATAAACCCTGACAAGTATGAATATTTTTCCCAAGTATTCTAGCACAAAATGCATTGACATTATTTCCTCTGCTGCAACGAGATTAAAAATTCAATACTCAGATTCTAACTATTTACAGACAGGGCTTCTACAGATTAGCACGCTAAAGAAAAAAGGGTGTTTAGTGACACACACCTGTGGCTTGATTCTCATACAGTCCAAAGGTATCTTACAAGTATATGCTGGTCCTTCAGTTAAAATAGCTTATTACTTAACAACTACAAGAAAGAAATTTTGGATACTGTACACCATTCTTTTCAAGAGGGAGAGTATGGCACATTTTAAATGTGGACAGACAGACTTCTACCAAACAATTATTTTTCAAGAATCATCTTTTAAAAAATTAAAATTCTTATTAAAAATTAAAATTCTTACTTTGCATATTTTTTCCACCAAGTCACATGGGAAAATTAACCCTTCAATTCTCATGTAACCAGTGAGGAGGATATACTCAGAACAATGTGCATATTTTTTAAAACTTTCTAAATTAAGGCACATTCAAATATTTCCATTTACATGATTACAGAAGCTTTCAAGGTGATTACCAGATAGAGCAGGTTCACAGCTAAATTAGTCTCAAATTAACTGTGTACAACAAACATTTGAGCTGTTGATACTTTTCCTTTTATATTTTGCAAAATAAAGCAGTGCAGTTTAACTATCATGCTCACAATTCTTATCTTTTTAAGACAGTAGAAAACCAAGGCACTTTCAGACTGATATAAAATTTGAAATTACTGGAAATAGAACTGCCATATGACCCAGCAATCCCACTGCTGGGCATACACACCAAGGAAACCAGAGTTGAAACAGACACGTGTACCACAATGTTCATCGCAGCACTGTTTACAATAGCCAGGACATGGAAGCAACCTAGACGTCCATCAGCAGACGAATGGATAAGAAAGCAGTGGTACATATACAAAATGGAATATTACTCAGCCATTAAAAAGAATGCATTTGAATCAGTTCTAATGAGGTGGATGAAACTGGAACCTATTATACATAGTGAAGTAAGTCAGAAAGAAAAACACCAATACAGTATATTAATGCATATATATGGAATTTGAAAGATGGTAACGATAACCCTATATGTGAGACAGAAAAAGAGACACGGATGTATAGAACAGTCTCTTGGACTCTGTGGGAGAAGGCGAGGGTGGGATAATATGAGAGAATAGCATTGAAACATGTATATTATCATATGTGAAACAGATCGCCAGTCCAGGTTCGATGCATGAGATAGGGTGCTCAGGGCTGGTACACTGGGATGACCCCGAGGGATGGGATGGGGAGGGCGGTTGGAGGGGGGTTCAGGATGGGGAACACATGTAAACCCATGGCTGATTCATGTCAATGTATGGCAAAAACCACTACAATATTGTAAAGCAGTTAGCCTCCAGCTAAAATAAATAAATTAAAAAAAAATAAAAATAAAGAAAAAAATATATAATGATCCATATAAAGTAACCTTTTTCCCTTTCTACTAGCTATCTGTCTATCCATCCATCCATCCATCCATTTACCTATCATAGGACATTTTCTGCAATGGTCCCACAGATTTGGCCCCTGTACCTACAGTACACAACCCTGTATAATTTTGAGTGTGGGCAGCACCTGGTCACTAGGAGTCTGGCAAAAGCAGCTCTGGAAAGAACTGTTCTGATAGTTTTTAAAATGGAATTGAACCAAGGATCCTGAGCAAGAGGCATAAAAAATGGAACACTCTTCAGTCATCCCAACCACAAATTTTGCAGCAGCTCCAGATTAAAAAAAAAATAGTGACCTGGATAGGACCATAAAGATCTGTACCCCTATTCTCTCCTTATTTTTCAATCTCTATTTCTATTTTGCCTTAGGGAGTTACCTGATCTTCAGCTTTTTCCTGATGTGCATCAACTGAATAAAAATTTCTACCTCTGTTTGAGTTCCTTTTGTTTTCACTGATAGGATCTATACAACTAATTCTTATATTGAACAGTATAAAATGTAGGTTTGTGTATGGACAGAGAATAAAAAACTTGAGAGTAGCAGGAAGAGGCTTTACAACTGAGAAATTCCAGACTACTTTTTCCTAATGTTCCATGATGTTTTCTTGAGTTATGTTTGGGTTTTGTATTGTTCACAGATCCTTGGTGAAGAAAGAATGGAAAGACAATATTCCTGAGTCATTGAGACATTCTAAGTAATTTCTTCCTATTACCTATGTTTCCCAGAGTTGTTCACATCATGACAAGTCACACCAAGTGCTTCTTTTAAGTAGGTGTCAGATCAATGCCTTGGTTTCCATTATGGAAATAAGAGCCTAGTTTATGATTTTGTCTACAGTTTAAGTTTCATGAAAGTAGGGAGTTTCTGTATGCTTAGTAAATATAACAGCAGTCAGCACACAAGAGATATTTAATACATGACTGTAGGATAATAAACACACAAACATATTACACACCCATATACACACTGCCATTTTTTAAAGAACTCCGCATTTATTGGTAGATGGCAGTTTAGCATAAAACTGTAAAGAACATAAATTCTAGATTTATTTCTACAGAGGGTTAAAAATAAATGCTTTATAGATAATGAGTCCTATTACTGGCTCATTAAGTAGAGGATTTAAGTCAACTTAAAAATAATCACAATTATTTTTTACACTGATTGAAGATTTAAGAAAAAAAAAACTTGCTGGGTTTCCAAGGAACAGATTTTCCCTTAACAGCAAATTTTAGTTCTAAAGTCATTCCATATTAGAAACTTCAAAAACATTTTCTTGTATAGTTTATGAGGGATGACCGAAAATGAATTACCTCTTCTCCCAGTGAAGCAAGGCTAAAGGAAATTTTATGCACACACTTACACACACCAGCTTGAAGAAAAGGAGGAAAGAGAAGAGCCATGTGGAGGACAGACATTAGGGGAAGACAAAGTAGATGAGAGTATATAATATATAAACCACAGCAAGAAAAACAGAACAAAGAGCAGTTTTAAGAACCACAGCCATTCTTTCTTTGGTACACTAAGAATATCCAGTCTTGGCAATTCAGAGATAGGGTAGCAAGTGAAACAGAAGTTAGGTTGATTGTTTCAAGGAATGTTTATAGCTTTTAAAGGCAGTATCCTACTTTAACGTGACAAGCAAAGTTTTATCCCAATGAAAACAAAGAAGAAATTCAAAATATCCTAAAAGGCGGGAAAAAGCCTACCTATAATAAAATTATGGTGACAATCAAGGCTGCTTATTACAAATATTTACTTGGCATTAGAAAAACAATTGAGAAATACCTTTAAACTGTTGAAGGTAAAAATCTTTTTTAACATGATTTTGTCTCCAGTAAAACTATCAACTGGGTGTGAAAGCAAAACTAAGGACTGAAATTTTTTTAAATGACTGCTTGAATATATTCTCCTTGCCTGCCCTCACAAAATATATTAATATATAATATTTTCTGGACTTCCCAGGTGGCACAGTGGTAAGGAATCTGCCTGCCAATTCAGGAGACACAGAGACATGGGTTCGATCCCTTGGTTCAGGAAGATGCTCTGGAGAAGGGAATGGCAATCTATCCCAGCATTTCTTGCCTGGGAATCCCATGGACAGAGGAGCCTGGAAGGCTACAGTCCCTGGAGTTGGACTGGAGGAACTGTCACTGAAGTTCAAATACTTTGGCCACTTGATGTAAAGAGCTAACTCATCGGAAAAGACTCTGATGCTGGGAAAGACTGAATGCAAAGGAGAAGGGTGTGGCAGAGGATGAGGATGAGATGTTTAGATAGGATCACTGACTCAATGGACATGAATGTGAGCAAATTCCTAGAGACAGTGAAGGACAGGGGAGCCTGTGTGCTGCAGTCCATGGAGTTGTAAAGAGTTGGACACAACTTAGCCACTGTACAACAACAACAAAGTTATTCAAAATATATTTAATTCCTTAATAATATAAAAACTTCAATATCCAGTGTTGATGCTTAATGAATCCTGGATTGTAATAAAAAAGCTTAATACACATTAGTTCTCATAAGAATAATTTTATATATCAGAAAACATTATTTTAATTTGCTCAAGGTTGAATACATCACACTGATACATTCAGGAGTCAAATCTCTCACAAAATGCTTCCATAGTCCATATTCCTAAATAATTATTAAAAGATAATTAAATAGCTTTTCTAAATATAAGAGCCATTTAAAAATATGGCTGCCATTTCTTAGAACTATATTGATATGAAGCTATGCAAAAAATAGGATAGCTGTTTTATTAGAAATATGAGCCCATGCTTCCATCATTTTCCTCACTCGATATGTCCCATACATTTACCCATCAAAATTTTTTAATTTGTACAAAAGCATGAACTCATTGGATAAGTTGGATGCATGTAAAGACTGTGGAGTCTTTCTTCATATGTTAATGATGTGGAAATTCTACTAGCTATCACTTATATTGAACAATATGAAAAGAAATTAAGA
Organism: Okapia johnstoni; assembly: GCA_024291935.2. Taxonomy (NCBI): domain Eukaryota; kingdom Metazoa; phylum Chordata; class Mammalia; order Artiodactyla; family Giraffidae; genus Okapia; species Okapia johnstoni. Next base: position 20,143,848 of record CM044321.1, on the reverse strand, counting down.
AAGATCAGACAGAAATTTTACTTCCTGAACTATTTCTGCAATATCACAAGAATTCAGAAAAGCAATATTAACAGAACTCCACCAGTAAGTTCTGGGAAGGACAAAAATTACTCCACTCGGCAGCTATGGGCTCAACCAGCAGCGGGTTTGGTTTGGTCTGGTGTGATTTCATGCTGAGAACCAGCAGCATCCATCAGGGCTATACCTGTCAGAGATTCCCCTGACACAGACAGTTTCTCCACACCGCCTCATTCCTGTGAATGTGGAGAACCACTGAAATTTGGGACATCAGTTCAGTTCAGCTCAGTCACTCAGTTGTGTCCGACTCTTTGGGACTCCATGGACTGCAGCATGCCAGGCCTCCCTGTCCATCACCAACTCCTGGAGTTTACTCAAACTCATGTCCATTGAGTCAGTGGTGCCATCCAACCATCTCATCCTCGATCATCCCCTTCTCCTCCTGCCCTCAATCTTTCCCAGCATCAGGGTCTTTTCAAAAGAGTTAGCTCTTCGCATCAGGTGGCCAAAGTATTGGAGTTTCAGCTTCAACATCAGTCCTTCCAATAAACACCCAGGACTGATCTCCTTTAGGATGGACTGGTTGTATCTCCTTGCTGTCCAAGGGACTCTCAAGAATCTTCTCCAACACCACAGTTCAAAAGCATCAATTGTTCGGCGCTCAGCTTTCTTTAGAGTTCAACTCTCACATCCATACATGACTACTGGAAAAACCATAGCCTTGACTAGACAGACCTCTGTTGGCAAAGTAACATCTCTGCTTTTTAATATGATGTCTAGGTTGTTCATAACTTTTCTCCCACAGAGTAAGTGTCTTTTAATTTCATGGCTTCAGTCACCATCTGCAGTGATTTTGGAGCCCCCAAATTTGGGACATAATTGAATGTAAATATCCAATTGGATAAATAATCTGTATTGACATTTAATGTCATTCAAAAGTTTAATTAACTTAATATTGGTACATTTAATTTAAGTGAAAATAAATGGGACTCCATTTTTATTTTCTAAGTGTTCACATTTACCTTGCCCTTTTGGTCATTATTGACACATTGATTTTTGGCTTTTGACTTACTTCTGTCTGTCTGTCTATGCTCACACATGGAATGAACAGAGAAAAAGTGAAATAAGATGGTAGAGACAGAAAGGACACAAAGAGAAGGAAAACTTGTCATGAGGTGAGTTTAGATGTATGAAGGGAGTTGGGAACTAGAAACTAGCTATAAATAATGCTCAGATAATGAACATTTTTTAAGTGGTGTTAACCAAAATGTGCCAGGCTCAGTTATAGGATGGCACATGTGCAGTCCTTATTTAGTGGAGGATCTGGGGCAGGATAGACAGACATATGTAGGTTTTTCTTATCTCTGTGCTTCTAGGGAATGGGTTGATGGCAGGGTGGAAGGGTAAAAGGAGAGGGAAGAGAGAAAACAATGTAATTTCTGTACTGAAATACATGTGGAGTGTGAGGGAAAAGAACAGTAGACACATGACAATTTTACCTTTATCTAAATATCTGTGCTTACTGAAAGGATGTGGGAGGCTGAGAAAGGGAAACAAACATTTATAATATTTAAATCAAATGGCTTATAACTGAGGAAAGCTCATAAGCCTTACATATTGTGTACTTCTTTTATATATTTTATTTGCATAAAATTGAGCTAATGCTATAGAAACTAATCTGAATATGTTTTAAATAAGAAATTTACTATTTTCTAAAAATAATCCTGATAGTTCCTAATTTTCTTTTCCAAGAGTGTGCGTGCCTACGTGCTAAGTCACTTCAGTCACGTATGATTCTTTGCGACCCATGGACCATAGCCCGGTAGGCTCCTCTGTCCATGGGATTCTCCAGACAAGAATACTACAGTGGGTTGCCATGCCTTTCTCTCCAGTAGTGTATGTTTCCTAATTAAATATTTTTCAGAAAATTTATAGCGCATATGATACCTTAAGATCTATTTACATGATCTCCTAGATCTGCTGAATGAATACACATTCAAAGCCAAATGTTAAAAAGGTAACAGATATTATCACATAGCTGGTTAGGACTTTTTGACATGAAACCTTTTAAAACACCAGTGTTTCCAAGTCTGAAATACTACTAGGCTCAGTTGTATGATACAAAGCTAAAAAGAATACCTACCACAAGGAGAGTGTTTTGCAAACTGGAACTGCTAATGAAAGAATAGTTCACATAGGTATTATATTAATAATACCGTTTCTTTTCAGCTTGAAATCCACCATGCATTGCTCATATTCTTTGATACATAGGTTTGAGTTCCAACAACTAGGTCTCTCTTATCCCTTTGAGATAGTTAAATTGGATAGCAGACAGTTTTCTCAGTGGGTGTCTTCAAATGAGACCTTAATAACTCAGGACCTGCATTTTGACCATAAAAGTAGAATTTGGATTTATACACTACATGAAGCATGCCACTATGTTGAGATTTGTATAATACCAAACAAAATTTAACAGTGATCTTTTTTCCCCCCGTAGTGTCAGAATTACCAAAGGGGCATTGTGATACTGTATAAGCATTATCTTGAATACCTGGCTCAATCACTGGCACAGCATACTCAGTATGCTTATAAATAAAAAATAGATGTCAGCTTCACTCCATTTTATAATCATATACTAATCAAAAACAATTTATTTATTTGACTCTACTCTGTAGGAATTATAACCTAACAGGCAAATTCTCATACAGCTAGAATATTTTTACTGAAGCAAAGGGTATTCATAAAACACCAGGTAATGAGGGAAATAAATTATGCTTTTCTGCTCCCCTAACAATGCTAAGATGCTAGGAATTCAGTAAAGTCACACAGACAAATTGGAGGGTCGGTATTAAAATTAAAGATGGAGGAAAGAGTTTTGCTTCTTCAAGAGCAAAACAAAACTAATTTAGAAGAAAGCAGATAATAATGCATTTATAAACATTTCAATTCTTCTCGAGTGTTTGAAAATGACTCACATAATTATCTTTAATAACATAAACTAAAAAACAAAACTAACAGAATCTGAATAAAACATGCCAAAGAATATAATACTGTACCAGATGCAAATAAGTAGCATATATTTGCTAGTCAAGTCGAGCTTGGGGTTTACATGTAAATAAAAAGTCTCATATTTTAACTAATCAAATTAACATTTATTTTCATTTGAAATGAAATATGAACTATTCATTATATCTATTATAAAATAATAAACTATTTATTATTTCCCAATATGAGAATGTTATACAATTACCCAAATCTGGGGATGATAGATGGATGTTGGATATGGGTAGCAAAATAAGAGGACCAAAGATCTCACTCTCTCTCTTATGGAAGTATATAATTCTTGGATGTAAGTCTTAATGTGCTAATCATCAAGTAGTTATTTACTAATAAATCCTTTCAATTGTTTTTTGCATGTTAAATCAAAACTACTGACTGACATATTTTTGAACCAATGTGACTAATTTTCCTTATTCCGCATTACTTTGTTCTATTGTAGTCAAAGGGATATATTTGCAAGGTGAAGAGCCAATTATGAGTTGCCATCTGTTACTTTACATAATATTCTTTTTGTTTCATGTGCTGTGTAAGGATCACACCCTCAAAGCTGACCTCATCAGCATCATGATCTAGATAATGGATCTAGTTAGCACCAATAACTCATTCATATTCTATTGCTGAACACACTGCAGTCTCAATTCATATTTGATTAAATTTCCATTAATCATTATTAAAGATTCCTCTGTGCAAATGAAATGGCATTTAGTTCATTTAACATGCAATTGAGTTCTAATTGAGCAGCAACTGTTTCATAGAATTGTTAAGTACTTTGAATGTAAAATAATACAGGTATCAATTTTGTCAGTAAAGTGTTATGTACTGCTCATTCTGTTTGCTCATTAACTTCCATTTCTAGAGACTGGACCAATATCTATTGGTTTATCGTTATTAATATTCTCCTTGTCACTAAACTCATTCTTTATCCAGTTATGGGGTATCAAGCTTTGAGGAAAATAAATTACACCTTTGGATATCTTTTTAAAATCACATATTTTCAGTTCTGTATGGAGAGACAAATATCCTTATTTATTGTAAACTAAAAGTAGACACAGGCTTTACTGTCAGGGAAAATTCTTTTTCTTAGAAGATGTTATCTCTGACTTGTGAGACTGTGAGACATGTCTTCAAAAAGAAGAAAAAAGAATTTTATTTAACTTACTCAAAATCATAAATCAAATGTTTCCTGCTCTATTTTTTACTATCCATTCCCAGTCTGAAAATGGAAATGCCCTTACAAATAAGGTTGGGTTTTTGCTTTCCTATTTTTGTTTTTACATTTATATTCTGCAGATTTAAGACTCAATTTTATTTTCCTTAATTTTTGCTATCAACTAACCCTCCTTATTCATGGATTCTTTATCTGTGAATTCAGCCACTTGATAAAACTATGTGTAACCTCAAAATCAACACAACAGGCACCTTCCTGGTCACCCATGGGCACATGTCTAGCTGCAAAAAACTGAGTCACCTGTTGAACACATTCCCGGCTGAAGTCAAACAAGGCAAAGACCTACTTTCTTGTTTCAGTTCACTGTAAACAAATGTCCCTTTCATGATTTACTCCGTGTCATATTTCTTACAATTTTATATTTTGTTGGTGATTTCACTCCTTAAAGTGGTCCCAAGCAGAGTTGATAAACTGTTTAGTTTCCCCAAGTGCAAAATGCTGTGATGTGCTCCATGAAGAAAATTGCCTGGTTTAGATGAGTGTCATTCAGGCATGCGTTTTAGGGCTGTTGCTTGTGAGATCAATGCTAATCAATCAATATGTTTAATTTATATTAAATAATGTGTCTTAAAACACACATAAAACAAGGTTATGTATTGACTGCTGGATGAAAATGTTGTGACTGGGATCTTTATCACTATTTTCCCTAGGAGTATTGGTTTAGTGTTTTAAAATCAGTGTTCGCGATGAATTTGTAGAACATAACTAACACACATAGTGAAAATCAACTCTACTAATAAGGACACGGAGAAAGTCAGAGAAATGAAGAAAATAGTTTAGAAGAAGATCCAACAGAATCAGCATCAATAACAAATCTTTTTCTGGTTGTTGTCTGTGAAGTGTTCCAGGCAGACTCTCGGGACTTGAATTCTGACACGACCACCTGCCAGCCCTGTGATCATGATCATGTAATCAAAATTCTTGTGCCTCAGTATCTTCATTTGACAAATAAGGATAATAATGATTCCTACCGTATGGGAAAAGTGGTATCGATTAAAGGAAATGCTATTTGCAGTACTTTAAAATTATGCATAGGGGACTGGAATGCAAAAGTAGGAAGTCAAGAAACACATGGAGTAACTGGCAAATTTGGCCTTGGAGTACAGAATAAAGCAGGGCAAAGGCTAATAGAGTTTTGCTAACAGAACACATCGGTCATAGCAAACACCCTCTTCCAACAACACAAGAGAAGACTATACACATGGGCATCACCAGATGGTCAACACCAAAATCAGATTGATTATATTCTTTGCAGCCAAAGATGGAGAAGCTCTATACAGTCAGCAAAAATAAGACCGGGAGCTGACTGTGGCTCAGATCATGAACTCCTTATTGCCAAATTCAGACTCAAATTGAAGAAAGCAGGGAAAACCACTAGATCATTCAGGTATGACCTAAACCAAATCCTTTATGATTATACAGTGTAAGTGAGAAACAGATTTAAGGGACTAGATCTGATAGACAGAGTGCCTGATGAACTATGGATGGAGGTTCATGACATTGTACAGGAGACAGGGATCAAGACCATCCCCATGGAAAAGATATGCAAAAAAGCACAATGGCTGTCTGAGAAGGCTTTACAAACAGCTGTGAAAAGAAGAGAAGTGAAAAGCAAAGGAGAAAAGGAAAGATATTCCCATTTGAATAGAGTTCTAAAGAATAGCAAGGAGAGACAAGAAAGCCTTCCTCAGCGATCAATGCAAAGAAATACAGGAAAACAATAGAATGGGAAAGATTAGAGAGCTCTTCAAGAAAATTAGAGATACCAAGGGAACATTTCATGCAAAGATGGGCTCGATAAAGCACAGAAATGGTATAGACCTAACAGAAGCAGAAGATATTAAGAAGTGGTGGCAAGAATACACAGAAGAACTGCACAAAAAAGACCTTCACAACCCAGATAATCATGATGGGGTGATCACTCACCTAGAGCCAGACATTCTGGAATGTGAAGTCAAGTGGGCCTTAGAAAGCATCACTATGAACAAAGCTAGTGGAAGTGATGGAATTCTAGTTAGGCTATTTCATATCCTGAAAGATGATGCTATGAAAGTGCTGCACTCAATATGCAAGAAAATTTGGAAAATTCAGCAGTGGCCACAGGACTGGAAAAGGTCAGTGTTCATTCCAATCCCTAAGAAAGGCAATGCCAAAGACTGCTCAAACTGCTGCACAATTGCACTCATCTCACATGCTAGTAAAGTAATGCTCAAAATTACCCAAGCCAGGCTTTACCAATACGTGAACCGTGAACTTCCAGATGTTCAAGCTGGTTTTAGAAAAGGCCGAGGAACCAGAGATCATATTGCCAATATCCTCTGGATCATCGAAAAAGCAAGAGAGTTTCAGAAAAACATCTATTTCTGATTTATTGACTATGCCAAAGCCTTTGACTGTGTGGATCACAATAAACTGTGGAAAATTCTGAAAGAGATTGGAATGCGAGACCACCTGATCTGCCTCTTGAGAAACCTGTATGCAGGTCAGGAAGCAACAGTTAGTACTGGACATGGAACAACAGACTGGTTCCAAATAGGAAAAGGAGTACGTCAAGGCTGTATATTGTCACCCTGCTTATTTAACTTCTATGCGGAGTACATCATGAGAAACGCTGGGCTGGAAGAAGCACAAGCTGGAATCAAGATTGCCGGGAGAAATATCAGTAACTTCAGATATGCAGGAGACACCACCCTTGTGGCAGAAAGTGAAGTAGAACTAAAGAGCCTCTTGATGAAAGGGAAAGAGGAGAGTGAAAAAGTTGGCTTAAAGCTCAACATTCCAAAAAGTTAAGATCATGGCATCTAGTCCCGTCACTTCTTGGGAAATAGATGGGGAAACAGTGGAAACAGTGGCTGACTTTATTTTTGGGGGCTCCAAAATCACTGCAGATGGTGACTGCAGCCATGAAATTAAAAGACACTTACTCCTTGGAAGGAAAGTTGTGACCATCCTAGATAGCATATTGAAAAGCAGAGACATTACTTTGCCAATAAAAGTCCGTCTAGTCACGGCAATGGTTTTTCCAGTGGTCATGTATGGATGTGAGAGTTGGACGGTGAAGAAAGCTGTGAAGAATTGATGCTTTTGAACTGTGGTGTTGGAGAAGATTCTTGAGAGTCCCTTGGACTGCAAGGAGATCCAACCAGTCCATCCTAAAGGAGATTAGTCCTGGGTGTTCATTGGAAGGACTGATGTTGAAGCTGAAACTTCAATACTTTGGCAACCTCGTGCGAAGAGTTGACTCATTGGAAAAGACCCTGATGCAAGGCATTGAGAAGAGTTCTAGGAGAGTCATCTCTTAGTAGTGGGGTGGATTAGGACCAATAAGAAAAGGTTGTTCTGGATATGTTAAGCAAAATGCTGAAACAAACAAACAAACAAACATCATGGCAAGACAAAGCAAAAGTAATCTGAAGTAACAGACCAAAGCATATTTCTGGGGATAAATAGAGACATTGCAAAATAAAAAAGGGATAAATTCATTAAGAGGGCATGTGTGTTAGTTGCTTACTTGTGTCCAACTCTTTGCAACTCCATAGACTGTAGCCCACCAGGCCCCTCCATCCATGGGATTCTCCAGGTAAGAACAATGGAGTGGGTTGCCATTTCCTTCTCCAAAAGGAACCATAGAAGGAAAGAAAGTGAAGTTGATCATTCACGTCCAATTCTCTGTGACCCCATGGACTGTAGCCTACCAGGCTCCTCCATCCATGGAATTCTCCAGACAAGAGTACCCGAGTGGGGTGCCATTTCCTTCTCCATAAGAGGGCATAATAATCCTAAATTGCATGTATCTAATAATAGACCACAGACAAATATGAAGTAAATACTCATAGAAGTAAAATGAAAAATGGACCCCATTTATTACAGTTAACTTAATTGTAAATTTTATTATGCATAATTTTATTACCTCCTTTCCTCCCATCTTAAAATAAGCATTCTGAGTGTAGATATTTTGTCTGTTTTGTTCTCAACACATATTTATGAATAAAAAGAAATAGAATAGTATTTAATATTTTGAAGCAAAGTTTCCCCTCCAAATTTACCATTTCATTTTTGTTCTATCCTTAGAACCTTACTTAGAATTGTTCCATATTTTTCATTGTATATATTTATTATTATTCTAAACCATTTCTACATTTTCAAGAATACTTTCAAACTTCCTAAACTCTCTTTTTCCCAAGTATCTATTTCAGAATTGTTGCGTTGTTATTGAAGTACAGTTGAAATATAAATAACCTCAGATATGTAGATGACACCACCCTTACAGCAGAAAGTGAAGAACTAAAGAGCCTCTTGATGAAAGTGAAAGAGGAGAGTGAAAAAGTTGGCTTAAAGCTCAACGTTCAGAAAACTAAGATCATGGCATCTGGTCCCATCACTTCATGGGTAATAGATGGGGAAACAGTGGAAACAGTGTCAGATCTTATTTTTTTAGGCTCCAAAATCACTGCTGATGGTGATTGCAGCCATGAAATTGAAAGACGCTTACTCCTTGGAAGGAAGGTTATGGCCAACCTAGATAGCATATTTAAAAGCAGAGACATTACTTTGCCAACAAAAGTCCGTCTAGTCAAGGCTATGGTTTTTCCATTGGTCATGTATGGATGTGAGAGTTGGACGGTGAAGAAAGCTGAGTGCCGCAGAATTGATGCTTTTGAACTGTGGTGTTGGAGAAGACTCTTGAGAGTCCCTTGGACTGCAAGGAGATCCAATCAATCCATCCTAAAGGAGATCAATTCTGGGTGTTCATTGGAAGGACTGATGTTGAAGCTGAAACTCCAATACTTTGGCCACCTCATGAGAAGAATTGACTCATTGGAAAAGACCCTGATGCTGGGTAGGATTGGGGGCAGGAGGAGAAGGGGACGACAGAAGATGAGATGGTTGGATGGCATCACTGACTCGATGGACATGGGTTTGGGTAGACTCCGGGAGTTGGTGATGGACAGAGAGGCCTGGTGTGCTGCAATTCATGGTGTCGCAAAGAGTCGGACACGACTGAGCGACTGAACTGAACTGATATACAGTAATGGTATATAAGCTACAAGTATATAATATAATGATTCACAATTTTAAATGTTCTACTCCATTTACAGTTATTATAAGATACTGGCTATATTTCCCATGCTGTGCAATATATCCTTGTAGCTTATTTTATATATAACAGTTTATACCTCTTCATCCTTCATCCCTTTATAATGTTGCTCCCTTTACCTCTGGTGACCACTGGTTTGCTCTCTATACATGTGAGTCTACTTCTTTTTTGCTATATTCACTAATTTGTTATATTTCTGGATTTCACATATAAGTGATATCATACAGTATTTGTCTTTCTCTGTCTGACATACTTCACTTAGCATAATGCCCTTTAAGCTCATCCATGTTGTTGCAAATGGCAAATTTTCATTATTTTTTTTATGGCTGATTAGTATTCTGTGCTGCCATCTTTATCCTTTCATCTACTGATGGACACTTAGGTTGCTTCCATATCTTGGCAGTTGTAAATAATGCTTCTATGAATACTGGAGAGCATGTATCGTTATGAACTAGCATTCAGAACCTGGGATTTTTGAGTGACATACAGAATGGGTTCCTCCTCACATGTTACAACTAACAGAAGAAAGTCAAGCTGTGGCTTCCTCTTGCCTAAATGATCAGTTCCTTTTTTGCATCCACTTTCCATCTTCCAAAATGTATTATTCTCTCTTCTTTCTTGATTATCCTATTTTTGTACATGTAGTTAGATCTTCAGGATCATACATTTAACGCAGTATCTTAAAAAGGAAGAGTTAATGTATGTGGTGAGGCAGCTAATAGAATTAGGAACCTTGCAATTGTGAATATATTTTCTATGTGTCAGCCTTCATCTCACATTTGAAAGGCATATACAGAGTATTTTGTTGGAAATCAACTTTGAGCAACAATTTCAAAATTAGATAAAGGTGTTTCTCCTTTTATTCACTTCTTCTGTTTTTAAGTAATTATGTATTCAAAGGGCATTGTAAAAATAGTACACCAGGCACCATGCACCCTTCCTCAACTGAAGGGGGTAGAAGTCCTGTCTTCCCAGGCAGCCTCTTAAAACATCATCTCAGAGGGAAGCAGAGGGGCGCTCATCAGTGCCACGTGGTAGGGGTCCAGACACCTCTTGTGCCCCTGTTGGGAGGGGTGAGGGTGGAGCGATAGAGGGTAGGGTTGCACTGCTGAGTGTTGGTGAAAGCTCTGGATTTCCCTCAGTGTACTCTCACATACCAACCCTGTGGGGAGGGGAAGATGGAAGTCTCTGCTTCACAAACAGCCTTTGTGAAGGTGTGTATAGGTGGACCACAGGTCTTTCCCAAGGTGCTTACTTGAGTGGGGAAATCATATCCAACAGCTTTCTGTTCTGCCAGACTTCCCCTTTCCTGAGTGTCTGTCTGGAGAAAAAGGGTTTTTCTTGGGGCTTCTATTTTTGGTCTGATCTTGATGTTTTTAGGCTGTGGGCTTCTTCAGGACACAACCCAGGATAAAGAAGGCAAAAAGAAAACCCTGTGAACTCACTGCCTTGCCATTCCTTAGTTACAAAGTCTCCAGCTGGACTGCCTTCTTCTCTCCAGTACATAGTCTTAAGTGTATTTTTTTTCCATAATTTTAGCTGTACTCAGCATGAAGAATACTGAGGAGTTTGGCTATTCTGTCTTGTTGAGGACTTGAAGTAGTCTGTTCCTCTTTAAGTAGTTTTAGCATGTGAAAATTAACTTTCAGAAATGTTAGGTTATAAATATTTACTTAAAAATAAAATTGTTCACCTTGCAAAATATTTCACTTTGGAATTACAGTAATACCTCTCCTAAATAAATTTAATGTGTGATACAATTTCATTGAATGTAAAAATACACATGGCTTTTCAGAAACACATCATTCTGTAAAATGATGCATGTTTGTATTACAAAGTCTAAGGATGGCACTAGGATGATGGTTTTAGACACTATTTTCTTAATATTCTTAAAGAGAAAACCCACAGGTCCCAAATGGCATCACTTGTGTTAAAGTTCATGATACTGTTAGTTAGGAAGTTAGGCAAGATCAAGGGGTAGCCTAGCAAAAAGGATGCAAACTGATTTCTAAATCCCACCCCAGACATGGGCCCAGGAGAGCTCACAAATATGCTACTAAACTAACCACAGGGGCTTCTCCAGTTTCTGCACATGAGCCCTTGATGCACAGCTGTGTCCTCAAGTAACCTTAGGCTGCTGGGAGCCCATTAAGGGTTTGTAAACACTCTATAGATACATACATATGATTATAACAGACTGAATTATGGGAAAGACATGCAGACTAGAGTCTGTTGCCAGGTAACTTGTAACTGTCAATAGACCTGAGTATACACCCATTTTCATTCTCTTTCCTTATTGATAGTGGGTACAAGCCCAATTTTGCACAGGGCAGAACCAAGAGGAGGAGACAGGAAGTATAAAATGGGACGCCGAGAGGAATCATGGCCACTCTTCTGGGGTTGGCCTGCTCCCATGTCTCGGGAGTGTACTATCCCCTATCTGTTTAATAAAATATCTGTCTGAGCTGTGACTGTAAACAGTCCCTTGCTTTGAATTATTGGTGTGATGAGACAGGAGCTGTGAAATACTGCCTGCTTGAGCTGTAGTCAGTCCATCATTCCAAATCTTTGTTATTCTGAGACAGGAACCGAGGGAGAGAACTAAACCAACCTGACAATACCAAACCTAGATATAATACCTAACCTAACTGTAATTCCAACCTTCACCAGAAATGTAGTTCTAGTCAACCAGTCCAAAATTTTCTAGTTAGCAGCAGTGAGGTAATCTGTCTCCATGCCTCAGAGGAAGAAAAGGAATTCCACATGGTAAAACCCTTGCTGTTCTCTCCCCATCATCAACTGAAAGATGTTCTGTCCTAAAAATAATGTCTCTGGTTCTTTTGCTAATAGTTCCCATGCCTGCTTCCTTCTTCCTATTAAAATGTTTCATTCTGCGCAACCCCTCTGAGTGCCCTTCTGGTTACTATACGGGAGCCTGTCTAATTCATGAATTGCAAAATTAGAATAAATTCATGAATAAAGCAAATTAGATGTTCAAATTTACTCAGTTGAATTCTGTTTTTTGACAGATTGGTGGCAACAGTAGGATCTGAAGTGAACTTTAAATGGCATCAGGAGATAACAAGGAATACAGGTGTGGCACCCTGGGAACAGTTTTGAGTTCACCATCTTTCTTGCCATTTCCAAGGGTCATTGTGAGTTCCTCTTGGTTAGGCTCCACTTTTTGTATTAAATCCCCTGATCTAATTGGCTTTCCATTATGGTGGCAGATCAGGTTGAGCTGTCAGACAATTCTTCTCAGATTTCAGACAGCAACTCCGCAGTGGAAAACCCCAGCCCTAAGCTCTTTCCCTGGATCCCCTGTTGGGACTTGCTGACAGTTTAGTCTGTGATTCCCCATTGGTCTGGAGTCTTCCTCTGTCTTCTATGGTGGCAACTGCAGCTTTTCATTTGTGTGGAATTGGTCCACAGTCTCATTCTTTGACAATTGTTGGTTCAATGGTTCAACTGTTTCTCCCAGTCAAATCTGGACTGGGTCTGATTTACGAACTGGACTGGGTCCTGGATAAGACTGGGTCCAATTTGAGCTGGACAGGGCCCAGTGGGAAGCTTCAGACTGATATTAAATAAAGGCTAGTTGCTAATGAGAGTTTCAGAAGTACCCAGAAGTTGCTAAGTGTGGCTCTGAAAATCCAAAGTCCTAGCTAAAAGAAGAGAATCTTTATGTCCAAAGAGTTGAGTTTGCTACCTTCTGGCGCACCTGCTTATATTATGTTTAAGAGCCTTGGCCTGGAAGCTGCAGATATTGAGCAAAATGGCAAAGTTTTATCAACAGTCTTGAATTACAATGGCCATTATTGGGAACATTCCAAACATATTAAAAAAAAAAAATAGAAAAAGCACATAAAAGGATTATGCAGACACCTTCAAAGATTTTGAGATTTCAAAATAGCTTCATTGAAAAATTTATTACAAAAGAGTAATAAAAAATTAAAGAGATAAGATGTGCCTAAAACAGAAGACTATAAGACTGACCTATAAGACTGAGGGAACTTCTACTCCCCCCTTATCCTACTTTATCTGGGTAATATTCATTTTAAAATGAGACCACCCAAGGCTACAGGCAACACTCTTCAGATTTCTTTCACTCCTCAGTCAAAGGCTAACCTATGGGTCATAGTTAAAGAATTTCTTAAACCCAAGGAGAATAATCAAGTTTTTGTAAATGAATTACTTCTTGAGATAAGTGGGTAAAAAAGGTGGAAAAAAAAATAGAGGCCACCAGTCTGACTGAACTCCTATCCTAACTGGTATCCAAAGCCTGGTAGGAATTTTCTCAGATCTCCTCTCCTAAAATAAATGTACCCAGAGGGAAAGAAACACTTAACAAATGGGTAAATGCATGAGTTGGTCCTTTTTGCCAATACAAAAACCTCCTCTATTTTCTCAAAATACTTGCAGATATTAAGACATTACAAACAGAACTGTCCTGAGAATATGTGCCACCCCTCAAAATTCGATCTTGGAGAAATCATGGATCCCTTCATGAGGTAGGTGTTCCACTCCCATCTTTTCTGGAACTTAAAAGCCATTGCTTGAAATGCAAATACTTTTCATCAGAAGGAGAAAAGAGAGGGAGAGGCTATTTGGAAATCTGGCTAATTAAGAAATCTTACAAATCTCCACATATGTTAGTAATGACAAGGTTTCTGTATCTTGTCTGTACAACACACATATATGTTGAGGATGTGTTACATTTTTCTACCTTCAGATGGTATTATCTAAACTTAATCTGTAAATTGAACTCTCTTAATTAGAGGGCTGAGGGTCAAGCACCTCTGAAGACTGGCTATTCTAAATCTCATCAGAAACAGAGAAGCTAATCCAAATGATTCTTGCAAGTTCATGGGATCTAAAATAATCTTTAATAAATAAAAGGTAGTTTGCTTTTGGTTTAATTAAAACAGACATGTGTTTAGAGTGTGTGTGCTTAGTCGCTCAGTTCAGTTCAGTTCAGTCGCTCAGTTGTGTCCAACTCTCTGCGACCCCATGAACCGCAGCACGCCAGGCCTCCCTGTCCATCACAGACTGCCAGAGTCTACCCAAACCCATGTCCACTGAGTTGGTGATGCCATCCAGCCATCTCATCCTCTGTTGGCCCCTTTTCCTCCTGCCCTCAATCTTTCCCAGGATCAGGGTCTTTTCAAATGAGTCAGTTCTTCATATCAGGTGGCCAAAGTATTTGAGTTTCAGCTTCAACATCAGTCCTTCCGATGAACACCCAGGACTGATCTCCTTTAGGATGGACTGGTTGGATCTCCTTGCAGTCCAAGGGACTCTCAAGAGTCTTCTCCAACACCATTGTTCAAAAGCATCAATTCTTCGGTGCTCAGCTTTCTTTATAGTCCAACTCTCACATCCATACATGACCACTGGAAAAACCATAGCCTTGACACGGACTTTTGTTGGCAAAGTAATGTCGCTGCTTTTTAATATGCTGTCTAGGTTGGTCATAACTTTCCTTCCAAGAAGTAAGTGTCTTTTAATTTTATGGCCGAAATCACCATCTGCAGTGATTTTGGAGCCACCCAAAATAAAGTCATCCACTGTTTCCACTGTTTCCCCATCTATTTGCCATGAAGTGATGGGGCCAGATGCCACGATCTTAGTTTTCTGAATGTTGACTCAGTCATGTCCAACTCTTTGCGACACCATGGACTGTAGCCCGCCAGTCTCCACTGTCCATGGGGATTCTCCAGGCAAGAATACTGGAGTGGGTTTCATACCCTCCTGCAGAGGATCTTTGCAACCCAGAGATCGAACTGAGGTCTTCCCTGCATTGCAGGTGGACTCTTTATCAGCTGAGCTACCAGGGAAACCCCATTTTTAGAGTTATCCACATTAAGTGCAATACTTTTATTCTGCCTACTTTCTTACAATTTGTCAGCATAAAAAGTAACTGGATATGAAGAAGTTTTCTTAGGTAATCTAAACCTAATTGTTGGGAGTAAATAACTTAAATAGATATAGCTGTGATAAGAATTTATAAACTTTTTTAGTAACAATTATATTTTATGGTTTACACACTTAAAAATATCTTTCCAATAATTTTTGGTACCTTGAAATCTTAGTGTTTTGCTCAGTCAAGTTAAATGATGGAAATTCACAGAATAGCTATAGTATTTCAAAATAAGAATAAAAGTACTGAGACATCAATGAATGTAGGTTTATCTACTTTTGGTTTCTTATTATATAGAAAGTAAGATGTTCAATGCCATGCTGAGAAACTTTCCATGAGAAAACATGTTTCTAGAAATTATAAGTGATTATAATCTTGTCAATCTAAAGAACGTTAATGTAAGAGACAGTTTATGATTGTTTAGCTCCTAAATTTTCACTAGAAATTACAGTTTCTAAGGGTTAAGGATTCCAGTGTAACTAAAGCTACTAAAATCATGAAAGGAAACATTTTTGTATGCAAGAAAAGCAGAATGTGTTTTTGTCTAAGAAAAGGTATGAGGAGTAAAGATGCATTTTGTTAAGGAAAATTAAGAGTCATTTTATCTAAATTAGAACTTCAGGTGATAAAGGACAAACTCAAAGTATACAAAAGGTTGAAAAGAAAAACGATTTTACCTTGTCCAATCAAGCTGGCTAAAACTGAATTGTTATTATAAAGATTATTAAAATTACACTTTACTATCAATAGTGTAGTTATGTAAAACAGGAACTTAATTTTCTTTCATATGGTAAATAGACAAATATCATTTCACACGGAGTTGTGATCCCATTTAGTCATGTCCAAACCTTTTGATATCTTCGACAGTTTTCCCAAAATAAAATTCTAAACATAGAGTGTTTTTTTTTTTTTTTAACTTGGAAGAAACTTAAGGACTTTTCCAAGGGCCCCTGAAACATTCTAAAAGATTTGCTAAACTAATTAGACTTACTTGATACATTAACCTACATGGGAAGCATTGTCAAGTAAGAAGTAACATTAAGCTTTTGTTGAAGAAGACTCTTGAGAGTCCCTTGGACTGCAAGGAGATCCAACCAGTCTATCCTAAAGGAGATCAGTCCTGGGTGTTCATTGGAAGGACTGATGCTGAAGCTGAAACTCCAATACTTTGGCCATCTGATGTGAAGAACTGACTCATTTGAAAAGACCCTGATGCTGGGAAAGATTGAGGGCAGGAGGAGAAGGGGACGACAGAGGATGAGATGGCTGGATGGCATCACCGACTCAATGGACATGAGTTTGTGTAGGCTCCGGGAGTCGGTGATGGACAGGGAGGCCTGGAGTACTGCAGTTCATGGGGTCGCGAAGAGCGGGACACAACTGAATGACTGAACTGAACCTTACGTCTATATAGGCATGTGTCATAATGTTCCAGAAACTGTGTGAAATTCTTTGACATCTGATGTGTCCTGGCATAAAATTTTGTCTGTCATCATAACTGAAGCTGAAGAACTGATGCTTTCCAATTGTGGTGTTGGCAAAGACTCTTGAGAGTCCCTTGGACTGAAAGGAGATCAAGTCAGTCAATCCTAAAGGAAATCAACCCTGAATATTATTGGAAGGACTATTGCTGCAGCTGAAGATTCAATAATTTGGCCACCTGATACGAAGAGCTGACTCATTGGAAAAGACCCTGATGCTGGGAAAGATAGAGTGCAGGAAGAGAAGGGAATGACAGAGGACGATAAGGTTGGATGGCATCATTGACTCAATGGACATGAGTTTGAACAAGCTCCGAGAGACTGTGAAGGGCAGGGAAGCCTGGTGTGCTGCAGTCCATGGGATTGCAAAGAGTCAGACATGACTGAGCAACTGAAGAACAGCAATAACTGAAGCTCACATTAAAAGGACTGAACCTGAGCATCAAGAAGTGTCCTAGCTGACTTTCATACAAAGGCAGTGAGGAAAGAATCTATAAAGATTGTGGCATACGTGATGTGAAGTCCAATGAATGAAGTCCATTCTGCTACTGCAAAAATGACTCCCTTACTGCCAGACTTTCACCACTCTGATAAACCATGATAGCCTCTTGGTTCTTCCCAGCTACCTGTCAAATCCTGTTTATCTCTTTTTAAATTCTTTTAGTCCCTACAGTGCAGATTTTATTTCTATTCTTTGGGGCCTAGACCCCCTTCCTCTGGACTCCTGACATCTGCAACTGGACTCCCTTCAGCTGCCACTTAGTATGGTTTATCAGTAATATTGGTGGTGGTTTAGTTGCTAAGTCATGTCTGACTCTGTCAACCCCATGGACTGCAGCCCACCAGGCTCCTGTATCCAAGGGATTTCCCAGGCAATAATACTAGAGTAGGTAGCCATTTCCTTTTCCCAGGGATGTTCTGATCCAGGGATCGAACCCACGTTTCACTCATTCCAGGAACATTCTTTCCTGATGGGCAATGAGGCGTGGGGAAGCAAGAAAATCCGAATGAATTTTTTGGCCAACCCAATGTAGTCTTGCTGCTGTATCTTTCCCATAGGGATTGAAGCCTTCCTCTGTTCCCTGAGGCATTCTCCTTACTTCTCTAACGTTCCAGCCTTAGGGCGCCTGTAGTAGCTTTCCCTGCTGGTCAGCAGTTGTGAACATGCATTTAAAACTTTTGAGAGAATACAATGCACCAGGTGATTATTGCTGTTAACTATAAGCAGGATAATTCCTAATATTTGGAGTGTATTTCATTGCCATATTCCCCAAGACCCAAACCAAAGAAAAACCCCACTGAAGAAGTCACTCAGTTAACCCAAGTGGCTTACTAGGTGACCATATATAACTGAGTTTCAACTTTCCCAGAGTGCCAATCCTTGCAGACCCAGGGAGAATGATAACCACCACAGACAAAGACAAGTCCTATAAGAGCACAGACCACTTTTGTTTATTATTTACGGATTTATTCACCAGGACTGACATGTTTACCCATTCAAGCTAGGGGTCATTCAGGTTTGTAGCAAATCATCCTAAATTTCAGAGCTTAGCTTCCCACCTTCCCAGCACCCCTCTTAGCAATGGTCTGGGAGATACAGAGTGGTGTGCTGTCCTTCCAGGCTCATACCAGACTGAAAGAAAGACAAGGAACAAAGGGTTTCATGTTTAGATACAGTAGGAAATCCACTCAGTGCTGTCTGCCTGACTTTGCACGCTATGTCAGAGTCTGTTTTTCCATCACCTCCCTCTGTCTTCTCTACTTTAGTCTTTATCTCCCAGAGTCCTAAACCCTATTCTCTTGAGATCTTGGTCACTTTTCTGGCTCATACACAGTTATTATTCTGCTTCATTTTGGAGAGAATTATCATTTTGGCTTCACCTCAGAAGACTGGCAGTAGTTTTTTACTAGTCCCACTGTGCTACAGCAACTTCCAGATTCTTTAAAACACACACACACACACACACACACACACACACACACACACACACACCATCCTCTTTATAATGCTGAGCACATTGACAGCAGAACTTGAATGAACCATGCTCATGGAGTCTGTTCTTTACTCCTGTCCAGATCAAACAGAAATAAGGAAAGATGTTGAGGTAGAATGAAAATCTTGTTTTGCCATATGTGGTTTAAAATTTTCAGTCTTAAATTTACTTCTATCAAAAATGGCCAAAAAGATTAGAAATAGGATCTGTAAAGTCAGCAGGAATTCAACATGTGTACAGTATGTCTACTAATTACTTTTGTATATGAAAACATATTATAAATACAAATATATGACATATATACATATTTATATTATATATAATTCAATCAAATAAAAATCAAGCAAACGGGCTTCTCCTGAGAAATCAGTGTCTTAATTAGAAAATATCCTCTATGAGTGACTTCTTTTATCAGGATCATAATGAAGTTGTGAGGGAGCAGAGCATAATTTGCTACCCCGAAATGTCCTCTCTGGTGGGAGGATCAATTTAGGCTGGTTCTTTTTAAGAAATACAAGACTTGAGGAGGTCTTTCTTTTTGTTTGTTGTCGTTCAGTCACTAAGTCATGTCCAACTCTTTGTATGGACTGCAGCATGCCAGGCTTCGCTGTCCTTCACTATCTCTTGGAGTTTACTCAAACTTATGTCCATTGAGTTGGTGATGCCATCCAACCACCCTCTGTTGTCCCCTTCACCTCCTTTCCTCAATATTTCCCAGCGTCATTGTCTTTTTCAATGAGTTGGCTCTTAGGATCAGGGGGCCAAAATGCTGGCACTTCAGCTTCAACATCAGTCCTTCCAAACAATATTCAGGGTTGATTTCATTTAGGATTGACTGCTTTGATTTCCTGGTCTTTCTTTTTAACTTCCCCTTAGTTGCCAACAAATTTAGATAAAGGGCCTGTCCTTGAAAAGAGCTATTAACAGAGATATCTGCAAGGAATATAGGAGTTATATTTGGTGGCGGGGGGGGGACTCTGCAAAGCTTAAAGAGCAGAGTCTACTCTGTGTCCTGTTGTCTCTGTATGGCCCAGTAAATGTTTGTTTGCCAAACAATTGCTTCTGCAGCTCCCTATGAATTGCCTTCTTCCCCTCTGAAGTCCTAAACCACTACCCCAACAACCTCTTTTGTCTTTATCAAGAGGTGTTATTTAACACGAGGGTATCAATCATTTTGGTGAGTTACTCAGTTTTCCTGGGTCTCTAACACGTATAAATGTTGTTAAACTTTTAGTTTAATTTTCTCCAGTTAATCTGTCATTATGTCAATTTAATTCTTAAGCCAGCCAGAAGAACCTAGAAATGTAGAGGAAGATTTCTTTCCTGCTAACAAAGTCCATAATGAGGCCTACTGTTCTACTTTATCCTGCACATTAAGGAAGATGTGGGGAGGGGAGCTGATAGGAAGTAGACCCCTAGAGATGGGAAAAGTATGGTTTTGTCACTCAGAGGAAGTGTAGCCATTTGCCTGCTCATATCCGTATTTCCTTGTTTTATGTGTTATTTTTTAATTGACTAAGTGGACAAGGGTTGAAGACAGTTATGCAGATCCAGCAATCCATTATCTACTTATTTCAGGTAAAAATGAATATATGAGTTCAAAGGTCTATATTTTACAACAGGAGATATTTTGGACTGTAAGACTAAGCATCACATTTGCTAAGCTAGCTTTACCTTTGGCCTAAAAATTTGATCTTTCTTTCTTCATACTTTTCTTTGGGAGACATCCTATTTGGCACATAAATCCAAACTGTATTAATCTTTAGTAATCTGTATAAAATACAGAGCAAAACTCCAGGACTGATGGTAATAGTATTCAGCAAGAACAAATTCAGAATGTGTACATATATTTCATTAAAGGGCATTCCGGGTGAAAGAAAAGTGAAAGTCACTCAGTGGTATCTGACTCTTTTGCCAGGCTCCCCTTTCCGTGGAATTTTCCAGGCAAGAATACTGGAGAGGGTTCCCATTCCCTTCTCCAGGAGATCTTCCCAACCCAGGGATTGGACCCAGGTCTCCTGCAAATGCAGAAGACTCAGGAGATGCAAATTCGATCCCTGGGTTGGGAAGATCCCCTGGAGTAGGAAATGGCAACCCACTCCAGTACTTTTGCCTGGAGAATCCCATGGATAATAGTACTCAGCAAGTACAAATTAAGAATGTGTATATTTAGTATCACAAATGCTAGTTTTGAGGTTGATGTTCTAGATAGAAAAACTTATTGAAACCCAAGTTTCTAACTTGTTTCAGTGAATTAAATTTCAGAGAAAAGCTGGACAGTCGAACTGGGGAGACACAAAGTTCTCATGACTAAACTTTGCAGCTTAAACATAATCAAACTATAAGGATAAGATATAGAGTGGAGATATATATATATATATATATATGCATACATACACATATGGTTAGAAACCTACGTTTTATAATTTTATAAAATTACAAAAAATTATAAAATTTCAGGAAAGGAACAGGTATAATTCTTTGTATTATTTTCATACCTTTCATAAATGCTAACCTGAGATATATTTTAAATAATCCTACTCCAAATTAAGAAAAAAAGCACTGTCCCAAGAAAAAAACAAACGTTACTCAATATTTATCAGTATGTATGTGTAAGAGCAGGAAGTGAAAATTCTAAAAATCATTGCTCTTGACCTATGGTCTTCCCATTTTACGAGAGAAAAGAAGGAAGACAGGAGGCAGAAGAGGAGAGAGTGTTCAATGAAAGTGATGTAGAAGTGGAAGGAAACACAGGAAGATGCATAATAAGGAAGACATAGCATAGTGATGAGAAAGAAGAGCAAAGAAGCCAACTGGTGGACACTGACGAGAGGACACCGCAAAGGAAGGATAAATAAATGCAACAGCAAGGCAGACGAGAATAGCACAGAAGCATCAGAGGCAAGTGAGACCGAAGAGTAGACCAAAGGGAACAAGAATACGACTAAACGTTCTTATATCTGCTGTAATTAATCCAGTGAAGTAGATGATATGTGCTTTTACTCTGATATCTTCAAGTCACTAGTAACTAACTTGAAATTAAGATGTGTAATTTTGAGATTTCTTTTCAAAACGTTGAATTGGTGGCACTGATTAATAAATGCCCAGTAGGTAAAACAGTAATGATCAGAATTTAGAAAATAAATATTTGACAGAAACCTGCTGTAATAACGATTGCTATCTTATGTAATAAATACAAAACTCCTATTAGCTCCAATTTAAATCAAACTGACAGTTATCACTAGGAATTTGCTATGAACACTAAATATTTTTGTAAAATTATGTAAGAAATAAAGCTTCCATTATAAAATAGGAAACATACAAATGAAATAAAGCATAGATGCTAGTTACCTTTGGCATTAGGGGTTTATATTCAGCCATAACGTATGTGTGTATATATATATAGGTGTGTGTGTGTGTATATATATATATAAATAATGCAATAATTTATATAATGTATATACATATAAAATAATGCAATTTGTTCCAAGAGGCTCTCTCTCTCTCTTTCTATCACACACACACACACACACACACGTCTTCTATCTGGATGATTTTCATCGCTGTTGACATTCTCTTTAAGTGTCATTATGATCCTCATTTACTTTTCTCTGTGACTAATTGCTCCCCACTGTTAGAATGTAATAAGATCTGATAATAAAGACAAAAGACATCCACTGGTTTCTTTCTGCTGTTCTCCACATCCCTTACCAAAATTCATCTGCAGCTTTTTTATGGTAAGAAAAAAAAAAAAAACAGAACCTGATTAGAGACACCTTTGTCTCCTGACTGCAACAATATATATTCACCATCATCTCACCATAAAAAATATGAGATGGGACCAGCCACCAGCATTGCTTATTTGTACAGCCCATGCCTCCAGCACTGGGTATGAACTAGTTCTAGGTATGATCTTGCCCTGGGTGGATCTAAGTACATCTACTATACTTTCAGAAATTCTAAAATCGAAAATTGACTAGTGAAAATAAAACACATGCAATCTGGTCATTACCTTTAGTAGACTGTTATTTCAGAATATGCTAAAGTGTGTGGAATGAGTTGTTCATTAATATGTGGGACTGACAAAGTCTGGAAATGTGCCTAGAAATCAAAATCTAACCTAATGCCATTATAAAAATGAGAATGAGGAAATAATTGCTACTGTGTTGATAAAAAATAAATGTTATTTATTATCATTTGATAAATCTTCATCTGAAATATTTTATTACTGTACACTTACTGACATGCAAATAATTCTCATCATTGTGGGGCAAAAAGACAATTAAATTATATTATGATGATCTGAATAAAGACAATGGACTAAGCCAGAAAGTATTCATAAATAAATAGTTTGAGAAAAGTGTAATTTTTTTTGTTTCTGAAGATTTAACTAAGTTCCCTAAACAGCCAGTGTATTATTTTAGATTAGGAAGGAGGAAGAATCCAGGAGGATTTCACCAAGTGGCAACCCATATGAGTATCCTATTTCACATAAATATGTACATCCTATGTGGGTTAACCATTGCCATAGATTTAGAATGTAATGTTAAGAAGAATCATTCTAAAGCATGCTTCTATGCTTAAAAATTAACTTAACCTTTCTCCGATATTTCGCTCTACTACAATATGATAAAAGTACTTCTCTGCATTTTCTCCCTGTTGTGCTCCTCTGTTACCTGCGTTGTGTTAAATTGCTCAGTTGTGTCTGACTCTTTGCGACCCCATGGACTGGAGCCCGCCAGGCTCCTCTGTCCGTGGGATTCTCCAGGCAAGATCACTGGAGTGGGTTGCCATTTCTTTCTCCAATGCATGAAAGGGAAAAGTGAAAGTGAAGTCGCTCAGTCGTGTCCGACTCCTAGTGACCCCATGGACTGTAGCCTACCAGGCTCCTCCATCCATGGGATTTTCCAGCCAAGAGTACTGGAGTGGGGTGCCATTGCCCTCTCCCAGCATCACTTGAGTCATTTTCAAAAACTCCACTTGCTTAAAATCTTAATAGATTAGATCATACATTCTCAAAGGGGTGATATTTCCCCGCAAGGGTATAAAATCGCTCTGAGTAGGCAAACTATTCTTAGCTATCACATTCGTTGTGAGTCACTGAAGCTTAAATGTACGCATCCAAATTTTCATTCTTACTGTTTAATTTCATGGGGTGGGGAGATTATTAAGAAAAAAATTCTTAAAAATCTCCTTCTGGGGAAAGGAGTGTTAATAAAAAGAAGACTGAGGAAACACTGAACTAGACTGTCTTTCCCAAAATCCCCATGTATTTGTAAAGCTCTGTGTCAATATTCACGTTGATTTCTCTATCTGAAACAACTTTAATTACCACTTAGTTAGCTCTCCTTAGGAAATCATTCCATTTTTCTAGATACAGCTCAAATGATAACAGCTTTCATGTGTACACTCATTAATTTCACGTTTTCTAGGAAGAATTATTTTTTTTCAATTATGTCCTTACAATATTTTATAGGTATCTTTGCATTTTTTATTATTTATATTTATACTTTTATATTTTATATTTTTATATTTTACTTATAAATATATAGTTAAATAAATATATATATTATATATTTATATATATTTAATTATATATATTTATATTTTTATATTATTTATATATATTATATATATATTTTATATATAAATATATATATTTATATTTTAGGTATATTGTATTATATATAAAATATATATTATATATAATAAATATAAATATATATATATTTATATACGTATACGTATTTAATATATATATTTATATATATTATATATTTATATTATATATATATATTTTGTATATTATATATATATTTAATGTTTATATATTTTTATATATTTATATGTATATATATTTATATGTATATATTATATTTATATATATTTATATATTAAATTATATATATTTATATTTTATTTTTATATTTATTTATATATTGATTTTGTCTCATGACAATATAAGTACATTTATCTTAGGGCTCATTTGTTTTCATCTTTAGAAATTCTAGCTCTAAAGGGCACATCTGATAATTAGCATGAATTTAACAACTGATAATTGTATTGTTTTCCTACATCCAAATAGGACATTTAGCTTAGTGTTTATATATATAAGTGATGAACAACCACATATATATTTAATTTTAAAATGCATGATAATTGGATAAAATACCTCTTTCTTCCATAATTTCTCCTTGTCAATCTGTAATTCATCTTTCAGCTCTTTCCAAAGTGAAGTGTTCAATTCAGTGTTTTTCACATTTTCTTGTATTGCATTTAGATCTCATACATACAGCATCAATTATACATGTAACTATTTCATCTTGTTTAATACCGCTTTGCATATCTTTCTCCTGATTTTTGATTCACAGAGTTTTTAAGCATTGTGTCATAACCACATCATTTACTCTTCCTCAACACAAAATACACCGGAGGTTCATTATTCATGATATCACATTGAAATTGTTATATTACATAATGATTAAAACAGACCAGTTTGTTATAAAGGAATAAAAGTATGTAGAAACACTTACCTTTTGAAAATGGAATGACAGCTCTTTAAACAAGCATGTAGATACCGTATTCATGGAAAGGAGTTTTGCTTTTATAGAGAAGAGCTTATGAGAAGGCATGTATGTGAGTAAGAAAGAAGTAAACAGGTATACTAAGGATATTTTTAGCACAGTAGACAAGATGGGAGAACAAATTATGAAAAGAGGGTACTTTTAATAGAAAAATACAAACTGAAATTTGATGATTTTGATATGAGGAACAGGTAAATATCTAGATTTGCTTAATTCTAGGTAAATTATAGCCCATTCTGCTCACCAAGTATGACAAAAAGAGTATCAAAGTCAAACTTGCATTTCCAGAACAGAGAGGTAAACTGATTATCTGCTTTACAAACCATATTGGTATCCTAGTGCTTTGTATAATGAGCGTAACTATGAGACTGTGTAGATGACAATACAAAGTCCTACAGGAAAGAAAAACATGTAACATATATGTATATATATCTGTATCTGTCTGTGTATATCTCCATCAGTTGATCAATAAATATAAATTAACTGTGTATCTATAGTGTATATATTTACTTAGTATATATTTATTATATATGTATATACATATATTATATAATATATGTACATATTTAATAATGAATATAAAGCATTATGATAGTTTTATATTAAAATATGTCTTCTAAGTAGAGAATAAATTTGACTTTAAGTAAATATTTCTTTATTTCCCAGTGTTAATGAAAACATGAAGTGAACATATTAATAATGAAGGTCAAGTTATAAACATAGTCTTTCTGTCAGCTAACTTATAAATGGAATTAAAAAAAATAAAATATATTAACTAGATCATTGAGGGTAGTCAAAGGGAAAGTTTAAGATACCAACAAAAAAGAAAAACTTTGCAGATTTACTTAAATCACAAAGATAGACAACTGTAATTACAAAAGCCAATGGAGAAATTTAGTAACAGAACAAAATAATGCAAAAGATTAAAAGTAATTAAAATCCCAACTGAATGTTAGAGAAATGTAGGAACTTTATAAACACCTTCATATTGGCTTATTTTTCAGACTGGAAGAGATTATAAAACTACAAGGAACCAATATATGTGAATAAAACAGGAAATAATGAAAAGAAAAGATTGCAATTAAGATTTGTATCTGATCCCATGGTATTGAACATTTCTAGAGATGGTAGTGTAAATCCTCCTATATTTCAAAATGTTCTTCAATGTATGTGCTGTGCTATATAGCATAAGCATAAATAACATTCACACTTCTTAAATAACAAAATTATAAAAGATATTTTTATTTAGTTGAAAATAATATAAATGCCCCTTCTAGGCTGGAATAAAAAAAGTCCATCGCACACATTAGCAGAGTGGAATTCTAAGTAAATCAGGGTTAGAGATCAAATAAATATACTTAGAACAGTTAGTTCAATCAGCATTCTCAGTAGGTTGCAAACCTCCTTGTTGAATAAAAATTGGAAACATCACCTCCAATCTTTTCATTTGTTAAGAACTTCACTTATCACATACACAAAATGTTCTCCTATCTTGGTAATTAACACATTTCTTGGTAGAAGCCCAGTAAGTAGAAACAGTTTCCTCTTTTACTGTGCAGTGGACTTAATCTCAACAGGACGCCCCTCTCTGCCCACCCTAATTAAGAAAACTGGCATATGAAACTTTCTGCAGATGGATTAACAGCAGGGGCTGCATAGATTTCCTTCATAGGCTTAATAGTTCTATCAGCAGCCCACATCACTTGAAAACTGGGAGTTCTGTCTACACTTCAGAGGCTTTCTTGAATCCCACAGCTTCCTGCCAATGCTTCCTCTACAATGACTATTCAAATTCCTCTCAAGGTTCTCCAGAACACTCTTCTACATGTCACTTTTTTTCTGGCACCATTCTATATTTGCTTTTCCCCTGGCTCCCACACACTGGTGTTGATCTGGCCAAGAGATGCTTCCTGCCATCTAAACAGTCATACTTCAGAGATACAACCCACTGCTTTGAAGAAGATAATGAGCAAAACGGAGTAACTTTTAGCTATAAAAGTTCACTTGGTTTATTTTTTTAATCTTGGAGAGCAACTAGAATGTGTCTCTCTCTTTCTGTGTTATATATATATATGTTTTTTTTTCTTTTGCAAGCTTCATCTATAGAAGCAGATATCCTGACTTAGTTCTACCCAATTTATATTTGTCTCCTAGGGAAAAACCGCAAAACAAAAAACAAGTATCATAATTTCATCCCAGCTTCTCCCATAGGATATCTCATCCACCTTCGTTTTTGTGAAACATGATGAGTGTAGACCCACCCTAGGTTTCTTACCTCCTCTTAGCGCTGGTCAAAGATGGAGGCTGTTGTAGGATGAGTAGAGCTGACAGGGGTGGCATGCTTTGACCAAGCTCACATCATCTCCATGGCACCTCGTCTTCACTTACAAACTCTAATATAAAGAGAAACAGAGAGAAACTTACATGTACAGGCTGATTTTTGTTATCCTTATCAGCAACACTTGGAAAATCTTGATAAGACTTCTGCATGTATGATGAGACATTTTCATTTTCACTCAACACTGAGGAAATGTCTCATGTAAGAGTTTAGAATAATTAAAGAAATAAATGTTATATCAGTCAGAATTATTACTTGCATAAAGCATACCTATGTTATTTACTAAAGCAAATGGCATGTAATTAAGCCTCTTAATGCTCACAATCTCCCCGAGGACCAGAAAGCTGGGTTTGGAGTTTACACAGCCAGGAAGGACATCCAAACCATACAGGTGTAGATGGTACCATGGTGCATTGCTCAGATAACCCCTCCTCTGGCCAAGAGGCCAGCACTGTTGGATGCTGAAGGCTCAAAGATGAGTCTTACTCTTGCCTAGAAAATCCCAGGGACAGCAGAGCCTGGTGGGCTGCCGTCTATGGGGTCGCACAGAGTCGGACACAACTGAAGCGACTTAGCAGCAGCAAGGCATCACCCTAAGCCAAGGGTAGCGTCACCTAAGATTGTACCCCACCTTAGGACTAACCTAACTCCAATGACTGATTTTTAAGGACACAAAACCTGCCCCATCCCTTCATTACCCCCATTTGGAAAAACTCTAAATTGCTATTTCAGCTGTGGAGTGTCCTATGGAATAGGCTGAGGGCACTGATTCATCTTCATGGTGGTTCTATTTCTCTCCACTTTCCTGTATCCCTCACTCTTTTAAAACTATGGTACTTGAAAGCACTCAGTAGCAATCTTTGACTGGATTATCTTGTATCATAATTTGTTTCTCAGGGAATTCTCCCTAAGACATGAAAAGATTTTATACCAATCTAACTCACAGATGTTGTCCAGGACACAGAATGGCACCACTTCAGTGAACGGTGGATTCCAGAAATTGCCACTGGCATACAAGAAAGCCCCAATTCTGAATACCAAACGTACTTGCATCACCAGCATCCTCAGATTGCTAACTTCCAGGTGAAAGTATTAAAATTGTAGAGATTGTTCAGTCAATTTTCTTGGGTAGGCTTTATTAGCTGCCATGCCTCGTGACGGGTATTTTTAATTACACTTCCTTTATGAAGAAACCGACTACAGTACAAGGTCTTCTTCTTCAAAGTATAAGCAAAGAACTTCACATTCCAACCTCTTTTGCTGCAAAATGCACAGAATTACAATCTCTGCAATGCTGGTTACCAATGTTCAAAGAGACCTTTCTTCTAAGGGGAAAAATAGTGAAAGGTCTAAACTCCCAACATCTAAATGTTTTTTCTATCTCATTCATAAGTTTAAGCTTCCACATTTTCTATCCTGTATTATATTACTAATAATTTTGATAAAATAATATCTAATCATTACGTGGAATTCTATATTCAGTGAATCCTACAGAAGGAAATCACTACCAGTGTTTTATTCTTTAATGAAATTATTATAGAGTGAAAGTTATACAAAAGCAAGGAAGGCATAATGGAGTTGCTGGGGGCCCTGGTTTAATTTAATTTTTGAAATTCATCTCCCTTGCTAAGGTGATGTAAAAGTCAAATTCCTGCTAATTTTAGAGTTGAACAGATAATCTTAATTTAGCCAATTTTACCAGTACTTTAGCTTTTGCTTCATTTTTATTGTGGTTGAGTAACAATGTCATATTTTTTTCAGGTGTACAGCACAGAAATTTGGTATTTTTATAGATTATACCCCATATAAAGTTATTATAAATATTGGCTATATTCTGTTTTGTACATTATATTCTTGTAGCTTCTTTATTTCACACCTAGTAGTTTGTACCTCTTAATTCCCTTCACCTATCTTGTCCCTTTCCTTCCCCCATCCCCAATGGTTATCACTAGTTTGTTCTCTCTGTGAGAGTGCTTCCATTATTGTTATGGTTGTTCATTTATTTTTTAGATTCCACATGTAAGTAAAACACACAGAATTTGTCTTTCTCTGTCTGATAATACTTTCCAGGTTCAACCACATTATTGCAAATGGCAAAATTTCCTTCTTTTTAATGACTGAGTAATATCCATTGTATACATATCACATCTTCTTTGCCCATCCGTCTGTTGTTGGGCCTGGAGGTTGTTTCCATATATTTGCTATTTTAAATAATACTGCTATCAACACCAGGGTGCTTTCATCTTTTCAAATTCATACTTTTGTTTTCTTTGAATATGTACCCAGATGTATGCCTGCTGAATGATATGGTAGCTCTAACTTGAGGTTTTCTGAGGGACCTCCATACTGTTTTTCATAGTGGCTACACTAATTTACATTCCCACTAAGAGTGTGCTAGGTTCTGTCTTCTCCACATCTTTACCAATCTTGTTATTTCTTGTCTTTTTGAGGATAGCTATTCTGACAGGTATGAGGTGATATCTCATCGTGGCTGCAATATGCATTTCCTTGATGATTAGTGATGTCAAGAATATTTCCATGTGCCTGTTGGCCATCTATGTGTCTTCTACGGAAAACCTTTTATTTTCTGAATAAAAAGTATTGTCAAAACCACACATATTTCTCACAGGCACTCCTCCGGTGTATTAATTATTTTATGATTTAATATAAGATACACATTAAGACATTCGATTTGAGTGAAAGATTCTATGTAAGCTGTAAACCAACTACAAGTAAGTAAAATAAAGGTCCTTTATTTTTTCATATAATGCAAATATTTTATTGCATAATGTCTGTGGATATTTCTGTTTCAAATATGCCACCATTCTGTGATTCCAGATAATGCTGTTAAAATTATGATACACTTAAGTTGGAGTACCGATGTAAGTAAGTCTTCAATTTGGCAGCCAACATTAGATATGGTTCTTTCAAGACAGTAGGAGAAACCAGCCCTCTTTACAGGATAAATGTTGATGAATTTAGTAAGCAACAAGGCTGGCTGGAGGCAACGTTAGAAGACTGCAACATCTGTGTGTGGCTTGTCTCCAATTCTTCAGTTTTCTCTCATCAGCTCCAGCCATCTTGGTCAAAAGAATCCTTCTAGCTTCAGGCTTAATTGTGTTCATGTTTCTGAGTACATTCTGACTGTAGGGAACCATAATTTTATCCAAGAAACTCTTATGACTTTGCATCTTGTCCAAATGCCCAGACCCAAGATTTGTTATCCACTATGGGTTCCTGGATTCCAACATTGTTTATTTATTGCCATAAACCAAAAGTGATAACTGTGCCCCAATTTTATCCTGTAACTCAGTACCCCTTCTCTTCAAGTTATCTCATTTCTCAAAAATGGGCTCCTGTGTATATTCCCCTTTTCCCTTGCTCTTGCTTTCCCCACACAGATAATTAATTCTCTATTATTTTGTTCCCAAGTAATTATTCTCTATTGAGAAAAATTAGTGAGTACCTAAAATACAGCATACATAAAATCATCACTTTGGTAGCTCAAGTGGTAAAGCATCTGCTTGCAATGAGGGAGAACTGGGTTCGATCCCTGGGTTGGGAAGAGCCCCTGGAGAAGGGCATGGAAACCCACTCCAGTATTCTTGCCTAGAAAATTCCATGGACAGAGGAACCTTGTGGGCTACAGTCCATGGGGTTGGAAAGAGTCGTACACTACTGAGCGACTAACACACACACACAACTCTACTATGACGTATGAGTTTTGTTCTCATAGACAGAGGAAAAAACTATCTTCAGAGAAGCCAAATAAGGCTATACTGCTTAATAATGTTGTGAGTTGGGATTTTAATGTATATTTTATTCTGCAATTCACTCTTGAAACATCCAGTTGTGGGACAATTAGCTAATCTTATCTTTCTCTTCCACTGAGACAAACTGCTTTAATTTTGACTGAGGTTTACTAAGTGACTCTGGTGGGTAACTACTATATTTCTAGCTATCCAATTTGCTTCTCATTAATTCTGCCACCTAAATTTTGGTGGGCTTCAGCATTCCTCCATCACAACCCAGAGCAAAGTTCCTATTAATTGGTATTAAAAATAAGCTATCATTTAATCCCAATCTATCTCATTTCATTCATTAGCCTCTACACCAGTGTTGTTACCTAGAGCCTTCAGACAACGTTAGAGTCTCACGTTTTTGTCAGCTACTCCAAACCCATGTCATTTAACATTCCCTTCTGCAAGATGAGGGGCTTCCCTGTTGGCTCAGCTGGTAAAGAATCCACCTGCAATGCAAGAGACCTGGGTTTGATCCCTGGGTTGGGAAGATCCCCTGGAGAAGGGAACAGCTACCCACTCCAGTATTCTGGTGTGGAGAATTCCATGAACTGTTTAGTCTATGGGGTCACAAAGAGTCGGACATGACTGAGCAACCTTCACTTTACTTGACTTCACTTCACTTCTGCAAGACGATATACTTTCTCTTGCTAGTCCTTGTCTCTCTTATCAGCAAAGAAAGAAACAATTGCTTTACATTAACTTCCCTGGTGGCCCAGTGGTAAAGAATCCACTTGAAATGCAGGAGACGCAGGTTTAATCCCTGGGTCGGGAAGATCCCTGGAGTAGGAAATGGCAAGCCACCTCAGTATTCTTGCTGGGGAAGTCCCCTGGACAGAGGAGCATGGCGGGCTACAATCCATGGGGTCGCAAGAGTCAGACACGACTGAGTGACTAAACACCACATCACAACTCTGAGTGAAATGTTGCTTCACAAAGGATTAAGTTGAACTTAAAGCAAATTTAAAGATTTTTAAAAATTGTACTTTGGAAACTTTAAAGCATATGAAGAAGTGAAAAAAATGGTATAAGTAGCTCTAATCTACCAAGCAGCCAGCTTCAAAAGTTAATTCATTAGCACTGTGGTTTCATCTTTACCTCCTTGGAGTATATGGAAGCAAGTGTGCAAAAATTATCTAATTCATCTACAAATAATTCAATACATATTTCTAAATTATTAGAATTATTAAAAAATGTAATTCATCACATCACATTAATAATAATGTCTTAACACCATAATCCTCGAGTCAGTATTCACATTGCCCTATTCTTTCTTTCCTTTTTAAAGTTGGTGGGTTTACATGAGTACCCAAACAAGTCCACATAATGCATTATATTGACATGTTTCTGAATATTATTTTAATATACAGGTCTTCTGTATACTATACTGTCTTCTTTTATTTTTCTTGTAATAAAAAGAATTTTTATTCCTGAAAAAACTAGGTAATTTTCCTGTCCATGTCTCATATTCTGAATTATGTATCCCTTGGTGCCATTTAATCTTTCCTTGCATTTCCTGTGTTTCAAATAAATTGATATTTTGGTCTGATCCAACTCAGATTTTGTATTTTGGACTACAAGTGTCACAGGTAGTATTCAGCACTTCCTGTCACAGAAATTTTGCATGAAGTCTTCTTTCTTTCTCTTTTTCTATTAATATTAATCAGTGGGTTCAAATGTAGTTAGCTTAATCATCTTGAGCCTCTTTCCCAATAACTGGGTAGTCATTGATAATAATTTTCTATGTCAACAACCTCATTAGCTGTTGCAATATGATGATATTCCAATTCACACATACTCTTTACCCTTTATTAACTGGAATGCTCAATGTAAAAAATAACTTCAATTAGCTACCTTTAGCTTGTTCAAAAATGTTCGGATGATTGCTTCAATGTTTCCCTTTATTTCTCAGCTTTCATAACACTCTGGTTTCCTAGAATCTACCAAATGTGACTGAATTTTTCATTAAGTAACATTATCAATTAACTAACTTATATTTTACTATTATTTTCAATCATTTTATTTATTTGGTTCCACTTGCTTCACTGCTTAAACTGTGTCATCACATTAATAGAAGCCTCTTCAAATTGGACTATGAATCAGTTTGATATGCTCCTAGCTTTTGATAGATTCTTTGATTTGGGGGATATTTAACCAAATTTTTACATTTTTTGCACTATATTCTGATTTAGCCATTTCTTTGAAGAACTTTGATTCATTTCAATGGGAAAGCACAGTCTGTTTGCCAAGGTGCACATTGCTACTGGGTTGACCATTGTTTCTAGGATATGAGCTTGGAAATGTGTATGTATACAAAGGAAAAAATGTGTGTATGTTATTAAGTTATTGCTGAAAATAATTTTCCATTGCTAAATCTAAACTAATAAGATGTCATAACCAACATAAATAGTCTAGTGACTGAAATATTATTATGTGGGTGTGGGCTATTCTGTTTCCTTTTGAACTAAGTACTTTCACACCAACTTCTTATGAATCAGTCTTTTGGATCTTAGCCCATTCATCTGTAAAATGAAAAAGCTGTATTTCTTTTTGTCTATACAACAGCATTGTGATGACATAGTTACAAAAATCTATAAATGTTTCAAAACTAAAAATGCTGCAGTCAGCTTTCAATCATCCATAGGCAGCTTGCTCTTTGGTACAGCTTAGCTTTCAAGATTATTGACAAGGAATGGCTAAATGATTTACTTTATTGGCAAAATTTTCTGAAAATGACCCAGAAAGAAAAAAAGAATAAACCACAGATGTAAGACTAATTAATAGCCAAGGAGTGTGGTTATAATAATCAGAGGACAGAATCATTGACACGCTGTTTGCCCAAGTGTAAAGGTAATAATTAAGGTACCTAATGAATTCCATTGCAAAAAGAAGGATGCTATTTTGTGCATCAGACTGCAGCATAAGACTCAGTACCTATAAAGACCATTTTGAACAATGGGAACATCTGTAGAGGAGTGTTTGATGACATTTTTGAAGCATCTGTGATGAGATGGGTCATTCACCCAGACTTCAACTATCTCACCCTCACTGGGATTCGGTGGAAGAACTTTGAAGCAACCCAATGAATAGCTGCTATTGACATTTTCTAAAAATAAGACGTGAGAAAGAAAAGTTTCAACAAACTTCTTCAATTCATTTCAACTCAATAAACATTTTTGAAGGCTCACTAATGTGCACTGTCTTTCCTGCTCTTTGCATCTTTCGTGTCTATTAAAGGTTCTTCGTGCTTCAGATCCCTGTTGGATCCATCCTTCATGCTGCTGACATAATAATCTTTTTCAAACATACCCCTGATAGGGTCACTTCCCCATCTCAAATCCCCAGGATAAAATCCAATACCTTTACAAGACACAAAATGTCATTAATGACTCGTCTCCCCCATCTCCTCTTATATCTCTTATCCCCATGCCCTCGACATGCAAAGCTATTTATATGTCTCTGGTGTTACGCTCTTTTGAGTCTTTTGTACAATCCTTATGCTATATCCTCTTCCTGAAATGGTCATCCATCTTCACAGGACTATATACTAATTGGCCTTGAGATAACCACATGTTGTCTTTTACATAGAGTCTTACATGGTTTTTCAACTTTACTTAAATATTTGAGTGTTCTCTCCATTGGAAAATGAGCCATTATAATGTAGGATGCTGGGTAATGTTTCTTTGTATAAAGAACCTTCTTCAGCAGTACCAGCAAAAACTATTTTTCAGATGGTGATTTAATTATTTAATCAGTCCTACAATATATTAAACAGTTGCTTTTCCATCAGAGAAGTCCTTGGTATCTCAAAGACTTATACAGAATCTCTATTTCATGGGGATTTGACAGAAAGTTTCTTAGTAGAAAGCTCTATAACTGACTGAAAAGCAAACCATGAATGTGAAGCACAAAATACATTATGCAGAGAAGTTTTATACTTGTCAGGAAGGAGACTGATTAGCTTTCTGAATCTTCAGAGTGGCAGTTCATTATTTTATTGGTTTCTAGCATAAAGGAGACACCCAAATTTAAATCCAAGCAACAAAAGGATTCCATAAGCAGATACAAGTTGCATTTGCATTGACAGACATCATTGCTTCCTCGTCTCTGAAGGGTGCCAAGACATTGTCCAGGCTATCTTGCCGCTCATGTCACTGAAAAAGCAGAAGACTTGGGGATTAGGTGACTTCAAATATTTGGGTAGTGGAAGGAACTGAAACATGCCCCAGATTCTGAAGTCTTAATGCATTGCACATTTTACCATAATGAAAACGATCACATTATAAAGAATATACATCACTGTAAGTCACTTTCATTAGACATTATTAGCTCCAAAGTTAAAAAAAATCATTATTGACTAGTATTTAGTTTTAGATTCAAAAATTAATAAACATTATTGCTATACTTTTTTCTGTTTTACATATATATTTAAAGGCCTCCTCTTATATGTTGTTTTTTTCCTCAAATTGATTTCTGTTGTAGACCTTTATATAAGCAGCTTTACAGACCTTTACAAGAGGTAGTATTTCTGATAGACACATGAAAGAAATGCAGTCCATAGGTTCGCAAAGAGTTGGATACAACTGAGCGACTAACACACACATGGAGTGCTGAGTAAGGATAATATGTTACAAAAGCAATGACTGGAGAATGGAGCAACCAACTTTCTACATAAGAAGGCAGACATTATTTTAAGGAAAGTAAATGAAATATCAAGCAAGAATATCAGAAGAAAAAAGACTTGCAAAAGGTAAAAGTAAATAGAAACAAACGAGGCATTATAATGTTTAATACTGTTAATAAATATTAAGCAGAGGGTATAAAAATGAAGGTAATACTGATATGAGAAAATATTTTTATATCTGAAAGCACAGTAAAAAGGAATAATTCAGTGATATGTCAAGGCTGACAGTTTCAAACAATATCAAATAACACTAAATGTTGTCACTGTGTACAAGAAGTGGTTGTAGAATCTCTGAAGGATTTTAATAAATTTTAGATTAATGCTTATCTTCTTGAAAAGGAGAGATTCAAAGTCAGTTGCTAGAAGAAGACAAAACTGAAAAAAACTTCAAAAATACTTTTTACTATGCAGGTACAGGGGCTTCCCTGGTGGATCAGATGGTAAAGAATCTGCCTGCCAATGCAGGGGACAAGGGTTTGATCCCTGGGTCAGGAAGATCCCCTGTAGGAGGGCATGGCAACCAACTCCAGTATTCTTCCCTGGGGAATTCCATGGACAGAGGAGGCTGGCGGGCTACAGTTGGACATAACAGAGCACTGAGCACACATTCAGGCACAGGTAAAGGAAAGAAGGCAGTGTATTAGTATAGAATAGTATAGAATAGTATAGAATAGTATAGTATAGTATAGTATAGTATAGTATAATAAGTATTGTTACTCGCTAAGTCACGTCTGACTCTTTTGTGACCCCACAGACTGTAACCCGCCAGGCTCCTTTGCCCACGGAATTCTCCAGGCAAGAATACTGGAGTGAATAGTGCTGCACGGAACATTGGGGAACATGTGTCTCTTTCAATTCTGGTTTCCCTGGTGTGTACGCCCAGCAGTGGGATTGCTGAGTCATATGGCAGTTCTATGTCCAGTTTTAGGAATCTCACTGGTGGTCAAACACACTGAAGAAACCAGAATTGAAAGAGACACATGTACTCCAAAGCTCATTGTAGCACTGTTTACAATAACTAGGACAAGGAAGCAACCTAGATGTCCATCAGCAGATGGATGGATAAGGAAGTAGTGGTACATGTACACAATGGAATATTACTCAGCTACAAAAAAGAACACATTTGAGTCAGTTCTAATGAGGTGGATGAAACTGGAGCCTATTATACAGAGTGAAGTAATTCAGAAGGAGAAACATCAATACAGTATATTAACATATATATATAGAGAGAGAATTTAGAAAGACGGTAATGACAATCCTATATGCAAGGCAGCAAAAGAGACACAGATGTAAAGAACAGAATTTTGGACTCCATGGGAGAAGGCGAGGGTGGGATGATTTGAGGAAATAGCATTGAAACATGTATATCACCATACGTGAAATAGATGATCAGTGCAAGTTTGATGCATGAAGCAGAGTGCTCAAAGCCAGTGCTCTGGGACAACCTACAGGGATGGGGGGGAGGAAGGTAATTTCAGGCTGTGGGGACACATGTGCACCTGTGGCTGATTCATGTTAATGTAGGGCAAAAACCATCACAATATCGTAAAGTGATTAGCCTCCAATTAAAATAAATAAATTAAAAAAAAGAATATTGGAGTAGCCCTTCCCTTCCTCAGGGGATCTGCCTGACCCAGGGATCAAACCCATGTCTCCTGCATTGGCAGGCTGATTCTTTACCACTGAGATACCAAAGAAGACTAGTACAGTATGTTCTCATTCACTCAGTTGAGTCTGATTCTTTGTAACCCCATGCACTGAAGTCTGCCAGGCTTCTCTGTCCACGGAATTTTCCAGGCAAGAATGCTGGAGTGGGTTGCCATTTCCTACTCTAGGGGATCTTCGAGACGCAGGGACTGAACCCATGTCTCTTGCACCTCCTGCATTGTCAGTGGATTCTTTAACATTGTGCCATCTGGGAAGCCCATGATATAATATATAATAAACATAATGTAGTGAAAATGATTGTTCAAATTTATACAGTACATACTTGGTGATATAGATAATTTGATGTGACACCAGAGTAAAGCAAACAAATAACATACCCTTTTTTAAAATTAGTTAACATGTATATATTTATGGCTTTCTTCTCTGTAATTATGCTACATTTACCTTTAAATTCTATCATGAAAATGGCCTGTAAAATTAATATATTATATATTGTTTCCCACTTAGGATATTACTCTTATGACTCTCCTGTTCCTTGACCCTGCAAAACAGTAAACTTAAAATCACTGTATTCCATCATAGAATTTTCTCCACCTGGAAGCACCCATACAAAGTCTTAAAGTAGCAATTCTCCTCCCAAGATTTCAATGACTGCTGATTTGTTACAGAGGCTGCTAATTTATCTTTGCTTTCTTCCACTGATGTTTAATAATATCTCTATGGGAAGCAATTTCTTCTAATAATAAAAAGTTTTACTCACTGTACTCCACTACTGGGGAATATTAAAAATCTTATTCATTTGAACTAATAATTTCTCTTTCTTTAATATATGTTGGAAAATTAATGAGAACTAGAGTTTTAAATTTTAGAGTCAATGTCCTGTATCTCAGAATAAATTTCCCCAAATTTAATGCACATTATATTGAGAGTCTCAGGTATACTTTAGTTTTCTAAATTTCTCTTCACAAGATCAGCTTCACTTTTAAGACAGGTTTATAGGCTAAGCAGACATACATATCTGAATCTTCAAATGTTTAAGGTAAACTATGCAGTCTATATAAAAATAAGCTTGCATTAGACTTTTTTAAAGCAATACAAAGTGCTAAAATTCTTTTCCATATAGAAAGAAAAGTTACTCTGTTTTTTGAGAGCAGGATCCAGTACTAGTTGTATAATTAAATTTTTCTTTATTTTTTCTTATACTTACTTATCTGTATTTAAATTAATGAATAAATTATGTATAATACATCTACCAAGGCCATCATAAGAAATTAGATCTTTTTGGAGAGAGATGTTTGTCACTTTCACTGGAACTGGAATACAAATTGACTTATCTGCAAGGTGGTAAACAACTACAGATTTTCCAAAATATGAATATAATAGAGATATTATAAATGAGATGCACTTATAATGCATATTACAAATGAGATGTAATTATAAATGCATTTTAGTATAAATAAGATAACCTAATACAAAATCTGAACATACTCATGAATGGTAGCTAAGCAAAATTTTCCACTCTTTTTTATATTGGATTTAAGGGGATGACAGAGGATGAGATGGTTGGATGGCATCACTGACTCAATGGACATGACTTTGAGCAACCTCCAGGGATGGTGACAGATGGGGAAGCCTGGTGTGCTGCAGTCCATGGGGTCGCAAAGAGTCGGACACAACTGAGCGACTGAACAACAACAACACTTTCATATTTATATCAAGAGATTGTTTCAGAAGCATATTGACATCTCACTGGATGTGCAAACATCTCTCAGATATACTACAAACTCTGGCATCTGCTCTATTAGGAAAGGGGTTTAGGACAGATTCATTCACTGCCGTTATCACCAACCACAGAAGCGTACCTAGCACCTTATGGGGACTCAATACGTATTTGCAGAATGAATTTAAAAGTCAATAAGTAGATACTGATTCATCAGCAAATTAAGTGCTACATAGAATTCAATTTTTAAAATTGCATTTTTCTGTGATAAGAACACGTGATGACTGCCCTCAAAGACGTTACCTTACCCTATGGAATAAGCTCTAAAATCTTAAAATCCGTAAACGTGTGTACACATGACCCTGATTTCACTAATAGTTAGCAAGAGTCAGTTGAAAGGTATAATCAAAAGATGAAGCGACACACATCCAGGCCATGGAATATAAACAATTAGAGTTCAGATACCCTCCACGTCCAAGGCCACATTTAATAGAACCTTAAAGCAAGGCCACAACCCTCTAAGTTTGAGTCTCCACTCTACAGGGTATTTATTTCAATAGAGATGGTCTACCTAGCTTGACAAGTTATTCTATTTTCTGCTCACAATTATTTAATCACCATTTTAGCGACTACTTAAGTCTGATACCAAAATAAGGTTCTCATAATTCATTACCTTGTGAAACT
Organism: Okapia johnstoni; assembly: GCA_024291935.2. Classification (NCBI taxonomy): domain Eukaryota; kingdom Metazoa; phylum Chordata; class Mammalia; order Artiodactyla; family Giraffidae; genus Okapia; species Okapia johnstoni. The sequence goes on along the minus strand of CM044321.1, from coordinate 20,103,571 downwards.
CTACCTATCACATAAAATGCAATAAATTCGAAAAACAAATCTGTCAAAACTAAAACTATGGGTCAAAATGTATTTACTAAGATCAGTAAGATATACTTAGGTTCTGCTATATGAAAGTTTATACTCTAATTTGGAAAACAGTTACAATACTAAAAGGTATCATTGTGTGTTGGCATACTTTTCAACTGCCACACATATGTCCTACTTGGGGAGAAACTCTTTTTTTATGAGTCTTAGTGGGAGGCAAGGAGGTTAGACCTCTCTCCTTAGCCCCTTGCTGGCAACAGTGGCTTGAGCTCTTGGCCGAGATTCACTAGATACTTGTATCCAGAACTTTGACACTGAACACCTCCTGAGAACTCACAGAGTGCTTCAAGAGTCAGGCACTGACCCCTGCACAACAACCATTAAGGCAGAGCAGAGAACTGTTCATTGCCAAAGTGGTGATACAGGAAATGTGACCTGAATGCAGAGCAGATTCCAAAAAAATCTTTGGTGAAGTGGATGGTTAAACAAATATTCTTCCCTTGGTTTGGGTACTTTCTGCTGGACTTCTGCCTGCTAAGTCTGAACTTGTCTTAAAGTCAGTCCATTTTTCTAGTGGCAAAGATCACAGGTGATTTTCTCAAACTGATAACAATTATTTGTTTCCCTTAAATGTGTTTCAAAGCATTATTCACTTTCTTAAAGACTTCTTACAGAGTTACATTTTGCTTTTTTGACATCACTCGCTACTAAGACAGAGCCAACTTCATGTAGACCTTCACTTCAGCAACATTTGCTCTCTCCTCCATATGATATTTGGGATTCTTATTTTTATTCTTAACATTTATTTTGTAGGAGATGCTTGTTTTTCCTGGATAAGACTTAATAGTGGTTGATGAATTTTATTACTAATTTCAAAGAACCAACTTTTGGCTTTGCTAATGTTCTTCATTTGCCTGTTTTCCATTCCATTCATTTATTTCCCTTATAATCACTGGAGTTTTTGTGTTTTTCTAAACTCATTAGAGTTGAATGTGTTTTTCTAAAGTATGCACTTAAAGCCACACATTTTCCTTCATATAAACATTTGTTGCATCTCTCAAGTTTTGATAGTTACTGTTTTATTATCTTCTGGTGCTAAGAAGCTTGTATATTTTCACTATACAGGGCTGTCCAATATATATTGTACAAAGATGGTAGTATATCATCAGTACTGCCCAGTATGTTAGTCACTAGCCATATGCAGTTATTGGACACTTGAATGAATGTGTCCAGTGCAACTGAGAAACTGAATACTCATTGTATTTTATTTATGCAGTTCAAAAGGTAACACCTACCTCATTGGACAGCTTGGCCTAAGAGAGATATTGGCATTAGATGGCAGAGGATGGTTATATAACAAAAGTTTTAAAACAGACATTCTTTCATAAGGGTTGTAGGTTTATAGGCTGATGTAAATAACTGAGTAGGGAGGCAAATCTTGATGATCCAAAACAGGGCAAGTCACACAAGTGGTGTCCTGAGAACCAACTGTGAATGCGTATATAATAGACAATGGGAATATTGTGCATCAGATATACTTCTAACATAATTTTAAATTTCTATAAACATCCTAAATATTCATCCAAAGTATCAGGAGATGAAGTGAAATGTGCAGTACATGAGGAGATGTGATGATGGAAGTATTCAGTCTCTTCTATCCCCAACCTCCCCTTCCTTATTATTGAATAAATCTTGTATTACAGAAGTTGTACAATATTTCCAGTTGAAATGCCATAGCCACCCTTATAATAACTTTGGCCAGTGAGAATAAGTATGATTCACTCTCTGTGATCAATGAAACAAGCAATTTCTCCCTGACTTCTTTTCTGTCTTCTTCTCTACAATGAGGAAGAGGAGACTGAAACTCCATCAGGAATCTCCTACAGGCATACCTTGGAGATAATGTGGCTTTGGTTCCAGACCATCACAATAAAGCATATATCACAATAAAGTGAGTCACACAAAAATGTTTCCCAGTCCATACAAAACTTATGTTTATACTATTCTGCAGTGTACTAGTGTACAATACTATTCAAGTGTACAATAATAGCATTTTGTCTAAAACACAAAGTGCATATCTTAATGGAAAACTGTACTTTATTTTTTGTTTTTAGCTAAAAAAATGCTAACCATCAACTGAGACTTCACTGAGTTGTATCTCTTTGTTGGTGGAGGGTACTCTCTTCATATTGATGAGTGCTGACTTGGCATAGTGGAGGATACTGATACAATTTCTTAAAATAAGACAACAATGAATTTTGCCACACTGATTGATTGATTTCTTTTATGAACAATTTCTCTGTAACATGCAATGCTGCTGTTTGATAGCATTTTAGCCACAGTAGAAACTTCAACATTGGAAATTCTGTCCAAACTCATTGATGCTTTGTCAACTAAGTTCAAGAAATATTCTAAATTGCTGATTGTCATTTCAGTGATCTTCACGGTATCTTCACCTGGGTAGATTCCATCTCAAGAAACTGCTTTCTCTGTTCATTTATAAGAACCAACTCCTCATCCATGAAAGTGTTACCATTTCAGTCACATTTTTAGGCTCCATTTCTAATTCTAGTTTTTGCAATTTTCACCACATCTGCAATTACTTCCTCCACTGAAATCTTGGGACTCCTCAAAATAATCCATGAAAGCTGGAATCAGCTTCTTCCGAACTCCTGTTAAGGTTGATATTTTGACCTCTTCCCATGAAACACGAACGTTCTTAATGACATCTAGAATGTTGAATCCTTTCTGAAGATTTTCAATTTACTTTTGCCCAGATCCATCAGAGAAATCACTATCTGTGGCAGTTATAGCCTCAGGAAATGTATTTCTTAGATAAGATGACTTGAAATTTGAAATTACTCCTTGATTCATGGGTTGCAGAACAGATGTTGTGTTAGCAGTAATGAAAACAATATTAATCTTATACATCTCAATCAGACTCTTGGGTGACCAGGTGCATTGTTGATGAGCAGTAATGTTTTGAAAGGAATATTTTTCTGAGCAGTGAATATCAACAGTGGCTTTAACGGGTATCAATGGTGGCCTTAAAATAGTCAACAAACCATGTTCTAAACAGATGTGCTGTTTGTTATCCAGGTTTCATTGCTCCATTTACAGACCATAGAGAGAGTATACTTAGCATAATTGTTAAAGACCCTAGGATTTTGGGAATGGTAAATAAGCTTTGGCTTCAACTTACAAGTCACCAGTTGCATTAGTCCCTAACAGGAGAGTAAGCCTGTCTTTTCAAACGCTGAAGCTAGGCATTGACTCCTTCTCTTTAGCTGTGAAAGTCCTAGATGGCATCTTCTTCCAATATAAGGCTGCTTTGTATACACTGTGAATCTGTACTTCTATGATATGGAGTAACATTTTCCCTCAAATCTCATGAGCCAACCTCTGCTAGCTCATTCAAACCTTTTTTCTGCAGCTTTTCCCCCTCTACCAGCCTTCACAGAATTGGAGAGAGTTACTTTGTTCTGGATTCAGTTTAGTACAATTCAGTCACGCAGTCGTGTCCCAATCTTTGCAACCCCATGAACTGCAGCACGCCAGGCATTCCTGTCCATCAACAACTACCAGAGTCCACCCAAACCCATGTCCATTGAGTCAGTGATGCCATCCAACCATCTCATCCTCTGTCATCCCCTTCTCCTCCCACCCTCAATCTTTCCCAGCATCAAGGTCTTTTCAAATGAGTCAGCTCTTTGCATCAGGTGGCCAAAGTATTGGAGTTTCAGCTTCAACATCAGTCCTTCCAAAGAACACCTAGGACTGATCTCCTTTAGGATGGACTGGTTAGATATCCTTGCAGTCCAAGAGACTATCAAGAGTCTTCTCCAACACCACAGTTCAAAATCATCAATTCTTCACTGCTCAGCTTTCTTTATAGTCCAACTCTCACATCCATACATGGCCACTGGAAAAAATATAGCCTTGACTAGATGGACCTTTGTTGGCAAAGTAATGTCTCTGCTTTTTAATATGCTGTCTAGGTTGGTCATAACTTTCTTTCCAAGGAGTAAGCATCTTTTAATTTCATGCCTGCAATCACCATCTGCAGTGATTTTGGGGCCCCCCAAAATAAAGTCTGACACTGTTTCCACTGTTTCCCCATATATTTCCCATGAAGAGACGGGACCAGATGCCATGATCTTACTTTTCTGAATGTTGAGTTTTAAGCCAACTTTTGCACTCTCCTCTTTCACTTTCATCAAGAGGCTCTTTAGTTCTTCTTCACTTTCTGCCATAAGGGTGGTGTCATCTGCATATCTGAGGTTATTGATATTTCTCCCAGCAATCTTGATTCCAGCTTGTGTTTCTTCCAGCCCAGCATTTCTCATGATGTACTCTGCATAGAAGTTAAATAAGCAAGGTGACACTATACAGCCTTGACATACTCCTTTTCCTATTTGGAACTAGCTTGTTGTTCCATGTGCAGTTCTAATTGTTGCTTCCTGATCTGCATACACGCTTCTCAAGAGACAGGTCAGATGGTCTGGTATTCCCATCTCTTTCAGAATTTTCCACAGTTTATTGTGATCCACACAATCAAAGGGTTTGGCATAGTCAATAAAGCAGAAATAGATGTTTTTCTGGAACTTTCTCTTGCTTTTTTGATGATCCAGCAGATGTTGGCAATTTGATCTCTGGTTCCTCTGCCTTTTCTAAAACCAGCTTGAATATCTGGAAGTTCATAGTTCATGTATTGCTGAAGCCTGGCTTGGAGAATTTTGAGCATTACTTTACTAGTGTGTGAGATGAGTGCAATTGTGCAGTAGTTTGAGCATTCTTTGGCATTGCCTTTCTTTGGGATAGGAATGAATATTGACCTTTTCCAGTTCTTTGGCCACTGCTGAGTTTTCTAAATTTGCTGACATACTGAGTGCAGCACTTTTAAAGCATCATCTTTTAGGATTTGAAATAGCTCAACTGGAATTCCATCACCTCTACTAGCTTTGTTTGTAGTGAATGCGTCCTAAGGTCCACTTGACTTCACATTCCAGTATGTCTGGCTCTAAGTGAGCGAGTTTTAAAATATTGGAAGATTTCAAATTGTTTTGGTTATATGCATTATATGTTGTTACGTATTGTGCAGGAAATCTAGCCAAAATTTTTGTAAACATTTATTGACAAAGTGCTTGAAAAATGATAAAAATTAAATGGTAATAGAAGGAATGTTTTATATGGAATTTTATATATTTCTCTATTTATGTAAATGCAAATACTGTTCACAGTAATCACTTTTCATGATGAATATCAGACAACCAATCAATCAAAACTAAGTGATTACTGAGTGCTTACATTGCTTCCCAATGGTGCTAGTAGTAAAGAACCCAGCTGCCCACGCAGGTTTGGGAAGATCCCATGGCAACCTAATCCAGTATTCTTGCCTGGAGAATCCCATGGACAGAGGAACCTGGTGGGCATACTTTGTGGGGTCACAAAGAAACAAGCAAGAAACAGAGAGCTTGATATGTAGCTTAACAAAAAAACTCAATTCACAGATTACATTTAGTGAATATCATTAACTCCTTAGAGCCATTAGTTTGGTATTAGTCAATAGGTTTTCTCAACTGGTAATTTATTTTCCACTGTGAGTCTTGAGATAACATAAATCTTTGATAGCTAACATATTAACTGAATTTATTAGGCATCTATTGGTCTTCACAGGTGGCACAGTGGTAAAGAATCCGCCTTCCAAATTCACGAGACACAACAGACATGTGTTTGATTCCTGGGTCAGGAAGATCCCCTGGAGGAGGAAATGTCAACCAACTCTAGTATTCTTGTGTGGAAGATTCCATGGATAGAGAGGAGCCTGGTGGGCTATAGTCTCTGGGGTTGCAAAGAGTGGGACACGACTGAGCAACTGAGCACACACACTCACACAAGTAGGCATCTCCTGTGTAGTATGCATGGTACTTAGTGTTTGATTCTTACCAAAAGATAAAAAGCAAGATATTATCTCCATTTTGCTGATGAGACACTGAACCTTAGTGTAGTTACCAATGATTTCAAGTTCACCAAATGGATAAAAGTAAATGGAGGATCTAAATTTCTCCAAATTCATATTTTTCCAATATGAAAATATTGCATAATAATAATATACATAATAAATATATTATGCAGTACTACACTCATGTAGATTCTTGAATTTCTGTCCCAGCCATTCTGCTCTATGATTACATCAAGTAGGGCTAGCAATTCAAAAGCACTGAACTTCACTTTTGATTAATGAAGCTGAGGTGGATTTTATTGGCTATATGTTGTCAACAACACAATTAGAGTTGAGCTATGCTCTTTTCTTCCTTCTACAAGCCAAATGGAGAAAGAAGAAAAAAGAATAAATTTAAGGAAGACATTTTACAAAGATTTTATGATCCCAAATCACATATTTTATGCCTTCACTCCTACAAATACTTCCATTGCCATGGAAACCCATATAACCACAGGGACATCAAGAAAGATTTAGACTGAAATCAAGTCAAGGTACTTGTCTTTTCCTTTGATATCTAGAGATTAACACTTTACCAATACATCTGTCTTTGTGATTTGAAGATCACAAATTACCAAATGTTACACATCCCTAAGGAAGATCACATCAAAGGATGATATTAAATAACGAGATTTCTTAAACAATTATTTGGAGCATCTAGAAAAAAGGAAACCATGGGAATGTAATTATGTAAATTCATGGTGACTTAAAGCAATCTAACGTTTTTATGCATTAAATGGAAAGGTTTTAATCTAAATGGAATGTGTCTCCTTATCATATCCAAGTTGATTTTACCTTCTAATCTTCAATGTCCTTCATTAAGTAAGTAAGTGTTAGTTGCCCAGTCGTGCCCAACTCTGTGAACCCATGGACTGCAGTCCACCAGGCTTTTCTGTCCATGAGATTTTCCAGGCAAGGATACTGGAGTGGGTTGCCATTTCCTTCTCCAGAGGATCTTCCCAACCCAGGGATCGAACCCAGGTTTCCTGCACTGCAGGACGATTCTTTACTGACTGAGCTACAAGGGAAGCCCCAATACTTCATTATCCCTGTTCTAAATAAAAATTTCTTTATTTTTTCACCTTCCTGAATTTTCATTATTTACATTAAAAAAAAAAAAATGTGACTGGCCAAATCGTGAAAGAAACAGAAAGAAGCAGCTCCTATTAATTTGCAAAAGATCAGGTTCCCTCAATCTCAGGTCAGTACAATTATCTAGTAAACTGGCTCTCAACTTTACTTTGAACAGAGATTATTAACCTCTGTGTGATTAATTTGATAATAGGAGATCCATTTAGTTACTTCAGTTAATCTGGATTTCATTCCTCTTCCCAGGATGGCAGGCCAAATGACGGTCTATTATGCGAGCCACATATTACCAGTTTTCACTACCTAGCCTTATTATATATTAACAAATAGAATAACACAATTAAAAGTAAGAGATTGAACTTATTTTTGAAATATAATTAAAGACAAAAAGTTTGTCCAATCCAGACATTCTTTCCACATAGGTAGTCAGTTCAGTTCAGTTGCTCAGTCGTGTCTGACTCATTGTATCCCCATGAATCACAGTACGCCAGGCCTCCCTGTCCATCACCAACTCCCGGAGTTTACCCAAACCCATGTCCATCAAGTCGCTGATGCCATCCAACCATCTCATGCTCTGTCGTCCCCTTCTTCTCCTGCCCCTAATCCTTTACAGCATTAGGGTCTTTTCCAATGAGTCAACTCTGAACAGTATGAAAAGGCAGAAAGATAGGACACTGAAAGATGAACTCCCCAGGTCGGTAGGTGCCCAATATGCTACTGGAGATCAGTGGAGAAATAACTTCAGAAAGAATGATGGGATGGAGCCAAAGTAAAAACAATACCCAGCTGTGGATGTGACTGATGATAGAAGTAAAGTCTGATGCTGTAAAGAGCAATATTGCATAGGAACCTGGAATGTTAGGTCCATGAATCAAGGCAAATTGGAAGTGGTCAAACAGGAAGTGACAAGAGTGAACATTGACATTCTAGGAATCAACGAACTAAGATGTACTGGAATGGGTGAATTTAACTCAGATGACCATTATATCTACTACTGTGGGCAGGAATCCCATAGAAGAAATGGAGTAGCCATCATGGTCACCAAAAGAGTCCAAAATGCAGTACTTGGATGCAATCTCAAAAACGACAGAATGATCTCTCTTCGTTTCCAAGGTAAACCATTCAATATCACGGTAATCCAAATCTATGCCCCGACCAGTAATGCTAAAGAAGCTGAAGTTGAACGGTTCTATGAAGACCTACAAGATCTTTTAGAACTAACACCCAAAAAAGATGTCCTTTTCATTATAGGGGACTGGAATGCAAAAGTAGGAAGTCAGGAAACACCTGGCGTAACAGGCAAATTTGGCCTTGGAGTACAGAATGAAGCAGGGCAAAGGCCAATAATGGAGAATGCACTGGTCATAGCAAACACCCTCTTCCAACAACACAAGAGAAGATTCTACACATGGACATCACCAGATGGTCAACACCAAAATCAGACTGATTATATTCTTTGAAGCCAAAGATGGAGAAGCTCTATACAGTCAGCAAAAACAAGACTGGGAGCAGACTGTGGCTCAGATCATGAACTCCTTATTGCCAAATTCAGACTTAAATTGAAGAAAGTAGGGAAAACCACTAGACCATTCAGTTATGACCTAAATCAAATCCCTTATGATTATACAGTGGAAGAGAGAAATAGATTTAAGGGACTATATCTGATAGACAGAGTGCCTGATGAACTATGGACAGAGGTTCGTGACATTGTACAGGAGATAGGGATCAAGACCATCCCCATGGAAAAGAAATGCAAAAAAAAAAAAAAAAAAAAAAAAAAAAAAAAAACATAGGTAGTAGAGAAAGACAAACTTTTATTACTGAACAAACTGTTGGGAGGGGAAATTTCCCCCTCTGACTTTGGGTTCTTGTGGATAGACTAAAAATAAAATTAATGCAAGACAGAGTAACAGAAGAAAAGAAAACATAATGTTTAATTTCTGTGCACAAAGGTATCATAAAAATGAGACCTAAGCTGTGACCAAAGCAGGAAGGTTTTATTATTTTAGACAAAGAAACAATAAATTTGTAAGCAACTGACAGGGTGAAAAAATTTAGGCTTTATGTGCTTAATTAGCAAGGAATCTAGACAGAGGTTGGGCTTGAGATAGTGTATTAAAGAAGTGGCCAGGTTTGTTAATACAGGTCCTGAATACCTTATTATCTGGCAATAAGGATGTTCTTCTCCCTCCAGATGCAGGGAGAGCACCTTCAGAGGGACAGAGTAGGGTCAGGGTGTCTGTCTTACATGGACTGCTTCTCAAGTAATTTCAATTCAAAGTAATCAAATAGGCCATTATGACATATTTTGGGGTTGTCCTCCTGAGGCTACACAAAGTATTAAAATCAGAATGTGATGAGCATCATAGACAGTTCACCAAGAGATAGGAAAGACAGAAAGAAAGCTCACTTTTTGCAGATTCAAGCATATACATCCCATTACACACACCTTCTCAAGATAATAACCTGTCCTCATCAGATGTACGGACACCATAACTGCTCACACAATATGCATTCCAACTTCACCTGCTTGGGGTGACCATCTGTATTAGCTAAGCAGCTTCATCCAGAGGAAAAGCACATTTCTCAGATCTTGAAGGCAGGAGGTATTTTTGTAACTTGGAGCATAGAGCCAGCCAAGGAAAACAGAAGTGGAAGATGGGGTGAGATCTCCCCTGATTTTTACATTTCAATGAGGTGGTTCTCATATTATTAAGAAAAAAAAAAGTTTGAGTCCTAAAGTTAGTAAAAGGCTGTAAAGTAAAATTCACATTTTATGGCAAGACAAAAATTTAAACATAAAAAATGTATCTGCCTTTAGTGTCCTCACTCCCCTCTACTGCACACTGTATCTGCATTATGCCTGGACCAGATCTCTCCACTGGAAGAAATAACTGCTCAGCCATGAAGAGCAACATTCTTTTAGCCCCAACAAGACAATTCCTTAAAAGATATGGTTACCAAACAGGAAAGTGGGGTGTTGTGACGGATACATTATGCGGTTGGGACTAACATATACACGGTACTTTATATAAAATAAATAACCAGCAAGCATCTACTGTATAGCACAGGGAATTATACTCAATATTTTCTAATAACATATAGTCAAAAATAATCTGAAAAGGGATAAATACTAATATATACATTAATATATATAACTAATATAAATATATATATAATTTATATATAAAACTGAATCACTCTGCTGGACACCTGAAACTAACACAGTATTGTAAATCAACTATACTTCAGATGAGATCAGGTGTGTTCAGGGTGGTATGGCTGTAGACTCAACTATACTTTGATAAAAAATAAAATAATAAAAAATAAAGCAAGAAAAAGAACAGCTATTTCTGAGTCATTCAAACTTTATTATAAAATAGACTTTGTACTAGATGATTTTGCCTAACTGTAGACTAATATAAATGTCCTGGGCATGTACAAAGTAGGTGAGGCTAAGCCACAATGTTCAGAAAGTAAGAGGTATTAAACACATTTTTGACATGCTATTTTCAACTTATGATGTGCTTATTGGAATGCAATTTCATCATAAGTCAACAAAGATCTGTAACTAAAAATCAATAAATTATTTAAAAAGATAACATTCCTTCTTTATCCTGTAAGGTGTTATGATGACCCACTACTTTGTACTTACAGACCTGGACTTCACAAATTTTGTCATATAATGGACAGCCCTCTTTCTCAAAAGCCTATATAACTGTGCTTTGACCTCTAATCAGAGGAACAGTTCCCAGAGCTTTCTAAGAGGCTTTTCCCAGGTTATAATCTTCAATTTGGCTTGAATAAAATTTTCTATTTTTTTCTTAAATCAACTGATTATTTTTCATTAATAGGTCTTACCTAGTTTTCAAAAGTACACACACACACACATACATTTCAAAGAGAGAACAACTTACAATTTCAAGTTTTCTAAGGCAAATGAGAAAAAGGAGTGAGGGAACTCTTTCAACATAGATAATTAAGTCTCCTATTTTTAAGGTATTCTGGCCATTAATGATTTTATCATTTCTAAGAAATCTAATACTTTTTATCTCTGCTATAGTTTTCCTTTATATATATATACATATATGAAAAAAAATTAGAAGTCAGATTTAATTAATTTTATAGAAAAGATACTCTATTTTTCAAAAAGCTATCATGTTAATCAACTCTATTAAAATATATGCACTTTTAAACTTGAGTTTATTATCACATAATAACAGGATAATGTAAACAGACCCTTGTAGTTCTTTCACTAAAACTTCCTTCCCAAATATCACTAGAAAGCTCTCCTTTGATGTGCATCTGCCCAACATAATTAAAATATAAATAGTATAATTTTTAGAGATTCATTTTCTAATGCATCAATAAACACTGATGATAGTTTTGATCTGACAGAGCAGAAATCTGAATTTCCCATTGAACTGTAACCTGGAAAGAGCAGTCTCTCTGGGTTTTTTCCCTAATAAAAACTGCAGTAATAAAGCTTGCTACTTTGTTATCACCAGAATTACATAAGCTAAACATGTATCTAATGAGGCTTTACCATGTAACAGATTCCTCCTAGGTAAGAGATAGCTGTGACAAAAGAAGTCTCCTTCATGAAGCTCATGTTACTGTAAGATAGACGATATACTTACAAACAATTGCATACACCATAAGTTTATGTGGTGATAAACAGCATTAAGGAAAACATCAGAGAAATAAGATCAGTATGAAGGGATATTAATTTAGGTAATGGACCAGGAAATTCTTACTGAGAAGATAGCATATATCCGAGAAGCAAATGAAGTCAGAGAACCAGCCACAGGAATACATGATTGGAGATGTAAAAAGGAAGTGCAGAAGTTTTAAAACAGGGGTGTATTTGCCATGTCAATGCAATGCATTTAGGAAAGAGTAAGAGATGAAACTGGAGAATTAACTGCAGGCCAGATTATACAGATTTCTGTGATTTTATTAAAATTTTAACCTTATTCTAAATGTGATGATAAGTCATTGGAGGATTTTGATTTTAGAGTTTAAATGTCGTAACTAATATTTCAAAAGGGTGACATGGGTTACTTTATGAAAATTAGACTGACGTTGGGCAGGGAAACTAATGGAGACTATCATCACATCCAGCAAGAAACTGGTGAAGGTGAAACTAGGAACCGTGGTGAAATTGGTGGGTATAGGAAATTATTTTTTGTTTTAGGCCAAACGTATTTTTCCATGAATGAAATAAGCCACATGAAAGAGAAACAAAATTTATTGAAGACTGTGAATTTTGGCCTGAACAAACAAATGCATTTTAGAGTCATTTATTGAGCTAATCTCTCTATTCAAAACTTTATGCCCTTTCTTGTCTTTTTCTTATTCCCTCAGAACTGATGTCTATCAAAGAAAATGGGGGATTAAAACCAAGTAGGACCCTGAGAGGGCTTTATGGGTACAAAAATCCCTCTGTGTCTTCTGGTTATTGATAGAAAAAAAGCCTCTATTCTCCTAGGCCTTGGATCCAAGTTCCAAACAGCAGACTCAAGCAGTTAGTGATTAGACTCAACCAATAGTTTTTCCTGAAGTGATACAGATAACAATCTGATGCATATCTCTGAGTTGTGCTGCAGAAATGAAGAGCCCCATCCAGTGGAGGACAGTGACTACACACTAACCACAAGCACTAGACCCAGACTGGTTGGAACCAGAAGGTTGATGACTGACATTCCTGAAACATCATCCTGTTATTTCACCACCAACCAATCAGAAGAAGGCCCACAAGTTGATCAGCCACCCTATAAACCTGCCCCAACACTGTCTTTAAAAGCCCTTGCCAAGAGGGAGTTCAGGTCTTCTGAGCATGAGCTGTCTTTCCTCCTTGCTTGGCACCTACAAACAAACTTCAACTTTGCTGCAAACACCTGCACTCAAAGTTTGGCTTTCTGCTCTGTAAGCACACAATCTCTTGCTCTGCAACATATATTAAAGCCTCAAATTGTATTAAGATTCCTTTTTCAGTGGGAGCAGCCTTCCCTGAGGAGGTGTGGTAGAGTTCATGGATGGGTCATTTACTACATCTGCAGCCATACACTTCTTTCTTATAAACGTGCAGTCCACTCCCCAACTCCCATTGTGGCTCTAGTATCGACCATATGACTTGGTTTGGGAAACTGGATATTAGAAAAGACACAAGCAGAGGATGAAAAAGCCCTTGCTCACTTTTACTTCTTCTCCATGCTCCTCTGCATTTACCATGAAAATATGTCTAGACTAGTTTTCTTAAAGAAGCGGGACCATGTGAGGCAGAACTAAAGGGTTTACTCAAGGCCCAATGTGAAACTGTGATTTATAATAAGAAATATATATTTGGTCTTTGTCCCATTTCTGACACAGAGCTCCTAAAACCCTTGTGATTTCCTAAGTGGTGAGAACCATACAAGTGTCTTTTGTTATAAACAAGGCGACTTCTGGAAAGCACCTAAGAATGGGGGATGGCTGCCTGGAGAGCCAACCATGTGATTATAGGGTCAGAGCTTTCAGTCCTACCCACTGACCTCTGGGGAGGGAAAGGGTGGGAGGTTGAATCAACTGCCAGTGGTCAATGATTTGATCAATCATACCTATGTAATGAAGTCTCCATTAAAAACAAAACCAAACAAAAGGACTAGGTTCAGAGAGTTTTCAGGCTGGTGAATACATACAAATTTCAGGAGAGTGGAGCACTTGGAAAGGGCATGGGTGCTCTGCACCCTTTCCCCATGCCTTACTCTGTACATCTGTTCCAACTGGCTGTGCCTGAGTTGCATCCTTTTATGATAAACTGGCACTCTAGTAAGCAAAATGGTTCTGTGTTCTCTGAGCTGCTCCAGCAAATTAACTGAACCCAAGAAGGGGGTTGTTGGAACCTCTGTTCTACAACTGATCAGTCAGAAGCACAGGAGATAACTTGGAATTACTATAGGAGTCTGAAATGGTAGGGGTGGAAGGCAGCAGTCTTATAGGACTGGACCCTTAACCTGTGGGATCAGATGCTATTTCCAGATGGATAGTGTCAGAACTGGAGCTTCCCAGGTGGTGCTACTGGTAAAGAACCTGCCTGCCAATGCAGGAGATGGAGACATGGGTTCAATCTGTGGGTCAGGAAGATCCCCTGAAGGAGGGCATGGCAACCCACTCCAATATTCTTGCCTGGAGAATCCCCATGGACAGAGGTGCCTTGTGGGTATAGTTCTTGGGTCACAAAGAGTCAGACACGACTGAAGCGACTGAGCATGCAGGCACGCAGTGTTAGAATTGAGTTATTTGGTGGTGTGGGGGTAAAACCCCCACCACTGGATTTGGACTGCTATTTACTACCACTCTAAGCAGTCATCTCTCAGCCATCTCACATCTCTCGGTTATCTCTCATCTTGCCAGCTGACTAAGACACAGGAACAAGCCCAGATCAGGCTAGCACTAGTGTACAGAAGTGCTCCTTGCAGTCCTACTGAAAAAGCAGCTGGGATATGTGTAAAAAGCACAATGATATACATTTTTGGATGTAACCCTGGCAGCAATCTCTCTTCTCCCTGAAGTAAGCAAGAGGCTTAGCTTAAATGATATCAGGTTAAAGGGCATGTCCAAGATGACACATTTAGTTTGCTTCATATACATTTGTGTCCCCCCCCCAAAAAAAAAACAGTCTGCTATTTCTCCCTTTCCTCTTATTTATCTGTTTCTTACTTTCCTTTTCTTTCTTTTTTCCTCCCTTCCAATTAATAATTAATAACTTGGCCTCCAATTAATAATTAATAATTAATAATTAATAGTACTAAACAAAAATCCCTCCACAATTAAAACTTAAAATCACGGTTGGAATCAACTCTACAATATATTTTACACAAAATGCCCCATGGTATTATGCTTAAACTTAAAAAATGATTAGTGAATGCCCTTAAGTTAACTTATGAAAAGAGAAAAATAATATTTTTGCATGTGTATGTAAATACTTTAAATACATTATTAATGCATTTAAAAACAACCCATCACTTTTGGGAGAAAATAATTAATACAGAGAGTAAATATATTTGGAGGGCAGTTTCATTTAATTGAATTGATACTGAATACATACAGCCATTACATTACTAAGCATGTTAAAAACCTACACTTTACTATGCAAAATAACAGTGTATTTGAATAAGCAAGAACATAAGAAAGACTTTACTTAGGTCTTCCCATTTTGTTTTACATTTTGGGGAACTGAGTCTACTCGGTATACCAAGAAAGAGGTGATTATCTATTTTTTCTTATAAAATATTTATTTTATTTCTTCCTACATGCAAAGATTATATTTAATGAATAAAAGGCAGAAATAAGTGTAGAGCATTTTTCTTGCATTATTTTAAAAATCCAAATTATTTAAATCCATAAATACTAGTTATTTTCTAGGATTTACAGAGGATTTTTTAAAGGTTAATTTACACATACACAGACATATAAAACACATAGACTATACATATATAATATCCTATTATGTGAGAAGAGAGTGCTATTAAACATCACATTCAGCTCTAAATTAACAAAGTATTCTTGGAATGAAAATTTTGTATCCTAAAATTTATTTTATAAATACCACTACCATAAAAAATCCTCTTGAGATAAAAAGTCACTCCTTTCTCAATCAGCCCCTCCTCTCCAGGAGCCATACACATGATATACAGATTAAGTTTTAAATGACTGTGATTACTTGTTTTTGATTTACAATTAAATAAAAAATTTGAGTAAAGATATGCTCTATAGCAATGTATAAACTGCTATTTCTTAGATTTTTCTATGAATGTACAAAATCTGGATATATACCTCGCATGAAGTTTTGTTCTGAAAAGAAGTAATTTGGTAACTACTCCCCACTAGCCTAAGAAAATATGAGGCTTCCTAAAGCACTTTTACTCTGCTGGTTAAAAGAAAATATATAATAACTATAATACAACAGGAACTGTGCTGGGCCCTGGAAGCGTAGAGATGAAATACACAAAACATTCTCCCTGTAGGATGTCACAGCCTCGGGAGGAAAGCAGACAGGCACTCACAGTTATAATGGACAAAAATACATATTATATTTGAAAAACTCAACACGCTGTATAGGAATTCTTCCCACCAAGAGAGATCTTACTAAAGCAATTAGCCACTTGGAACTGAGAGAGAGAGAGAAGGCAGGGCAACATAGAAGTTGGCTTCATTCACCAAGATGTGAACTAAATGCAGGTCAAGACTTTAAATGTGAATTTTGAGAAGGAAAATGACCTAGAACTTTGTCAAAGAATTGTTACTTCATATTATTTTTTATGTGATTAGGTTTACTCATCCACAGAGAGTGCAAAGAACTATAAAGGGTGGAGAAGTAGAATTCTGTTTTCAGTATCTTTAATTAGCTATACTGTGTAAGCCAAACAGAGATATAATGCAAATAATAATAAAGCAATTTATAAAATTTATGTAGAAATAATACCATATTGTGGCTTAGTGATATTATGCACAACTGTTTCATGGACTCATCCAGCTGGAAGAGGGAGAACAATCATTGAATTTAACCACTTCATGCATTATAGATTACTTGAGAAATTAATAATTTGCCCAAGGTCAAGCAATAAGTCTTTTTGGTTTTTAGTTCAATTTGTCCACTTTATGACTCTAATGGGAGCTCAGAGGTAAGAGAGAAGTAATCCTATCTCATCCAGAGGAAAAAAAAAAGGAAGCAAATATTTTTCAGAAGTCTTATTTGGCCTGTAATTTTACTGCCTTCTCCATTATGCTTCAGAGAATCTGACATAGAAGCTTTGAAAGCAGTGAGTTCTGAACACAAAAATAGAATGTCTATGGTTTTATTCATATTTAGGAGCAGCAGTTTGAAGGAAGTGAAGCTGCAGCTGTACTTTTCCACGTTACTTAGCAACTGGTATGAGTCAAGAAAAATCACTGAAACTCACAGGCACTGGTGGGAGTGCGACAAATGGCATTAAAAAAAAAAAAATCCTACGGGGTGGATCTACCTGTCGACTTTCAACATGCTATTGAGCGATAAAATAAGGGTCATTCTTACATTAATGATGTAAATGCAATTTTAAAGGCCAGCAGTGACTGCACAGGGAGGCTCCCACAGGCACAGTGCCTGTCAGATAGATTCCTTGGTCAGATTTATTGAACTGAATTATTAGGCAAGTATTTCTGGCCTGAAACACTGATTCACTTTACAGAAGATAAGTTTGCATGTTTGCATTGACGTATTTTGGGGAGAACTTATTAATAGTGTGTTTATGGTTTGCCAAAATGAAAAATAGGAAATGTTTTTAGATATTTAAGGTGTCTTAAAAATCACCATATCTGAATATGCACAACTAAAATACAAAAGACTTTTAGGTAAGAAGAAATAAAGGCTAAAAAATGAGATATAATATAAAAAATTAAAGAAGGTACAAGAGGAATCATAATGTATGACTTAGTTGATATTTAGAAAAGTATTTTGCTTTCAAAAGTAAGAAATGCTTTCTGAAAACACAGAGGAAGAAATTATTTCCAAATAGAACACTATAATATTTAAAATTTGAGAGCATCACAGATTACATGAAAAAATGCATACTATGAAATAATTTTTAAAATCCTAGAAAGAATATGTTTCAGCCGTTTGTAGGGACCCAAAATATATTGAATTTGTTTATATTGTCACACAGAGAGAGTTTACCTGAAAACATAAATTATAAAAAGTTAAAAGATGCTATTTCAGTAATTATGATCTACAAACATTTTGTATAAATATAACTTGCCAACAACTTAAACTAAGCTTTTTCTTTCTCCAAATGCAAAGCAGATGGGGCATTCCAAAATCAATATCTGAGCTATCCACACCCCTCTTTCATCACTGCCTTCACTTCACCAGATAACAAGCGTTGGCCCCATCTTTTGTTATCTGAACTATAAAAATAGCCTTCTAGTGATAGCACTACTGCTTCCCCTAATATCCTTCAGAAATCTCCAGAAAGAGTCAGAGTGATGTTTATAAGACATATCATATATATATTGGGGCAGATCCGCTGGAGAAGAAAATGGCAACCCACTCCAGTATTCTTGCCTGGAAAATCGCATGGACAGAGGAGCCTTGCAGGCTATAGACCACAGGGTCGCAAAGAATTGGACATGACTGATGGACTTAGCACACACTCATATACATATTATTAGATCAATCACTTCCTTTCGATTGTTTCAAATGTCCTGTATAGCTCTCTAACTTCATCTCATAAACCAATTACTAAGCTTAGCTATTCAGCCTTTTTCTCAGTTTTTATTCTAGAATCACTCAGGATCTGGCTGTAGGTTTAAAATTACCTTTCACTATTATTTTTAATTCCTTCCAACACATGCATTCAGATTTTCCCTACAAATAGCCTCACTTTATCTCAGGGATTATTTTATTTGCTGTTCTCTCTGACTGGTATATTTCCACCCTATATCCCTGAAGATAGGGTCTCAACTCAAATATTTACACTTTAGAGATTTCTCCATCCCTCCAAATGCTAAACAGGTTCTTCTCCTAAATAGCTACTGTATAATATGTTGTTGTTTAGTTGCTCAGGGATTTCCTGGTGGCTCAGACGGTAAAGTGTCTGCTTGCAATGCAGGAGACTTGGGTTCAATCCATGGGTTAGGAAGATCCCCTGGAGAAGGAAATGGCAACCCACTCCAGTACTCTTGCCTAGAAAATTCCATGGATGGAGGAGCCTGGTGGGCTACAGTCCATGGGGCAGCAAAGCATCAGATACGACTGAGCGACTTCACTTTCACTTTCACTTTTTAGTTGTTCAGTCCTGTCCGACTCTTTGCAACCCCATGGACTTTAGCCCACCAAGCTGCTCTGTTTATGGAACTTTCCAGGCAAGAACACTGGAGTAGACTGCCATTTCCTTTTCCAGGGAATCTTCCTGATCCAAGGATCGAACCCATGGCTCCTACACTGGCAGGTGGATTCTTTACCACTGAGCCACCAGTGAAGCCCACTGTATTATATACCACCTTTTAACTTATTTTTGAACATATTGGTGTCATACTAAATTATTTATTTTTACTTGTTTATTGTCCCAATGCCCCTATCAATTTGCAAGGCTCTTGAGAACAGAGTTTTCTTAGGAATGGTTCATTGTTATCAAGAATCTATGAGTTGCACATTTTGCATCAATAAATATTAGATGAATATGTGACTAGTGATTAATACACTCATTGGTAGAGTGAAAATAGACAATAAAGCACAGGACATGATGTGAAATGAAAGAAGTAGACAAAAAAGAATATAAGAACATTTAAATGCTGGCTTTGAAACTGTAGGCACAGAATACCTGTTCTCATGTGCAAAGGAAGGTTTAGGGCTAGGTCCTGATGACTCAGGCTCTTTTCTCCATCGGGGCAAATGCAGAAACCTTGTGTTGAGATGACAGCATCATAACATGTTGGTGGCTTTTGTCAGCTTATATTCACTAAGTGGCCACAGGAGAAAGAAATGAGTTTTGCTTTGTTAAGATGTTAAATATGTGTCCTGAATTCATAAATCTGTGGGCCGACTTTGCAGAGTCAACCCATCCATCTAAATTGCACACAAAATGTTGAGTGTACAGGTATTTCTCTGAGAAGAGTGCTCATAGTTTTGTCAGAACTTCAAAGGGATCCTTCATCTCTTTGTTATCATCATAGCCTCTTGCAAACTCACAAAATAAGCAAACTAAACAAAGGTTAGAACAAAGACAAGACACCTTTGTTTACGCATGTGTAGAAGAATTTCACACAAAGTTAGAATGAATGACATGAAATTAAATTAAAATCCAAGTTGCATTACTCATCTTCAACATCCTCCTAGGGTACATATTTGGTATATTTTATCTTCAGATATGCAGTTGCTACACTCTATCAGCACAGAGTAAAGAGGAACTAAAGAACTTCTTGATGAGGGTGAAAGAAGAGAATTAAAAAGCTGGCTTGAAACTCAACATTAAAAAAAAATTAAGATCATGGTATCTGGTCCCATCACTTCATGACAAATAGATGGGGGAAAAGTGGAAATAGTGACAGATTTAATTTTCTTGGGTTCCAAAATTACTGGGGATGGTGACGGCAGCTATGAAATTAAAAGACACTTGCACCTTGGAGCAAAGGTTTTCCAGTAGTCACGTACAGATAAGAGAGTTGGACCATAAAGAAGGCTGAGCACCAGAGAATTGATCCTTTTGAACTATGTTGCTGCAGAAGACCCTTGAGAGTCCTTGGACTGCAAGGAGATCAAACCAGTCAATCCTAAAGGAAATTAACCCTGAGTATTCACTGGAAGGATTGATGCCGAAGCTGAAACTCCAATACTCTGGTCACCTGATGTGAAGAGCTGAATCACTGGAAAAGACCCTGATTCTAGGAAAGATGAAGACAAAAGAAGGGTGCAGCAGAGGATGAGATGGTTAGATAGCATCACCAACTCAATGGATATGAATTTGAGCGAACTGAGAGATAGTGGAGGACAGAAGAGCCTGGCATGTTGAAGTTCACAGTGTCTCAAAGATTCGGACATGGCTTAGCTACTGAAGAACAACATATTTTATCTGTTTTAGAGAACACCTTCTGCATTTAGTCATTTGCATTCAACATTATGAAGTACTGAGGTTCTGAAATTAATTCATGTGTTTACAAAGAATTTAATACTACTACTCTAATGAAAAAAATCACAGAGGACAGGAATCCTCATGGGCCCAGTATATTCATTTATTTAGAATACTAGAGATAATAGGGGTTGTGACTAAGAGCCTAGTTACCAAAACAGATCAGGAATCCTGGTTAACATATAATTAGGACCTTGAATGAATTACTTTACAGCCCTGTGCTGCAGTTTCCTCATCTGTTGAATTAGCAATGTAACACTGCTTGTTTATAATTATTGTGAGAATTTAGTATAGAGAAGCAGGAGGTGTGGCATATATCAAGTATGAGAGTTCTCATTTTGCATGGTTATCATATGCAAATAACATCAAACCCCAAAACACAGTTCATTTTTCAGTTTCCGTACTGTATTAAGTATTTGCTTAAGTACAATAATATTTAAGTATTAAGTATTTGCACTAAGTATTAATGTATTTGCATTAAGTACAATCTTCACCACTTACTCTTCAGTACACAAATCACTATAGAAACAACAGATGTACATCATGATCAATGACCATCCACACTGCTTCTCTCAAAGCCTGTGGTGATTGGTCCCGGCTCATCTGTTATTCAGTTCACACACAGGAAGCAAAACATTTAGTTGGGTCTCTTCCTCTGGCTGAGAGAAACCATGTGCCATTATAAAAACGGATACTTGAAAGAGGAAACTGGACAACAAAGGGGAAACCAGCAAATAAATGAAAACGAAAAAACACACCGAAATCAGAATCATAATGTAAATGAAGTTTCAGGAAACAGTTATCAATATATATGAGTAAAATGGTTATAAAAAAAAGGATGAAGATATCCCAGAGGAAGCAGGGCTGGCAAAAACCACCATGTTAAAGAAATTCTCAGACACATTTCAGAGCACTGAAAGCAAAAAGGGTGAAATGTTGGAAACTGATCCCAACTTAGAAAGGAAAAGAACAATTTGCCACGGCACAGAAAAGATGCTTACTCTGTCATATATTAAACCACGTAAAGTAAAGCTGATAAGTTTTTCATAAAGAACTAAAACATTGATTCTCAACTTTTCAATGTTTTAAATCACAATCTACTAAATCAATGTTAATTTTACTAATTCTACTTTCCTATAAATATGCAACTTATAGTAAGAGAGTTTTAAGTGTTTTGACAAAAAAAATTTAAAGGTCAGAGAACAACTGTAATATTTCCTGTAGAAGATGATTTGATTTCTTTGTATGATTTCAGCTTATATGGTAATTTTTAGTGTGGCACTGCCATGCAAAGAGCTGCATTATTAAATAAAAATTATCTACAGATAATCAATATAATTTTATTTAATATATCAATCTTATCTGCCTTAGCCATTTTTAAGTTTTATTTTTTCCTAATGTTGGATTTCATCTTGCTTGTGAAGATTTGCAAAAGTACTTTGTTAATTAAAGTACCTAACTTTTTTCTGTTAAAATAGTTAAAAACATATTTCCTTTTCAGATGTTAGCTCATTCTTGAGCTTGAGCATGGCATTTTTTAATGTAGAAATTTAGAAATTTTAATTAATGAAATTGTTTAGCCTTTCCTTTTTGGCTTCTGTACTAGGTATACTAGTTAGATAGTGATTGAGAAATTAACCTTTAAATTTCTTATTTTATTATCTATAGAGATTAATACTTACCTCCCACAGTTATTATGAGAATTAAATGTGTATAAATGTTCTAGCCTTATAACATGCTGTCTCATAGGAAGAATTATATATCAAAGTTATTTCTATTATAAGCAAGTATAAGTGAATCTATTAGACATTGAATTAGAGCTTAAAAATTCCTTAAAAGGCTCACAGACTCCTGGGAGACAGAAGAGTGATGGGGCTTTAAGAGTGGTAAGGGTTAGAACTGAGATAAAAAGCACATGGGACTAAGGGAGCATCCATGATCATGAGCCAACCCATATACCTGGCACCGGACAAGTGAGTCCATAGAAGGTGATAATCGCACTTAAATGAAGTTAAAAAACAAAACAAAACAAAAAAACACTTTTTAAAATTGTGACAATAGGATGTGCAAAGAGAAAATGTGTAAACAAAGAATGCCAAAATTTGGAAAGTACATGTGGTTGAGGATGACAAAGTAAAGTATCTGAATGTTGGAATTAATGCTCCAAAAAAGAAATAAAAGGCTGCATTATACAGTGTCATGTAAATCATTATAGGGACAATTGAAAGATATTGAACAGAGGATGATCATAAACGTATTTTCAATTTAGAAAAATCAACCAGGACATGAAAAGGTTGACTCAAGTAAAAACAAGACACAGCAAACCTAGGATCTCATAAGCAGTTGGAGGAATGATCCACGTTAAAGATAATGGGAATCTGATTGAAGGCAGTAGTAATGGCTATGTGGACTGGAGAGGAATTGGGGAGATAATAAGAAAGTAAACTTACAGACTTGACTGAACTCAAAGGTGAATTCCTAAGAGGAAAAATCTGATTATGGAATTTAGTAGCATCCAATGTTATTAAAATATATGATCCTTTTTAAAGAAAAAAATGATATGACTTTTAAAAGTAGGTTTAGCAGTAACTTATTTCAACTATATGCCACATACTTAACTACAGATAAAGTCATTTTCCTATGAAGATAACCCAGAGGAATTTTTTTTAGAAAAAGTGATGAATTGCATAACAGCACTTTATCTCAAAAGGTTTAAGTTTCTATAACAAAGAAATTCTCAGCTCTTGAGAGCACAGTGTGACATTCTGGGGACATCTGATTCATTTGCATCTCAACGCCCTTTTCATGAGGACCCCCAGGAGGAAGTAGTGTCTGACTTTAGTATGAGGTATAGTATAGTTCTCCTTAGCAATTGTTTTGTTTCTATCTCACGGATGTTGTAAATTTTACAATTAAGAAGCTTTTTAATTTGTAAGTCAGATCTATTTTTGTGTTTTATCTATGGTAAACTTGTGGGTTATTATGACATTTTCCCCCTTTTTTGCAATTCCACTCTGTTCCTAATCCTTTTTTTTTTTTTTTTCTGAAATGGCACTCTTACCTTTTCATTTTTTGCATCCTTGTAAGATAGCTAAAATCATTTTGGGAACAATATGTGACATGCATAACAGATAAAAATCATTCCCATAGCTTGATTCTTTCTGCATTGAGAAAGGTGTTTTCTATCCATTAAAGGTTGAAGAGTCCTTTCTATCCCTTATGTACATTCTGTCAAATCCTCCCATGCAGGATCATCTTCCAGGGAGTTGATGCTTTGGACATAAACTTCACAGAAAAGTACCTGAGGTACACAGTTACTACCTCTATGACTCTGAAAGTTTTATCCAGTTCCTTTCCAAGAAGTATGTTTGAGAAAACAACGGATGCTTTTTGATAAATGTGAAGGAGAACAGCCACTGGAGTTGTTCACCTACTATAGAGACCTACACCCTTCCTCTCTATGTAGTCAGACTCTGGGCTGCCCCCTCTCAGTTAATAAGGCTGAGTTAGAAGTGTGTATTAGAGCAAAAGTCTCATTGATACCACTGTTTTACATTCCCTGTGTATTGCTAAATGCTCCTCACAAAACTACTAAGAATTTCAAATTCACCATGGTATTGTTAGGGGAAGCACACTGATTGAAACCACCCACCCTGGCCAGGCACCATAGTAACCATCTGCATGAGTTGTTTTAGGACAGGAGGTCCTGCTAAGGAACATGGAACTAATAAGCCACCACCAACTGGAAGAGTCAAAAGGAGACACCACATGTCTGACCACCTCCCAGAATCCTTCTCTCTAGCATCCATCTTGGCTGAACAAGGTGTACACCACCAAGAAGGACTCTGAGTCAGAATGATTGGCTAAGGACAACTTGGAAAGTAATCCCATCACCATAAAACCTGAGACTGCAAGCCATGTGGCAGAGCTGTTCTCCTGGGTTCCCTTACCCTACTGTTCTCTACCTGGGTGCCCTTTTCCAATAAAATCTCTTGCTTTGTCAGCACGTGTCTCCTTGGACAATTCTTTTCCGAGTGTGAGACAAGAGCCCGCTCTTGGGGCCCTGAAGGGGGGCCTCCCCCTTCCTATAACAATATGGAATAGTGATTTAATTAAAAAAGTATTTCTGCTTTGATAATTTAGCTGTCTTTAAAAATCACATTCCTTATTTTTGTTTTTTGGCTGCATAGGAGCTAAAAGAGAACATATTTGAAAATGTTTGAAATATAATTGATGGTAACAGAGAAAATCATATAGCTTTGAACTAGAGCGGAAAAATGACAAATCTATTACATGGGATTTTTTTCTCCCTCTCCATCTATAGGTATTTGGTCTTAATATGGATATAATTCACATAAAGATGGCATTGTGATACAATTATTAGGGCTTAAAAGTCTGCTACTAGAAACTGAAACATATATTGTGCATGACAAGAGAGTGACAAGAGAGACTCTCTTAAGAAAATTGTGACATTTTCTTCCAATGTAGTGTCTTTAGGGTAGAAGATGCTCCATTCATATTTTACCTTCTCAGGGTTAAAAAAAAAAACATTGGAAATAAAATAAGTTTGAAATAAATTCTATTCTGTCCTTATTACTAGATCTTGCTAAACTTATTCTCTTAATTAACAATTAAGATCAGTTAAATAAATTATTTCCATTTTTGGCATATTACCTTCTTTAAAGTGCAATTTCTCACATTTTTCTTATAAATGATGAAATGAATGATACATGATGATATATTAATTGGTGTGACATTTAAACGAGCTCCTCTACCACAGGAAAAAAAAAAAGAAAGTAAAAAAGAAAAAATCTCTAAAAATGGGTTCTGATAGAAGGTCATATGGGAAACTAAATGGTCTCTCTTCACCAGAAGTATGAGTTTTCAAGGGATTTGGGTTATTTTTCTTATTTATTAGTATCTAGAGAAAGTAATTGGCAACCCACTCCAGTACTCTTGCCTGGAAAATCCTATGGACAGAGGAGCCTGGTAGGCTGCAGTCCATGGGGTCACTAAGGGTCGGACACGACTGAGCGACTTCACTTTCACTTTTCACTTTCATGCATTGGAGAAGGAAATGGCAACCCACTCCAGTGTTCTTGCCTGGAGAATCCCAGGGACAGAAGAGCCTGGTGGGCTGCCATCTATGGGGTCGCAGAGTCAGACACAACTGAAGTGACTTAGCAGCAGCAGAGAAAGTAATGGATCTTGTAGCCACAGCTTATCTATGTTTGTTAAACTCTGATTTTTTTCTAAAATAATGTTAAGCAAAGTAAATTAAAATAATATGCTTAGAGGCTTTTGAGATATATGTGAGAATTCTAGAATATGATGGCTGAACTTGGTTCCATTCTTTTCTGATTCCAATTCTATGGGACTTCCCTTTTATCATACAACAAATTCTAACAATCTTTGGGCAGCTTGGTGCAGCTGAGGCATGGATAAAACTGGTGAAGAATAACTTCATAAGGGCATTACATGGGTTGGAAAACAAATCATCCAATTAAAAAAAAAAAAAAAGTTTGATCTTTGGACCCCCGGCTGAAGTCAAGGAATATGTATGAATATTTCCCTCATGGTATCTGCTCATTTGAAAAAAAAAAGTACAAATGGCTGTTGAGTTTATGAGTTTAGTCTTTCCTGCTTTGACACTGAAAGAATACAGGGATTTTGGAGAGCAGTGAAGTTTTCTCTGGGGCCTGTTCAGACAGCTTGACAGCCTGTCCTTAAATGCAAGGAGCTAGAGCTGAACTCCATTGTCTTTGTAGTTGCAGGGTTTCCACAGTGAGGGGTACTCTCTTCAACAGACCCAAGTTTCCAGGAGCCCCCCTCCTCAAATAACAGCCCACCAAAAGCACCCTAGTACCAAAGAGAGGGTAATCAGGCAGAGTAATCAGAACATACACTCCGTGAAACCAAAGTATTTAATGAGAGAAGGACTGACTAAAACAAGGGGGAGGGGGGGAAGGAAAAGAAGATGAGATCAGTGAGCAGCACAAAAATCTAAATCTCAAACCAAAACAGAAAACAAAAAAGACACACCGCCACATCCTAGCAATAACCAAATAATAATGAGTACCACCCCCCAATAAAAGCTACTCTGGAGCTTAAAAACCTAATTTTATCTCAGATTTAACTTTGAGAATCAAAGAAGACTTGGCCTCTATTGAGACCCAATTATGAGCTCTAAAAGAAGAATCAGCAAAGGTTTTCTGTCAAGGGACAGATAATAAATATCTTGGCTTTGTGATAGCTTGCAAATAGGATAAGGTTTCAGGGCTTGATTTTAAGCACAAACCCAGAGACAATTTTTCAAATATACTCAATGAGAGAACATTCAGAGCAGCAGAAAATGAGTAAAGATGAAATAAGTAAATTAAAAAAAAAATAAGTATATTGACAACAAATAAGTAAATTACTGACTAGATTAAATACATCCATACTGTGTTCAGATAGTATATGTTGTAATATACACTTTACCCAAAGGAAGGGGTGGTAGCTTTTTTAGTACAGGGAGAAGGCTAAGGAAGGAAGGAGAGACCAGACATGAGAAAAAAATAAAAAATAAAAAAGATATATCAACACCCATGTATAAGAAGAAAACCTCACCTAAGCATGGATTTGTAGTTATAACATTACTGCATAATTTGTATACAGTGTGTTATGTTTACCCTTGCTGTGCTCAAAATATCATTATTTACACAAATGAATCACATGAGGAATGATGCACTTGAATTCCAAGAAGATTGGAAGATGGATGTTGGAGCAAGAAAGGCCTTGGGAATCGCATGAGTCAGTCACCTCATGATACAGTTGAGATTATCATGCAATAGACTGTACAGAATGTGAGCACATCTGCAATATATTAACAGGTAGTGAAAAATAATTTTACCTAGGATTTCTAGAAAACATTTAAAAGAAACCAGTCCCAGCATCATTATGCCAGTTCTATTTGTACCTGACATGCCAGGTTACTCAGGTTTGTCTTTTCCCTGGATCAGCGGGTAGGAATTCACAATCAAAATCAAAACAACAGGAAACACCTGTAAAGGACACGCACGCACTTCGAAGACCCTGAAACCTTCTCTAGTTCTGAGGTAACACACTAGCTGTTGTATCTGCTGACAGTTTCTAAGGGTTCTCTTTGGGGTCCAAGTCTAGTATTTGACATGTTATTTCTATTCTAGCAATTTTGGTTCAGTTCCTTTTCTACATGAAAAAAAAAAAATACTACCCAGCATTCAATAGGATGAGTTTGTTAATGTTTTTAATTTTAAAAATATCTAAAAAAGATTTTCACTGTTGTAGGAATAGCATGCACGTCAACTGGAACAGATTCCGGTTTCTGATGATTTTTATAGAATTCTGGTGCCTTGCATTGTCGTCTCTCTTCAAACACAATGTTAATGTTCATGAATTCAACACAAGCACAGAAAATAAAGTAACTCGGGATGTGACTTTGAAGAATGAGGGCATGTGTGTTTGCGTGTGTGTGTATGTGTACACTTTCACCATGTTGATTTGTACATCTCATTTGGTTTGTTTTTATTGTTTTTTTAATCAGAAATATAAGACCGTTATTCAAAATGATCTCTGACCACACATTTAATAGAAATCAGGCTGTGCTACTACTATTGCTATTCCAGCCTCTAGAAAGAAAAAAAAAAAAAATAATAGACTGGTAAAATCAGTTTTGCTGGAATTTTGATAGCTGGGGAAGCCGTATCGATTGACATCACAAGTGTGATGGGGAAGAAGGTGGTTTAGATTAAAGTAATAACTACAGAATAAAAGGGGTCTGGGGGAAATACAAACATACCAATGGTCTTGATGTTTTTCAGAAATATTTTCTCTGTATTTCTTTGGTTTAAGATCTTTGACGTTTTCCCCAGTTTTCAAAGCTTATTTCATCCCAGGCATTCGGAATGGCAAATGTTAAACTTTTTTCTTTCATAAATATGCATTTGTATTCTGGAATTTCAGTCTTTTGAAGACACAATATTAAATATTCTGATGTGTTTAGGGAAAATTCTTTTCATTGCTTCTTTGTTAATCAAATTAATGTGATTAGCATTTTAAAACAGAATAATAATATAAATATGTCTTCCTTGATAAGTAGGAAAAAAGTACAACAGCGAATGATGACTTAACCAATCTGACTGAATTTTAATTTAAACTCTGCCTCTAGCTAGCCCTTTACATTTGAGAAACTTTTAAAATATCTCTGCTACACAACTTTTTCATCACAAAATGAGGATAATAATATAACTGAAAGCACAGTGCTGCTGCAAAGATAGGATAAGACATGTAAAGACCTTGAAAATGTCCTTTCATAAAGTAAGTGCTCAGTAAATGCTACTATTGTTATTACATGGTAAAAATGTCTCTTTCTTAGAACTTTCAGGGCAAGCAGTAAAATATGAAAAACACTCTTGCTAATCACTTAATTTCACTATTTCAAATATTTATAACTAACGTTCGGTTCCTATGGATCTTTATTCCAGTTAGCCAGAAACAGGCTTTGATACTTCCAGAATAAAGCCAGAGATACAAACAAGGAGAGTCAGATGAAGAGGGCCAAGAGAGGGTTAAGATGTGCAGTTAAAATTTATAGAGTGTACCCAATACTTCCTTAAGTTATTAAGCTGGGTAAGACTTCTCAGAATCACCCACCTTGTGTGTTTCAACCAGTTTAAACTCTCTGCTGCCATCACTCTTAGTTAAAGTTTGAGGTTACCATAGAATTAGTCTTATTCTACCATTGCAACAGAAGTATTTCCTAGAGATAAGAATTCACTCCGTGTTAGACAGGTGGTTGATAGCATTGTGTCCTTGGCCAGTGCAAAGACAGGTTAAGCATATCAAGCTGACATATTCTTTAGATATTGTAATGAACTGAACATTGTCACCCCAGAATTTGAATGTTGAAGCCCTAATACTTTAGAATGTGACTATATTTGGAGACAGAACCTTTAGAAAGATAATTAAGGTTAAATGAGTTCATAATGGTGGGGCCCTGATCCAGTATGACAGTTGTCTTAATAAGAAAAGGAGAGACCAGGGGCAGGCACACACAGAGGAGAGGAGAGACCTCGTGAGGACTGAAGGAAAGTTAAACGGCTCAAAACAGCCTGGAGTTAAAACTCCCCTCCGGGTCCTGGCCGATGGAGGTGGGCTAGAAATCTCTTTTGGGGTTTCAGAGTCATCGCTTCCTGTTTTGGAGGAGGAAGGGCTAGAGGATGGGGTCTCATCTCCGGAAGCTTTCTCTCCGGGACGGTAGGGAGGAGGTTCATCTGCCGTGTCAAAATCGGGGGCTGAAGGTTTAGGGGGGCTTTTGATTTGGATTCTTTTGTAATAGAGTGGGAGAGAGAGCAGAGGAGGATTTGATAGGTAGAACAGTCCTTGCAGAGAGAAGGACAGCTTCTAAGGTCCCAGAAGGCTTGAATATAGGGCACCTCTGACCATTTGCCGTTCTGTTTGAGGAAGTTAGTGAGATCTGATAAAATACTGAAATCTAAAGTCCCGAACTCAGGCTAGTGGTTTGGTTATCTTGTTTGTATCGAGGCCAAATTTGAGTGCAAAGTGACTCGAGTTTATGAACCTTGAGATCAGTCAAGAGTAGAGGTTTGAGGTTTCTTTTTACGCAGGCCAAGGGAGAGTCCTGTGGGACCTATTGGCTTGACCCCATAGCAAATGGCTAGCGACTGTCCGGTCAAGAGAAAAAGTCGTCACTTAATCTTATGACCAGGCAAAGAGAGAGAGAGACTCTGAAGGAGGGAGGGGCGTCCCCCAAGTACCTCCCCAGAGGGCCTTTTGCCCGGAGGGTTCCCCGGGAACCTGGAAAGGACAATAGTCTATGGCGCCCTAGAGCACCATCCGAGCTTACCTGGGCTACTGGGTCAGGAGAGAATCTGTGGTGGATGGAACGAGGTCGAATGGCAAAAGACCTCTGTCCTGGAGTTGGTCAGTCTCGCAGAAAAGAAAGTGTAGAGAAAAGAGGAAGAGAGAGAGAGAGAGAGAGAGAGAGAGAGAGGCCAATATTCCTCGGGTTACGAGGAAAACCAATAAAGCCTTTACACAGGACTTGTACTGCTCATGAAGGCACAGGGCGTCCTCTCAAGGAGGTATTGAAAGCCCAGGCCAGAAAGTGAGCTCAGCAGGCTTCCCCATTCCAAGGAGCTGGCCGTGGAGAACGAGAAGGAACCTCAACCTCCCGGGTTCCAGCACCAAAAAAAAAAAAAAAATGTAGGGAAAGGGAGTTAGAGAAGGTGAGGTTCGGAAAAAGAACGAGACCAGCACTTTACAGGAACAGATCACCTTTAATGAGGCGAGAAGGGGCAGCAGTCAGATTAGTGAGCTGCTGCACTAAAGCAAGAAACAAGTAAGTATACACAGGCATGTATGTGTAAGTCTACCGTCTTAAGGGGGCCTGTTCTTCTCCAAGGTTGTTCGGAGTAGTTATCTCTTGGCTGGGGCAAGGAATTCTGGAGATTGGCCAGAGGCTGGACCAGCTGGGAGCTGGGCGTAATGGACCTTAATGTCCATTTTTTTTCTTCGGGTGAGAGAGTTCTTTGTTTTGCATAGAATGGTAGGGAGGACCCAGAGGGGAGTTTTAACTCCAGGCTATTTTGAGCCATGTAACTTTCCTTCAAGGACAGAATGAGGAAGTGGCTATCTGCAAGCCAGGGAGAGAGGGCTCAGGGGAAACCAAACCTGCCTCCAGAACTGAGAGAGAATAAATTCTCATTGTTTAAGCCACCCAGTTTATTGTATTACTGATGACAGTCCTATAAAACTAATACAGGTATTAAACACATGGGAAAAGACTCTAGGGCATGGGTGAATTACTATTGTGCGATAGTTCCTAGTGTGTAATTGTGGTAACAATAACACAATTGTATCTGATAGGAAGGTATAAGGGGAAATCTACAAATAACAGAACTCTTTTACATTCTATGTAATGTCTCTCCAATTAACAGAGGAGAACTATCCTATGGACTTTGCCTTAACAACTTCTTCCTGAGTCTCTAGGAAAGAGTACAGGTAAAAATACCCTCATCTCTCAGTACTAAGCTATATATACATGAGCTTGGGGCTGTAGGCAAGTGAAATTCTAGGACTGCTTTTTCTGTCTCCAGGCTTCTCTATAAGGGTGGTAAAACCTGGACTGAGCTGAGGCCAAATTCTGCTCTCTATTTAGTTCTAGACAATACTAGGTTAATACCACAAGGGGGCTTGTATTTCAGCTGCCTTGGTCAGACCTGAAGATTCTAGGAGACCAAAGTGCTACTTACTATTAATTCCACAAAATTCTCTACGAAGTGTAGGCTCTTCTCATACTTCCTGTGTATGAGTAGCTGTTTTTCCACAAATCTTGAGACCTAATGCCATCAGGTCTTTTAGTGGCTGATATGTCAGCTCCCACTCATATTAAACCTAATAATGAAAGCCTTTTGAACTTCATATGGTATGGATCCCCCTTCTCTGAGTTTTCCTCTTGGCATATCTTCTTTTCAGTTCTGGTTGAAGGGCCTGGAGATTTTGAATAGTAGATGCATGGGAATGGGACACATAGCTCCCAGATGGGTTGGAATTATAGTTCTTGGATTCCAGGAACTTCAGAACATCTGTACTACCTCAAGTTATACTAAGTCATTACTTAGCAGGATATAGATTACATCATGCATACCAAATGTTGCAACCATCCTCTCTCAAGGAAGAATCTTGCAGTATCTTGATCACTCTCGCCTTTAGTATGGTTATTAAATCCATCTACCTCTGCATCACTTGCTGTGGAACAGGCTTCAGCTTCCTGTTCTTCCTGGGCATGAAAAGACTGAGAATTCTACAGAGTCCTCAATTCTCACAACAACGTTAAGAAGCTATCAGTTTTATCTCCATTTTACACATGAAGAGACTGAGGTATTAACATAAGAACATACTGACTTATTTCAGGTCGCCAGTTGGTTGGTGGAGTTGACATTCAAACATAAGCAGTATAGTTTCCAAGCCCACATCCTTAAGCACCCATCTACTGTCTGTTGATCATTTTGCAAAAATTAATTTATCAGATTTTTTTCAGTCTCCTGTTGAATTCCACAAACTTGTTTATGATTTTAACCCTGCTAAGATTATGTTGGTTAGAAACACTGTAGAGGAATGGTTCGGGGTAGGCAGGTTGTGAATGGTAAAGAATCTGTCCTAACAGGAGGGAAATTTAGCTTTTAATGTAGGATATAATTGGGAACTCCACCTCCTTAAATATTGCTATTGGACATATCAAACACTCAAGTAAGAAACTAATCAGACATCTGATTTAAAGGGAAATAATAACTTTATATATCTGACAAAATGACCATTTAATTGATGATCATCTTTCTTAACTCACCTTGGATCATTTCTTTACACTTAAGCACCTTGTAAAATGCACCAAGGAAGGGAGTACAAGTTCAGTTAACCAATGATCTGAGCCTGGCATCTCCTGCTTAATATTATACTATCACTAACTGTCAGATTTTACCTTTGGATTCCTGAATTTATGAACAGATCTTTTTCTGCACCATTTCTATTTTCAGCTCAGATTCCATGCTTATTGAATCATGAGGAATGTTTAAAGGAGATATTTATGTCTAGCTAATCTGACATTTGACTCTTCCAGGAGTTCTTACTTGCTTCAAAACCTCCTAACCAGTTTCCCTGATTCTACTCTTGATTTCCTCTATCCGTTCTTCTAACGCATACAAAGTGATTCAAAAAATGACACATACGCATATAAGTAAATAAACTAGATCATGTCATTTTCCACTTAAATCCCTTTCATGGCTTTCCTTCACATTTAAAATAAAATTCTAACTCCTCGTTATAGTTTCCAAAGTTCTGCTTTGTTTGGTTAAGGCTACCTCACACGAATTCAAGACACACTATAAAGCTATGTTAATCAAGATACTGTCGTATTGGCAAAAGAATGGACAAGTAGATAGGTGGAACAGAAAATGGAGCCTCTAAATACACCTGCGGAAATATTTCCAACTGATCTTTGACCAGGAAGCAAACACAATTCAATGCAGAAAGGATAGTTTTTTCACTAGATGATGCTGCATATATGT
This sequence comes from Okapia johnstoni, assembly GCA_024291935.2. Classification (NCBI taxonomy): domain Eukaryota; kingdom Metazoa; phylum Chordata; class Mammalia; order Artiodactyla; family Giraffidae; genus Okapia; species Okapia johnstoni. The sequence goes on along the minus strand of CM044321.1, from coordinate 20,069,702 downwards.
ATACATGCAAAACCATAAATATAAACACAGGCATTACATCTCATGACAAAAAAAGTAGATTATAGACATAAATGCAAAACACAAAAAACAAACAAACTTCTAGAAGCTACAGGAAAAAACAAAAATGCCCTCAGATTTAGATACAACACCAGAAGTACTATGAAAAAACAAACAAAAAAAATTTGAACCTCATTGAAATAAAAAAATTTTGCTCTGTGAAAGACATTTTTAAGAGAATGAAAAGACAAGTCACACATTGGGAGAAAATATCTGAAAAAACACATCTGATATAAGGACTGATGAACTATATATAAGGACTCAAAACCTAGAAGGAAAAATATAAACAACTCAATAAATTAAGCAAAATACCAAAGCAAGCATCTTGCCAAAGAAGATATATGGATGACAAAGAAGCAAATGAAAATATATTAAACATTTGAAATCATTAAAGAACAGCAAATTAAAACAGTAATGAGATACCACTACATACCTGTTATTAATAGAATATCTAAAATACAAAACTGATAAAATGCTGGTGAAGACATGGAACAGTGGGAACTCTCATTTTTGCTGGTAAAAATGCAAGATAGTATTCATTTTGCAGGACAGTCTTGTAGTTTCTTAGAAAGTTAAATAGAACCTTAGCATATAGTCCAGCAATAGTATTTTTACCTAAAGGAGCTGAAAATTTACATGCATACAAAAAGCTGTACCAAATGTTTATAGCAGCAGTATTCATAATTGTCATAACTTCAAAGCAGCCAAGATCTCTTTTGGTAGGTAAACAGATAAACTGTGACCCATCTATGAAATGGGATGTTATTCAGTGTTGAAAAAACAGGGAGAAATCTCAAATGTATACTATTAAGCAAAAGAAGTCAATCTGAAAATCCTACACACTATTATTCCAACTGTATGACATTCTGTTTAAGTCAATGGTTGCTAGGGCTTGGATGGAGAGAGAAAGGGATGAATACTGGGTATGTGAGGGATTTTTAGGTTAGTGAAACTATGCTACTATTGTAATGGTGGACATATGACTTTATGCATTTGCCAAGACTCATGGATCTACGCAACAGTAAGTGTGAATCCTTAATACAAACTATGGGCTTTAGTTAATAATAATGTATCAATATTAGTACATCAACTATAACAAATATAATACATAAATGTAAGATATTAATAATGGGGGGATAGAATATAATCTGTGGGGAGAAGAGGAAGTATACATAACTGTTTTCTACTCAGTCTTCCTATAAAACTAAAATTGCTCTAAAAATTCAAGTCTATTAACTACAAATATATGTATGGCTGATTCATTTTGCTGTAAAGTAGAAACTAATTCAACATTCTAAAGCAACCATACTCCAATAAAATTAATTTTAAAAAGGTAAAATATATCTATATGATATATAGCTAAATAATAATGTACCTGATAACTGCCATTGGAGGTCAGAGAAAGAGTATATGAAGGTAACCTTACAGTTACCATAAAGTAACAGAGGTTATGTTACTTTAACTGAATATATGAAATATCTGTCCAGTGATAAAGGTGGGAACTGAGATTTGGATAACATCTTCAAGTTGCTTAGAATGGAGACTGGTAAAAGAAGAGAAAATAGAGCATTCCATATGAGGACAGCAAATACAGCAGAAGCTAGTGGAAAATTATTTGAAATGTTATATAAGCTAGCAAAATGACCACTGAGTTCACTGACTGCTACTATGGTCTGAAGGTTTGTGTCCCCCCAAATTCATATGTTGAAATTTGGTCTGATGTGATGGTATTAGGAACTGGGGCCTTTGGGCTCTGTACTCATGAATGGAATTAGTGCTCTCATATGAGGCTTGCCACAGAGCTTTCTAGCCCTTTTCACCATGTGAAGTTACAAACAGAAGTCTGCAACCTGGAAAAGGGCCTTCACCTAACCAGGCATCTCAGACTTACAGCCTCCAGGAACATGAAATATAAATTTGTCCTTTATAAGCCACTCAGTCTGTAGTGTTTTGTTATAGCAGCCTGAATGGAATAAAACACTTGCCTTTTCAAAACACGACATTAGTGTTTGTCAAGATTTGTTTTCAGAAATGAGATGAGCTTTTTGTCTCCAAAGTACTTGAAGATGGGCTGATGTGTTCATTCAGTTAAACACCAAAGGACAGACGGCAGCCAACTGGTCTAATGGGTGACTGAAACTGGTCCTGAACTGTATCCTATCTCTGGAAACTACAGTCAACCGTGTCACTACAAAGGAACCATTTGACTACCAGCAGAAGGAATGAGTACGTTAAAATAAAAGACTGACAAATTTTTCAGCATGACAGCAGATATTTCTGTTCCCTCTCCCACAATGTCCCAGTCACTAAAACCATGACTCCCAGGGGCACAGTCTCTTAATTTGTATTCTCTGAAACAACCACACCTAGGAACTCTTTCCAATCAGCCCCCACTTAGAGCCCATGGTAATTTATAACCAAGTCACATAAACATTCTCCTTATTAAGAAAAGACATGATAATACTTAGTCAAAAAAGTGACCGCAAAATTCTCAAGCTTAAAAATCAGAAATTTTCTGGCAACTGGATTATTGGTCTTTTAGAGCTAATTCTTGGTCTCCTTGCCCTGCAGTAGATTTAGCCTGGATTCCTTGCCTTCAATTTCCACGCCCTCCAAATCCGCACCACCGCCCCAGCTTTTCTTAGGAGACCACACAGATTTCCTCAGCAGCCCGCACTCAGACTTTTAACATTGTTCTCCTGGGCCAGACACTGATTTGTTCGTTCTTTACAGGGAGGAATATGTGGGGGAAAAAAAAACCAAAAAAAAACCAAAAAAACAAAACAAAAACTAGGTGCATTTATTACCATGACATCATTTAAGCACTCATGCTCCAGACCCAGTGACTAAATGGTGATTAGTTTTTGTAATTCTCATTAAAAACAAACAAACAAACAAAAAAAAAACCCAAAAACTTTGTGAAGGGGGTATTAGTATTACCTTCGCATCCCAGAGGTCAAAAGAAGCACAGAAGGGTTAAATCATTTGACCAGTCCTAATTAGCAAGGAAGGTTTCAAGCCAGGTCGCGTGAGCTGACCGCGCTTTTACCCCTTTGCGCGGATGGTGACGGCCAGCCAGCAGATGAAGGCCTGCGAAGGCGCTGGCACCTGGCTGCCTGGGGAAGAGCATTGAGACCAGGAGCCCTGGAGGGTGGGGCCGCACCTGTCCCCAGGGCCCGCGGCGGGCACGTGCCTGACCGCGTGCCAGACAGTGACCCCGCCGTGTCCCACATGCGCTTGCTGGGGCCTCCACGTGCCGCCAGCCCCTCTTGCGCTCCAGCCTTACGTGCGCCCCAGCCCCATGTGCGCCTGTGCGGGCCGCACGTGCCACCGGTTCGGCTCCACGTGCGCCTGTCCCGGCCTCCACGGTTGCACCACTGGCGGGGGCGGGGCCTTGTCCGAGCCCCACCCGGGGATCCGGTTAATTGGCAGCATAGATAAGAGCACTGACCTCGCAGTGTTGAGAAGATGGCGTTGGGCAGCCATAGCCCTGACCGCTCTGCAGGAGCCGGGGGCCCCTCCGAACCTCTCAGTTCTTCCCAGGACCCGGTGACCCAGTGCAGAAGCCTGCAGGTAGGTGCCTCCGACCCCTCGGAGACTCGGTGGGGATGGGGGAGCTGGAAGGGGCTCCGGCGCGGGACAGGCAGGCAGCCGAGTGCGGGGCGTGCCCTCAGTGAACAGCCGGTTCTGAGACTTCTGGAATCCGGCACAGCCGAGGCCACTTGGTCGGTGATGACGCAGTGTAGGCGGAGGGAGTTCCTTTCTGGCTGGTGGGCTGCTCTCAGCAAAGCTTTTGTTACTTTAAAACTGATATTCATGGTGTCTTTGTGTGCAGTGTGCCGGGCACTCGAATAAGTTTGCGCATCATTTCTTGTGCCAAGTATGCGGATTTCTGAAATTTATAGAGCTCTTGACCCCCGTTTCAGCCTTTAACCTTGGCTTCCTCCCCAACGTGACTAGAGACCCATCGTCATTCTTAGCCACCTTGTTCTCCAGTCTGATAGGATTCTTATGTCAGGTTTTTCTCCCCAGAATCTTCCCGGGAGAGACCTAAGTTCTCTTCACAGTAACTTGGCATCAGATGTTACCTGCACTTCCTCTGGATAAGCGATATTTCAATGTACTGTAGAAGTTTTTGACCTTTTAATATTAACAGGATATTCGGAGAGAAGTTGGTAGAGTTCATCAACCAACTAAATATTATCTTCGGGGACATTTTACCCAGGAGTTTGGTTGCTTCAACTGTGCAAATTAGTGAATTGAGGCAGATGAACTGTTCTAAAAATCTTAGTTCTAGCATATCTATAACTCAGTAAATGGGTGTGATTCATGTGAATGTTAGGATGTCCAGATAACAGTTGACTCTTTTTTTCTTTTAGGTAAATTATGACTCGTCCTCTTTCTGAAGCTACAGTTTGGGGTTATCTAGGAACTGGGTTCTCCATCCAACAAAAGGCTTTAATTTGTAAAATTCCTATCTGTAAAACTGTCTTTTTCAAGGCAATAATGGTAGTGGCTTAGGTCATGTAGTTGCATCCAGTCTTGCACTTGAGTTACTAATTCTTCTTTAAATCTTCAAAATGCTAATAATAAATGGAAAGAAAACCGCTTTTCATTTGTACTGATCTAAGAAAGATCTTAATACTGGCATTACTCTTCTCACACTTGAAAGATTCATATAAGTACTTAATGGCAGAATTCTGAATTTTGCCTTGTTTGGCATTGTGGAATAAGTTTAATTCAATATTTAAGAATTTTCAACTTCTCCAAAGGATAATTGCAAACAGTTGAGAAATCCTCAGGTTTACTGAGTGAAGAAAATTGCCAGACTTCACTTAATGGAGAACATGGCACCTGTTTTCTCTTTAACAGCAGAAGTACGAAATCTGGCTTATGGGCATTTGTGAATAGTATCTTAGATGCTGTTCGTAAGGAAGTATTTGTTCAGAAGTCAAATTGATGGCTCTACAAGGGAGGAGTAGAAATGGGAATTAGTGTATTTGAACCCAAAGAAAAGACTGCTCTCCCCTTCACACCAGGTAGAGTGGGCAGGGAGGGCTCACTATAATTTCTCACTTGCTCTGCTTGCTACATTTGGACTGGCTACCTGCTGGGATTTGTTTAGCCCTCTTCTATATCTGGCTGCTTGTCACAGTCCTAGTGACACAGTAATGAAAGCCAATGTTTCTGAGTTCCTTACTGTGTTAGTTTCCTAGGGCTGCTATAATAAGGTGCCATAAACTTGGTGTCTTAAAAGAACAGATTTGTTGTCTCCCAGTGTTGGCAGCTAGGAATCCGTAATGGAGGAGTCAGCAGGCCTCAGCTACCCGAAGGCTCTAGGGGCGGGTCTTTCCTTGTTTCTTCTTGGCTTCTGATTTGTTCTCAGCAGTCCTTGGTATTCCTTCCATGAAGATGTCATGGCAATCTCTGCCTCTGTCATTTTGCTGCCTTCTTCCTGTCTGTCTGTTCTCTTATAAGGACATCAGTACCCTTAGGTTAGGGATGAGTGTAATGACTTAATTGATTACTTCTGCAAAGATCCTATTTATAGATCATATCACATTTACAGTCACCTAGGTTAGGACTTCACCATATTTTAGGCAGACACGATTCAAGTCAAAACTCTTACTGCTCCTTTTCTGTGTGCTCTGTCAAGTGTATTTGAGGTTTTAATTCCCTTGTTGTAACTCTTTTATACCCCTAAATGGGGCTGTAAAGACCAGGGACATGGTTTATGTAAAACAAAACAAAAAAAAGCCCTGTACAGTGCAGGGAACTCAATTCAGTGTTGTGTGGTGACCCAGGGGGTGGGATGGGAGTGGGGTAGGAGGGACGGCCAAGAGGGAGGGGGTATATGTATACATGTAGTGAATTTGCTTTGTTGTACAACATTGTAAAACAATTACACCTCAATTTTTTAAAAAGTTAAAAAAAAAAAGGTCTTCATTAACCGTCAGCCAGTATTTCAAAGATGCTTGATACTTTTTTTTTTAAACGTCTAAAGTTACAACCAAAATATGTTGTGTTGTTTTGTTATTCCTTTGCATTGTAACTGAATTCTTCTGTTGCCTAGAATCACTTTTTTAAAGAGCTCAAAGTAATCCCATATGCTCTCATTAAGCTGTTTGATCTAAACAGGGGCCAGTACTTTTGTTTATTAGCACTTAATTGTTTTTATAAGTAGAGATTTACTTTACTTATTTTAACCATCTGCAGCCTTTACCTGTTTTCAGAGGCAATCTCAGTCTTCAGCATGAAATCTGATACCACCTAGAAGGAAAAGTAAACTTTGAATTAGCAGAAACAATATTCAATAAATGTGCTGTAATCTTGATCACAGATGAGAGGTTTTTCCATTCAGGGCACCCAGTTTTAACACCCATATCACTTTTTGCTTTTGTTTCATGATTTTCTGCTTACTATCCAATCAATGTGGTTCTTTTGTCTTGACAATTCTGTAATGTTAAAACTTGTTTGGAAAAATTCTTAGAACTCTTCTATCCTAAATTGTTTTAGGACTAAACATATGTTCTGATAGAGTTAGAACCCTATGCTGTGTCACGTCTAGCCTCCAGTGTCCTGATAGTCTTTAGCAGACTGAATACTGTTTAGAGGTGGACGCCACCATCTATTCAGGTCGTAAGAGCAGGTAAAAGGAAAATTAATTTAGTGAGGACTATGCAGATGATGACCCTGCACCTTCTGGGGAAAGAAGAAGCATAGAAATACCTCTCTTAATAAATTAATGTTAGAATGGATTTAGACTATGAAGTTAGTACGTACTGTTTCTTTATATCTCACACCTAGATTTTTACTAATGTTTTACATTAGTATCGTGTGTGTGATAAGTAATGAACCAATATTGAAATATAATTACTAAAGTCCACAACTTATTTAGATTTCCTTAGATTTTACCAAATGTCCATTTTCTGTTCCAGGATCCCATCCATTATACGGCATTGCATTTAGTTGCCATGTTTCTTTAGGTTTCTCTATGCTGGCACAGTCCTATGTTTTTAATTCTACCTCCATTGATTTCTGGTCACTTTTCTGGCCTCTTTGCATATACTATCTCATTTGCTCCTCAGAATAACTGAGAGAAGTAGAATTAGTTCTGTACTGAAACAGAGCAGTTAATTCTGTTCAGTTTGTCCAAGGTTGCATTATTAGAAAATGGTGAGTCCGCAGTTTGAACCCAGGCTCCTGGAACTCCAAAATCCATTCTCTTCTTTGAGTTTTAGCAGTTATTACTCTGTCTGCTGTATTAGCACAGATTTCCATATCTGAACGTAATTTGGTGATTTAAGTCAACCTAAGTTTTCTTAGCTTTAGCACTCTTGGCATTTTCTTTGTGGAGGGGGCTGTTCTCTGCATTGTAAGATGTTTAAAAGCATCCCTTCTCTTCTCTCTTTGCACTAGATGCAGGTAATATACCTGCCTTCTCACGTTCCTCCAGACACATAGTATGACAACCAAAAATGTCTCCACATGTTGCTCTTTTTCCCAGGGGGTTGTGCAATCACATACTGAGAATCAGTGGGTTAACACATCCTTTAAAAATGCTCTAAGTCAATGTGATGATCTGTAACATGTATTGAATAAACTAGGGCACTCTGAGGCAATTTGAGCTTCTAAAAACTGTAAGTACTTTTTAAAGAAATAATGTATAGCTCACTCTTAGTGTTGTGGGAAAACATGGGCTATATGATTTTGTTGTAGTTTAGTCTGAAGTCTGAGAATGAAAATCAAATGGTTACATTTTCATCTAGAGTTTGTTTAGTTACTATGTATGTTTGCCTTACATTGGGGTCCATTTTTATAATGTGTGTATTGTTCTACATTTAAGGATTTTAATATAATCTTATAATTTGATACGGTATGGAATTTTTTTGCCCTTAAGTAGTTTTCACAGCAGGACCATTATCGGTGCTGACTGTGTGGATCATGGTTGATGCTGATTATCCCGTTGTAACTTTTGAGTAAATGTAATTTATTATAGCTTGATGTGTCTGCTTTATGACTGGATTTTTTTAAGGAATTATAATTATTTAGTGTGCACTCTTAGCAAAGATGAGTCTCAGTATCACAAATGTTATCATTTTTTAATAAAAGTATTAAACTTCTGAAACAGTGTTCAACTTTTTTTGTGAGAAAGTGAAGGTGTTATGAAAGTGTTAGTTGCTCAGTGGTGTCTGACTCTTTGCAACCCATGGACTGTAGCCCTGCAGGCTTCTCTGTCCACAGAATTCTCCAGGCAGGAATACCAGTGTGGGTAGCCCCATTCCTTTCCCCAGGGGACCTTCCTAACCCAGGGATGGAACCCGGGTCTCCTGCATTGCAGTCAGATTCTTTACAATCTGAGCCACAAGGGAAGCCCTAAACTTTTTTGGTTGATCTCAAATACGTAAGAAGAATAAATCCCTCCCTGACAGCTGTTTTTTCAAGCAAATAGGAGATTGCTTGAAAATGTTAACTACCTTGGATTTGTTTAATGCCTAAGAGCATGTTAGCATGCTAGTTTAAAACAACTTCTGAGCCTTCTTTTCAGCCTTCTAAAAGCTTATACCTGACAGGGTCAGATTTTTTCCTGTGCTTCATTTCATAGTTATAGGTCTGTCCTGGTCTGTTTGGCATTCAGTGTTCATATATAAATGGAGGGTTGTAAATTTTTGATCTCTAAACCCCTAAGGTTACATATCCAAAACTAACCTTAAATAGTGTTCAACCCTTGAATTGGCAATTGAAGAATCCAACCAACAAAGATTAAATCTCTTTATTCAGAGTTATTTAAACAGGTCACTAGACTCCTTGATTTCTTTCATCATGGTGCTTTTAGAAAATCCTTGACCAGACGTGAATAAGGAAGTATCAAGATGTATGATGATGGTGAACTTTAAAGACTTGTCCAAGTTATATTCAGGGCTTCCCTTATAGCTCAGTTGATAAAGAATCTGCCTGCGATGTGGGAGACCTGGGTTCATTCCCTGGATTGGGAAGATCCCTTGGAGGAGGGCATGGTAGCCCACTCTCGTATTCTTGCCTGGAGAGGAGGTTGGTGGGCTACCCTATGTGGTTGCAAAGATTGAGCAACTAAGCACACATATGCAAATAAGACTTGAGGACAAGCTGAAGCTTAAATTCTGGTTGTTAGACTTCACAAAATGTTCACTGTATCCTTCTCTAGTCTCTTGAATCCTGTCTAAGAATAAAAATAGCCCATTCTACTGGGCTAATGGTCTGCTATACCAATATTCATTTCAACTCTTATTTTAACTTGAATGAAAAATATGTAGTTTTCATTCGGCATGCAGTGAATATCATTTGGCAAAGTCAGCCTTAAAAACAGGTCCACCTGATGTAGGTTTTGGGATGTTTACTTGTCAAGACCAGTGCCTATTGTGTGTTAAATTACTTGTCTGAACCTGATCTAGTTTGTGTCTGTGGGTGATTAATGCTTGAGGGGAAGGTGATAATGCTGGAGATGCTGTGCTGAATCATGCCTGGAGGAATCAGGAAACAGTGTGTGGTTCCCAGGTGCATATTATCCTCTTCTAACCTGTTCATTTTTTTATATGATCTTACTCCATCTGCAAAAAATCTTTGATTTCCCATGTTCAAGCAGTGGGCTAATATGGGCGAACTCACTCTTTACCTCTTAATTACCCTAGGAAGATTATCCTTTTCGATGTTACTGAAGCTTATATTTCCTGTCTCTTCACCACTTTTATCCTCTTCAGTTGTCTTATTGATCTCAAGTTAATAAATGACTCAGCCCTACATTTTAGAATTTGTAGGCTAACCTACTTACAGCCCAACTATTTTATGTTTTATCTTGAATCCCTAGTCCAGAAGTCTGTTTAACTGAGATTTAAAATGCAGTCTGATTTGTGCAAGTTTGACTCTTGAGTGAATTACTTTCCTGTATTACCTCTTACATTTCTGTACTATGTGTAGCATTTATCATAGAAATTTATTATACCCTACTGTATTTTAGGAAAAGTGACTGATAAATGTATTATGGTAATTTTGCTAAAGATCTGCAAGTCTTCTTTTTCCCCCCAGTCTAATGTCTGTGGCTCTCTCAAAGCCATCTCACTTAATCTAAGTCTCTAATGAAATATTAACACTAAAATTGTTTTGTAATTTATTTTTAATGTTTAAGTGTTTTGAAAAGGCATAAATTTACTAGCAGTGTAACTGAGGTGCTATGGACTGAATATTAGTGACCCCACAAAATTAATATGTTGAAGTCCTAGTCCCCATGTAGCTGTATTCAGAGATGGGATCTCCAAAAAAGTAACTAAGGTTTAATAAGGTCATAGGGTAGAACCTTGATTCACCGAATTAGTGTTCTTAGGGAAAGAGACACTGGAGAGCTCTCTCTGCTCACCAACATGAACATACTCTCCCCCAACCCCCGGAAATAAAAAGGCCATGTGAAGGCATATTGAGAAGGCAGACTTCTTTAAGCCAAGAAGAGAGTTTTCACCAAGAACCAAACTGGTCAGAACCTGAATCCAGCACTTGTAGCCTCCAGAACTAGAACACATTTCTATTATCTCAGCCACCCAATCTTGAGTTGTTTTTGTTGTTAGAAGAGCCTGACCAGAACAATACATGAAGGCAAGTTGGCTGAACTTGGCTTTGATTTCCTCAAATTAAGATTTAGTTACTATTTCACAGGAGTTAATTAGGATGAAAAGAGAAGGAAGAGACTTATCACATTGAAGTACTCAAATAATAATAAAAAATGAAGATTTTGAAAAGAAAAGAGTAGATATGGCATTCACTGGGCTTCCCTCATAACTCAGTTGGTAAAGAATCCGTCTGCAATGTGGGAGACCTGGGTTGGGAAGATCCCCTGGAGAATTCCATGACTGTAAGACCATGGTGTCTACCTGAGCAAATTCTCTCTCATGGCATATTCTGTATTTTAGAAAGTAAAGTGTTGCCTGGACATTGAATTCCATGTGACCTGGGCTTATTTTGAGATTCCATCAAAAGCCTGCTTCTGGCTCTTGCCAGTAGAGATTAAATCATTAGGTAGTCCAGGACATGAAACTGCTTGAGCAAATTTGCCTCTCTCAAGTCTCTAAGAGTTTTGAAAATTAAAAACAATTGCTGATTGTTTCAAACTAAGAAAATATTAATTCACCCTTTTTTGATAAATCTCTTTAGTATTTTAGAAAGTAAAACTATGTGTTGCTGTGAGAACTCATTTATATTTGATGACAGATGTTTGAAAACTTATGAAGGTAGTACTGCTGCTTTCATTTTTACACATGGGTTCTAGAGATTCCATTCAAAAGCAGGCCCCAAAATTAGCACCGCTGACTTCAGAGGCTTGCTGAAAAGTGTAACAAAAAGAGCAAGACTGGTCATGACTGACTCAGTTCCATTGACTTACTAAAAACCATGAGGTCCATCTTGGTTCTCCCTTATAGTTTTTTGTTGTTGTTCAGTCTCCGTGTTGTGTCTGACTCTTTGTGACCCCGTGGACTGCAGCACACCAGGCTTCTCTGTCCCTCACCATCTCCTGGAGTTTGCCCAAGTTCATGTCCAGTGAATCAGTGTTATCATTCATCCATCTCATCCTCTGTCGCCCTCTTCTCCTTTTGCCTTCAATCTTTTCCAGCATCAGGGTCTTTTCCAGTGAGTCAGCTGTTCTCATCAGGTGGCCAAAGTATTGAAGCTTCAGCATCAGTTCTTCCAAAGAGTATTCAGGATTGATTTCCTTTAACATTGACTGGTTTGATCTTCTTGCTTTCTAAGGGACTCTCAAATGAGTTTTCTCCAGCACCATAGTTCAAAAGCACCGATTCCTCAGTGCTCTGCCTTCTTTATTGTCCAGCTTTCTTACAGTTTTACTAAATATCAATTAATGCAGTCTATAGGAAAACATTGGAACCTTTTTTTCTTTTACAGTTGACTAAAATCTTCATTTCTGGGCCCACCTTACCTTTGCAATAGGTCTTAAGTTCCTATTAAGAAATGAAATGGTTTATTTGCACTGTTTAAAAAGTGCTTATAAGCCAGTATAATTTGTTGTTTTACTTGCTAAGTCATGTCTGACTCTTTTGCGACCCCATGGACTGTAGCTCTCCAGGCTCCTCTGTCCATGGGATCATCCAGGCAAGAATTCTGTCGTTTGTTGCCATTTCCTTCTCCAGGGGATCTTCCCAACCCAGGGATTGAACCTGCATCTCCTACGTTGGATGGCGGATTCTTTACCACTGAGCCACCAGGAAAGCCCTGAAGCCTGCATAATAGGAAGCTTAAAATATTAATATCAGTCCATTCCTGAAAATATTTTTAAATACATATCTAAAAGACATAGATACAGCTGGTTATATAGACCAGTGGTCCCCAACCTTTCTGGCAATAGAAACTGGTTTCTGGAAGACAGTTTTTCCACAGACCAGGGCAGATGTGTGTGATAGGAGCAGCAGTAAATACAGATGAAGCTTTGCTTGCTTAACCGGATCCTAACTGGGGGTTGGGGAACCCTGATGCATACCATGAGGACCAGTCTCACTACCACCTCTTATAAAATTTGTAACTTTCGTTTAACCTGAGTCTGTTTTCTCTTTCTCAAATAGAGATGATGCTTACCTCTTAGGGTTGCTGTGATATGAGAATTTTTGAAAGGAGTGAATATAACTGATAACTGCTCTAAGTCCTACCTGAACTCTCCCAACACTTGCCACAAACCCCAGCTCCACTTCCTGTTACTTCGCTCCTCTTCTCTCACTTGCTTGTGCCACTCAGGCCGAGCTGACCCCACTCCTGTTCTAGTAGAGTGCACGCCCACTCAGCCTCTCTTCTCTCTGCTCTTTCCCGAGACAGCTGCACAACTGGCTTCCTTCTTTTCTCAGGTTAAAAGGTGTTGTCACCTTCTCAGAGAGGTGACGTCTCACCTAAAATATCATTATCTTCCTTACTCTGCTCTATTTTTCTTCTCAGCACTGATTTCATACATTTATGATTTATCTACGTTACTCCACAAAGTATGAATCCTTGGGACAGAGACTTGTTCACTGCCGTATCATGGTGCATAGAACATCATTTGATTTGTAGTAGGTAGTATTTATAAAACAAATTTATATTAAATCTTTAGAAAAGGCAAACTATCTGCATTTGAAGATAGTAGATTCACAAGAATATCATAGCAAGACAATTAGACTAAGAACAAATATATTTTCCTCCAAGGTTAGTATATAAGATTATTTTGGAAGATATTGACAAGATTTTTTTCCTACCTTTTATGAAACACTGACTGACTTTGTTATTTTTTAAACAGTAAATTAGGCCAGGTTGTATATTGTCACCCTGCGTATTTAACTTATATGCAGAGTACATCATGCAAAATGCTGGGCTGGATGAAGCACAAACTGGAATCAAGATTGCTGGGAGAAATATCAATAACCTCAGATATTCAGATGACACCACCCTTTAATGGCAGTAAGCAAAGATGAACTAAAGAACCTCTTGATGAAAGTGAAAGTGAGAGAGTGAAAAAGCTGGATTAAAACTCAACATTCAGAAAACTAAGATCATGGCATCCAGCCCCATCACTTCATGGCAAATCAATGGGGAAACAATGGAAACAGTGACAGACTTTATTTTGGGGGGCTCCAAAATCACTGCAGATGGTGACTGTAGCCATGAAATTAAAAGACACTTTTTGGAAGAGAAGCTATGACCAACCTAGACAGCACGTTAAAAAGCAGAGACGTTACTTTACCAACAAAGGTCCATCTAGTCAAAACTATGGTTTTTCCCGTAGTCATGTGTGGATGTGAGAGTTGGACTATAAAGAAAGCTGAGCGCCAAATAATTGTTGCTTTGAACAGTGGTGTTGGAGAAGACTCTTGAGAGTCCCTTGGACTGCAAGGAGATCAAACCAGTCAATCCGAAAGGAAATCAGTCCTGAATATTCATTGGAAGTACTGATGCTGAAGCTGAAACTCCAATAATTTGGCCACCTAATGTGAAGAATTGACTCATTGGAAAACACTGTGATGCTGGGAAAGATTGAAGGCAGAAGGAGAAGGGGACAACAGAGGATGAGATGGTTGGATGGCATCACTGATGTGATGGGCATGAGTTTGAGTAGGCTCTGGGAATTGGTGATGGACAGGGAAGCCTGACATGCTGTAATCCATGGGGTTGCAAAGAGTCAGACACACCTGAGAGAGTGAACTGAACTGGAACAGAAAAATAGGCCAAAATCTGAATTCATGGAAAATATTTTATAAAAACAGTTAACTTCTGTTAACTTTACTAGTTATATCCTTTGGCCCTTTTTGTTCATATATTTTGCAAAGAATTAACAATCCTTGCTTCAAGTTACATTTACAGTTTACAAACAGTTGATATTAAAGACTGTATAAAAGGAGCAAGGTAAAGAGAGAAGGTAAAGACGGTAAAGGTGGGAGCCAGAATGCAGTGTACTTCATGCAACATACTAAGGGGTTTTGGACTTGATCCTATAAGTGTTGAGGCCAGAAAAAGATTTTAAGCATGAAATTTTCTTTAAAAAATCATCCCAGCAACTTCATGGAAATACTATTGGGGAAAGTCAGAGTCTGCTGCATTACTGCAGTTTATAGAAGATGAGGGTTGAACTAATCAACATAATTGGACTATAATTGGAAACTTATTTCATAATAATTTAAATCATATTTTTAGAATGAAATGTAACAAATTTTATAATTACCTAAATATTACTATACAGAATCAAAATTTGTGCTGTAAGTTACCTTAAAAATCATCTAACCATGTCTTATGCACTTGATAAAGCTGATGGCCAGAGACATGCAGCGACCTAGTCAAGATAACACCTCTGGGTCATGGCAGACTTACAGTTCTATTACAGTGGATTTGTATTAATGAAATAAAGTTACAGTTTAGAAAGTTAACCATTTATTTCTTGAAACCTAGCATTTTTTTCTGAAGCTACCCAGATGGCATTTTACTAGAAATTGTGTTTAATATATAATTATCTTGGAACTTGTTCCTTCTATTCTTTTGTAGCCAAAATGAGATAATAGATGTTACAGACAGCTTTGAAATAAGCAACATCTTGTTGAAAAAATGATGGTCTACAACTTGATTTTGGACTATAGCTCTGGCTGTGACCTGAGCAAATAAATTAGTTTGATTCTACATTCTGAATTTTAAAGAGGAGATTTTGATGTATTTTTCACAAATTGAATAGCTTTTGTTTATAGCTTAAAAAAACATTGAACTTATCATTGATACTTTAACTCAGTTACACATTATAAAGCTTTACACAGATAAGTGTGTAGGTATTTTAGCTGATTGCAGACATGAAATAGTTAGTAAATTAGATACTGTATTTTATTTTTTCTTTGCTTTTATTAAAAAAAAATAACTGTTCAGTAGGGAAGATGAGTACCTTTCTATGTATGTGTATTAGTCACTCAGCCATGTCCGACTCTCTGTGACCTCATAGACTGCAGCCCGCCAGGCTCCTCTGTCCATGGAATTCTCCAGGCGAGATATACTGGAGTGGGTTGCCATTCCCTTCTCCGATGCAAATTTTAGTAGTAGTAGTTGAGTCACTAAAGTTGTGTCCGCCTCTTGCGACCCCACAGACTGCAGCCTGCCAGTTTCCCCATCCACGAGACTCTACAGGCAAGAACACGAGTGGGTTGCCACCTCCTTCTCTTTCTGTAGCTGTTGACTTCTTGGAACACCTCTTCTACCAGATGGTATTGGACATGAGCAGACTTTTACAAAAGCAACCAGATAGAACTAACTTGGTGAAATAACTCCTGTTTGATGCTTTAGCAAATATTAAAATATTAGGCAACCTCTGTCAGATCACTTAACTAAAGTTCATAATGCAATTTCAGAGCTCTTATGTAAGTTCTTACTGGATAATAGAGCTTGTGTTTTGGGGAAATAGGAAAATGTTGTTTCAAAATTAATCAAAAATTGGATTAATCTTTCAAATAATATCAAATCAAATATGCAGTTGTTTTGCTCCTTGAATCTTTCTCAGGATCTACAGATCTTTACTCTCCTCTCATTTATTTTATTGTGGTTTGGAAACCCATTGGTTGTCCTTGAGTTTATCATGGTGTAGATTTTACTGATTGCAAGCCCCTTTATCAAATGTTCCTCTGTGTCCTATATCTATTGTAAATTGGTCATTAAAGGCCTAAGTCTTTAAACTTTTACTGTAAGAATTGCCAAAGTTTAGAATTGGACATCCAGTGATACCCTAAATGCCTTGTACTAACTCTCCTGTTTTTACTAGATCTATCAGTCATGTTGAGGTCTACATCTTTCTGGGTTGCCTTCTAGGGGAATCTCCCCTGCTCATCTGAGTGGAGACTAGGTGACTTGTGAGTGCTTCCACTGCCCTAGCTGAGTAGCTAGTGCTGAGCACCTGAGCCAAGAGCAGCCTACCTGTAGGCTAGTGAGACTGACCTAGCACAGAATCGACTTGGCCGATCAAAATATGTACGGCAATGGCAACTGAGTTGCTAGAGAAAGCAGTATGTAGTATAGAGAGGAGTGAAGGAGGCTTCAACAAGAAGCAGCTGTGATGAGGGAGATCCTGTGTGGCCTAGGGTGGTGACAGTAAAAGCTGAGTTTTAAGGAAGCTGCCAACTCTTCCTTCCAAGCCCTATGTAGTAGTTTTTGTTGTTGTTCGTTCTTTATTTTTTCTTTTTCGTTTTTTCCTGAAGCAACTTGAGTCTATAATCCAGGTGGCCGTAGATCAAACTGCAGTGTGTCAGTGTTTAAGATCCACCAAATGCAGATAAACCATTCCAAATCAAAAGGAGTATTGTCACAATATTCTCTCAACAGATGAAAGCTTTATACTGATCCCTCAGGGAAGGTAGGGGACTTTCACAGGAGGTAGAAAGTGTGGATTAAAACTCAGATGTGGTTCTAGCCTAGATCACATTAGAATCACGTTACTTGGCATCAGATCCAGAGATCTCACATGGTAGTGTTAGAACCTAGTCCCCTAGTTCAGTTCAGTCGCTCAGTCATGTCCGTCTTCTTGTGACCCCATGGACTGCAGCACACTCAACTTCCCTGTTCATCACCAACTCCCAGAGCTTGCTCGAACTCATGTCCATTGAGTCGATGATGCCATCCAGCCATCTCATCCTCTGTGGTCCCCTTTTCCTCCTGCCTTCAATCTTTCCCAGCATCAGGGTCTTTTCAAATGAGTCAGCTCTTCTCATCAGGTGGCCAAGGTATCTATCAGAGCTTCAGCTTCAGTCCTTCCAGTGAATATTCAGGGCTGATTTCCTTTAGGATTGACTGGTTTGATCTCCTTGCAGCCCAAGGGATTCTCAGGAGTCTTCTCCAACACCACAGTGCAAAAGTATCAATTCTTCAGCACTCAGATTTCTTTATGGTCCAATTCTCACATCCATACACAACTCCTGGAAAAACCATAGCCTTGATTAGATCTACCTTTGTTGGCAAAGTAATGCCTCTGCTTTTAAATATGCTGTCTAGGTTGTCTTAGCTTTTCTTCCAAGGAGCAAGCATCTTATAATTTCATGACTGCAGTCACAATCTGCAGTGATTTTGAAGCCTAAGGAAATAAAGTCTGTCACTGTTTTCATTGTTTTCCCATCTATTTGTCATGAAGTGATGGGGCTCCCAGAAGGCCCCAAAATATCTGGTTGAGGACTGCTGATCTAGAGATACTATGGTACTTAAGTTTGGACACAAAGTGACAACTTGTGAATCTTAATTCTAGTTAGTTAATATCTTTTATTTTTTTTAAGTTAATATCTTAAGGATTCTTTTTCTCCTAAAGTGGATCACCATCTGGTAACTTATTTTTTAAATATATAAATACTTAATTTAATGTGCTAATTAGTAAATGGTTTGAAAGTACTGAATTGCACTCAGTCTTCAGTGTTTTAAGGATCAGTGCCTAGATGTGATCTATGTAGAAGTAATGTTTGACACTATCTTTTATTCTAGTTAATTTTTAACAAGTTTTCTAAACTAGGTGTTAGATTCATTATGTAATGTGAACTTTATGTTATTAAAGCATTTTATAAGTAAAAGTTTAGAATTTTAATGCTTCGAGCACAGCAATAACCACCATATAATTTTACTATAAAATTGTTTTTATGTATATATCAGTGTTTGTATGTGTTCTTGGGAAATGGTTGAAAGGGAGGGAGAAAGAAGTAGAAGACCCATGTTGCTTGATGATATGTATATATCCATGTATACCTGGCTTTTGTTCCCTAGTAGATACTGAACATCAAATATATTTAAATGTTTATAACTGCCTAGTATTTAAATAGAGCATATGCTTGTATTTTTATTAGTATTGAAACTATTGCCAATTTTCTTTATCATCTTTTAGATACTTGTTATAAATTGTGAACCACTACTTCCCATAAATTTCTGGAACTAGTACTTAAACTATGCATATTTAAGGTTCTTGATGTATGTTTTCTCTTGTGTTTATTAACAGTTATTCTGGAGAGTCTAAAAGAATATATATTTGAATATATAAAAGGATAGTACATATAGCTTAGAGTAGACTATTCAGTATGTCCATTTATTAAATAACCAGGAAAATTTCTCACTTAGGAATCAATACACTCAAACTAGAGACTTTTTAGAAGTAGTAGTTGATAGACAATGCTCTGATTTCCCAGTTTATTTTTAGATCTAACCAAAGGATTCCAAAACTCTCTAGTAGCTTGTCATTCTTGTATATTTCTCCTTCATAATGTTTTCATCAGTTCTTTAAATAGATTCTGAATATTTTTCAGCAAATTTTTATTACCTACTTTCTATTGACATTAAATTGACTATTTATTGAATATTTATTACAGTTCTTTTGCATTAGAAAAGGTATTGCTGCTTGTAAATTTTACAAATACACTATTGCCTGTCTTAATCCACTGTTTCCTTTATGTTTTATGTATGTAAAATATTATCTGCAGCTAATTTGCCTTTTCACCCTAGTATCTTTTTGCATAATTATTTGTAATGCTGTGTTATTCTTTCTCTGTATCACTGTATTAAATCAGAAAAATAACAGAACACATCCTATTATCCTTGAAGCTAAGAGTTATGCTTCTGGTCTTCAACCTGTTGTTTAAAGGTGAATATTTGTGAATATGTGTACACTTTCAACTATCTGTGTGAAAAGAATACTTTTCATATTGAATATGAAAAAGTGCTTTGAGGTGATGCCAACCAGGTTTGAAACATGAAATGGTTCTAAAACTCAATTTTTCACAAAATTATCTTGGTCTCACTTTTTAAATCATGATGTCAGTTGATCATTGGGTCATACTGATCAGACAGATATATGCCACAATAGCCTTTTTCTTTGAGATTTTAAATCTGCACTCTGGAATCTCCCCTTATGAATATTTGCCAGACTGCCATTTTAGTCCTTGACATTGATCACCTGTATATACCGAAATTAAAAACTTCTCAAAGTACGTAAAACACTGATTTTTCATCAGTAAAAGCACCAAGTCAAGCAATAATTTTTAACTTATGCTGGTTTATGTGGCATGTAGATAAAAACTAATTAGTTGTTTTGTGTTGAATTTATTGGTTTGAATTACAAATACATATTAACACATCGGTTTGTAGAAATTGGGCATACATAGGAGACTTGCCATAATACCAGTGTTGTAGTCTGTTGAGCTTTTCATTGCTGGGAGTCATTTTTGTCCTTAATATGTATCACAGAAAAACCAGTGTTGCTGCACACATGATTTTTACCTTTACATGGCTTAAATCATGTGGTGGGGAGGCTAGATTCTTCTAAAATAAGCTACAACCTAATGAAATCAGTAATTGTAAAAGTGTACATAACTTTATGTATCTACCAAGAAAAACCTGTTATAATTATGTACAGAGTATAACTTTTTAAACTTAATTCAACTGAAACATTTCTTTTGTTATTTGATACTCTTTGGGAAAAAGATCAATAACATATAACTCTTTTCCACTAGTAGCTCAATTTTCTGTTGCAGTTTTTGGTGTTTATTATTATAAATACCTTCCTGTAAGGTTCCTACAGCTGAGTTAGAGATAAAATATTTGCATTCGAAGGTCTGTAACAAGTCAGTTTAATTGAACTATTTCACCTATGGAGAAAATCTTAAACTTGTCTACCGAAATTTCTTCATTCAAAATCATTGTTGTAGCCTTGCTGTATATTCCGCTTACGCTGCTCCTCTCGTTTCAAAATCATGGTACTTTGTCTCCAAGTTAGCAGAGAAATTAGAGTTATTTCTGTAGCTTAGAGCGCAGCAGTGTTCTGGCCGTAGTGTTGTCATTTATCCCTTTTTACAAGTGTACCTGACATTTTATATAAACAATCATATATGCTTTAACATATAGACATGTATATCCAGCATTTAATGTTTACCTTTACTGTTAAATATTATATAGAAATACTTTTGTTAGTATTATATATATATGTACACAGTTTCTTAAGAGTCATTGAATAGCAACCCACCTTTGGAGAAGGCTTTTAAGTCAATTATTTCATTTGATTAAATATTTAATAGTATTAACATGGTTTCTAAATTCTAGTGGGTGAATTTGTCATTGTCTTAACCCGTCACTTCCAATATTTCAGAGCATAACTGAATTCCACTTTAAGTTAGTTAATTCCTTTGTTTCTGTTGATTTTTTTAAAATGTCTTTAATATGAAACATTACATTTTCCTTATTCTTGTTAGCACTGTTTCATATGCTGATACAATGAGAGCATTTATGCTTTGACTTTTCTGAAAGAATGAATTTTAGGGGAAAAAAATAAATTAGCAAAAGTGATTCTTAACACTTTTGGGAAACTAGTGATGCCATATGGTCAAAGTGATTGAAGAGAGTCTTGCAAAGACTACAAAATTTTCCTTAGCATTCATTATAACTTGCTGTGTTCCCAGAAAGATAACATATCTAATATAGGATTTTATTAGTAAGATAATGAAAAACATATTAAAAAGTGATATTTATAATATGCATGATCATAACTGTCCTGGAAATGTAAGTATCCAGGCATGAATTTAGAAGTTCAAATATTAAATTAAACTATAGCCCCCAGGCTCCTCTGTCCATGGAATTCTCTAGGCAAGAATACTCGAGTGGATTGCCATTCCCTTCTCCAGGGGATCTTCCTGACCCAGGGACTGAACCTGTGTTTCCTCCTTTGCAGATGGATTCTTTACCATCTGAGCCACCAGGAAAGCCCAGTTAAATTAAAGGGAGATTATTTTCCAAAATAATTATCTCATTTCAAAGGCAGGAATTTGGATTGAAATGGCAGTAGACTGAAAACTATTTAATATACCTAGATATAGTATAATTTGTGTAAGAATTTTGTTTCTCATTTTTTCCGTTGAATTTCTCTCTAAAAGGTTGAGTGATTTAGGGTGTGTTTGATTTAGAAGAATTTTATTAAATTCTATAATATTTGTCTATCATTCTGTATATGTTAAATTTAAAATCAATCTAAAATCTTTTAATATACCTTCTGTTCATTACTATAATAACACCTGTAACAGGTTATCAAGTGGAGGCACTGTTTGTTCTTAGAAGAAAAGAACACTAGATATCAACAGATTAATTGAAGATTTCAGGATACTCAGAACCAGAATATGTACGGTGAAAGTTATTACTATATTTCTAAACTGGATGCCTCTCAAAGCATAATTCAATCAAGAGAGATTAACACACTTCTCTTTTAGGGAAGCTTATTCAACAGCATATAGTAAAATAACGTATTTGAATATATAGTAAATTATCCACTGCTGGAAATGTATTTTTCTGAACTTCCTTAGTATTTAAGGAAACTAGTCTTTTCATTCATTAATAATGTAAATCAGTGTGGACTTAGAATTTCAGGTCATCTCATTTGCACTCAGATAGGTATATCTAATTTTTTGCATCATCTAACAGATTAACACCACTCACCTGAATGTTCACTCAGTGAGAATGTTAAGCAGTCTTCTTCAAATTGGAGTACTTCAGAAGTGCTTTGCAGATTTTCTCTGTGCTAACTGGGCACTTGAGAAGCATTTTTAGTGTTTCTCAAATTCCCTTGCCTATGTGTCAGTCAGACTTGGAAAAGCGTTTTCTAAGTCATGTTTTTTTTCCATCTCATGTTCCTTTTAATAATGCTGTCTTAATCCATAAACATAATAATCAATGTATATGGAAGATGGTTCTTAAAAATTTGGTTTTTGCCTTCTAAATCTTCTTTAAAACCAAGACTTAAAACATAATCTTATAAAATTCTTTTTTCCTTTGTCTCTTACTGTGTTAGTTACATGATTCATTAAATGTGAAGCACAAGTGTTCATTAGCTTTATTAAATAACTAGAATATCTAAAATTCTTCTGAATACTCTGTATTTAGTAGTTTATACTCTTTATTGTGGTTAACTTCAAAACAGTGCTTTTAGTTATCCTCCATTCCAATCTCTAAAACACAGATGGAAGACATGACTTTGAAATTAAATGACTGATCCAAATTCTTTACCTAAAATTTGAACCAGATCTCTGGTTTACCAGTTGGTGAATACTTGATTGGTTCATGGTTTACATTCATAACCTCTCCGAGAATCCATAGCAACAATTAATATAGAAGTTAAACTATAGAAGAACACACCTACACACTCAATCATTTGTACCCACACTTTTTTGTTTTCCTATTATTTAAAGTGAAAACCGTCCTTTCAAAAAGTTCATGATGAAGCATAGATAACTGGTGAATTAAAACAAAAAGATGTTTAATAGTGGCACAGAGGAATATGGTCTTACAAACTCAGATTGCAGAAGGGAAGCTGCTTATTATCTAAGCATAATCAACTACATAAGCAAAGAAAAGCCAAGTTCACTGTGGAGCATTTCTGGGTGTCTTGAATATGGGTGTCCAGTTTTTATGGACTGTAGCTGTTAAGGAACAATAAATCCTCATCTATAACTTAGTATGGATGCAGCAATTGCAGTGGTCCTTATATAGGCTTCCCTAGTGACTCAGTTGGTTAAAAATCTGCCTGCAATGCAGAAGATGCAGGTTCGATCCCTGGATTGGGAAAATCTCCTGAAGGAGGAAATGCCAACCCACTCCAGTATTTTTGCCTGGAGAATCCCATGGACAAAGAAGCCTGGCAGGCTACAGTCCTTGGGGTCGCAAGAGTCAGACACAACTTAGCAAATAAACCACCAAGAAAATATTAACTGCAAGTTCTTAGTCTAAGCCTTCACAAACGTATTTGGACCATAGCCCAGAATAGATCAAGATTATCATGATCACAGAAGATTAGTAAGGCTACGAGAAGAAACATTAGCCTGAATAAAGGAAGATTAGCTCCTTAGATAAGGTTTGATTTTTTTCACCAATTCCTTAGTGAGGATGTCCAGCTTCCTTACTACCTAGGACTCTTTGTTCCAAAAGCCAGGAAATTACTCTGGCTAACTCAGGCGAAAAATGATTTTATTTTATTTTTTGGTAATATATTAGCTACCCCCAGATTCTGTGGGAAGTGTTAGAAACCAAACATGGGAAAAGAAAGCCAAGGCAGCAAGAAACAGCTCAAGTCCTATCAGTATACCTCTCGTGATCAAAGCTGCTGCTGGGTCTTCCCATCACAGGAAACTTGATCGGTATGTAGGAAATTCAGGGAAATCAATGAATGATCAACTTATAAGGCGGTGGTAAAATAATAACTCAAATTACATGATGCGTGAGCACATAGCAGTGGCATTTACACTTTAATACTCAGTAGGGACAACACATTTCCTCTTTTCTGAGAATATTTTTCTTTTCACGTAACTAAGGATACAGTGGAGTTCTATCTTCCTCGTCATCGTTTTAGTAAGAGGATGAGATTTATGCAAAGAACAACCAAACTTTTCACCATCGAGTGAAGTGAGGGAGTGAGGAGTGATACAGTGGAATGTGAAGGAATATTCAGTTCTATATTTTGAAAACAAAGGTTCAGTTCAGTCACTCAGTCATGTCTGACTCTCTGTGACCCCATGGACTGCAGCATACCAGGCTTCCCTGTCCATCACTAGCTCCCAGAGTGTGTTCAAACTCATGTCCATCAAGTCGGTGATGCCATCCAACCATCTCATCCTCTCTCGTCCCCTTCTCCTACTGCCTTCAATCTTTCCCAGTATCAGGGTCTTTTCCAGTAAGTCAGTTCTTTGCATCAGGTGGCCGAAGTATTGGAGCTTAATCTTCAGCATCAGTCCTTCCAATGCATATTCAGAGCTGTTTTCCTTTAGGAGAGACTGGTTGGATCTCCTTGCAGTTCAAGGGACTCTCAAGAGTCTTCTCCAACACCACAGTTCAAAGGCATCTATTCTTTGGCACTCAGCTTTCTTTATAGTCCAACTCTCACATCCATACATGACCACTGGAAAAACCATAGCCTTGACTAGATGGACCTTTGTTGGCAAAGTAATGTCTCTGCTTTTTAATATGCTGTCTAGGTTGGTCATAGCTTTTTTTCCAAGGAGCAAGTGTCTTTTAATTTCATGGTTGTAGTCATGAAAACAAAGGTACTAGTATGTAAAGAAATGCAACACTTTTAATTTAAAAGGCATAGTTTAGTTTCAGTTCCACCCGTGCATATTCAAACCCAAGGTTTTTTTTTTTTTTTTTTTTTTTTTTTTTTTAATATCCTGTTATTCAAAAGATTTGGGATGTTAATTAGGTTGTAAAATGTTCAAATTATACTATAAACACATACTGCATTTGCAATGAAATAACCCACAAGTCAGTGACCTAAACAGTAAGCAGTCATTACTATTCATGATTCTAAATCTCTGTTTTGTCTCTGCTAAGGTTACTCACTTGTCTGTCCTGTGTCTACAGTCTGCTGTGTATTGGGCAGATGGACCCCTAGTTTTGGCTGGATGCCTCTACATGCATGAGTTAGCTGGTCAGTAGGCCGGTCTATGACAGCCTTGGCTGGGGCAGCTTAGCTTTCTGGCATGTGGCGTCTTCACTGTTCGTGGGCTCCTTCAAGTTTGTTCATATGACAGTGGCAAATTCCAAGAGTACTGCTCGAGAATCTTGAAGCCACACTAGGCTCAAAACTGCCAAACTGTCTTCCCACTGAGAGGCTGAATGTAATTTTCAGACAGAGGCCAGATTATATATAAAAATGGAATTCTGACCCACAGTCTGCAGCAACCAGTCCAGGAAGTCAATCCGTTATCTGTAGTAACCAGTCCAGCAAACAAAGTGCTTTCTCTATCGACCAGCCCGGGAGAGCAAACAATAGCCCTTAACAATCATCCCTGAGTGGCTAGGACTTGATTAGTATTATAACTGACAACTTCCCTAATTTTTGTCCCTACTTCCAACTTCAGACCAACTACAGAAGCCGAATTATGCACCTGTCACCAATCACATAGGATATCTCACTTTTAGTTAGCCTGCCTAAGGCTTCCTTATCTCAACAGTCACCTATCAGGACATATCTGAAACCACCCCCTTTTTTGCCCACTGTAAAGCTTTTCCAGTGTTTTTGTTCATTGCAAGTATCAGTGGCTGACTCCCTTGCTATAGCAAACTCTGATTAAATAGCTTTTGCTTGTTCTCACTTAGATGGTCTTCATTTGATTTTCACAGCATCTTTTTTTTGCTTTTAGCCAAAGTCGTAAGATCATTCAGATTCAAGGAGTGGGGAAAGAGGTTCTACCTCTTGATGGGAGGAGCTACACTTTAGGAAAAAAAAAACATGGATACATGGAGGGTGTATTTTTCCAATGAAGCTACCATGCCTACCTCTGTGGATAATATATCTTTCAAATAATACTGAACTCCTGATGTTCAGTTTTAATCTGCCAATCCAAGGAAGACAAATAGCTGCTTGTAATTTTAATATTTTAAGAATTTCATTTTAAACACTCAGTAAAGTTTTCCTAAATAGGTCTCTTATATTGACTGATTTTGAGAAAATGATTCTCTGCAAAACTCAATCTCAACTGCACTTAAAGTAGTGAAAGACATGCATTAAGAAGTAGTGCAGGATATTAATGCTTACTCAAGAGGTTTTGTTCCACTTAAACTTCATTTCAGAGCCTTCCACTAAATTCCCCAATAGACTGCCCTTTTCTGTTTGTTAACACAGGTTTTCATACCATTGAATTGACAGCATCTTATAATGAACTCTGATTCTGAGTTTTGGAAAAAAAAAATAACAAGAACTAAAACCTTCACTGAGCAATTTTCTTACTGGGTAACACACAGCACTTACTGCCAGAACCAGGGAGACAATTTTCTGACTGATTTGAAAAGCTATGAGAAAGAAAAAATCTGAAGAAACAGCACATCTGCACAGATTCTTCCTTAATTGTTTGTGTACTGTTAAACTTCAATAAAATAACTGTGACTCTCTCAAAATTCTATGCCCCAGTGGAGACATTAGTCCATTTCTCTCTGGCAAAGGCTGTTTGTCCAAATTCACCAGAAAACATTGTTTGATATATAGGCCACCATCAATGTACTTACAGAAGACTCCTACAGTTTCTGATAATTTGGTTAAAATAGTAATTTACAGTCGACACTTCATGCGTGCATAAAGTATTTTTTTTTCTCTGGGGGAGGATCAGAGAATTTAAAACTTAATCATTCTGTAAGCCAAAGGTAAATGAAACACACAGTTGTTGAAATTAAAGTCTAGATTCCAAGGCGTGAGTTTAGTGTGTTGTAAACTTCACATTTGAGTATATTATGAGGAAAAGAGGCAATTACCTTAACCTCTTATCTCTTTATTAAGCAAATATTCCTATGACTTATGAAATTTCAGCATATTAAAAGCTGAAAATCCTACAAATTTTGAAATATTTCTATATCAAAGGTAAAGTGCTATTTTTAAGAAACAGAATATGTGGAAAATAAACTAGAAATGAAATTTAAACATCCCCTGAAACTACAGCCAAGATAAGAGAACTATCTCATTGTGGCTTTGATTTGCATTTTCCTGATGTGGCTTTGATTTGCATTTTCCTCTTCTTGTGTTTCTGTTGACCACCTGTGTATTTTTGGAAAAACGTCTACTCAATTACTCTGTCCATTTTTACAATCAGCTTGTTTTTTCATGTGTTGTACTAGTTCTTTGTGTATTTGGGATATTAACTACTTACTGGCTGTATTATTTGCAAATATTATTTCCCATTCAGTAGGCTAACGTTTTGTTTTACTGATAGTTTCCTTCACTGCACAAAAGCTTTTTAGTTAGCAGTCTCATTTATTTTTTGCTTTTGTTTCCCTTGTTGGAAGAGATAGATTGAAAAAAATATTACTAAGACTGGGGTCAGTATTCCGCCTATGTTTTCTAAAAATTCTATGGCTTTAGGTATTACGTTTAACTCTTTACCACATTTTGAGTTTCTTTTTGTAGTTGGTGTGAGAAAGTGGTCAGGTTTGAGTCTTCTGCACATAGCCATCCAGTTATCCTAATACCATTTACTGAAGTGGTTGTCTTTTCTATATTATATATTCTGGTCATCTTTGCTGTGGATTAATTGACCATATAAGTGTGAGTTTACTTCTGAACTCTCTGCTTCATTGCTCTGTATGTCTGTTTTTATGCCAGTCAGTACTGTAGTCTGGATTGAAATCAGGAAGTGTGATACATCTAGCTTTAAGATTGCTTTGGCTATTTGGGGTCTTTTGTGCTTCTGTTCAAATTTTAGGATTTTTGTAAAGTGTTTATCTTGAAACTTTACTGAGTTTGTTTATTCTAACCATTTTTTGGCAAGGTCTTTTAGGGCTTTCTGTGTATAATGTCATTTATTGAAATGAGCTCTTTATAGAAAATACATTTAACATTTTTATCATAATCATTGCAAATATTTTAGTTCTTAAATGTACTCATCTACTAAATTGGATAAACATTTGTAAATCTGAAGAAACTACACATATCCAGCTCGCTTTAACTGCTATGAAACTTTGGAATACAAATCAGTGAATGGCCCAGACCTGGGTCTTGCAGATAGAAGATTCTTTCATGTTTTTTTTTTTTCCTGTTTTTTCCTCAAGTTAGACCACATACCTATTTTCAAAGAAAAGCAGTTTTAGGTCTCACTATGCTCAAAGACCTGTGTTCTGTGGTGTACATGAGCACAAGATATTGGAAGGAGGTGGCCAGCCTCCAATTAACTGGTGAACTGCTCCTTATCCATAGATGGGATGTTCTCATGTTTGGACAATTATATTTGGGAACTACAGAATTTTACATAGAGTATTAAAATTATTGACAGCCTACCACTTTTTGATTTATACAGAAAATAAAAATAGTGTCTGGAATTGTCACTCCCACCAGCAATGAGTTCTATTCTCGAGCTGAAATGTTTTACATGCTTCAAAATGTGCATGGGTCAAGCCCTGGAATTCTTGGATGCCTGTATAGTGAAAGTGTTTGATGAGGACGTGGAAGTGTTTGACCACAGTGTAGCCCTTATCAGTCTTCCATAAAGTACTTGTGATTCACGGAAAGTGAAAGAGTTGTATGCTATGAAATTCCTAGTCTCTTCTCTGTTCACAGAAGTGTTAGATAGCCATTTTCCCAATATCCATAAAATTGGTCTCATTATAGCGCCTAAAATATTTTCTGAGGCCTGAGTATTAAAAAAAAAATCAACTTAAACTTCACTGGGCATCTAATTCAAGAGACGGAGAGGGCTTTGAGGTAGACCACAGAATTCAAATCCGAATCCCACAGTTATTGCCTTGGGCAAATCATCTAATTTTTCTCATTGGTGAAATGGCGATTACAATGTTGTGATGACCATTTTGTGTTTTGTCAGTAGCACAGATGAAAATTCCCTTCACATTTTAAGGGATTAATAAACAGTAGTTTC
Organism: Okapia johnstoni; assembly: GCA_024291935.2. Taxonomy (NCBI): domain Eukaryota; kingdom Metazoa; phylum Chordata; class Mammalia; order Artiodactyla; family Giraffidae; genus Okapia; species Okapia johnstoni. Next base: position 20,040,765 of record CM044321.1, on the reverse strand, counting down.
TGGGAACCTATTGTAGAAGTAGGTAATCATCTAGTAAAGAAAAAAATCAGCAAGACAACTTTAAGGTGAAAGAGTTGCAGCAGCAGAAAAGTGACCATTATCTTGCAACGTCTTGCTCCTCTTGGATTTAGCACTTGCAGGTCCCATTGCCTGGGAATATTTTCCCTGATATTGTTGCATAGTACTTCCTTTATTTGGGCTTCCCTGGTAGCTTAGTAGTAAACAGTCTGCCTGCAATGCAAGAGATGCGGAGTCAGTCCCTAGGCTGGGAAAGATCCCTTGGGGAAAGAAATGGCTACCCACTCCAGTATTCTTGCCTGGTGAATCTTATGGACAGAGGAGCCTGGCAGGCTACAGTCCAAAGGGTTGCAGAAGAGTCGGACACAACTTAGAGACTAGAAACAGTGTTTTTATTCAGGTCTCTGCTCAAATATCACCTCAAAGAAGCTCCTCCTTGTTCTTACTTCCCTTACTCTGCTCTATTTCTTTATCTCACTATAGGATACTATCGTGAATGTTTCCATTACCTACAGAATGTGAATCTCTGAACACAGGCACCATGTTTCTAAATTGAAAATATTGTAATTATCCTCATGACCTCTTTTGAATCATATACTATGCCTCACTATAATCCTAAGTTTTTGCTTTAGATTTATAATTGCAGTTTTCAGATCAGAGTATTTAAAAATAAATTCCTTGCATACATGGCAGTATTATTGCAGCCATGAAATTAAAAGATGCTTACTCCTTGGAGGGAAAGTTATGACCAATCTAGACAGCATATTAAAAAGCAGAGACATTACTTTGCCAACAAAGTTCTGTCTAGTCAAGGCTATGGTTTTTCCAGTGGTCATGTATGGATGTGCGAGTTGAACTGTAAAGAAAGCTGAGTGCCGCAGAATATTGAACTTTTTTAAAGTTAAAAGTGCTTTTGAACTGCGGTGTTGGAGAAGACTCTTGAGAGTCCCTTGGACTGCAAGGAGATTCAGCCAGTCCATCCTAAAGGAGATCAGTCCTGGGTGTTCATTGGAGGGACTTATGTTGAAGCTGCAACTCCAATATTTTGGCCATGTGATGCGAAGAGCTGACTCATTGGAAAAGACCCTGATGCTGGGAAGGACTGGGGGCAGGAGGAGAAGGGGACGACAGAGGATGAGATGGCTGGATGTCATCATCGACTCGATGGACATGGGTTTGGGTGGACTCCCGGAGCTGGTGATGGACAGAGAGGCCTGGCGTGCTCTGGGTCATGGGGTTGCAAAGAGTCGGACACGACTGAGTGACTGAACTGAATACATGGCAGTATTGATACCTTTTTTAAAGAACATATTAAGAGTCTAGCATATCAAGAGTTAACATGTCAAGAGTCAAACTGGACTTAGGAGGAAAAATAATGCAATGGAGGCATATGTTAACAATAAAGCATTTTACTAAGATGACTTTCCCACCAGTGTCTTCTGATAATCCTTCATTGAATGTTATCATTTTGTGCAAACCCATCAATTATTTCATATTTTCTCTATTACAAATACTCAGGTGCATGTCTTACCTCCCAGTGAGCCTATAAACTACTTGACAGCAAAATCCAAGATTATTATTGCTTTTTTCTAATTAGTTTCATACACTTTGCTGTTTACAGAATAGCTATTCAAAATGTGCTGAATAAATGAGCAAGTAAGCATGTTTTAATTAGTAAAGATGGTTATCTGATATAACATTGGCTTAAATGCTGCCTGCACTACTTACTACCCCTGTGATTTTAGGCAAGTTACTTTAATTTCCTGTGTCTTAGGTTATTTTTATAAAGGGGCAGAAATATTTTGTTGAGAGAATTGTTTTGAGGCCTAAATAAAGATGCCCCCAACGGATATGTAATAAGTATTGATTCATTTTTCTCTCTAGGCTCAAGATCTAGTCTCCAGGAAATTGTTCCCTAGCCACTGTCTTCCTGACAGTATTGGAAGTGGGCAAAGGAATTATGCCTTCCCTGAGGACTGTATTTCATTGACTCTGTCCAAGGATAATCAGAGGCCTAAGAGCCATTTTAAGTCTTTAACAATCATGGTGGCTTTTTTTCTCTTTTTTTATTTTTAATTGAAGGATAATTGCAATATTGTGTTGGTTTCTGCCATAGGTATACATATGTCCCCTCCTTCATGAGATTCCCTTCTGAGTCCTACCCCATCCCACCCTTCTAGGTTGTCACAGGACCCTAATTTGATTTCCCTGAGTCATATAGCAAATTTCACTGGCTATTTTACATATGTTAGTATATATATGTTTCCATGCTATTATCTCCATTCTAAAAAAGTCAGGTTTATTGTTGCATTTTGACTGCTTATATATATAAAACCTGCTATATTGTTTATTTTATAGCAATCAGCTCTATGTATCAGTAGCTATTAACATTTGTAAGACATAAATTTGCGAAACAGCTATATGTATATTTGATTTCTCAGCTGCTTTTCCTCTTGTTTCTCTGAATGTATGGTTCTCATGGTTTTTGACTTGTAGAATCCTTTTCTCTCTTAAGAATCTTTAGAAATTCTGAAGTTGCTATTTGAGTTATGTCTATCTATATTATTTAGAAACTAAAAATTGTAAATATTACTAGTTGTTTTAAATTAGTTTAAAAACATTGTCAATTGCATATTAACATTTTTTTTTTTAGAATATAACTATCTTCTAAAATAACAAATTGTTTTGCAAGAGTCTCTAACACCAAGCATAAGGGAGCACAGCTGGGTTTTCATGTTTGCTTTTGCCGTAGATTCTTGTAACATGCTGTATTTTTAAACTTCAAAAAAAAGTTATTTATTTTTTACAGTACGTCTTTGTTGGTTATATATTTTAAGTATAACAGTGTTCATGTCGGTCCCGAACTCCCAATCTATCCCTGCACCCCCATCCTTACCCCCTGGTAACTATAAGTTCCTGCTGTCTCGAAGTGTAAAGAAGATTCAGCCTCAAGCAACACATAATTGAAAGAGGGAGGAGTATGTGTGATTGTTGTTATTGTTGTTCAGTCACTAAGTTGTGTCCAATCCTTTGCAACCCCATGGACTGCAGCACACCAGGCTTCTCTGCTCTTAACCATCTTCCAGATTTTGCTCAGACTCCTGTCCATTGAGTCAGTGATGCCATCCAACTATCTCATCCTCTCTTGCCCCCTTCTCCTCCTGCCCTGAATCCCCCAGAATCAGGGTCTTTTCCAGTGAGTCAGCTCTTCACATCAGGTGGCCAAAGTGATTGTTGAATTATACTGAAAAGGGGTAGTTTCTTAACATTTAGTTGCAATGTGAAATTTTAGCTGTGTAAAGACTCTGTTTGGATTATTTTAAAATCCATTGGATTATCTTGCATTGTGAATGGGTCTTTTTGCCCGTAATTTTATAACATCATATATTGGTCATTTGGAAAGTATGAGTTCACAGAGTTAAGCAGATCTTTTCAGCGTCAACATATTTTATCACACAATGTCAGAGAATATTTATTTATCAATCAATCAATCAATATTTATTATCACTGGTATCAGCCTTTATAAGCCTTTAAATGTTATATCAGGCATATGATAGGAAATGCAAGGTTTGACTAAAAGCTTGAATTATATCATTGGCAACAGGTACTCAGTTATTTCCCTTCAAATGACCAACTCACTTAATTTACTTTTAAGGGGATATTTTGCCCAAGTAAATTTAATAGTAGTTTGTTAGTTGGTCCTTGGAGTGAAAATGATATTCCATGAAAAAAGCTTCTAGTTAGGCTTGGGTCTCAGTTGTACCGGGTTTTTCCTTAAAACAGTCCTTGAAAAAATCATTGTTCTTTAGTAGTTGTTTAGTCACTCAGTCATGTCTGACTCTTTGTGACCCCATGGACTGCAGCCTGCCAGGCCCCTGTGTCCTTGGGGTTTCCTAGGCAAGAATACTGGAGTGGGTTACCATTTCCTTCTCTGGTTCTTCAGCAGGAGTAAGTGCAAATATGGGTAAAGAAAATGAGGCTTTATTTTCCCCGTTGAAAATAGGGGAGACTTCTTCCCTCTGTTCCTTTCTTAGAGTATTTAATTTAGAAACCTGGTATTATAAGTTCTTCATTTTCTTGAATTGTATTTAAATCTCTTTAAAAGCGAAATAAGCTCCTTGCCAGCTAAACCTATTAGGAAGTTTTTCCTGGTTTTCCTAGAGGACCTGGGAATACTCTTTGGAATGTAATATCCAAGGCCAGTTGTGCTCCATCTCCTAGCTTCTGTGAGAGAATCTGGGAGAGGGGTGGGTAGGAGCTTAACTTCTGTGGATGCTTTGCTCCCAATTGTAAAATTACTTCATTTCATTAAAAAATTAAGTTCTTTTTTTTCCGTTGAAGTATTCAATTAACACAAGATAGTCATCCCAGTTACCAGGTGAGTTTAAGGTGAACTGTGTAATACATGATGCTGTCAGGTACTCTTATACCTGATATTGTCTTGCATACATGCATTTAATGAGTTGTACATATGTGTGTGAAAGGGCAAAATACCTTTATTCACAGTTTCTTAAAGGATTGCCAGTGACTTCAGTGAAAGCACCAAGTCCTAACCACTGGACCACCAGGGAGCTCCCCCAGATTTTGAATTTCTTATGTTTAACAATAGAAGCAAATAGAATTACTTGTGGTAATGGCCCTTTAAAAATTTTTGTAATGTTATCAAAGATAGTACAGTTCACTTCAAACATGCTGTCAGTGTCTTTCAAACTCTCAAATTCCTTTTAAAAAGCACAAGATGCTGCCACCTGTTAATTAAGAAAATTAAATTTCTCATTTTCCAATCATACTATCTACTATTAATAGATAATAATACTAATGATATAAAGTAAGGAAAAGTAGTGCACTTAACCCTTTAATAATAGGATATACTGTAAAATATCATTGCCTATTAAGCTAATAGTTTGCCCATCAAATATGTATTTAAGTATAAACTGCAATATAAACCTTAAGATAGAGTGACATCCTTGAGTGGAATATAGAAACCAAAACATTACCAGGTTGATTGAAATTCTAATGAGAGCTGTCACTTCCTATGAGGTAACAAGGTGCTCCCTAGGAACTTTGACTAAGGCTCACTCCATACAGGTTAATAATTCTGAAAGTGCTGTGCTTGTATACTGGTATTGATTGAGTGGATAATTAAAAGAATAGAAAGATGTTAGGAACCAGGTTTCTCATTATTGAAGGGGGAAGTTACAGATAAAGGTGAGAAGACTAGAATAAATCAAATGTCACTGGATTAGAGGAAGACACATCCAAATGAACTCATGTTTAACACAGACTAGATACAGATGGATAGTGATAAACAATTATGTTTCTGTATATGGGTTAATGTAAATACTGTCAAATCGAGAAGTAGAATAATTAAAACCACATCAAGGTAGATCTTAGTGAGAATTTATTACCTGTGCCTATATACATATAACAACAGTTGGCAGACTGGGAGCTCTCAAACCAACAGTAGAATGAGGCTCAGAGATATATTATAAGACAGCTTATATAGTAAAAATGCAGAGACTGTATATTCTTTATAATGATTGATTACAGGATTAGTTTACCCTAGTGATCAGTGATTGGTTAAAAGTGGTTGCCTCATGCCAATTTGGGGTAACAGATTAGACTTCATTTATGATTTTCAGAGGCACTTGCAATCAGTGGCCCAAGTTCATTTTTCCTTGTTTTGCAGAATAGGGTAAATCAAGTTTAACTTATATGGCTTAAATGGTATTATCTGCTCAGGAAGTTTTCAAGGCTGGTCTCCATTTTGTATTTTACTTTGTGCACGGTGATTTAATGCAATGTTATGTCCTGAATATGACTTTGAAACAGGAAAAAAAGGAATATAACAAAAATATAACAAATGCCTAATAAATAGTACCCCCCCACACACGCATCAAAAAATACTAAAAATTGCCATAAGTAGTATGGCTCCCTTAGAGGTGAGAGAAGTTCACGTATCCTTAGATCTATTTCATTGAAGGGACCATGTAGTTTATATCACTGAGGTCTTAAAACTCTTCAACTGTGATCTTTCCTGAGATAGCCTCACTAGGGTTAATTATTATTTTGTAGTTGTCTTTGTTTTGTAGTTATTCTTATTTGTAAAAATCACGTTAAATTTAAAATTAGATTTCAAAAGTATGCATCTTCATTTCTCTTAATGTACTTTTATTTTTTAAAAAGAGGTGATTAGATTTGTCCATCTAATAAGGTTTTTTGACATGCCAGGATTGTAGAACTGCCAAAATAAATCTGTAGAATTTGAAATTCTAGAAATTATTGTTAAAAAATAAGCACTGTAGTGTTTAAAGCACTTTTGTGAATCAACTAAATTGGCAAAGAGAATTATGTCTAGTCTTATGATTTACTTTTTGGCTGTCTTATGGCTTTTCATAGTTGTGATTCTCAGGCTCCATTGATATGTTTTTCCACTTTGTCATTTAAAAAAAAAACTGGGTAACAATAGCTTTTCAAATAATTTTTAAATTATCAGATTTGTACATTTTATTCTTTGGCAGTTTATCATTCATGAAAAATATATTAAAATATGCTGAAACCAAAGGCAATGAAAACTGAAGTTTCTTAATATGAAAAAAATAAGATTAGTGTCAGTTACGTTTCTTATTCAGGGCTATGTTATCTAGCTGATGAACCATTCCTTGGCTCAAATTTTGCCCAGATATATACCTGATCATCGGAGAAAGCAATGGCACCCCACTCCAGTACTCTTGCCTGGAAAGTCCCATGGATGGAGGAGCCAGGTAGGCTGCAGTCCATGGGGTCGCGAAGAGTCGGACACGACTTAGCGGCTTCACTTTCACTTTTCACTCTCATGCATTGGAGAAGGAAATGGCAACCCACTCCAGTGTTCTTGCCTGGAGAATCCCAGGGACGGTGGAGCCTGGTGGGCTGCCGTCTATGGGGTCCCACAGAGTCAGACATGACTGAAGCGACTTAGCAGCAGCATACCTGATCATAATGCTGTACTACCAAAATGAGTAGGGAAATGACATCCTTAAACTCCAGTATATTTTTATTCCTTTTACACTACCTTTTGAATAACTTATCCTTCAAACCACATTACCAACCTATTTACTTTTTCTCTGTATTACAGTGTTAGGGTGACAGCTTATTTCTTGTTTTTATCCCGTGCTCCATAGTAATAGAAACATTTTCATTGAGTGTAATGTTTTTGTCATTTCACAAGCACCTCTGTAGCCTACATAGAATAAATACGTACAGCCTAGCCAGTTATATAAATGGCAATTTTGATAAATGTCATATAATTATGCTTAATTTAGACATCTGTTTATTTTGTCAGATGGAGAGTTCTAATCCATCTTGTTTCCTCCCACTTCCAATAAATAGCTTAGTGCAGAATATAAATGGAGTTCAAGTACTCATATTTTTACATAGAATACAGAGGTTAAAACACAATAGTCAGTGATATAAAAATGGAAAAGTATATTTAAATTAAGTTTTTGTGGCTTAAAATTGTACTTTGGGTGTGTTTTTGTGTTAATGAAGAGGCACAATTTCCATAATTTTGAATTGCATTTAAAATAATCTGTGTAAGATTCTGAAATACTGAAATTTAACAAGTCTTGCTGTCTCCTTCCCATTCTTGTGGACTGCTGAGACATCATTAGGGCCAGGCCCTTTCAGAACATGAAGAGTGTTGCACAGGTCTAGTTACACAGACTAGTGGCTACGTCCACTCCCAGCTTTCTGGAGGAGGCATTGATTGGCAACGATTTCAAGCTGGCTGGAAGCATCCTGGGCAGGGGCAGGGGGTGTAGATGTAGATAAATTTAAGCATAGGATCTGGAGCAGGGACCAGGTCTGCAGATATTCCCTGGTCCCTGGGTGTAGGGGAGAGGTGGGGCGTCAGAATGGTAATTTTCTTGCAAGACCAGCTAGCCTTACTGAGTCCTAAGAAGCCCCAGGGTAGTGTCTGTCTCCTGCTTCTGCTTAACACTCATCTGTTAGGCTTCATGACAGAGGGGCTGTCAACTTAGTGACTGGTGCTCCATCTAACTAATGGACTGCTGGGCTTTTTAGCCATAAGAGGTTGCCTTTGTTCAAGGGGCTTTTAAGCTGGACCTGAGCTCGTTTGAGCAAGCAAAAGAAAGTTTCCGAGGTAACTTGGCAAGAGCAAATAGGAAAAGTATGTCAACCACAGAAATTGGTCCCAATAAATATGAGAATATAATACATATAGTTCAGTTCAATGGTGAAAGGATGTCATAGTTTATAAACACTGGAAACTACTGAACATCCATTTGAAAAGAAAGAGATTTAACAACTTAAATAACAGAACATAACAGTTCAGATTTCTTAGAGTTAGATGGTAAAAGTGAAAAACAGAAATTTCGGAAAAAATACCTATGAGAATACTTATGTAACAAGGTTGGAAGTGAATTTTTTAAAAAGCTAGTGCATTAGATGCTTGAAAAAAAGAAATAGGTAAACTTATATAGAAGTTTAATGTTTTTGGAAGTGAAGTGATAAAAATCAATATCTAGATGGCAGAACAAAAATATTTAAAATTTAGATGAGTTTATATCCATAATATAAGTAACATTTTTGTAAATTGATGTTAGAAAACATGACAAATGTCTGACCAAATTCACATTAACTTGTAAATGAAGTATAGATTAAATCGTAAAGTTTTTCTCCAAATTGATATTATACTGTTCCACAGTTAACTGTTTGTTAAACACACACACACACACCCCTTTCCTTTCATTACCTTAGTGCCTCTCTAAAATATATGGTTATATATATGAGTCTGTTTCTTGACTGCTGATTTGGTCTTCTGATCTAGGTTTCTTGGTTTATGCCATTATTACACTGTTTTGATAAGTAGATTTGAAGTTTTATTGTTACACAGTAAAAGCCATAAACCTTGATTTATGTTTGAAATTGGTTGACTATACTAGCTCACTTAATTTTCAAAACAAATTTCGCGTTTATTCAGTTTAGAAACATGTAGTCTTTTTTTTTTTATTTTTTATTTTTAAGGTATTATTGGTCACACCTGAGAGTGAATGAGATTATCAGCTCTTTCCTGAGAGTGGGGAGGGGGCGCAGGACGGCTTGGACAGAGCAGCAGGTGGAACGTGAAGAGGAGTGAAGCAGGGCCTGCGAGGAGTCAGTGCAGCTCCTCCAGCCCGGCCAGGAGGCCCAGGGACAGGGGCAGGCCAGCCTGTGGGAGGTGCACGGAGACAGTGGTGCGACCCGACAGCCCCACAGGAGCAGGAATCGTTGTGGACAGGGTAGCTGGGCCGTGTGCAGACGCGCGGTGCCCGCAGCTGGACAAGGTGCCAGGCACGCCTGCCCCAGATGGGCGGGAAAGCCTTCTCCCGGGTCCAGGGCGGAAAGTGGGCGGGAAAGGCTACCAGCGCGGCTGCTGACCCGAGACTGGCTTCTCACACCTCAGCACCCAGCAGGGGCTCTGGCTTCTTCCTCCACTGGGGCCTCCTGCCAGCTGCCGACTCCCTCTGCGTCTCCTGAGGACCCTGTTGTGCTGACTCCTGGGTCCTGCTGATCCACAGGTTGAGCCACGACTTTACCACCCCTGAGAGCTGCAAGTTCTCCTTGCGCTGGAGGCCAGGACTTCTCGGCTCTGGCCCACCAGCTCTTTCTCAAAAGGTGGCGCTTACTGGCGACATCCGCAGGAGCCACAAGGAACTCAGTGCGGAACAGGCTTGCACACTTGACGGACTGTGATCTCTGTATGGCTAAGAGGTATTGCGTCATCTTCGTCTCACGGTCCAGGCTCGCTGCAGGCTCAAGCGTCTTCCCCGCAGCAGATGGCTTCTCAGAGCCCCGCTTCCTGCTGCCCGCAGGCGCCCTCACCGCCAGGCCCCCCACCCCCGCGAAGCCGCACTCGGGGCTCAGTCTCCGGCCAGGCGGCGACTGCACTTGCTCCTCGGGCAACAGGGGCAGCTGCCTGGCCTCCTCCTCCGCCCCCGGCGGCTCCGGGACGGGGGCCTCCCGCCGCCTCTGCCTCCGCTCCTGCTGCATCCTGAGGACGGCCCGGACATCCTCCTCATCTCTGGAGTCTGGGGCCGGTGGCCGGGGCCCCTCTGCTTCCTCCATGCTTGGCAGTCTCTCCGGGGCCGGGTGCTCCTCGTTGTCCGCAGCGAAGCTCAGGTTCTGGTATCGCCACCGGTGTTCTCGCTCCTGTTCCTCCTCGTCCTCCAGGGCCCACTGCCGGGCCAGGCTGGACAGAAAGGCCCAGCTCTTCCTGCTGACCGACGTGCCGCCGGACCGCTGCACGTCCCGTCTGCTCCACGCAGCCCCGCGCCCAGCCCACCCATATAGTCTTTATTTAGATCTTTCGTTTCTCTCAGAATGTTTGTGATTTTTAAGTGTACAGGTCTTGCATATATTTATCCTTCTATAGTATCTTTAATGTTTAGCTGTTAGTTTGCTTTCTAGGTGTTCAGTGCTGTTTGATGGCATGAGCATATGAGAAATGTACGCATTTGCACATAGCCCCCTTGTGTCACAATGCCCTTCTAAATTCAGCAGCGTAGTAGCTTTTTCAGTGATTTGTGATTAAAGACATTTTTTAGTAAAAAAAAAAAAAAAAGTCCTATTGTTATGGTTTTCATTTCTTGTTGCCCTGCTGTCCAGGACATGCAAAATAATATTGAATAGGTGTTGAGAGTGGACATCTTTTCCTTGATTTCAGAGTGAAAGCAGATAAAAGCATTTAAATTTTCAACAGTGAGTATAATATTATACAGATTTTGTGTAAGTCCTTTTCAGATTAAATTCCCTCCTATGACAAGTTGACTAGTTTTTACATTCTTTTTTAATTTATTTATTTTAATGGGAGGCTAGTTACTTTACAATATTGTAGTGGTTTGTGCCATACATTGACATGAATCAGCCATAGGTGTACATGTGTTTAAATAACGAATGAGTGTTGAAGTTGTCAGTATTTTTCTCTTAACTATTGAGACCGATCATGATCTTGTCAATACTGTTGCTTATATTGATTGCTTTACACAGCTAATTCAGAGTTCCTTTCTGGGGTAAATCCAGCTTGGTTTATTTTATATATTGTTTGATTTTATCTAAAATTAAGATTTGTTGCATCAAATTAATAATGAATATGGGCCAGTAATTGTGTCTTTTGTTTTCTTAATTAGCATGTGCTGGACTCAAAAAATTATATGAAAAGTGTCCTCCTCCACGAGTTTTTGAAGAATTGGCATAATTATTTCCTTAAATCTTTGTTAAATTTTACTAGTGAAGTCAACTGGGCTGTCATTTTTTTATTATGATGAAGTTTCTAATTTTTTAGATGCAGAATATAGATTTTGTCTCAAGTCAGCACTAGTAGTTCTAAAGAATCCATTTCATCTAAACTGTCAAACACAATGAAATAGAATATTCCATATTATTCCCTTGTTATTCTTTTAATGTCTGTAGTAGTAGTCAGTAGGATTTCCAGCTTTTCATTCTTGATATGGGTATTTTGTGACTTAGTTATCTTCTCCTGTGACCCTGCCCTTTAGCCTTGCTAAGAATTTTTTTTTTTTTTTTTTTTTTTTTTTACTATGTTGTTCCTCTAAAGAAGACATAACTTCGGGTTAATTTAATTTTTAAATCTATTTTTTTCCATTTACTATTTTTTCATTTGTTTCATTTAACTTCATTTTTTTTCTCCTGCTTTCTTTATGTGTTTTTAAACTCATTTTATACATACATAGATATATATATATTCATTGTTGTTGTACCTTATTATGAAATCTTCCTCTATTTCTGGCAATGTTTTTTCTCCAGCAGTTTGTGTACTTTCTTGTGTTACTTTTGATAGTGTTTGCATGGTATGGTCATTCATCCTCTTTTTATAACCCATCTGTGTCTTACTCATAATAAAAGTGGGTTCTTATTAAAAAAAAAAGTGTATATGTGAATCTTTTTCATCTAATCTAACAGTTTTATCTTTACTTGGAGTGTTTAAAATCATTTACTAGTTCAGTTCAGTTCAGTCGCTCAGTCGTGTCCGACTCTTTGCGACCCCATGAATCGCAGCACGCCAGGCCTCTCTGTCCATCACCAACTCCCGGAGTCTACCCAAACCCATGTCCATTGAGTCCACCTTTTCTATTGTGTCCAATCTTATGTTTTTAAAAATTTGTTTTCTTTTGAAATAAAACTGCTCGGTATTCTGTTTTATCTTTATTATTCATTTATTAACTGTATGTCATTTATATTCTAAGGCATTGTTTCTAAACCTGGTATGATTTTTCACCATGGTGCATTTGTCAATGTCTGGAGATATTTTCTTTTGTTACATTTGGAGGAGATGTGTGTGTGTGCACTGATGGAATTTTAGAAAAATAGCTGGTTTCTAACCACTAAACATTCTACAATACACAAGAGTCTCCCACAGCAAAGAATTGTTTAGTCACTAAATCGTGTCTGACTCTGCAACCCCATGGGCTCTGTCCATGGGATTTCTCAGGCAAGAATATTGGAATGGGTTTCCATTTCCTTCTCCAGGGGATCTTCCCTACTCAGGGATTGAACCTACTCACCTGCATTGACAGGCAGTTTCTTTGGCATTGAGCCACCAGGGAAGCCCCCTACAAAGACTTCTCTAACCCCAATGTCATGCATTGGAGAAGGAAATGGCCACCCACTCCAGTGTTCTTGCCTGGAGAATCCCAGGGACAGGGGAGCCCGGTGAGCTTCCATCTATGGGGTCGCACAGAGTCGGCCACGACTGAAGCGACTTAGCCACAGCCACAGCCGCAATGTCATTAGTGCTGAGACTGAGGAGCCATTTTTAAGATATATATAACATACCATGAATTTTTATAGCAGTTCTTTTGGACAGTAAGACTTTTAAATTAGCGTATTTCTTTATTTCTTCCCTCCCATCATGTATACTATTCAATGTATTTTACTTCTGCATGTATTGTACTCCTCACAAAATGTTGATCATAACTGTTTTAACAAACTGTTCTAAAGGGAATAAAAATGAGAAAAATTTTACTTAACCACTAACTGCCTAGAACTCTTCATTCTTTTGTGTAGATATTATTTCCTTGATAGTATCATTTCATTTTACTCTGGAATATCTCTTGCCAGTAAATTTTCTCATTCTGAGAGAAGTTTTGTCTTGCCTTCATTTTTAAATATAGTTTCAGTGTTAGAACACCACTCCTGAAACACAGTCATACTGTGGATTCTCTCTGGTTCCCTGTGTACTAAGCAGTTTCTAAATTGTGGCTAGTGAGAATGTAAATAGTCCTGGGTTGACTTCACGACTTTTTAGTGGAATGCTTGCTGGTGTTTTTTTTTTTTTTTTTTCTTTAGTTTTCAAGTTTTGCTCTATACACGTACAGATCAGTACTCTGCCAGAGACTCAAGAGGAAGGTATTCTATACAGTCTTAGAAATACTTTTCTCTGTGTAGCTCCCTTAACTTTGATATTCTGCTATGAGACCTATAGCCAGCTTAGCCTTTCTCAACTCTAATATCTGTCCCTTCAACACAGCAAGCAGAGAAGGCAATGGCAACCCACTCCAGTACTCTTGCCTGGAAAATCCCATGGATGGAGGAGCCTGGTAGGCTGCAGCCCATGGGGTCACGAAGAGTTGGACATGACTGAGCAACTTCACTTTCACTTTTCACTTTCATGCATTGGAGAAGGAAATGGCAACCCACTCCAGTGTTCTTGCCTGGAGAATCCCATGGAGAGAGGAGCCTGGTGGGCTGCCATCTGTGGGGTTGCACAGAGTCGGACACGACCGAAGCGACTTAGCAGCAGCAGCAGCAGCAGCAGCAACACTGCAAGCATGTTGGATCCTGGTTTTACACAGCCTTTGCTGAGGCTTGGAGTCTCTTTCATTAATCTGAGATAACTGTAAGATTTACCTTTTAACCTTAGTTATCACAGTCTTGCAACACCTATTGTCCGGTATCAGGAAACAACCTTTTCATGTATTTTGTTCAGGTTTTCTATGTGTGGTAGAATTACAATTTGAGTGAAGCTGTTATAAGCAGCTGTGTTAATTTTAAAACAAACTGAAATATTTTCTGAGCATTTAAAGAAATAACTTTTGTGAACTTCTGGATCTTTTATTAAAATTTGGTTCTCAACATTTTATTAAAATGGGATTTATTCTCTCTGATTAAATATGAAGTTCATGCCCCTCAATTTGTCTACCCTCTGCCACAAACACACAACTCCCCATACTCACACCCATGCATATGACACATACACAGTGCAGACACAGGCAATTAGATGACCTCTATGGGAGGTCAGCAGTGACATTTCTATTTCCGTATCATCTGAGTTAGAGATAGCATTTGATGGTGGCAGTTATTCCTTGACTTTCATTTTGCTTTTAGAACACCACCGTCTCTTAATTTCTTCTTGTATCAATTGTGTCTACACAGATTTCATCGCTGTTTCATCATTTTTCCTCAGAGTTGTGCTCTGGGGTTTAATATTGGCCCTGTGATTTTCTCTATCTACACTTGCGCCTTGGTGATCTTATCCAATTCCACGTACCATTTATAAGCCAACAACTACAAAATTTATCTCCGGTGAAACCTTTTATCTGAATTCACACAGCTAAATATTTGCTAAACATTTCTACTTGAATTTCCATTAAATATCTAGGTGATAGCATATGAAATTGAACCTTTCTTTTACCCTAAACTGGTTCCACTTTCACTCCTTCCTGTCTGAGTTGATACCTTCCACCTGCTTTACCTTAGTTCTTTACACCTTTGATTTGTTTTTCAGTCATTAAGTCATGCCCAGCTCTTTGTGACCCCATGCCAGGCTCCTTTGTCCTCCACTGTCTCCCAGAATTTGCTCAGATTCACGTCCATTGAGTTGGTGATGATATGTAACCATCTCATCCTCTGCCACCCCTTCATCAGGGTCTTTTCCAATGAGTCGGCTCTTTGCATCAGGTAGCCAAAGTATTGAAGCTTCAGCTTTGACATCAGTCTTTCCAATGAATATTCAGGACTGGTTTTCTTTAGGATAGACTGGTTTGATCTCCACGCAGTCCAGTGGACTCTCAAGAGTCTTCTCTAGCACCGCGATTCAAAAGCATCAATTCTTCAGCGTTCAGCCTTCTTTATGGTCCAACTCTCACGTACATACATGACTGCTGGAAAAACTGTAACTTTTACTATAATGGACCTTATGCCAACAAAGTGGTGTCTCTGATTTTTAATATGCTGTCTAGGTGTGTCATTACTTTCCTTCCAAGGAGAAAGTGTTTTTTTTTTGTAACTTTTATTTTTTAATTATTTTAATTGGAGGCTAATTACTTTACAATATTGTAGTAGTTCATGGCTGCAGTCTTTATCTGCAGTGATTTTGAAGCCCAAGAAAATGAAATCTGTCACAGCATTCACTCCCCACCCCCCACCATTAGCCATGAAGTGATGGGATCAGATGCCATGATCTTCATTTTGGTTATGTTGAGTTTCATGCCAGCTTTTTCACTCTCCTCTTTCACCCTCATCAAAAGACTCTCAATTCCTCTTCGCTTCTGCTGTTAGAGTGGTATCATCTGCATATCTGAGGTTGTTAATATTTCTCTTGGCAGTCTTGATTCCAGGTTGTGATTCACCCATCCCAACACTTTGCATGATGTAATCTGCATATATATCAAAGATGCTATGCATATTTATTTATGATAACCTTTGATACCAATGTGTAAAGTGTCATGAATTATGTTTGAAGATGTTGCCTTCAAACTTTATCCAGAGTCCAATTACTTCTCCTTGCCTCTATTGCTGCTACTGGATACTGCACAACTACCATAATTTATTATTCAATATATATTAAACATATAAATTCTAAGCATAAGTACTTGAGTAATATTTGCTGAATGTGTATTATGAGTTGTATACTGATACAGTGTATACATTGGGTGTTATTATATTCATCACAGTTTCATCGCAAGAGAAAATTAAACTCTTAAATAACAGTGATGACAGAAGTAATGATTATTTTGGAAATATTTTGATGTATTCTAGAAGTAAGTAAACAAGGAAGTGGCAAATCAGGAGAAAGACCATCTTTTCCATTGTTACGGAGTACAAGGATTTCTACCTTATTCTTTGTTGGCATGATATCCTTTACTACAACTTGATTCCCTAGCTCCTGATGTAGATGATCACTCAGGTTCAGAACACTTAGTATCTGTTAAATTCAATACGTGATTGCTCAAGATCTGTATGGAACATTTCCAGTTGGGGTGTTCATGTTTATTATACTCACTGGTTTAGGTTGCTTCCATAAGGTCACAGAATATAAAGATGAGTCTTTCAGGCCTAATCAGGGTATGATGGTTCTAAGAATGTTCTAAGGGTTTATAGAGTTTTGAAGGGAATTTTAATAAGTCATTTTACACAGTTTATTTCTAAGAACTAAAGCAAACTCCTTACGCTTTTGACGCTCATGATTGCACATATTATCATTTGTGAACTATTGCTTCACATAAAACTGTCTTTAGAAAAATCGCTATCCTAATCCAGTAGTGATAGTCAGGTTATGCTTGCCTCATGGAATGCTTAGATTAGTTTTCCAGCTTTTATTTAAGTTATGGAACAATATGTATTAGTTTTTTTAAGTAGATTTAGTTAAATTTTTAACTCACTCCAGCTAACTTAAGTGATTAATTAAATGCATATAATATATCTATATAGATACACATATAATCTGTCAGTTTTGCTTTAGATAATTTTAAATTATCTTATGGATTTACTAATATAAATCCACAATATTAGTGAGAGACTTCCTGCACCCCTTCCTGAAATTGATAGAGTGAGGGCTTATAAGTAAATGAACTCACAGAATTAATGTAATGATTATAATATGCATAAATTCAGAAAAAGTATAATGTATTCTCAAAATATCAGTTAATAAAATTGACTCAATGCAAACAGTTTTAGCCCAGTTGAGGTAAAATATTTGTAATAGTAAATACAGTTTTGTACCCAAATAAAGCACTTATGTATATTGTAAAAATAAACATCTTAATGTCCATATTGAAGAATACCTTAAGTAATATTTTTAAAGATCTTTAAAAATAAATCAATGAGCTTGAAAAAGGGGAAAATAATCCAAAGGGTAACAGCATGCTTAAACTGGTAGGCGACTTACAGATATTAATAGAATCTGTGTATTTGCATAATATTTATAATATACTATCAATAAAAGCCAATAATCATGAGTAAGTGTGTTTTATTTCAATCAAAAAAGTTAAACAGTCACATCCTTTCTGAAAACAAGAATAAGAAACTTTATCAGGTTTTCTGCTTCACCCATTCCTGTGCTGTCACCTATAAAATGGTAGTATTTTGTCCAATAGTTTATGTATTAACTATTTGTTACCTGTCAGTTCCCTTTAACATATTCCCCTGTTTTAATTTCTCAAGTACTTCCTTGAATAATTGATCAGAGTAACCTTTTTCTCATGGCATCTGGTCCCATAACTTCATGGCAAATAGATGGGGAAACAATGAGAGACTTGATCATTTTGGGCTCCAAAATCACAGCACATGGTGACTGCAGCCATGAAATTAAAAGATGCTTCTCCTTGGAAGAAAAGCTATGACCAGCCTAGAAAGCATATTAAAAAGCAGAGACATTTGCCAACAAGGCCTGTCTAGTCAAAGCTATGGTTTTTCCAGTAGTCATGTATAGATGTGAGAGTTGGACCATAAAGAAGGCTGAGTGCTGAAGAATTGATGCTTTTGAACTGTGGTGTTGGAGATGACTCTTGAGAGACCCTTGGACTACAAGGAGATCAAGCCAGTCCATCCTAAAAGAAATCAGTCCTGAATATTCATTGGAAAGACTGATGCTGAAGCTGAAACCAATAATTTGGCCACCTGATGGCAAAGGTGGGAGTTGAAGGGGACGACAGAGGATGAGATGGTTGGATGGCATCACCGACTCAATGGACATGAGTTTGTGTAAATTCTGGGAGTTGGTGATGGACAGAGAGGCCTGGCATGCTGCAGTCCATGGGGTTGCAAAGAGTTGGACACGACTGAGTGACTGAACTGAACCTTTTTCTATTGATTTTTTGCATATTCTAATGTCTGTACTGGAGAAGGAAATGGCAACCCACTCCAGTATTCTTGCTTAGAGAATCCCAGGAACAGAGGAGCCTGGTGGGCTGCCGTCTGTGGGGTTGCACAGAGTCGGACACGACTGAAATGTCTTAACAGCAGCAGCAGCAGCAATGTCTGTACATTTTATTTGTTTGAAAGTTTCTATACTCACTTCTTTTCCAAAACAGGGATTTCAGCCTAGACATTTTGTCCAGTTTGTGTGCTCATTTGATTGGCTACTTGCTTCTTCTTTCCTAGATCATTCATTAGCAACTCAAGACAGTTACTTACCTAATGAACTCTGTCTTCCCGTCACCATCAGTGTTTCTTCATTGTGTCCCCATTATAATTTACAGCACTGCAATTTGACCTCTTCACCAGAAATTTGATAATTGTTATTGATAGCTCATTTTCTCTTAGCATCTTCATCTCAGATATCATCAAGCTCTATTCCTTCAAATATGTACCTTTCATATCTATCTTAATCTTGTGTGCAGGTCCACTACAGTTTGAGTCCCGAGGATAATATTTTAGGTGCCGAAATAGCAATTTAAGTGATTTCCATTTCTCGTCTTGCTCTCGTCTTGTTCTTCATCAGATAGCCACAGAGTACCTTTAAAAAGAAAAATCTTATCATAGTTGTATGATTTACCATTTTGTTTAGGAAAAATAAAGCAAACCAACTTATGGTCTAGGTGTCCTTTTGTGTTCTCTGTCTCATTAATTCCTGCAACCTTATCTTGAATCTCTCTCCTCAGGCTTCTTTTGTTTCTGAAACCAATGTCTTTTCTATCTCCAGTACTTCTCAATTTGTTTTCTCTTTCAAGAAACCTTAACCATCTTTACATTCTTAAAATTACAAATTTAGTGTCCATTATCATAGAAAACTTCTCCAATATCTAAAGTGCCTCCAAGTTGTACTTACTGTCACTGTACTCTTTTTTCCCAGTGGATCTATTTTAATCTGTAATTAGTTTCTACTCTATTTACATAGCTTTTGATCTTATCCATTAAACTAAGACCTATAAAGTCCAGAAACTACATAAGCTCAGCTTATTCTTTGCTGTGTCTTCAGTGCCAATTATATAATCAGTAATATTTGAATATATTTCTAAATAGGAATCATCTGATGACTAAATTCCTTAAAACACATTATCTGTGAGATTTGGTCAATTTAGAGTATTTTTGCCTTCAGGAAAAACATCATGGAAAATAGAACTAGTTTCTAACTACCTATAGAAAATTAAAGTTAGAAACTTATTTCAACTTTTCCATGTTTAGTAATTGCCTACACACATTTGATTGACTAGTTGCCAACTTTCAAAAAAATAATGCAGTCTGTAACCAAAGATACAGTGATAAGAGCAACATGAATCTTTACTAGTTGATTTGTTCTTTTTTATCATCTCTCTGCATAACATTTTAGAGAGAGTAAAGCCTCATAGTTCAAAATCAGTTGGAGAGATTCTTATAAAGAATTCTGATTAGCAAGGATTGGTTTGCTTTATTTTTGGAAACCATCCTGCCCGTGAAGATAAAGTGAAATAATTGCAAGTCTCATCTAGAGACAAAACTTTGGAGTGGGGAAGGAGCAGTTGCCCAAACAGAGGATGTAGACTCTAGGGCAAAAGGGGGAAAAAAGATATTGCTCAGTCAAAAACTTTTCATTATAAAATATTATGCATTATCCCTTCCAAGTGCTGAGGCTATTCAGAATAGGAAATGAAATATATCTACCAAAACAGCAGTGTTGTTATATACATTTCAACAGAGATTTGCCAAAATCTCTTATTACATTTTTACAGAAAGATGAAAGAATAATAGCTAGAAAGTAATTAGATGTATTCATAGCTGGCAGGGACTCCTAATTAAAAATTGTTAATAAAGATTTCTAGTGAAGTGTCAAAGGGCTTACCTTTGGCTCTTAAGCATTCCTTCAAGTATGAATGATAACCTTACTAGGTAAAGTGTTCCTGGCTGTAGGTTTGTTATTATATTAAATAAATCATGCCACTCCCTTCTGGCCTGCAGAATTTCTTCTGCAAAGTTAGCCGATAGTCTCATGGGAGTTCTCTTGAATGTAACTAGTTGTTTTTCTCTTGCTGCTCTTAAAATTCTCAGTGTTGCCAATTTAATAATGATGTGTCTTTGTTGGGACCTAGTTAGGTGATCCTCTTTGGTACTCTGCTTCTTGGACCTGGATGTGTTTTCCAGGTTAGAGAATTTTTCAGCTATTATTTCTTCAAATAAATTTTCTGCTCTTTGTTTTGTCTCAGTTTCTAAGATACCTATCAGTTCAGTTCAGTTCAGTTGCTCAGTCATGTCTGACACTTTGCGACCCCATGGACTGCAGCACGCCAGGCTTCCCTGTCCATCACCAAATTCTGGAGCTTGTTCAAACTCATGTCCATTGAGTCAGTGATACTATCCAACCATCTCATCCTCTGTTGTCCCCTTCTCCTCCTCCCTTCAATCTTTCCCAGAATCAGGGTCTTTTCCAAGGTGTCAATTTTCACATCAGTTTGCCAAAGTATTGGAGTTTCAGCTTCAGCACCAGTCCTTCCAATGAATATTCAGGACTGATTTCCTTTAGGATTGACTGGCTTGATCTCCTTGCAGTCCAAGGGATTCTCAAGAGTCTTCTCCAATGCCACAGTTCAAAAGCATCAGTTCTTCAGCACTCGACATTCTTTATAGTCCAACTCTCACATCCATTTGTGACTACAGGAAAAATCACAGCTTTGAAAAGTGCACTTTGTTGGCAAAGTAATGTCTCTGCTTTTTAATATGCTGTCTAGGTTGGTCATAGCTTTTCTTCCAAGGAGCAAGCATCTTTTAATTTCATGGCTGCAGTCACCTCCTGCAGTGATTTTGGAGCCCAAGAAAATAAAGTCTGTCACTGTCTCCATTGTTTTTTCATCAATTTGTCTTGAAGTGATGGGAGCAGATGCCATAATCTTAGTGTTTTGAATGTGGAGTTTTAATGCAGTTTTTGCACTCTCCTCATTTACTTTCATCAAGAGGCTGTTTAGTTCCTCTTTACTTTCTGCCATAAGGGTGGTGTCATCTGCGTCTCTGAGATTATTGATATTTGTCCCAGTAATCTTGATTCCAGCTTGTGCTATATCCTGCCCAAAATTTCACATGAGGTACTCTGCATATAAGTTAAACAAGCAGGGTGACAATATATAGCCTTGTCGTACTCCTTTCCTGATTTGAAACTGGTCTTGTTTTATGTCTGGTTCTAATTTTTGCTTCTTGACCTGCATACAGATTTCTCAGGAGATGTCTATAATATGAATATCAATATGCTTGATGTTCCAGAAATCTCAGACTATACACACTTGTAATTTTTTTTTTTCCAGCTTGGGTGATTTCTACTACTTTGTCTTAGAAGTCTTTAATTGAAATGATTGAATTTTAGTTTTTGATATCAAATTACTAAGAGATACTTTTACAATAGACTCTAGTATCTTTAAAATATCTTCAGTCATTAAATGGTCAGATCACTTTAATGAAATCCAAAAGTAAATACTTATTCCAAATTAGGTACTTTTTATTATTTTTTGGTAATTTTTAATATAAATTTTTAGCCTAATTTGCATTTTCTGTCTTCAGAGTGATAATTGGAGACCAACTGTAGAATAAGTAGCAGTTTTTTTTTTTTGGTTTTAGAAAAAAACAGAGAACTGCCAGGAATTTTTAAATATGTATTCTTATCCATAAAATAGGTACATTTTGTGCAACATATTTTACGAAGGCTGGTGATGAACTAAACTTTATTCAAAGGTGGGTAAGGTAACTGTCATGATCTCCAGAGATTTGGATATAACAACCCAAGTTCTCATTCGAGAAATGGGAGGTTTCAGGGGTATATGAGAGTCCTGGGCTTCCCAGGTGGCTCAGTGTCTAAAAAATCCTAACCCGATGTAGGAGACACAGGAGACACATGTTTGACCCCTGGGTCGAGAACATACCCTGGAGGAGGAAATGGCTACACACTCCAGTACCAGACACACAGTGAAGCCAGTTGCGGGGACTCTGTTGCAGCAGAGAGTTTATTCACAAAGACAGCCATGTGAGGAGATGAGGGGGGAACAAGTCTCTGATTCCACTCCACAAAAGTGGGAAGCTTAGGATTTTTATGGGTGAAGAGTTCAAGGTGGTCATAGGGGAGAAGACAGAAGACTGGAGATAGGGAGAAGGTGAGGTAATCTGTCTTCTGATGCATGTTCAGAAATGGTGGCACTTCACTGTGAGGGTCGAGTTTTTGGGCCTCCAGTGTCAGAAAGTCATTTATTTGACCCCTGTGCAGGCCTAGTTCTGTGGTCCCAACTAGTCCTGTCCAGCGCAAATTGGACAAGAGCAGACTTCAAGCTTTCTTAAGAAGAACTTATGCCCTTCCCTGCCATTACCATAGTTACCATACCTCAGATGTTATCTATACTGCCTGTGAAGTTTGGAGGGCATTCAGTTTACAAAATAATAAACATGAGCTTGCTCAGTGAAGGCAGGCTATAAGCAGAGGGTTTTCTAACAGGCTGTTCCTTTATCTGCTGGTCTGTAAAAGAAACTCAAAAGATTTGTTAGTCACCAATTTCTGTTAACCTTTTGGAGCACTGTTTCAGATTTTTGTTTTTTTAACCCTTTTGCGCATTTTTTCAATAAGTTTTCAGCACCATTTTAACTGTCACTTTAAATGGGAAAAAATACTGTACATTTCAGGTGGATCGAGATGTAACAACATCACTAGAAGAGTTTTTATATAATAATTAGGACAGTTAAGAGTTGGTGAGTATTCCACAGGGGGACCTTGATAACAGCATTTACGTGCTGATTTTGTGGAAATTGTACTATATATTCTTCATACTCAGTTCTCTGCAATTCCATGACTAATCCTAGTATGTGCTGGAAAAAGCACAATGAAACAAATGATTAATGTATAGATCATTTCAGCCAGACATGTTTTCCTGATTTATTAAAGCTTTGTTGTCACCATCCAGAAACAGGTTCACTCATCATTGAAAATTACCTTTCCTAAGTTATCTCTTCTTGATTTTCAACCATCTATCTCTAATTGACCTTTTCTTAAGCCCCTTGGGTCTCCAGTAAACTGATACAACACTGGCTCTAAGGGAAGCTATCGAGAATCCTGGCTCATTCCAGTTACCAGCTGAGTGATCTTGGATAAGTAACTTAATATCACTAATTTTAATTAGAGGAATTGAGGAAATACTGGGTTCATAATCTCAGGATTGTTGTGAAAATGACTAAGATATATCTGTATGTAAAGATCACAGTGCCTGAATTCTTTAAAACATAGTTAATATTCCAAAGAGATTAATCTAGCATCTATGTAACCTGGTAAACTAATATCTATTAAGTTAGATTTATGAATATTGTCAGGATACATATATATAGCATGATTTTTTAGTAACATATTGTTATCTAATTCAGAATTATCACAGAATGATAACTTCAAGTGTTTGAGTGACAAGTGTCACAGAAGTTACCACATATGCCAAGTTTTGAAGTGTGTGTGGGGGTGCTTTCAGTATATTCAAAAGCAATACGTTATCTTTTGAGTTTCAATGTTGCGTGTGATAATACTAGTTATAAGTGCAATTAGCTAGGTTTAGTTTACTGTCCTAAAATCAATTTTGAAATAATTCCAGTTGGTTCATGGTATAAATTCCACTAAATTTTGACTTGGGCTGGCTGAATATACTCTTTATAAATGTTATATCAATCAATCAATATAAATATTTTAATATATATATAATTGGAAATGTTTACTGCTGTCATATTTCTATGGTTTCTTGTATAAATCTAAAACAAGTCAGCAAAAATGAACAATAAGACAAAAATACAGTGCTGTTCATTACCTCAGTAAAACATCTTTTCCTGGTTTCTTAAGTCTGCAAAAATAGCTTGATCTTACTATTGACAGCCACCTAACCTGTAACTTATTTTCAGGAATACTGCATCGCTCTTCATTACCCAATATGCTGCTGCTTTCATATGGAACTTGTCAGACTGGTAGAGAATGAGTTAATATGCATCGTATTTCTGCTCTAGTGTCTATGCTAATTCCTATGAAAATTTAAAAATAAAAAATTTCAACATTTTTGAAATTCTGAACAATAGTGATGTTCCCACTTTACAGATGGATGTAATAATCAGAGAAAAGATAATTGAATTCACCATAATGAAGATCAGAGAGGTTTTGGAAAAAGGTTTTCTAATGTTAATATCCTCCCTTTTTTACCACTTTCCTACAGCCCTGTGATGCTTCAAAGAGTACAGTCATCAGTGCTTCATATTTGGAAATTGCATCCCTAAAAACTAAAATGTATAAAGCCCCATTTAAATGGAGCCCCTAATGATTGTGGGCTCCCCAGGTGGCACTAGTGTAATGAACCCTCCTGCCAATGCAGAAGACATAAGAGACTTGGTTTTGATCCCTGGGTTGGTAAAATCCCCTGGAGGATGGCATGGCTATGCACTCAAGTATTCTTGCTTGAAGAATCTCATGGACAGAGGAACTGGGCTGGTTATAGTCCATAGGGTTGCAAAGAGTCCAACATGACTGAAGCGACCTAGCATGCATGTACCATGTTTGTACCAGAACTCCTGTGGAATATTATTCTACCATCCTATAAACTATTACTCTAAAATACTACCAAATATTATTGATGTTATATACATTTCACTTCATGTTATGCATGATATGCTATAGTCATGTATGTTCATGACTAACTCTCATTGTAGAAAATAGGAGCCCTGTGTTTACATGTATTACATCATGGGGGCAACTAAAATAACCTTGAACATAGCTAATGCATGATTAATTTTTTATTGCATTTTAAAATTTTGGTTCCTTCTGATTCATAGCCAGAGCTTTTAGACTTCCTACTTTCCCATTCCGTATTTGGGCTAGCCATTATTGGATTTAATGACAAGCAAAATACGATAGCTCTGGAATAACACATTTCTATGCAAAATATATCTTCTATTCATGAAAATATATTGTGATGAGTAGTTATCCTAGAAGTTTCATGAACTCCAAAATCAAGATATTTATTGAAACGTTAACTGTTCCCTGTGTTGCCAAGGACAGCTAGTAAGCACCAGCAGTTATTTGTGTGTGTTGTCTTTCACAGAGATTAGAATTGAGTCAAGGCCATTGCTTGCAAAAATAGAAAACAGACATTCAGCATAAATAGAATGAGATTCCAGAGAGTTTTTCTGTGTATTTTCCTAATATGATTCTACCATATTTAAAACAAAAGAAAGCCCTCTTAAATTTGTCATATTTTAGTGTTTCAAGTAATAAACAAATCTGTAGCTTATCTTTTGACCCTCTAGTAGTTTTTTGAGACATAATAACATATCATCAGTTTCAGCTATAAAACATTGATTTAATATTGGTATATACTGTGAAATGATCACCACAATAAGTCCAGAGAGCATCCATCACTATAGTTACAAAAATTTTCTTCCTGTGATGAGAGCTTTTAAGATTTACTCATAACAACTTGCCAATATGCAATATATTATTAGTTATACTTACCATGCTGTACATTATACCCCCATGACTTTATTTTATACCTGGAAATAAAGTCTATATCTGTTTACCTTCCTCACCCATTTTCCCACTTTCCAGCCATCACCACACCCTCTGTCAATCAACAATCTGTCATCTGTAAACTTGGTTTTTGTTTTTATGTTTTGGATTCCACATATAAGTGAGATAATGTTGTATTTTTTTTTTAATGTCTAACTTATTTCTCTTAGCATAGTACCTTCAGGGTCCATCTGTGTTTTCACAAATAGCAGATTTTCAGTCTTTTTTATGAACATAATTTTCCATTGTATATATACTCATTTTCTCTATTTACTCCTGGACATTTGGATTTGTTTCCATATCTTGGCTAGTATAAAGCTGCAGTGAACATGAAAAGTGAAGTCGCTCAGTCATGTCTGACTCTTTGCGACCCCATGGACTGTAGCCTACCACGCTCCTCCGTAAGTAAGATCATAGCATCTGGTCCCATAACTTCATGGTAAATAGATGGGGAAACAGTGGAAACAGTGTCAGAATTTATTTTTTTGGGCTCCAAAATCACTGCTGATGGTGATTGCAGCCATGAAATTAAAAGACACTTATTCTTTGGAAGGAAAGTTATGCCCAACCTAGACAGCATATTAAAAAGCAGAGACGTTACTTTGTCAACAAAGGTCCGTCTAGTCAAGGCTATGGTTTTTCCAGTGGTCATGTATGGATGTGATAGTTGGGCTATAATGAAACCTGAGTGCTGAAGAATTGATGCTTTTTAACTGTGGTGTTGGAGAAGACTCTTGAGAGTCCCTTGGACTGCAAGGAGATCCAACCAGTCCATCCTAAAGGAGATCAGTCCTGGGTGTTCATTGGAAAGACTGATGTTGAAGCTGAAACTCCAGTACTTTGGCCACCTGATGCAAAGAACTGACTCACTTGAAAAGACCCTGATGCTGGGAAAGATTGAGGGTGGGAGGAGAAGGGGACAACAGAGGTGAGATGGTTGGATGGCATCACCGACTCAATGGACATGGGTTTGCGTGGACTCTGGGTGTTGGTGATGGACAGGGAGGCCTGACGAGCTGCGGTTCATGCGGTCACAAAGAGTCAGACACGAGTGAGTGACTGAACTTAACTGAACTGAATCAGTTCAAATCCCAAGACTGTAGTGTTCACATAGCATCATCTTTTAGAATGTCACAATACACGATTGGTCAAATCTCCTTTCCTTGCCACCTTTTTGAAAGTTCAGTTATTCTTTGACTTTACTGTATAGATTTTCAACATTAAGTTTTTCAGATCACCAAATTATAATATCATGCAGGTTAACTTATAAATTCACTGAGAATTGACAAAAAGAACATAATACATTAATCAGAACCAAGAAAACCATAATTTTCCTTTTCTGATCTGCTTTTTAGCTTATAATAGATTTAAAAATTTCCCTTTAATTTCTAGTACATTATTTTTCTTGCCAAGAAAATAGTATTTAATTCCCACAATAGATTAATCATTGCAATGTTTCTATAAAACAAACTTTTCTACATTAGTATTTTGGATCTCTTGTATAACAATTTAAAAATATTTTTGTGGAATTTGTCATGTTACAGAATAGCAGTGTTTATCAGACTAAATATGACATTAGAGAAAAATATAAGAATAACTTATACTACCCCAGAAAGCCACTTTTAATATTTAAATTTCATTTCTATAATTTTTTTCTTCTGTATATTTTCCAGTGATTTAGAAGGTGCATTTCTTATATTTTTCCTGAGTTTTACAACTTTAAAACTTTCAAATTCTGTAATCTGTATTTTTCTTATTATCAAGACGAAGATAACATCTTTTAGGGTTTTGCATGCTTAAATTATAAAAAATACTCTTTCTGAAGTGAATAGACATATGACTATTTATATTCTTCATATTTTCTGAAGTACAGTTCTGATAAACAAGATGAACAGCCTCAGATTAGGTTGAAAGAAAATATTTAATGTATTATAAATATGCACATTCACCTATCTGGGGCATAGTTTATCATTTTTTTTTTTTAAGTTAATGTGGAAAATGAAAACTGTTAGAAAAAGCTTATTTTTTCTCTTCCTTGTATCCATAAAAGCATTGCATTCAAACCAGTGCAAATCCTCTCATATGGATAACAGATTATCTGATTATGTTATTTGCGGTGGATCAAATAGCATTAAGAGAAGACAGTTTATCTCTATGATTTTAGTAGGCAAATTATATTTATTCGTGTGTGTGTATATATATATATATATGAACATTGATAGGGGAGAATTATAAGAGATTTGTTGCCAATCTCAGTCAGTAAAGTTATCTCTTATCTGCCCACAAAATAAATTGATCTATTGCTTTGTTAGTGTAATGGAAATCTTACAGAGTACAGTTTTCTCACTTTTCTTTATTTTGTAATATGTTTACAGTTTTTACTCACCTATTTATGCATTGAAAGTGCAATCTTGAAAAATAATGCCAGTAACCTGAATGGAGTTGTAATTTAATTTAATACGAGCATCTTATGTTTGACACACTTTGTGAAACTAACCTGTGGTTTCCAAGAAATCAATAGTACCAAATCAAAATCTTCAAGCACAAAAACCACTTTATTAATTCTCCTTTACTAATATTGCAAGCAATAAAGTTTTCAAGTATTTTCTTCTCCAGCTCTCATCTTCCCATTTCTATGCTATAACAAAGGAAAGTCAGAGAGACATCATGAAAACGTGCATAGGAACGCTAATAATTATGTAGCATTTTATCAGGCATTACTTATCTAAGGCCTATCGTGTTGTGGGTAGAATTGCTCCCCCCCATTAAAAAAAAAAAAAAGAAAAGTCATGTTTTGGAAGTCCTAATTCCCACTACCTAGTATGTGATCTTATTTAGAAATAGAGTCATTACAGATACCATTAAGAAGGAGTCATGCTGGAGTCGAGTGGGGACCTAATCCACTGTGACTGGTGTCCTTATAAAGAGGACCTTTGGAATGGACACACGTGGGGAGAATATCAGATGAAGATTGGAGTTATAATGCCACAAGCCAAGGAACTACGAGAAACTGGGAGTGAGGACTAGAATTAACGCCTTCACAGGTGACATGGCTGTGCTGACGCCATGCATTTTGAAATTTAAGTCTCTAGAATTGTGAGACAGTAAATTTCTGTTGTCTTAGCCACTGAGTTTATCATGCTTTGTTACCTGAGCCCTAGCAAATTAATGCAGATTTTGGTACGAGAGATTAGGGACGTGGTCCCCAACCTTTTTGGCCCCAGGGACTAGTTTCATCAGGATGCTCTTTCCACTGACTTGGGCACTGGGGATTGGAGGGGGGTGGTTTCAGAATGATTCAAGCACTTTACATTTATTGTGCACTTTATTTCTCCCAACTAAGATCATAAGGCACTAGATCCCGGAGGTTGGGGACCCCACGATTAGAGAACTTTTCTAACAAATATCTAAATGCTGGTTTTGGATTTGGGTAATGGGTAGAGGCTAGAAGAATTTTAAGGTACGTGACAGAAAAATCTTAAATTTCCTTGAAGAGACAGATGCTAGAAATAGGAATGTCAGAGATGCCTCTGTTAAGGTGTCAGACAAGAATGAGAAATATTACTGGAAATGATCTTTGTTGTAAAGTGGAAGAGAACTTGGCTAAATTGTTTTCTCCTATTTGATGCAAAATGTAACTGATGGTGAACTGGTTTCTTATTACCACTTACAGTAAAATAAGTGAGGAAAGAATAAAAATGGAATTGTTAAACAAAGAAGAGACAGAACTTGAAGATTTGGAAAATTCTCAGCCTATCCACACTGCAGAAGAGAGAAAGCATGCTTTGGAGAGACAGGCAAACGTGTAGCTTGATGATGTCCTGAAGACAGTAGGCTTTTGACACGTGGGTCCATTCAGCCATCTCAGAAGAGACATTGTTGGCTTAGAATGAAGGAGACACCTGTGCGATGACATGCAAGAGCAGTGTGAGACCTCTGGGATTTTTGACCCATGAAATGGGCCCTTCCTTGTGGCTCAGCTGGTAGGGAATCCGCCTGCAATGTGGGAGACCTGGGTTGATCCCTGGGTTGGGAGGATCCCCTGGAGAAGGGAAAGGCTCCCCATTCCAGTATTCTGGCCTGGAGAATTCCATGGACTGTAATAGTCCATGAGGTCACGCAGAGTTGGGCATGTCTGAACGACTTTCACTTTCACTTTAGGGCTTTCCAGCTGTGAATTTGTGTTAATCTTTAAGAAAAGGAGGAACGATGCAAAGGGGACTCCTCGGTTACCAAAAGTGGGGCTTCCTGGTTGGCTCCAGCGGACAGAGCCAGGACTGACAGGATGTGAACAAACTAATTGCAATAGTTTATAAACTCTCATTATCTCATGATACTCCTTTTTAAGAAATAACATTCAGGGTACTTTTTATTCAGAGTACTGGGTGCCTTTGTATTAGATATATGGTCTCTTGTGCAGGTACTTCTATCAGCAGATGGAAAATACCTTTTCAAAACCTAGCGCTAGGATTATTCTAGACAGCAGTAGGAGAAAAGAGTTAATAGTTAATCTTGAGATGACTCAAGTTAATATACTGAACAAAAGGATGTTGAGTGTGTAAACAATGACAGTGTAGAGCTAGAAATATTCTCTATCAAGAATATTTTTAAGGTTGGGGTGAAATGAAGATTTTAAGCATCGAATGCAACAACAAACTTAATTGGGAACAGAAGTTTTGCTTAAACCTGAGAGAGGAAATGCTTCCCTCGGGAAGCCTGTGTTTGTCACACTATTTTTGTCTGAGGTATGCACAAGAAATACACACTATAAATTAAAATGCCAGGGAACTTTCAACTGAGTATTAAACCTCATTTTAATGTGACATTTAAAGTTCATACAGCACAAATTAGAAAGGAGATAGCACAGATGACTATTCAAAAAAATAAATGTAAAATATATTTAAAATATCCAGCATCACTGTGTGTTGTTACATCATTGTGTAACTTTAAAATCAAAACTCAAGAGCAATGTTTTGGTTTGCTGGATAAACCAAAAAAAATAAAAAATAAAAAATTACCATTTTTCTTTGAGCCTAAAATATAATAATTAGCATAAGTTTGTTCCAATTAAACATGTAGAAAATACTGCACTAAATATATATAACATTATCCAATGCAGTATTAGTTTACGGACTAAATTTTGGATTGAAGATCCATGAGGAGTCAAGGAACATTCTATGGTATAAAACTTAGAATAAAGTTTTGCAATGTACTGAGGAATTCCTCAGGACTCATTGCTAAATTTTCACAGAGCATCATGAATTTATCTAGCTAATAGGGTGTGTCTGAATATTTTAGCAACTCTTTTGGGGGGCAGTTTCTAAAGATTGTGGATCAGTGTAACTTTAATACTAGAGTGAAGCTTAATCTTTTATTCTGAAGGACTTTTATGAAATTTAAATGGACCATCATCTGACAAATACATAGCTTTACAGTACTCTGTCTATATTACTCACATTTTTATCACAGAAAGTTAACCCTTCAAAGTTGATAGACACTGTGACTCATGCCAAATGTTTTTCAGGCAAAGATTTCGTAAAATGCTAATGTGATTTAGTTAATTTACCAAAGGCCTTGGGAGCTTTTATTCATTCTGCCTCTGTCGTGGGGGTACTAATTAGATGTCTTATCTCAGTAGGTTTAACTGCGATAAATTCCTGCTTCAAAATTAATCTTTTGTCTTGGTTTCATCCTTGTTTTCTTTTTAAACTGTACCATTACTTTACAATTTTAGGAATGTCGTTTTAATTAAGGCACTAGCCTAAATACATACTATTTGTTCAATAAGAGAAATCTACATATGTTAAAAAGTTGAACAAGGAAATTATTGTCCTATATATTTGGATAATTGCTTGCATAAATAATCTTTGACAGCTTACTGGTGGAAAATAATCATGATATAGCTGGGTATTCACTTATTGATTTTAATACTTTTAATTTGAGTCATTAACAGTAAAATACCAAAAGTATATGTCCTAATATTTGTTAAGGTTTCAAAGTTTTATGGAGATGATAAAAATATTTCAACAAAAGTATATTTTCCTATTAATGTGTAAACATTATCTATCACTATAGATATCTCACATACTCTTGCATTTAAAAGATGCCCTATACTTCATGATTGTTGCTGAGATAAAGACGTAACTATGATGTTCTGTGTTGCAGTTGAACCAACTAACTTCTTGCTAAAGAAAATTTGAGGTATCATTTGCATCTATTCATAATTATTCTGGTTTTGTGGGTCTGTTGAGGACACTAGAAGTTTTCATTAGTAATACAATCAGATTTCCAAAGTTACTTAAAGACTTAAAATTTTCAATTCATGAAATGTTTCACAACTAAACTAATCATTCATTGACATACTCTATCTTTCAGCATCAAATGTAACCTTTTATTTAAAATATTGATACTGTTTTCAAATAGTTTTGGAATTTTAAGCTAAAATGAAAATCTCCAGGATTTCTAGGTATGAACTGAACTATCCGACCACTGGAAAAAATCAAATTAATCAATTTTATCATGTGTGTTACAGTTTTTAGTGACTAATAGCATTTTTGTTAAATTATTAACTATATTAGCAGTCTCATTTTGCTGTTGTCTTCATGACAGAGTTTAATTTGGCTAAACTTTTCTGCAAAGAACCAGATAGTAAATATTTTAAGTTTTTTGGACCACATGATCTGTCATACCATCTCCTCTGCTGCTGTGTGAAAGAAGCCACAGAGAGTACAGGGATAACTGAATGTGGCTGAGTTGCAATAAACCTTTATTTACCTGGTTTGACCACATGGAGCCATTTGATGATGCCTGATTGATAGTATTTTAAATGTGCAATATATATTTTCAGTTTCCTGATACCTATATTACTTTTATTCAATATATCTAAAACTGAGATTCTATTTTTTTTGTCCTTTTTCTCTGCTTTTACCATCATCATAGTCCAAGTACAATAAAAAACATTCTAAGTCCATTTATCTTTTTTTCTCAAGCATACTCATTCAGTAAAACATATTGAACATTACTGCAACTCCAATTCATAGGTTCATTTTTCTCTTGAACCCTCTATAATCAGGGTTATGTCTACCCATTCTACAAATTGCTTTTATTCTGGTCAACAATACTCACTGAATTCATAAATCCTGTGGTCATTTTCAGGTCTCCTTAGACTTGATAATTTGGTATTTGATGGAGTACCCTGCTCATTCATTCATTTATTCCTTCTTGAAGCACTTTCTTATTTCGACTTTCAGCATCTTGAACTTCTTTGGTTTTATCCCAATATCACTAGCTGCTCTTCTTGATCTCTTTGTCCTTCATTTCCCTGACTTATTAATGTTGGAATTTCCCCAGAGCCAAGACTTTCTGTATTCAATGAAAGTGTGTATTTTTTTTCTTTCATAGTACGGAATGCTTAACTGTTGTCTTTCCTTTTTTGTGTAATATCTGACCCACTTAAATGTTTTCAAAGATACTGGAAGTTAATTTTTTTGTGAAAATAGGGAATTTTGATAAAATCAAAATAATTTATTACATATTTAATAGAGTTAAAGCCTCTGGAGGACTGCAGACCAATGAGACACCGTAACAGTGAACCAGAACAACCAGTTAGCTGAGCCCAGACTGCAGAATAATAAGTAAATATTGTATAGACTACGACATTTTTCACAGGCTGTGATGGAGCAATAGATAAGATGATAGAATTGATATCTGATACAAATGAGTGCCTTTACTAGAGTACTTCTGAGTCTTTAATCTGTCAAATAGCATGTTGATTCCTTAGAATGAGATGTTCACAGCAAATTCTCTGGTCAGTGTGAAACAAGCTTTCTAGTGTGTTAAAAACATTCAGTATTTTCTGAATATTTCTAAAGTTTTAAAGCAGTACAGGTAGAAATATGAGTCAGATATATGTAAACAATTACTAATAGTCATATTTTAAAAGCTAAAAATGGGTAAAATTTATCTTAGAATATAACTTAACCAAATATATTAAAGTTTTAAGAAGTAATCAAGAAACTCAGAGATATTTTGCATGTTTTGCCTCATTTTAACTTAGGACCTTTAACGAGGTGATTATATCCTGGTTATGTGAAGTGCCATCCCATTCTGAGGTACTGGGAATTACAGCTTCAATGGGAGAATTTCGGAGAGACACAGCTCAGCCCATATTACTTTAAACATGATTCATCCTGATGTATCCCACTTTAATCCATCACCTCATAGATCATTCTTTCTTTACTTTTAATTAACCTCCCACTGCAAAAGCAATAAATATAGCCCTCTGTGATTCACTCAGTTGTTCAATTCCTGGTCCAGGTATAAGTATATTAGAATTGTTAACCTATATCTCTGTGTGAAACACTTTATCAATTAAGTATGTTTATGTACAATATCTTTTGCTTTAAGCCTCACAGGCCCCATACCTTTTTGAAGTTACTTACATCAGCATCTTTCCCCCATCCTCTTCAGAGAGGCTATTTCATCACTTGTACCCTTAGATTCTTACAGTTTGAGTTTCACTGTCACTTCCCCTGATTTCCTGAATATCCTTTAAACTTTGCATGCATTAAAAATCTCTATGCTGTGACGTTCTGAGTTTTGGCTTAAGCAGTAGTGTCGTTTCCATCATGGTAGCGTATGGAATTGTTTTCACTATCCTAAAGATTTCTTTGTGTCTCACATAGTAGACCTTTCCTAAACCTCTGGAAATCACTTTTTCCCATTGCTGTTGCTATATAATGTATATTTTATAATGTATATTTTACATTTTCCAGAAAGCCAGATAAACAGAACAATATTATGTAATATTTCCAAGATAGTTTATTTCCCTTATATGCGTTTAAGAACCATCCCTGATTTTGCATAGCTTGATATCTCATTTGCTTTTATCGATAAATAGTTTTCCACTGGGTTGGTTTTAGGGCTCTAGTACAGTTATTCACTGTGATTCTTGTTTGGTGCTTTTAATCCTTTTTTTGTATGCTTAACTCAGTTGAACTGGAGGAGAGTTATGAATCAGGATAGTCTTATTGACTCCAGCTCTGAGTTTTATAGGTGATATACTAGTACAGAAGAAATATGGCTTCTTTATACAGAAAATGCTTTTGGTAAACACACACTGTATTGAATAGCTAGTTGAACAATGTTATGCTAGAAAAAGAATAATTAATAAAATCTTGGTCCTCGTTGCCTTACAGTTAGGTTTAGTATTTTAGCTCACTTTATCATAATCCTGTACACTATTCAAGAACATTGTGATCTAGTGTAATTTTTTACTTCCTTTTCATCTTCTCCTTTCTAAAAGCAGGTGTCAGGTCCTCTCAGTCTATGTTGTCCTTCAGTCTCTTTGTTGCTCTAAACACACTGGAGCTCTGTCATTTTCACCTCTATTATATCTCTCATCACAGTCTTATTTTTTTTAAATGTCACTAAGATTGTTTAGTTTAAGAACTGGACTCATTGAAAAAGACCCTGATTCTGGGAAAGACTGAAGGCAGGAGGAGAAGGGGATGACAGAGGATGAGGTGGTTGGATGGCATCACTGACTCTATGGACATGAGATTGAGCAAGCTCCGGGAGTTGGGGATGGACAGGGAAGCCTGGCATGCTGCAGTCCATGGGGTTGCAAAGAGTCAGACACGACTGAGCGACTGAACTGAAGATTGTTAATATCAGAAATTGGAGAAGAGAGATAACACGAAGTGTAGTTTTTTGGAAAATTCCTTAGAGATGGCAATATCATTTGGGCCTTTAAGAGTGATTAATTTTGTGGTAAACAAACTGCATAGGAGGCAGGTATTATCAATAACATTCCAAATTAGGATAGATATACACATAGTACTAGTTATATGCTCATGTTGAGAGTAAATAAATCGACTTTCATGTATAGGAACTTCATGTCGGAAATGAAAAGATTTGTGAGTTAAATGATGCTAATATCAGTTGCAATAGCCAAGTGTAACTATTGGGTCACTACTGAACCTGACAGAGAGAGCAGGGCCTCCCTCTGACCCTCAAATAGTAAATCCAGTCTCTAATCAGCTAAACAGAAAATTATCTCAGTCTGTTTTGAAAGAGATAATCTGTTTCTAGCACTTATAACTTGTTATATACGAAAGTTCCCTAAGCTCTTGTTAGCCTTTCTAAATTTGACAATTTAAGGCTTAATTTTCTAATCAAAGAGGAAGAGCACAGGGTGCGGCTGGAAAGGTGGCCGCCCGCTCACCCATCACGCAGCGCACGTTAGTGGGGAACCGGGTGCTAAACCATTCGTAGACGACCTGCTTCTGGGTCGGGGTTTCATGCAGAGCAGCTCCCTTGCTGCGATCTGTTGAAAGTCAGCCCTCGACACAAGGGTCTGTAGAGAAATAAAAATTTTAAAAAGGGCGCTAAATCTGAAATAAACAAATACTTTATTTAAGAAACAAAGAACAAAAAAATTTTTAAAAAGGTAAAAAAGAGTAAGAGCAAAACTCTGAGAACAGAGCCGATGAGTGTTTTACAGTTGACTTTCTATTTGGTTGTGTGTTGCTTCCAGTGTTTATAAGTCCTCTTCCATTCTGAATTGGTGGCAGACAGCTGGGTCTACTTTGGGGCACGAGCTTATGCAGAACGACCATATGTAATTCTATGTTGTGTTAAGTATCCAGAGTATTTGAGACATAAGAATGATGATGATAATAATAATTATTTTTATGTAAATATTTAGCATTAAATTTGCATATAATCTCTCTCTTTTATTCCCATCTAATTATAGACCTTTGATCAGCTGGTCTCTGGCAGTGAAAATTATCTTCTGTAATTGGCCCCAAATTCACACCGCCTACCTATGTTGCCTTTTTGTCTCCTCTCACACAGTCTACTTCATATACTTTGTCAGGGTTCTTTGTCGGGGAAAACATATTTTAAAATACGTAAAGAATCATTTGAATATATCAGCACAGTGGCCAAATTTTACATGTCTACATTTATGAAGACTCACTCAGAATGAAATATTACTAGCTACAGTTGTTGTTGTACACAGTAACTTTTAAGATTCAGATCTTTTTTCACTATTCTTGTGTTTAAGAAAAGGTATTTTTTCCCCTTGTAATCAGAAAGAAGAACATACATCAGGGTGACTCCAAAATTACCTCATAATTACTGAAATCTGCCCGCTGTCTTCACTTTCTTTTAGTTCAAATTTCTTTCAAGTTCTCTCATTTTTTAGGCCTTCTTTATTTGAATTTCCACTCAGAAGATTGTTCTCAGACTCAAGCTTTGTCTAACAGAGATTTCATTGGCTGTTTCCATGAGTTTGTGTATCCCAGATAACCCTTGTACTGCCAGATCATTTAAAGGTTCTTTTGTAGCTGTAACTTAATTGGAGCTCACACACGCATCACACTCCCATTTTTCTGCAGAATTCAGAATGGCCACTTGTTTTCCAGTTGACCGTTAGGATGTTTTACAACTCTCAGGGCCTGTGGAAGTTTCTTTGTGTTTTCTATTTCTTCTCTTACTGTTGCTACTACCATACACGTTTTGTGTGTGTTTGGATTTCTTCCTCATCTATTAGAGTCCTGGCTATATAAGTGGAAATCTTATCCTTTCAGTTTGTTTTATGTGTCGTATTTAAGTTTTTTTACCTTTATCCCAGTTTCTCTGTTTGTTCTGTGGAAATGTATGGGAAGACTCAAAACCTACAGAATTGCTCATCATAGAATCTTAAGATTTGTAAATTTGTATGAAATGTATTAATGTTTATTGACTGGATTTTGCATGGCAGGAATTATGGCATATAATAAACACAGAAGCTTACTGTCCTCACATTATCATCTCATGATAATAGACAATAGCGATTATGGTGTTTGGTTATGGTAGGAAACAGTGCACATAAGACAGATGCCAATTCAGACTGGGGTGTATGTGTGCACAGTTGTAAGAGGCATTACTCAGGGAGGTAATATCTTAACCAGATTCTAAAGGAAGGAAATATTTAAATTAATGGTATAGAAAGATACTTGTGTAAAAAGCTTTAAGAGTAAAATTACATCTTCTGGTGGTTATAGTTCAATGTGATGGATGAATGCCAGCTAAAGTGTTTATATTTATCTGGAGAGAAATGAAAGGCTACTTAAAAATGTTTAGCAGGAGTATGATATGATATTTTAAAACTATTATTTATCTTTAAATATGGTAATCTGAATACAAAGCTTCTATTGAATCTGTTGTGGGGATAATAGGCAATTGGTTTGTGTATGTGCATGCTAAGTTACTTCAGTCATGTCTGACTCTCTGCAACACTGAGGACTGTAGCCTGGCATACTCTTCCGACCTTGGGATTCTCTAGGCAAGAATACTGGAGTAGATTGCCATGCCCTCTTCCAGGGGATCTTCCCAATCCAGGAATTGAACTCGTTTCTCTTATGTCTCCTGCATTGGCAGGCAGCTTCATTCCTAGTGCCACCTGGGAAGCCCAGGCCTGTGGTTTACTCAAATGTGTTTAATACTCTAAAATAAGCATGACCCTAACCAAGATGCTTTGGCATTAAAAGAAAAATACTCCAAGAAAATTGCCCTCTAAGATCTCTCCATCAGGCAAAGGTAATGTAAATAGCATGAGCAAAGTTAAAATAGAAATAAAGTTCATTGATTGTAATGATCAAACAGTCCTTTATGCAGTAGCTGACACAAAAATTAAGCACACACTAAACACTTACATTTAATTCTTATGTTAGAAATTTTGCTGATGGGTGTATTACAGAATATATCTCTACAGAATTTTGATGCTTTTTCTAAAACATTAAGGCATTATTTTTTTAATGTACCTACATGTCACTTGTATATTTTGACTTCTGCCATTTACCATTTTATTCATAAAGATTGTTTTGGATCTACAAGAAACTTTTGTTTCTACAAACTAGATTCATAGGAAATGATTTTTATTCCTCGGTTTCTTTTATCTACTGAGCTTAATGTGAAACTAAGTCCTATAAATCTTATTTACTACACATTCTTGTTATCACTTGGTTAATTTCACCCTTGCCATACTGACTGTCACCTTAGTTTAGACCTTAGCATCCTTTTATGTTATGGCCCCTACTCATATTTGCAGTTCTCTTCTGCTAATAATACCTTTCATCCAATGTCTATCTCCTGACTTCTAGTCCAAGAAGATGACTTTCCATAGCCATTATAAAGTGAGTTTTTTTGACTTCCTTGGTGGTACACTGGCTAAGACTCCATACTCCCAATACACATACTCCCAATACATGGGCCCAGGTTCGTTCTCTAGTCAGAGAACTAGATTCCACGTGCTGCAACTGAGACCCAGAACAGCCAAATAAATACTTTTTTTAAAACGTTTTTTTTTCCACTCAAGTGTTATCTTCCAAGAGGAAAAGATAGCAGATATTACAAAACAGTATTATACTCGTTCTGTTTAAGCAACTGAAAAAGAGTAGAGTATTGTAGTGAAAATCAAAGCCTGTTGAATTTTAACTTGCAGTATAACCAGCTGTGTTTAATTTCCCTGAGCTTCTGATTTTATTTGAAAAGTAAACAGCATTTTCAAGGTCACTTGGTTAAAACAGTGAATGTGAGACTAAAAACTTGATTCCAGAACCCAGAGACAAACTCAAAATGCATTCCAAGTCAACTTCACTGAACCCAACAAGATTCAGTTTTCCTACCGTGGATAAGCTGATCATATATAGGGGTCTTCTGCAAGAATGCTTTATTTCTGGTTTTCATCATATTAGGAATTTTAGGATAGACCAAACAGAGGTTAATTCTGGCTTTTCAGTTGTAAAACTCTATGACCTTGACAAAATTGTTAATGTCTCTAACATGGTTTTTCCTAGTATACAGTAATTGTGACACTAAGATTTATCATGAAAGAAGAAATATAAATTGTTTAACAATTGCCTAGCACACTACTTGGCTCATATATTTGAAGATAATTAAGTTTTATCTTTGCAGTTTCCTTAAAATTTCAATCAAGAACTCATATTCTTCCAGTTCTAAAATAAGGACATAGAGTCAGTTGATCAGTTTCCTATTTCAACACACATAAAAATGTATGCTCAGAAAAACTGTGGATAGACTGTTTTGGGCTATGAGGTGGGGAAATGTGGCGTGAGTGCAAGTTAACTGAGGAAGAAAGTGGCCAGGTTCCCCCCTCCTCCTCTTTCTCTTATCTTAGTTTATAGTAACTTCATTGTCAATATTTTATGGTGTCGGTTTCTGTGTTCTCAGACAGCATGTGTGTATCTTCAAAATATAAAGTGTCTTTGATCTCCCTACAAAGCACACTCACAAACATACACATATTTCTCCTGGGAGAATCTGACATTTGATTGCACATCCTGAAAGTAGAGGTGGTAACTTGAATGAAAAACAAAGTTGGAAAGAGGTTGTGTATGGAAGATATCTCATTTATGCTTGAGTCTGACTATTGTTAAAGTCTTTTAAATTTTGGAAATAGTACTATAAACAGGAAAAATATTGTGGTTTAAACATTTGCAGTCAGTGTAGAGGTATAAAATATGTCAAAAATGGGCTGGCAAGAAAATAGCAGCTGGTTGTTAAAAAGACAGCTTATCACTTTGATCTAAACAATTGCTTTCATGAAAATATGCCAAACCTTATCAACACACCCCTTTTTTACTTCCTATGACAGCTGCTTATGCCAGTTGGGTCAGTGTCAGAAGAAAAATCAGTCTCTGTGAAATGATTAATTCCTCACAAATCCAGTCTTGTTGCCCATTTGACTGATTCTTGAAGAGTTATCTTTCATATAATTAGAATCCAGAAAAAGCAAAACAAATAACAACCCACCACTAGGATCTGCAAATTCAATGGGCAAATCAAACATTCACGAAAGGAATGTTATATACACTGAGCAACTACTGTATGCCTTCTTCCATGGGTTTTTAGAAAGTGAATGCTCCTGGTTTAGAGTCAGTCTAGTAAGATTGTCTTTCCCCTGGGTCTTTTAAAATGAGGCCATTGCATAGGAAGTCTGGGAGAAGAGCAGAAGGAGTGATTCTGCAAGTCTGGAAAGATCCTTGTCACAAACATTCTCACAAAGAATGTTAATCATTAGGTGGTTTGTATTCAATTTATAGTTTGACAAAGTTACAGAAAGTTTTGAAGCAGTATTTCAGCATTCCACAACCAAACTATATGCAGCTTAAGACTTTTAGTGGATGGAGTCTTTGATATATTTGAGTGGCAGTACATACTAAGATATATCAATTGCTAAATATGTATTCAAGGTTAGGTTAGAAAATACGTTTGAAATGCATAATAGATACTTGTACGTTTTTCCTCTATTTTGCCTATTAGTCAAGACCCTAAAAAATACCTTAATACCTTTTATCAATCATAGATGAG
This sequence comes from Okapia johnstoni, assembly GCA_024291935.2. Classification (NCBI taxonomy): domain Eukaryota; kingdom Metazoa; phylum Chordata; class Mammalia; order Artiodactyla; family Giraffidae; genus Okapia; species Okapia johnstoni. The sequence continues at coordinate 19,999,619 of CM044321.1, read as the reverse complement.
AAGATAATGGCTTTGAGAACTGTCATGCTGAGATGACATCAGCTATGAGATTAAGGCTTTATTAGAGCACATATCAGAGCTTCCTTAGATCAGGGAACTAGTATACTGTGGGAAAAGAATAATTTTAAGAAAGAGCAAAAATAAAATGAAGGTGTATGTTAATTTGAGAAATGGAAAGAATAGTGGGTCAGCAAAAAACAGAAAGTAACTTGATTAAAGTTGATAAAAAGGTGTGTCATCTTGCTATACATTTGTTACATCTCCATGGTGAAGTAGAAGGGCAAAACTACTCATAATGCCTTCTTTATGGTTACCTTTATTACAGGAACTCTTAGTAGAATTTGTTTGCTTTTTTATGTATTGATAGGTAAATCTCAGTGCTAAAATATATATATATATTATATAATATGTAAAATAATTAAGTTATAATCAATAAATGATATATTCTATATTTATATTAATATATTAGCACTGAGATTTATATATATGTACAAATAAATATTTTATATATATATATATATATTTTCTAATAGAGACAATACTAACCCCTAAAAAAATCACTATAGGTAGCTGAATATCTTTTTAATATAATCTCCTAATTATCAGTGATATATTCATAGAGCAGTTAAGATTTTTAAATTTTCTAAACTGCAGAAATAGAATAGTATTATAGGCACCCTCTATCTTATATTGATCATTTGGAAATCAGATATAATAACATATTAAATTATTTGGAAAATTTTTTCTAAATCTTGTAGTTTAAATTCTCATTTTCAATTTTTGCTTTTGTTTCTTATATTTTTGTTGTCCTATCTGAAAAGTTGTTGCCAAGATGATTCCATGTAGTTTTTTCAGTTTTCTTCTATGAGTTTTCTGGTTTGGGACTTACATTTACCCATTCTGATTTAATTTTGAGTGGTGTAGGATAGGAGTTAAATTTCATTCTTTTGTGTATTAATATTCAGTTTTCCCAGGACCATTTATTGAAAAGACTATCTGTTTTTTTCCTTTTGACCTTCACATCATTGCTGGGTCATATCTTTCATTTCTTATTTAATTAAAATTAATTAATGTTGAAATATTATCTTATTAGTGTTCTCACCTTTGTGGTTGGGTTTTGGAAAGTGTTTTTATTCACTAATTAGTATTGATTAGCTCCTTCTGTTTCACACTTACTGTATCTTTTTAAGGTTGATGCCTGCCATTTTGAAAAGACTACCTTTGCCCTATTGTATATTCTTGTCTCCCTTGTCAAGTATTAACTAGCTGTATATGAGGTGGATTAATTTCTGGGCTTTCTATTCTGTTCCATTGGTCTGTTTCTTTTTATGTTGGTACTATACTGCTTTACTATGTGCCTTATAGCGTGAAATCAAGTTTTATATACTTGAAAGTTACCTAAAGAATATGTTTTAAATGTTCTCACCACACACAAATAGTGTTTAAAATTATCTCTAGCATTACTTTGACTATCTGGGTCTTCTGTGGTTCCATATAAATTTTAGGATAGTATTTCTATTCCTATAAAAATTCCATTGGAATTTTGATAGGGATGGCATTGAATCTATTAATGGCTTTGGATAGTGTGGACATTTTTAACAATAACCTTCCAATCTGTGAACATGGAATATGTTTCCATTTATTTGTATCTTCTTTAGTTTCTTTCAGTGTCTGGTAGCTTTCAGTGTACAGATCTTTCACCTCCTTGATTAAATTTATTCCTAGGTATTTTTTCTTTTATGCTACTCTACATCAAATTAAAAAGCTTCTGAATGTCAAAGGAAACAATAAAATGAAAAGGCAGCCTATAGAATGGAAGAAAAAGTTTGCAAACCATATTTCACAGGAGTTAATATCTAAAAATATATAAGCAACTCATGTAGCTCAATATCAAAGAAAAATTAATTAAAAAATGGGCCAACAGTCTGAATGGGTATTTTTCTAAATCAGGCATGTAAATGGAAAACAGGTACATGAAATGTCACCTCATGTAAATTAGAATGGATATTTTACATATATATATATATATATATATATATATCAAATATGAGATATAGCAAGTGTTGGTGAAGATGTGGAGAAAAGGGAACTCTGCTACACTCTTGCTGAGAGGGCAAAATTGGTGTGGCCACTATGGACTATAGTATGGAGGTTCCTCAAAACATTAGAAATAAACTACCATATGGTCCAGCAATTTCTCTTCTGGATATATTTTCTAAAGGAATGAAATCACTTTTTTGAGGGAATATCCGCACCTTCAGGTTCACTGTGACATGTCCACTATATCCAACTATGTGGGAACAGTCTGAGTGTCCACTGATGGGTGAATGTTCAAAGAAAATATATACTATCACACACATGATGTAATATCTGTCATTCAGCCATAAAAGAATGAAACCCTGCCATTTGCATAGGTGGACCTGGAGGGTGAAATAAGTCAGAAAGGCATATAGTGGATGATATTTCCTAGATGTTAAAACCAAAACAACGACAACAACAACAAACTCCTGGAAAAATGCGATACAGTGGTGGTTACCAGGACCTAAGGATTGAAGGAAATAGATACTGGTCAACTAGATATTAGTTACAGGATGAGTAAAGTTTTGGGGCTCTAACATGTAGCATGGTGGCCATAGTTAATGCTACTGTATTATATACTTGAAAGCTACCTAAAGAGTAGATCTTACATGTTCTTATCACATTTAAAAAAAATTGTAATATGCGTTGAAGGGTGTGTTAACGTTATTATGATGATCATTTCACAGTAGATACATGTATCGAATCATCATGTTGTACACCTTAAACCTGTGATGGTGGTGGTTTCGTCGCTAAGTCATGTCCAACTCTTGCGACCCCATGAACAGTAGCCTGCCAGGCTCCTCTGTCCATGGAATTCTCCAGGCAAGAGTACTGGAGTGAGTTGCCATTTCCTTCTCCAGGGGATCTTCCCAACCCAGGAATTGAACCTGGGTCTCCTACATTGCAGACAGATTCTTTCCCAACTGAGCTACGAGGGAAGCTCTCCCTCCTTAAACCTGTACAACATTATATATCAATATGTCTTAATAAAATTGGAGTATCTATACAACTACATGTCATTTATATAGAATATTTTAGGAGTAAAATTTCTGAAATTTGTACCTTAGCCTCTATTTCTTGAGGTCATTTCTTAAGCTCTTCAATGTGTAATTTTAAGAGCTTTACTGATCAAGAAGTCTTCCCTCTCTTATTCTTCACCCCTTTATAAGGAAAACAATATTATTGTTACTTAACGATAGAGATTCACAGTTTTCTGCCAGGCAAATGTAGCACAGTACCTGGTTTTGTATAGTAGTGAACTAATAGCTTAATATTAGTAGTGGTTTAAAAATTAAAGCAATATTATTTCTTGTGCTATGAAAAGTATATGGAACTCAAATTTTGTCCATAAATAAAATTTAATTGGAACACAACCATGTTCATTCACTGATGTTCATCTGTGACTGCTTTCCTATTACAGCAGCAGAGTTTAATGGTTATAACAGACTCCATTGTCAGTTTTCCTTGCTAGCACACTGTAAATTGCAGTGAAGCAGTTATAACTGCACAGCATTTTGAGTGTCATATTTATCACTCTACTCTGTTTTTCCTTTATTACTCATACATACTTATCATGTGATAACAAGAAAAAGTGGGCTTTGAATGTTCTACTTTCAAAGTACAGTTGAATGACAGTTTTTCTGTTCAATCAGAGAGCACACAATTCACGATATTTTGCAATGACACTGTACTAGTCTTAAAAAAAATAAAATGTGCATCTACATTATCAAAATAAAGATTCAACACAGTATTCCCAGCTCACAAGAAGAAAAATAAAAATCAGGACATTTAAAGTGAAGTATCTCATTATGGTAGAATTTCTTTAAAAAAAATGAATCTGTAACCAGTTTTCTGAATAGGCAAATAATAAAAGCCATTTACTGCTAGTGAATTATAACTGAATTATATGATTGCAGCAACTAAAGAAATGCGTCCAAAAAAATAAGACTGTGAGCTTTGTGGAAAGAATGGTTGCGATGAGAGCTGAGGGTGTTAAAACCAATATTCATAGTCAGTTTAAAAGGGCAAATATCTTGATTGGTTTTCCTTGGGTTATCAAGTCGATGCTAAGTTGAAAGTAAAGAAGCTTTTTAAACAGTCTATGTGGAGCAACTCAAAAGAAATAGTTTCCAAGTACATGAGAATGTACCGGAATCTGCTCTGTTAGGACTGATGGTGGTAAAAACATGTATAAAGCAGGAAAATGATTAACATTATATTATAATTGTAGTAGTAGGATCATTGGGGAAATAAAATCTGAGTGAGAAATAAAAAGCAAAGGTCTCCTTGCATGTTGTGGGGAGCAATAAGTGAAATTCTAGAATTCTCTTTGCATGTGAGATTTTTAGAGGGCTCATACTTGAAGCTCTTACTTCTGCTTACTTTTTCCATAAGGTAAGAAGAACATGGACATAAACAGAACCAGAGTGTTTTCTTTCTAAAACTTTCCTCAAGGCAGAACATTAATAAGTTGTTATGAGGCTAGCTCTCAGGACTTTTATTTTTTTCTATCATGGTCACTTCCCATTGGCACTTGGGAACTCAGGAAGTCTTATTTTGCACTGTGCCCGTTAATGGGAGGTTAGAACTTGACAGAAGAAAGACCTTGTTTCAGAAGTTATTCAAACAGTAAATGTAATTTTATTGTGCCTTTGGAACTCAATATAACATTTTGAGAGTTGAAAAAATATGGATTGAAAAATTGAAAGGATATGATTCAGATATTCTTAAGTATTGACTTATTATGTTCATAACATCAGTGTTTTTGCAACCAAGCTGTATTAAAACTAATTTTTGTAGGTGACTTTCTACGAGCTTTAGGAGATGAACTTTTGACAAATGGTAAGGATCCTGTTACTCTGCCACTGATATTTTCAAAGTTGTTGTAATTCTTAAAGCTATTCAATTCTGAAATCATTTAAAACTTACCAAGAAAGTGAGGGAGCTCATTGTATTATGAATTTATCTGAGAATTGTAGTTTTGCCGTTATGAAAAAATAAAAATATCTACTCCCTACTCCATCAATTAACTCAACTCTAAAGTAGAGAAATGGTGCTAATTTCCCAACTTCATCAGATAGTTTCACGGATTTTAAGTTGTATAGTTGATATGCTCACAATTACCTTCATATATTATTTTTAGCAGCTCCAATCTAGGCTGCCAAACACTAAAGTCTTTTTTTTTTTTTTTGGAAGTTGTGGTTTGCCACAATACATTTATATTGCCACTGTAAATTCAGAAACAGAAGATGTGTTAATGGTTTATAAAGCATATTGTAATTCTACCAAGCAACAGATCAGACAACCAGTGTTTAATGTAAACAAGAGAGTCTATGACAAGTTGCAGGCTACTATTCTGTAGGATCTTTGAATTTTGCATAATATATATTTTCCAGCTTACTTGTATATTTAAATTTTGAATACAAAACAAGACAGATATTCAAGGGCATTTGGCTATTTCTGTTCAGAGACTGCCATGGTATAGAAACTATTGTATGTGAAAAAAATTGAATTTTACCATAAGATTACTTTAGTTGTCAGTATTAGCAAAGTTATGATACTGAAGATAAAGATCAGCTGAGTGAATCAAAACTGGATTAATTGAAGAACACAAAGCTGAGTAAGGTCATAATTATATTTATAAATATCCATTTGTTAACATAGGGGCAGTGCATTCATAAAACATTCCTATATGCTGGGAAATCTATGTCAAAATATGCATAAGGGACCTGCTTTCTGACAAGTTTTGTATAGAATTCAGTTCTAGATTTTTGTTCTTGAAGATAAAAATTCATTAAAATGTCTTAATAACCAAAGCTTTCAATTTTTAGAACAGATGTTTACATGCATGCTTCACTGCATAGTGAATATTATGACAAATGCAATTACCTTTCAAAATGCTGAAATGCTTGCTATGCAGAAATATGAGCATATAAGAATTATCTATCCACCATTACAAATTATTGTCTGATCTGCATGTAATGCATAGGTATTTTTTCACATCACCTGCAGTAGTGTCCTTCTCATAAATTCAGTTGTATTGGAGCATCTACTTTTATACCACTGACTACCTCGGAGCCTTATATTCAGCTTATTACTAATCTCTGAGAATGTTAATGCTGTTAAGAACAGAACAGCTGTGAAAGATTTAAAAACTTCAGTTTCCTAAGTTCAGAGGAGGGAGAAATTCTATAAACATTAGTAGAGCAATTTATCATTGTGATGTAAAGTTTAGATATTTTGAACATTTTTTGTGATGTTTACCATGTGTGTGTAAAATAATGCCAGTGTATTGATAATTGGTTTCTCTGTTAATAACATGAATACATTTTTATACTATATAATTCCTTGAAATATTTGTATGTTATAGCCTGGGAAATGTAACCTAGGAGTATAATTGTATACTTTGATGGATTTTCCTCTGATACAGATTTTTCAGCCTTTATCACATCTTTCATTGATACTAATAGTTATAAATGAGTTCTGATTGGTGAGTAGTAAGGTCTTCATTGAATGAATCTTCTTCCTTGGATTATTTTTATATTTAAGTTTATCTCTAATTAATTGATTTCTAAATATGATTTTCTGAGCTAAAATTTTGTTCTAATATTGAAATAGAATCAAACCAGTACCGTAGTGTCTTGATTACTGCCGCTTTTTGAAATCTTGCATTGTAAATCCCATATTAGCTTTGATAATTCTTTCTTTTTTCCTATTTGTTTCCAAACTGGATAATGTCCATTGACCTGTCTTCAGGTTCACTGATTCTTTCTTTAGTTGTTCACATCTGTTGCTGAGCCTCATTAGTGAATTTTTTTCAATTATCATAATTTTCAAATCTGTGATCTGTTTGGATGACTTTTGCATCACACTTTTATTTTTTATAGAGATGATATCCTTAAGCTCTTTAAACATATTTAAATAAGCCAATCCCTTAGTATTTTGAATACTTTTAAAATGTGGTTTAAAGTCTTTGATTTGTAAGTCAATCTTTTGGGCTTCTTCCTGGATATTTTGTATTCAGTACATTTTTCTCTTATGTAAGGGCTATACTTCATTGTTTATTTTCATGATTTATATATTGAGTGACAACTGGACATTTCAAATAATGTCCATTACATGTAAACTCTTTAACTTAGATATCCTCCTTTCTCCAGGGCTCTCCAGGGTTGCTGTTTTTTGTTGTAACTGTTGTAGTTTGTTTGGTAGGTAATTTCTCTTAATAAAATTTAGTAAAATCTGTATCTTTGATATGTGTGGCCACTAACAGCTATGCTTGGTTAGTTTCATGATCAGTTAATGATTGAACAGGTGTTTCCTTGACACCTGGAAGAGTAAATCTCCTTGTCTCTGTTGTGGGACTGAGTTGAAGGCATGCTTTTAATATTTAGCTCGCCCCTTTAACTCTCTGCTTTTCTTTACTTCCTGATTTCACAGAAACTAAAAGTCAGAGGTGTAAGCTTAAGACCTTTCCAGGTCTTTTGTGTACATGTGTACAGCCTAAAGCCTGTGTTTGTTCATAGTGATTTCTAGGAATGTGTTAGCTCCCAAGCCCTTTTTTGGGGAATCTCAGTGCTTAGCTTCTTCTTTTGGTTACTCTTTCTTTTGCCTCAACTTGCACCTTCACATCAGGAATCTGTGATGTTACAATATGTGTTAAGTTCTCCTTGTGGAGAAGCTTTCAACACTGGGCAATTTCTATCGGGTATTAAAATGATAAACCTTAAGAAAAAATGTCTTTTGAGTGGATTCTTCAGGAAACCATCAGGTGGGTTAAAAAGAACTCTCTTTGTCAATATACCTTTGAAAGAGCTCAAGTTCCTGTCTTCTCTCTCCAGTGCTAGGAAAGCAAGTTGTTACTTTTCAAGGCCGCCGCAGAGTTAGAGAATGAAGAACAGAACTACAGTAGGTGAAATTGTGACAAAACTAAATACTTTCCCAAGATTCAACCCTATTTTTATTGAGTAAATTGATTGCTGCAAGCTTTTGATTAATTTTCAATTATGAAAAATGGATGCTGCCAACTTTTCCCAGGTCTTTCATTGCTTTTCTGGAGGGCCACAATTTTGAAGTTCTTATTCCAAATTACCAGACTTACTGAATCAGAACATCTCTAGAAAAAGTATCTCAGTTGATTAAGATGCAAAATCTGCTTTTGAATTTAAGATCAGATTTCATGATGGATAGCTTTTGAGTAATGACTTCTAATAATTATTCTCAGATTATGAGTGGCAGATATAAGAATAGAAAACTGAAAGCACATTTGATAAAATTTTCTTCGCAAAGGTAAATTTTGATATATAGCAAAGCATACAGAAATAGTTTAATGCAACCTTTTATGTTCACATTGAACTTAAGTATGCAGCTATTCTATTTTGTGTTTTGGAGGTAGAATAAAAACACATCTGCCAGCTTCAAAGGATGACTTTTTAATGACATTTTTGTAATCATGAAGAATTCATATAGGCCAACATTGAAGAAGTCACCTTCAGAAAAGAAATCAAAGCTTTGAAAACTTGATTAGCTTTGAAAGAGATATTAGAGGACAGTGGGGCAGTAGAAGCTGTGGCACATTGGGATCAGATTAGAAGCATAACTTCAGTCTGAGTAAAAGAGCAGTTGTGTGAAGTCCGCTTTGTGAAAAGCCTACAATGAAGTCAACAGGAGCTCTTTTGTGAGCTAACAGCACACAGCAAAATCAAATGGTTTTAATTGATTTTAATTTTTGTTAATGTCATCTCAGTATCACTTGCAAAACGTGTTAATTCTAGGTTTCCATTCAATTACCAGAAACACTTAGATGCAGTGGGACAACTCACAGCAAAATGGAAATGAGAGTAAAATTAAGCTAAATTATATCTGAAACTAGTGTTATGTAACAGAGGTACACCTCAGTGGTTTTAAAGCCAATGGAAACTCCCTTAGAAAAATCCAACTCAGTTATGTTGATTTTTAACTTGTCAAGCAAAAAACAAAGGATGAAATGTCAAGTATGTAGTATCTGTTTTTCCCTCAAAGTTGCTATGATTTACAGAGTCCAGGTTTACTTTTCAGGGCAATCTGAATATCATATTCACACAGTTCTCCTAAATCACTGGACACATCTTTATCTAGTCTATTGATAAAATTAGTTACAGGATGAGCATACTTTCAGCTTTAGACCTTCCCTGTATGTCTGCCCCTCAGAAAGGGTCTCATGCCATCCACCTGCCTCTCCCCCAAAGGCACACTGCTGTGTCTCACTAGTCGATGCTTGCTTGCCTGCTGGTTGGCCCAGCTGGGCCTTTCTCCATGCTCCTACTCCTCACTTAGGGTAGGATATCTCTTATGGGCTTAGGCCCACGACAGTTTTACGAAGTACTTTTCTTCCTTTTAACCTTCCCTCAACTACAGCGTGGCTTACCCTTGCCCAGAGTGAAAAAGTTTGTTGCCTATAATGTTTGAAAAAATAAATGAAGATTATGCTTCATTAGTTAAGTGTTAAATAACTTTTGGTTCCTCTTTACATAACACGAAGAGAGAACAAACCGTTCTTTATTATCTAAAGCTCTTCTTGCTTTTTGGAGTACAGTTGCTGCATGCATGCGTGGTAAGTTGCTTCAGTCGTGTCTGACTCTCTGTGACCCTATGGACTGTAGCCCACCATGTTCCTCTGTCCATGAGATTCTCCCGGCAAGAAGGCTGGAGTGGGCTGCCACTCTCTCCTCCAGGGGAAAAGACCCTGATTCTGGAAAAGATTGAAGGGAGGAGGAGAAGGGGACGACAGAGGATGAGATGGTTGGATGGCATCACCGACTCGATGGACATGAGTTTGAGCAAGCTCTGGGAGTTGTTGATGGACAGGAAGCATGGTGTACTGCATTCCACGGGGTCTCAAAGAGTCAGACATGACTGAGCAACTGAACTGAGTTCTAGAATTAACCATCTAACATTTCTTTTTAAATTGACTTTCTTAATCTTTTTGTTTTCATCTATTTATGTGTCTTTCTTCATTTGATTACTACATGTCAAACATATTGCTGTACTTAGAAACTTAAATAAACTATTTAGTATCTGGTGGCTAAGTGATAAAAAACAAAACTGCCTGAAATGCAGATTTGGGTTTAATCCATGGATTGGGAAGATCTCTGGAGAAAAAAATGGCTACCCACTTCAGTATTCTTGCTCAGGAAATCCCATGGACAGAGAAGCCTGGTGGGCTACAGTCTATGGAGTCACAAAAGAGTCAGACATGACTGATTATTTGTATTTGCTATCCATACGTTCTGTCATCTGTATCTATTCTAGTATTGGTTTTTATGTCTTTTCTGGAGGCATATATTTACAAGATCTTCAACACCACCGGTTATACTGTGTAAGTGTTGGTCCTGTACTTTGTCTAATGCAAATCTTGTCATCGTTTCACTTCTAAGCTCCACAAATGCTTTCGCTCTCCTATTTTGGTCTGATAATGAATTATATTTTATCTTTCAATATTTTCACCTCAGATTTCATGCATCTTAAAATATGATTGATATCTTTTAATGTTAGTGTATAGGAATGCAACAGATTTCTCTGTATTTATTTTGTATCCTGAAACTTGACTGAACTCGTTGATGAGCTCTATGAATTTTCTGGTAGCACCTTTAAGGTTTTCTATGTATAATATCATGTCATCTGTTAAGAGTGCCAGTTTTACTTCTTTTCCAATTTGGATATATATATATATATATTTTTCTTCTCTGATTGCTGTGGCTAAGATAGGCAGCCAGTAGCTCATATATATTTTGGTGATCTCTTATATATTTTAGAGAAAGTTTTGCTTCTTAAATTCTTAGTATTTTATTCTTATAAGAATACAAGTTATAGTCTTATAAGAATTATATTACTATATTTTATAGGCAAGATAATTTTCTTTCCATTGAGGGAGAGAAAGAAAAAGATCAAACTGAGCCTAGTTTTTGCTAGAAAGTCATATATTTTTCTAAAACACTCTCCATTTGGTTTCCATTAGCATCATTCTCCAAAATCCTGAGGAGAAAGTATGGTTGATGTAAACTTTGAGAGCCAGTTCAGTTATCTAACTGTCAGAGCAGATTGGCAGGCAGCCAGAGCCCTAGGAAGTCATTTAAATGAATTTCCTGCTCATATAATTTATTCTCACTGTTTGGTGAAGATTCTGTGCTAAAGGCCATGTTTTCTGTGAACCAGTTTTAGTTTGGACCAATTACTCTCTTCTGTCTTGGTCCTTTGAAAGCATCATGCTTTGTTTGGAAGAAGCCATGCCTCATCAGCAAGCAGTTGTCCAGTGGCATGCTTTTTGCTTTAGGGTGCTAATGTGAAAAATTAGGAGCTTCATAACAGTATGAAAATCATTGAGTCACAGCTCTGAAAGAAATACCGTTGAGAATTCTTCTAGTTCTTTGTGTATCAGATTTCCAGATATATATTTGGGGTTCAACATCTCTCTGATGCTACATAGAACTCTTGAGGTAGGGGAGGTTTGTAAGTATATGTACACTTATCTCCCTAAAACTAGTTCTTTCTGAACTGCATTAACTTTCTGTAGAGATGCAGGCATTAACATCCTTCTGACACTGTACTGGTCATTTCAGTAACAAATACTTGTCTTTAATTTGCCATTGTGCTCATAAAATCACTTTCTCGGCTTAAAGATTTTATACCTTTTGGTCTTTTTGACATCTTCTATCAAACTCTGTCATCTCTTCTTCCAGCATTTCTGGATATTTCTTCCCATCTTGCATCAATCTTTTCTGACTTCTTTCATTGCAATATAGTGTCCCTTTCACCTTTTCTGAATCCCTGTTTTTAATCTCTCCACATTCTTTCTGGGAACATATTATGTAAGCATGATTGAAATACTGTACACAGAACATGCAAACACACTTATGTATACACACACACTCTCAAATGATGCCTTTAGACTATCTGTCTCTTCTAAGCTCCATTGCTTTACACTTATTTCTCCCTGCAAAATCATCGTTTGAATCTTCAGTTGATACCTTGAATGTCATGTCTGCCAAGCTTTTCCTAATAATTCAGCATTTCTTTATTTTTGCCTTGAGCAGTATCACTTTCATAAATGAAACTGAACCATTAAGTCATAGAACAATAATTCTATGTCCTTTCTATTTACGTGATGACCAAATAAAACCAATTTCCTGATCGTCTATCACTTGGTGTGTGTGTGTGTGTGTGTGTGTGTGTGTGTGTATGAGTTTCACTAATGCTGTGACTAGTATCTTAGAAATTTGGGCTTACAGTTTTTTAAACCATGCTGCAGAAACTGTAACCTGCATGACTTCCTTCTTTATCACACATTTCAGCCCCTATAAATTTTTCATGATTTCCAATTTTGTTAAATACAAAATAAATGCAAATACATTTTAAAAAATACAGATGCCTCCACTGAAAGAAGTATCTCAAGCAGGAATACATATTTAGTGCAGATACACAGATACTATTATAACAAGTATGTTGATAAATTTCTCTCCATTTATTTCCAGATTTCCTTATTGAAAGCTTATTGTGTAACACTTTTACAACTTAATTTCTCACTATATATTTTGTAGCATTTATTTTCCAAAAATAAAATTTTTGGTTTTAAAAAAAAGGTCCTTATCCTTTACTACACTTTTGCTTGAAGCTAATTACAGCTGTGAAGTTTCTTAGTATTATCTGTGTGTTTATGTTTTCTTCATTGGTTTCTGAGATCCCTAAAACCAAAAAATTGTACTTTAGATGTACTTTCACACTCAACATATATTTTAGTGGCTGGTAAGTGGAATGAGTTCAAGAAGCCTTTGTGAAAAGAAGAACCGAGTGTCACATCAGCAGCATGAATCTAAAAATGTCTTTAAGCATTATGATGCTGCCTGATCATTTAGTTTTTTTCTTAACTATCACAATATTTATTAGTCTTAGTATCTTAGTAAGACTAGTACTCATAGTAAAGAGAATGATTTATGGGCCTATATCTTAATAATGGGAGAAGCAAAGATACCCTACTTTAGGGGAGTGTCTCTTGTTTTTTTTATTTTGTTTATAGTAACATTTCAGAGGAAAGAAAAAATTACATTTGATTTGCTACTGGCTTGTTAATCAGCTTGCAAAAATTTGAAGTTTCTGAACACTGTTATAATAGTCACCCTATACCATTTATGTTAAAACAATATATAGCATTGATTCTGTGAACAAGCAACCTGTTGAATAACTTTAGAAGATAATTTTAGAATCTAATGCTTGTGATTCTGAAATGTAAAGGTTGACTTTTAGTAATTATAAATCACTGCTAGATAAGATTATTTATAGTTACTTGAATCTACTGTAAAATCTATTGTCTTCTGATCCCACTTACTCTAATTTTTCAATTTATCATTAAAATTTGAATTAAAATAAGAGTTCAATGGGAAAGGTAAACTTTCATGTTTGATATTTCAAGTATGTTACATTCAATTTACTTTTAAATTGAAGCAAACAAATAGGGAAATAAAACAGTTACTGTGAGTACTCACTAGGTTCATTTTAAAACAGGAAAATTAAGGTTAAATGAAAGCAAAATATCAGTGACCTTTCCACAGGAAAAGAATAACAAGATAAACTTAGTTAAAATCAATGAAAAACAGGTGGACAACTGAGTGAGGAAAATGGTGATCCTAATGAGATCAACACATAGGATTGTTAGATTTACTTAGATAGATTTGCTGTCAAACGTAGACATTGTAGTCACATAGCTATTTGTCTGTCTACTAACCTGTAGAATCTAAATAGTCTTATAACATTGTGGCATAGAGAAATTATCTGTCTCCTGGGATTGAAAATAATTCTAAAAATACATTTAATATCACCTTGGCTTCCCTGGTGGCTCAGATGGTAAAGTGTCTGCCTGCAATGCGGGAAACCCAGGTTGGATCCCTGAGTCGGGAAGATTCCCTGGAGAAGGAAATGGCAACCCACTCCAGTACTCTTGCCTGGGAAATTCCATGGATGGAGGAGCCTGGCGGGCTACAGTCCATGGGGTTGCAGAGAGTTGGACACAACTGAGTTGACTTCACTTTCACTTGGGAATTCCCTTGTGGCTCATACAGTATAGAATCTGCCTGCCAAGCAGCAGACACCTGTTCCATCCATGGGTTGGAAAGAACCCCTGGAGAAGGAAATGACTACTCACTCCAGTATTCTTGCCCAGAGAATTCCATGGACAGAGAAGCCTGCAGACTACAACCCTTGGTGTTGCAAAGTGTCGGACATGACTAATATCACCTTAGGTTTCTCAGAAAGAATGCAGTCCCTATATTTTAGAAAAGTTTTACATTACATGTTAAGTACTTTGAGAATTCTCTAGAGTCTATAATTTGAAAAGGGGAAAAATCACAGAATGAAATCTGGGTACCACTTCAGGGTAGGGATGAAGAGACAAATAAGTTAAACATTAACAAGTGGCAGAAGTGATGTACTATGAGATGACATAAGTAGATGAAATTAGCAGCAATATTTCAAGTTAGCTTGGGTTAATTTAGGCAGATGTTTGATTCCTGACTTTAGACACAAAGCAAAATAAAACAAAAATCGAATTCTTGTTAGTTACAATTAAACTTGGCCAGTCACAAAAATCTGAGAACATAAAGTTTTCAGGACCTTAGAGTTGTTGAATGGGCTGCTAACTAATAATATCTCATATTTTCAGATATAGAAAACTCAAGTGCTTTTGTACTTCTTAATGAGAGAGCCAATGTGTTTTAAAATCAGCATAGAGACAAATGCAAAATCTATATGAATAGATATAAGTAATAAGGGAAATGATATCAGATATAGGCAAATGGTCTTCAGTGAACTGTGTTGCATGTAGTCAGAAAATAAGGAATTTGAGTTTTTCAGTTTGCTTTAGCATTAGACACATTGGTCATTGAAACCATGCATTTTATTTAACCATGTCAATGAGTAAAATGTATTTCTGGGTAAATGCAATCAAACAGAAAAAACTTAAACTGCTATGGAATGTATGCTTGCTTTTGCTTCCAAAGCTCTGCTCGATAGAGTCCTGCAGTTTTTGCCGACAAAGCCATTGTTTAAAGTATGGTGAAACTGAGTAATAAGTTGTTCTATGAGTGACAGAGGGAGAGTTTATGTATGGATTCTTTTATGGACTATTGCCTTTTAAAATGAGAGAAATCTGGAAAGAGAGAACAATTAATTAAGATGTGCATTTAAGAAATAGGTATGTTTATTCTTATTCAGTTATGATTATATTTACTCATAACCAAATGATGAAGAGACCAGGTTTAAATGATTCTGATTAGAACTGTGAACTTAAAATGCTATTATAAAGTGATGCTGTATTTAAATGAAGGAAGTTTGCATTCACACATAATAAGTGTAAATCAGCTCTTTGAATATATAGGATTTTATGAGGTCTCTCATTTTCTCTGAGTCTTTAGCATACTAGTGTATGATTATAATTTTTCTTTATTGTCAAGAAAACCTTGACACTCATTAAAGGTCCTTACACCTAAAATTTACTGAGAATCAGTAATTTTAGATTAGGTTATATTTTTTGTAGTATAGAAATGAATGACAAGAGTTAATATCATACTAGATTAAAAAAAACTTGTAAAGAGAATTTTGAGTCATAGACATATCTGAGTCCACATTACTTTGGGTTTAATTCTGGTTAATCGCATCAGGAATTACCCTCACATGTTGAATTTTCTTTTTAAAAAGCTGTTCACAGAAAAGCACATATATATAAAGAAAAATCAATAATATTATCAGTGCCCAAGTAGCCATCACTAATTTCAACACCCTTTAATTCATGTTCAACTTTATTTCATCTGTATAGCCACCACCACATCCTTACCTTATGTATTGCTGGATGGCTTTGAAGTTGATCCCAAATATCAAAAGACTTACTATATTTATGTTTCATAATACATTTTAACTGGTTAAATTGCAATCCAAACTATAGTTGATGTCTTATGTATTATAATCTGTTAATAAGTATAAGTTATTTTTTTAAAAATTGAGGATTCAATCTTTATCTTTCCTCATTGTCTTTGTAGTTTATTTGTTGAAGAAGCTTGAGTCCTTTTTCCTTGTAGAGTTCCTCCCAGTCTACATTTTGCTGATTGCATTTATGTTAATGTAATTTTATATTCTTTATTTTCTATAAATTGTTAGTAATTCTAAGAATTTGCTTTAAATATAGTTGCAAGAATATTTCACAGGTAAAGCTGGGTTTTCTTATGAAGAAAGTGTGAGCCTCTGTCTCCATTTTCTTGATGTTTCTAGTTTCTAATATTCATCGCCTGATCAGTTTATTCGCAGTATGTAATTTATGATATTCTAATTATCTTCTTTAATATTTGGTGTTCCTTTATAAAAAGTTTCATTCATTGTGTATAATTTAGTTACCTTGTGAGAAAATGCAAGTTAAATACTTAATTTTTCCCTGTAAGATGGTTATTTTTCAGAATGAGTTGATACACTTTTAATAGATTCCTTAAAAATTGATCAATGTGGTGTTGTTTCTCTGTATCATTACTGAATTCATTGATTTTAACACATGTGATGTTGCAGTTTTTTGTGGCTGTTGTTGTCAATTACCCATTGATCATTAGGAGTTGAATTGCTGCCTGAGTCCTGCTGACTAAAGTGCACATAGTGGCAGCTTCTTTTTCTAGTATTAAGAGGCCCAATAGACTCATTGATACATTTGCTGTTCTCAAAAAGGATTCCAACATAATTTCCAGTAGTATTGGTTGCTTGGAGGAGAAAACAATAATCAGAGAACTAGATTTGGTGGCTATTGACAGATGAAAGTACAGAACTTCCTAGTTAGTACCTCGTGACAATTTTGGGGGTTTCTACCTCATCAGAGCATCAGAAGTCATTTTGTCTTTCTGCATTTTCCTCCTGTACATGGGTGATAACATACAGCTCTTCTGCTATTTATAATTTGGCCAAATTTCCAATTGCGAGGGTGGTTGGAGTACATTTTCATATAATTTTGATACAGATACTATCTATCTTTGGGATTTTTGTTTTCCTAACATAGTTGCCGTGATGTTCAGAGGAAGGGAACTTGGAAATATGAAACTGGTATCTGTGTTATTTCCTTGCACTCCATTTATTCTTAGTGAGAATTAAAAAGGTTAAAAAAAAACAAGGGAATTTGAGCTAGAATATATTAATATCTACTATTTTTCTTAAAAATCACACAATGAATATATATTGAGGGAGTACATTTGAGAAAAATAAAGCAGATTTCAAGTTCTTGTTATAATGAGGTAATCATACTTTACCTGGCTCTCTCACTGAACACAACTTAAAATCCTGAAGAAATACATGCAGCAGCTATCTGGGAACTCTGAGAACTGAACTGCAGTAGGCAGGTTGAGAAGAAAGTGGAAACTCAGACAATGAATGACTGTGGTGAAATACAGGAGCCTTTTTTTCCTTTCCCATATCTTCTAGCCTAGACACAATGGCAGTACAGATCCTTAAGCTGCACCCTGAGCACAGGCAGAGGTCTTCAAATGAAATAGTGTTTTTTTGTTTTTTGTTTTCTGGTTCAAGAAGTATAAAAGAAGGCCGCCATGAAACTTTAAAAGTGGTCAAAATCCCTTAGCTGCTTCTTTTTTTTTTTTTTTTAAGTCTCAATCTTATGCCTTCAAGCTCCATTTTTGAACTTGAAATCCAGTGGCAGGAAGAGTGAAACAGTGAATGTTCTAGCATCTAAAACAATAAGAGGAAGGAATCTTTTTTATCTTTCCAAAGGCATTGAACCTTTGGCACAAAGAGGATAGGGCTATTTCCTATTGCTATTTCTTTATTTTCTTGTCATTTAATCCTAAAGACAAATAGTCATGGGGAATGTGCAGCACGTAGGGGTATTAAACTCCAGCTTTCTGTGGAGAACTGTGAAGAGCTGCTGTTAGGAAAGCATTGAGGAGAGAACAGAGGAAGGGATTGTTGAGAATGGCATGGCATAAAAATCTGTGTAAATGCATGGGTTTACTCCTGATTTGCACATTTTAGAACCTAATTTTTTAACCACCATATCCAACTATTTGAGGAATGAACTGACATTTAGACTGGCTCCTGGGTGGAGCACAGGCAGGACAGGTTGAAATAGCACTGAAAGGTCATTCAGCTGAACTAACACTAGAACCAAAGTGCACAGAAAGTGTGTTGGAACATGTAGTGTAAAATTTAAAAGGATTGATTTTCTACTAAAAAAGAAAATAAAACAAAATTAAAAACAAAACATAAAACCATACTCTTCTCTCCAGGATTTAAATAAGATCCATGTTCTGATAATAATTGAAAATGTCCAATTTACAATCTGACATTACAGAACAGACAGAAACAAAGTTTAACAAATTCTCTAGGGAAAGATAATCAACACATGCTAAACACAAATGAACAAGATGTTGGAATTATAAAAGAATATTAAGGTGAATTATAATATGCAAAGAGGTAAAGCAAAACAATCCTAGAATAATGCAGAGATAGAAATTCTCAGGAGGAAAATAGAATATATAATATACTGCCAAATGTCAATTTTGGAAATGAAAAATACGACAACTAAGATAAAAATTTATGTTGATGGGCTTAATACCAAAATAGAGATTACTAAGTAAGCATAAGATAAGATGATAGAAAATACCCAGTTTGGAAAATAGGCAAAATTATAGAAAAGGAATGAATGGAGACTGAAGGGTTCTTGCAGCAGAACAAATGACAAAATATCTGACCTTCTTGTCTTTGGAGTTCAAAATCCTGAGAATGGATATTAGGCAGAAAAAAGAAATTTTGAAGACTGAATATGTGAAATCTGTGGGAACATAGAGAATATTTTTTTTTTTGTTTCTGCATGATTAAAGTTGCTGATCAAATAAAACTGGAACATGGGTTAAAGACATGTTCTTGAAAGTTAAGTAATTATTGAATAGGTATTTCTGGATCTGTATCTTTAATTTCAAAGGGGAATACAATGTAGAATAAAGATGTATACAGTCTTAGGCTTTCAGTCTTGTCGGACTCTTTGCAACCCTATGGACTGTAGCTCACCAGGCTCCTCTGTCCATGGAATTCTCCAGGCAAGAATAATGGAGTGGGTAGCCATTCCCTTCTCCAGGGGATTTGCCACATCCAGGGATTGAACCTGAATCTCCTGCATTGCAGGCAGATTTTTTACTGTCTGAGCCATCAGTGAAGCTCCAATCCTTTATATTCCAAAGAATTTTATTACGTTAGGGAGATAAGGTTTCTTTTTCTCAGAGGCATAGAAGAGAAACTTAATAGCAGTTTTTATATAAGCACCTATATTCATAAATTTGGGGTTCCTTTAGTGTATAATGTTAGTTGCTCAGTAGCATCCAACCTTTTGTGACCCCACGGACTGGAGCCTGCCAGGCTCCTCTGTCCTTGGGATTTTCCAGCCAAGAATACTGGAGTGGATTTCCATTCCCTTCTCCAGAGGATCTTCTGGACCCAGGGATTGAACTAGGGTCTCCTGCACTGCAGGCAGATTGTTTACTGTCTGATATACAGGTAAGTCCGTTGCTGTAGTACAAAATATCAAACTCAAGAAAAAATAAATAAAAAAAAAAACTTATTAAACTATGTAGGTGAAATGAGTTCATTAAAACTTTCATAATAAACTCCAGGTAGTTTCACTGACAAATTCTGTTAATTGGTTAAACAACAAGTATTGACAATTATTTAAATTTTCTTCCCAAAATAGGAAAACATACTTCTTAACTTATTTTTGAGACAATGTTACCTCGAGGCTAAAACCACGATTTTAGATTTTAGATTTTAAAACTCAATATATTCCATATACATAATTATGAAAAACATGTCAACTGATGCATAAAAAAACATTTGAAAAATTAAACTTCCATTCTTGATTTTAAAGTCAGGTCAGCTTTCAGAGAATTGAACTTTGTTAACCTAATGAGATCATCCAAAACAGTCCTGCAGCTATCATTTAGAAATCCCTCATTGTTTTTCAGAAACTCAAATAAGTAAACCTTAACAGATGGAGGCTCTATCTTAAGGTAAAGTGGAGTCATTATGGTGACCAAAAGTGGATGTATCTCCTACTTTATTATTTCTGTATTGACTTTGTTATGGTGTTGTTGAAAAAAGTATGTATCAGATTTCTGAATTTTTTGTCTTGCATTTTGAATCATAAGTTGAAAAGCTATTCCCAGAGTCAACTAAGCTTAAACATATTTCCCCTTGGTTCTATGTTTTTATATTTCTCTCTCTTATCAATTTGGAATTCCTTCTTGTATCAACAAGATTATGAATTCATTTCTTTTTAAAACCTAGTTATTTAAAAATTTGTATTTGCCTAGTGAATTGAGATGTTATCTTTATCATATACTAAATTTACACATGCACTTGAATTTATTTCTGCTTCTCTATTCCATTTTTCTAAAACCAGGATCATAATGTTATAGAGCTTTTTATAGTATATTTTAATGTTCGAATGTCAACAGTACATGAACTGTAAATTTCTAGATGTTCAAGCTAGTTTTCAAAAAGGCAGAGGCACCAGAGATTAAATTGCCAACATCCAATGGATCATCGAAAAAGCAAGAGAGTTCCAGAAAAACATCTATTTCTGCTTTGTTGACTATGCCAAAGACTTTGACTGTGTGGATCACAATAAACTGTGGAAAATTTTTGAAGAGATGGGAATACCACACCAACTGACCTGCCTTCTGAGAAATCTGTATGCAGGTCAGGAAGCAACAGTTAGAACTGGACATGGAAAAACAGACTGGTTCCAAATAGGAAAAAGAGTACCTCAAGGCTGTATATTGTCACCCTGCTTATTTAACTTATATACAGAGTACATCATGAGAAACGCTGTGGTGGACGAAGCACAAGCTGGAATCAAGATTGCTGGGAGAAATATCAATAACCTCAGATATGCAGATGACACTATCCTTATGGCAGAAAGTGAAGAAGAACTAAAGAGCCTCCTGATGAAACTGAAAGAGGAGAGTGAAAAAGCTGGCTTAAAGCTCACATTCAGAAAACTAAGATCATGGCATCTAGTTCCATCACTTCAAGTCAAATAGATGAGGAAACAGTGGAAACAGTGATAGACTTTATTTTCTTGGGCTCCAAAATCAGTGCAGAGGGTGACTGCAGCTATGAAATTAAAAGACGCTTGGTCCTTGGAAGAAAAGCTACGGCAAACATAGACAGCATATTAAAAAGCAGAGACATTACTTTGCTGACAAAGGTCCGTCTAGTCAAAGCTATGGTTTTTTTAGTAGTCATGTATGGATGTGAGTTGAACTATAAAGAAAGCTGAGTGCCGAAGAACTGATGCTTTTGAACTGTGGTGTTGGGGAAGACTGTTGAGAGTCCCTTGGACTGCAAGGAGATCCAACCAGTCCATCCTAAAGGAAAGCAGTCCTGAATGTTCATTGGAAGGACTGATGCTGAAGCTGAAACTCCAATACTTTGGCCACCTAATGCAAAGAGCTGACTCATTTGAAAGGACCCTGATGCTGGGAAAGACTGAAGGCAGGAGAAGAAGGGGATGACAGAGGATGAGATGGTTGGATGACCTCATCAGCTCGATGGACATGAGGTTGAGCAAACTCTGGGAGTTGATGATGGACAAGGAAATGTAACGTACTGCCGTCCACAGAGTCGCAGAGTTGGACATGACTGAGAGACTAAACTGATACTGACACCTACAGGTTTTACACAGTCTCTTAGTAACTCCAGATTATTTCTTTGCTACCATTGTGTCTATTATTTTTACATTAATCCTTCTAAATATATTTATTGGATATATGAGGGAGTTTTTGTTAAATTTGTATTCTATTAAACTTATTTTTTCAATGTTTCTATTAGTTTTATCATTGATTTCCTTGGAATTTTAAGATAACAAGTCTGATCATTTGGAAGTAGATAAAATTTGACATTCAGCATGTGATTCAGATTAGCTTCTTTTTATTGCATTGTCCAGTGTCTTCTGTGCAGTGTTGAGAGGTAGTAGAGATGGCCGATCTTCACCTTGTTTCTGATCTAGAAGATCTAGTCTTCTACTGTTTCTTCATTTAGTGAGATGATGATTTCAGGTCTAAAAAATCATCTTTTTGTGCAAGTGCACATGTGTAATAATTTTAAGAAAATATTTGTAAATTTCTGTTTTCCAGTGTGCATATATTAGAAATGAATGCTGAATATTTTCAAAGCTTTTCAGCATCTGTGGAAATAAGTGTATGGCTTTTATCTCTAGATTTATTCATGTGTTGTAAGATTTAAATAGATTTTTAAAATTTGAATAATCAAAAATTCTTGGAGTAAATCATACCCATAGTGTACTATTTTCTTAATGTGTTGTATATAGCTTTTTGACATTTATTATTTCTCTATTAGATATTAAGTGATTTTGGTATGTTTTTCATTTATACTATGTTTATCAGATTTTGACATCAATGTTATGCTTGCTTTATAAAAAGTGGGGAGTTTGCTTTAACTTTTACTGCTCTGGAGTAATTAATAATGCAGTTGAAGTATCTGACATTAAACATTTGGTCGTAATTTGCTGAGAAACTTTCTGTGCCTTGTGCTTTCTTTGAGTGTAATTCTTTAGTAACCTTGTGTTCCAAGGAAAGTTGTCTATTTAGACTGTCTATCTCTGCTTCTTTTTTTAGCTTTTTTAATAAGGTCTTTTTATGCTTAGTGATGATGGAAAATTGGGTACACTGTGGTTAGGTGGCTTGTCTCTGATAGGGATGAATAAAATCTTGACTTTTTTTTTCACAGTTAACTGAGAGATTGTCAGTTCCCATACTTGTCCGCAGTTAAATGGGTGAATAGTTTCTTTCATTCTTCAAAAAATATTGATTCAGACTGGAATGTGTGATGAAAGGGGATATCAATAATTTTGGTATGTGATCTTTTTAAATATTTGGTTTGTTATCTTTTGATATTCTTTCCACTTGCCTTATTGAAGATGAAAAATATATTTCATTTTCATACAGGATAATATCTAGCTTCTGATTCCATATATGATCTGTACAGCCTCTTCCCCGCCACATAACATGAATCTTTCCCTTGTCTACCTGGTGCTTCTCTGCATATTTGCCTGTCTCAGGAGTGAGCACAACTTTCCAGATCTGCAAGCGTACTAGTTACCTATTTCTCTGTAACAAATTTTCTTCCAACTTAGGAATTTTAAGCAGCAAACATTTTTATCTCGATTTTCTATGGGTCAGGAATCCAGGTGCAACTTAACTGAGTGGTTTTTCCTCCGTGTTTCTCATCAGGTTATAGTCAAAATAAATCAGCCAAGTAGTAGTCATTTAAAGACTTAGGCCAAAGTTTCACTTCTAAACTCATTCACCAGGGGCTTCCCTGGTGGCTCAGTGGTAAAGAATCTGCCTGCAATGCAGGAGACCCCAGTTTGATCTCTGGGATGGGAAGATCCTCTGGAGAAGGAAATGGCAACCCACTTCTGTATTCTTGTGCCTGGGAAGTCACATGGACAGAGGAGCCAGAGGGGCTACAGTCCATGAGGTCATGGGCATGACTTAGTGACTGAGCATGTATGCATACCTTAAAAAAAACGTAAAGACTTAGGCTTAAGTTTCACTCTGAGCTCACTCACGTAGTTGCTGGTGGTTTTCAGTTCATGCTCTGTTGGGCTGACAGCCTCAGTTCCTCACTATGTCATTTGGGCCTCTCCATAGAGCTGTTCATAACGTGGCATCTTTCTTACTCTATGAAAAAGACACACACACATATATGACCGAGGATGAATGCCAAAGCCTATTTATAACCTACTATTAAGATACCTCATAACCTCTAGCATGTTTTATTTTTAGAAACATTCCAGTAAGTGCAGACCATACTCAAATAACTTTACTGAATACCGGGGGGTGGTAATCACTTAAGGCTCTGTTAGAGCCCACATTTGCCTAGAGGTCAAGCTTATAAGCCTCTGTATCACTACCTCTTAGCTCTCTTCATGGTAATAGTCTATTTTTTTTTTTTGGTTGCCAGGTTAAAAATTAATTTCTTTAATTCTTTTTTCCTATGGGTGTATTAATCATTGGTTTTTTAAATATGATTAGCCATTGTGGAAGAAAAAAATATTTGCTGATATATCTGATCTGCCAAAATAGCTTAGAAATATCTCAAAATATCATTGATATAAAGCTATCTCCAACTATTGTAATATGCTTGGCAAGATAGTGAGATCCACAGGTCTGGGTCTGTTTTATCAGCACTGAACCATTAGACAGGTATATCATGAAAAAAAGTGATATATTGGGTTACACTAATCACTGTCAGTTCTCAAGTTACTCCCAACTTTAAGCCCCTATGATTCCACTCCTGAAAGTTTGCTCTATCATCTTGTGTGGAATCCCTGTGAGTCAAGAAAGTCATTGGTGACACCCACTTTAATATTTAGGTGTCAAACATCTGGCAACTGTTATATAGCTTTGTCTGTCAGGACCATTTTCTAGCTGATCTGAGACAGCTGCCTGATTGAGTGTCTGCCCTCTATTTTATTAACTTCACTCTTTTTGGAACCACTTCCAATGACAAACCATGTCCTGTCATTTTCAACCTTCTCTGTGCCATTATAGCTGACATCTCCTGAATATCTACATGAAGATTTGTTTCTGCCAACCTAGAAATATTTCCCAGATGATACAAGAGTCTTGAACTGAAGTCTCTGAAGCGGTCATCCCAGATTTACTAAATGCAGATCAGTACCTGTGGTGTCACAGAAAAGAGGATTGTGAAATAACAAAACAGATGGCACAAACATGCAGTATAAAACAGGTCAAATATCTAATATCTAAGTTTTTAAAGCATCTTATGCATTTAAAAAATTTGTTTATAAAACATAATGCTGCTATTCAATTAGATAGGCTTCTTATTTATACAAATAAAGGAAAACAAAGGTGAGAAGGAAAATGGCTGATCCAGTTTTCCTTCTGATTCACTAAGCTGTTCTTCTTGTTCACTTTGCTGATTTACATCTCATCTCTCTGATCCCTAAGCTTTAAAGTGGTTAGTTTCACTGTTTACCTTTCCTCTGCACATACTTGCTTTGTGGTTTCATTTGTTCTATGATTCAAACACCATAAGTAGACTCCTGAAACCTAAAATAGCGTCTCTAGACGAGACCTTTCTGTTGATCTTCAGATTACAAAATAAACTTGATATTCACTGTCTCTATTGGAATATGTAATAGAGAATTTAAAATTCTCCATCTGACCTAGAACCATGTTATCATGTGTTTTAACCCCCTTTTCTTGCAGCTCATAACCATTCTGTCAGCCTACCTATTTAAACTAACTCTATGACATACGCAAAATTCAGCCATCTTATCACCTCTTCTGCCAACTCACTTCAAAATAGTTTCTACCTCTGTGACAAAATATCACCGGAAATTTGATAGTGATTGCACCGTACCAGTATATTGCTTTGTGTAGTATAGGCATTTAAATAATATTAGTTTTTCTAATTGGTGAACATGAGATTTCTTCCCGTTCATGTCATTTTCAATTTCTTTCATCAATTTTTCCTCTTACCCAGACAGTTGCCCTGATGTGGGGATCAGACCCCTGCTTCACTTCCCCCACCCCCCAAGGGCATGTCCAGCCCTACTAACACTCCTGTTTTCCCCCTAATTCCTTCACCCTACCGAGTTTTGCATGCTTTTATATATCTTTTCTGGTAGTCAGGTACCCCTGTCTGCTCTCACCTGGTGTTCTGCAAGCACTTCTGTGTCTGGAGGTACATTCCTGATGTCTCCATGGAGAGAGATGTACTCCACGCCCACCTGCTCCTCCACCGACTTGTTCCTCTCCCTTTCATCGTTTTTGTTTGTTTCTAGTTTTCAGTATATAGACACTTCTTCATCTTGGTTATCTTCATTCTGAATGTTTTTAATGCTATTGCAAATAGGATTGCTTTCTTTGATACTTTATTTTTAGTGAATAGAAAAGCAGCTGATTTTTATGTGTTGATTTTTGTAACCTGTAGTTTTAATGAGTCTTGTATTAATACCAGTTTTTTTTTTGTGTGTGGAGTCTTAGAGTTTTCTATAGATGTCATCTGCAAACAGAGTCTACTTTACTTCTTTTTTATTCCAGATGCCTTTTTCTTATTTAATTGCTCAGGCTAGGTCTTCAGAACTTTGTTGCATACAAGTGGTGAGATTGGCCACCCTTGATTTATCCCTCATCTCATAGGAAAAGCTTTCACCTTTTCACTGTTGAGTAATATGTTAGCTGAAAGAGTTTCATATATGGCCTTTATTATGTTGAGGTGTATTGCTTCAGTGTTTTATTTGTTGAAAGTTTTCATTGCATTGGTTTTCAAGTATGTAACCTAGTGATTTGATATTTTATATTTTGAAATTATAAAACTAATAAAACCAGTGATTTTTTGTCACCAAATAAAGTTGTTACTATGTCATTGACTATCTTTGCTATTTTTACATTACATCCTTATGACTTAATTTACAGCTGGAAGTTTTTTAAAAGACTTTGCTTTTTAGAGCAATGTTAGGTTTAAGCAAAGTTGAGAGGAAGGTCCAGAGATTTCATATAAATCCCCTGTCCTCACACATGCATAGATCCCCCCATTATCAGCATCACAAACTGTGTTACACGTTTTATGAGATTGGTCATATGTATATCACGTGTACATCATTATCTCATACAGAGTATTTTAAAAGCCCTGAAACTCACTCAAATCTACCTATTCCTCCTTCTTACCCCTCCTGCTCATACTGAGGGTTTTTTGTCGTGTATAGATGTCAGATTTTGTTCAGTGCATTTTTACATAGATTCAGATGATTGAGATTTTCATCTTTCATTGTGTTAACATTATATATCATATTTATTGTTTCTAAGAATGTCTCTATTTCTTCTAGATGGTGAATTTAGCATTCAGTTATTTTGTTTTTCAGTTTTGCCAGAACCTTTATTACATTTGATTTAAAACAGTTCTCTACACTCATTACATATTAGCTATAACACCCATTCCCTGAAATTACCTTGTTGACACGATGACCAAGTGGGTAGCACTCTTACAAACATTTTTTAAGCTATAATTGACATATATCATCGTATGGGTTTTAGGTGTACAGTGTTTTGATTTAATACACTTATATATTGCACAGTGATTGCCACCTTAGAGTTAGGTAGCACCTCCACCACATCATATAATTACTCTTCCATTCTGAGACTTTTTGTTTTAAACATAGCCATTATATTACTGTAAACTTCCTTTTTCAAATTGTGTTAGGCACTAGTGGTGAAGAACCTGCCTGCTATTGCAGAAGACACAAGACATGTGGGTTCGGTCCCTGGATCAGGAAGATCCCCTGGAAGAGGGCATGGCAACCCACTCTAGTGTTCTTGCCTGGAGAATCCCATGGGCAGAGGAGCCTGGTGGGATATAGTCCATAGAGTTGTAAAGAGTCGGACATGTCTGAAGTGGCTTGGCTTGCATTAGCTACATCTCAAATTTTGATATGTTACATTTCATTTGTCTCAAGGGATTTTTTTATTTCCCTTTTTATATCTTCTTTAATTCATTGATCATTCAGGAATGTGTTGTTTAATTTCTACATATGTGAGTTTTTCATTTTTTGTTATTGGTTTCTAGTTTCACTCCACTGTGCTCATAAAAGATACTGGATGTGATTCACTTGCCTTAAATTTAGCAAAACTTATTTTGTTGCTCCCCAAATTGATCTATTCTGGAGAATATTTTATGTGCTCTTAAACATGTGTGTTCAGCTACCGTTGGATGGAATATTCTATATAAATCTTCTAGGTCCATTGATACATGATGCTGTTAAAATGTACTGTTTCTGTTTTAGTTTCTGTCTGAACAGTATCTCCATCTCTTAAAGTGGGGTATTGTGGTTTCATACTAATATTTTGTTTCTATCTATTTCTTCCTTTACTCTTGTTGCTATTTACTTTCTATATTTGGGTGCTGTGATGTTGGATGTCTGTCTATATGCTGCTGTTGCTGCTAAGTTGCTTCAGTCGTATCCCACTCTGTGCGACCCCATAGAAGGCAGCCCACCAGGCTCCCGTGTCCCTGGGATTCTCTAGGCAAGAATACTGGAGAGGTTTGCCATTTCCTTCTCCAATTTATATATATATATATATAGGTACCTTTTAAAACTCCTCTTTATTTGTCCCCTTTGTCATTATTTCATGACCTTCTTTGTTGTGACAGTTTTTGAAAGAACATCTGTTTTGTCTGATAAAAGTATAGCTACTCCTACTCTTTTGGTTACCATTTACTTAGAATATATTTTTCCATCATTTACTTCCAGGTGGTATATGTCCTTAATACCTCCAGGTTGTATATGTCCTTAAAGCTAAATTGACACTCTTCTGGGGAGCATAGGGTTGAATCCATTCAAACACCCAGTTGTAGAATGTAATCCAATTGCTCTTAAAGTAATTACTAATAGGTAAGGATGCACTATCACCATTCTGTTCACTGTTTCTGACTATTCTGTAGTTTCTTTTTTTTACCCATCCTCTCTAGTGCTCTGTCTTTATAATTTGATGAGTTTTTGGAGTACTGTGCTGTGATTCCTCTTTATCTTTTTGTTTAATTAGTACCATGAGGTTTATATAATCAATCTGATTTCGGTGTTGACCATCTGGTAATGACCATGTGTAGAGTCTTCTCTTGTGTTGTTGGGAGAGTGTCTTTGCTATGACCAGTGTGTTCTCTTGGCAAAACTCTATTAGCCATTGCCCTGCTTCATTCTGTACTCCAAGGCCAAATTTGCCTGTTACTCTGGGTGTTTCTTGACTTCCTACTTTTGCATTCCAGTCCCCTATAATGAAAAGGACATCTTTCGGGGGTGTTAGTTCTAAAAGGTCTTGTAGGTCTTCATAGGACCGCTCAACTTCAGCTTCTTTGGCGTTACTGGTTGGGGCATAGACTTGGATTACCATGATATTGAATGGTTTGCCTTGGAAACGAACAGAGATCATTCTGTCGTTTTTGAGATTGCATCCAAGGACTGCATTTTGGACTCTTTTGTTTACCATGATGGCTACTCCATTTCTTCTAAGGGATTCCTGCCCACAGTAATAGATATAATGGTAATCTGAGTTAAATTCACCCATTCTAGTCCATCTTAGTTCGCTGATTCCTAGGATGTTAATGTTCACTCTTGCCATCTCCAGTTTGACCACTTCCAATTTGCCTTGATTCATGGACCTAGCATTCCAGGTTCCTATGCAATATTGCTCTTTACAGCCTCAGACCTTGCTTCTATCACCAGTCACATCCACAACTGGGTATTGTTTTTGCTTTGGCTTCATACCTTCATTCTTTTTGGAGTTATTTCTCCACTGATCTCCAGTAGCATATTCGGCACCTACCGACCTGGGATGTTCCTCTTTCAGTGTCCTATCTTTTTGCCTTTTCATACTGTTCATGGGGTTCTCAAGGCAAGAATACTGAAGTGGTTTTCCATTCCCTTCTCCAGTGGACCACATTCTGTCAGACCTGTCCACCATTACCTGTCTATATTGGGTGGCCACACACGGCATGGCTTAGTTTCATTGAGTTAGACAAGGCTGTGGTCCATGTGATCAGATTGGCTAGTTTTCTGTGACCGGGAGCTGACTGTGGCTCAGATCATGAACTCCTTATTGCCAAATTAAGACTTAAATTGAAGAAAGAAGGAAAAACCACTAGACCATTCAGGGATGACCTAAATCAAATCCCATATGATTATACAGTGGAAGTGTGAAATAGATTTAAGGGACTAGATCTGATAGAGTGCCTGATGAACTATGGACGGAAGATCGTGACATTGTAAAGGAGACAGGGATCAAGACCATCCCCGTGGAAAAAATTGCAAAAAAGCTAAATTGCTGTCTGAGGAGGCCTTACAAATAGCTGTGAAAAGAGAAGTGAAAAGCAAAGGGGAAAAGGAAAGATATTCCCATTTGAATGCAGAGTTCCAAAGAATAGCAAGGAGAGATAATAAAGCCCTCCTCAGCAATCAATGCAAAGAAATAGAGGAAAACAACAGAATGGGAAATACTAGAGATCTCTTCAAGAGAATTAGAGATACCAAGGGAAAATTTCATGCAAAGATGGGCTCGATAAAGGACAGAAATGCTATGGACCTAACAGAAGCAGAAGATATTAAGAAGAGGTGGCGAGAATACACAGAAGAACTATACTAAAAAGATCATCACAACCCAGATAATCACGATGGAGTGATCACTCACCTAGAGCCAGACATCCTGGAATGTGATGTCAAGTGGGCCTTAGAAAGCATCACTATGAACAAAGCTAGTGGAGGTGATGAAATTCCAGTTGACCTATTTCAAATCCTGAAAGATGATGCTGTGAAAGTGCTTCACTCAATATGCCAGCAAATCTGGAAAACTCAGCAGTGGCCACAGGACTGGAAAAGGTCAGTTTTCATTCCAATCCCAAAGAAAGGCAATGCCAAAGAATGCTCAAACTACTGTACAATTGCACTCATCTCACATGCTAGTAGAGTAATGTTCAAAATTCTCCAAGCCAGGCTTCAGCAATATGTGCACCGTGAACTTCCAGATGTTCAAGCTTGTTTTAGAAAAGACTGAGGAACCAGAGATCAAATTGCCAACATCCAGTGGATCATCGAAAAAGCAAGAGAGTTCCAGAAAAACATCTATTTCTGCTTATTGACTATGCCAAAGCCTTTGACTGTGTGGATCACAATAAACTGTGGAAAATTCTGAAAGAGATGGGAATACCAGACCACCTGACCTGCCTCTTAAGAAATCTGTATGTAGGTCAGGAAACAACAGTTAGAACAAAAATGGAACAACAGACTGGTTCCAAATAGGAAAAGGAGTACATCAAGGCTGTATATTGTCACCCTGCTTATTTAACTTATATGCAGAGTACATCATGAGAAACGCTGGGCTGGAAGAAGCACAAGCTGGAATCAATATTGCCGGGAGAAATATCAATCACCTCAGATATGCAGATGACACCACCCTTATGGCAGAAAGTGAAGAAGAACTAAAGAGTTTCTTGATGAAAGTGAAAGAGGAGAGTGAAAAAGTTGGCTTAAAGCTCAACATTCAGAAAACTAAGATCATGGCATCTGGTCCCATCACTTCATGGGAAATAGATGGGGAAACAGTGGACACAGTGTCAGACTTTATTTTTTTGGGCTCCAAAGTCACTGCAGACGGTGATTGCAGCCATGAAATGAAAAGACACTCCTTGGAAGGAAAGTTATGACCAACCTAGATAGTATATTAAAAAGCAGAGACATTACTTTGCCAATAAAGGTCAGTCTAGTCAAGGCTATGGTTTTTCCGGTAGTCATGTATGGATGTGAGAGTTGTATGGTGAAAAAAGCTGAGCAGCGAAGAATTGATGCTTTTGAACTGTGGTGTTGGGGAAGACTCTTGGAGAGTCCCTTAGACTGCAAGGAGTTCCAACCAGTCCATCCTAAAGGAGATCAGTCCTGGGTGTTCATTGGAAGGACTGATGTTGAAGCTGAAGCTCCAATACTTTGGCCACATCATGTGAAGAGTTGACTCATTGGAAAAGACCCTGATGCTGGGAAGGATTGGGGGCAGGAGGAGAAGGGGACGACAGAGGATGAGATGGCTGGATGGCATCACTGACTCAATGGACATGAGTTTGGGTCAACTCCAGGTGTTAGTGATGCACAGTGGCCTGGTGTGCTCCGATAAATGCGGTCGCAAAGAGCCAGACACAACTGAGCAACTGAACTGAACTGAACTGAGGTTTATATATAACATCTTATTCTTACAACAGCCTGTTTTAAGCTGATACGATTTCTGTTTGACCGTGTACAGAAACCCTATGATTTTACTTCCTCTGATCATTTTGTCATAAGTTGTGTCTTTCTATAGATTTTATCCATTAACAAGTTAAACCAGCTATAATTAATTTTAATATCTTTTAACTTTTATAGCTAGTGGTAATTTATACACCACCATAATAGTATTAGAGTATTCTGGATATTTTCTTTTGCCCATTAATTTTTTTTGTTTTTTATTTCCATGCTTTTAAGTAACATCCTTTGTTTTCCCTGGAAGAATTCATTTTAGTTTCTTGTCTCAAGTGGTGATGTATTCCCTTTTCTGTTGTTTTTTGAAAAAGTCTTTTATCTCATCCATTTCTGAAGGACAGATTTTCTGGCTATGGTATTATTGGTTGGCAGTTTTTTGTTTAGTGCTTTGACTATATTATATCACTGTCTCACAGGCTGCAAAATTTCTACTGAAAAATCCACTTATAGTCTTACAGAAGATTCTTTGTATGTGATGGTCTTTTGTCTCTTCCTACAGTCAATTCCCTCTTCAACTTAACTTTTGATTAATGATTAAAAAGAAGTTTTGTGAAGACTTCTTTACATTCAATTTACCTGGTTTTCTTTGTGTTTCACAGAATTCTTGATGTTCATTTTTCTCCCCAGATTTAGGAAGTTTTGTCATTATTTCTCTATGTTTTCCATCCCTTTCTCATTCTCTTCTCCTCTGGAACTCAAAATGTGTCTATTGGTTTGACTGTTATGTTGCCGTCAGTCCCATAGACTTTTTTCATGCTTTCGCTTTTGTTATTGTTCTTCTGACTGAGTAATTGTAAACGATCTGTCTTTGAGCTCACTGATCCTTTCCCCTGGTTGATTGATTCTTATGTTGAAGCTCTTTATTTAAGTAGCTTTATCCAGCTGTTGTATTTCCAGTGCAATTTGATTCCTTTCCTTCAAAATTTGTCAGAATTTGTTTCATTCCTTTTTGTACTTTCTGTCTCTTCTTTGAGAGATCCCTGGTGGCTCAGCTGGTAAAGAATCCGCCTGCAATGTAGAAGACCTGGGTTCGATCCCTGGGTTGGGATGATCCCCTGGAGAAGGTTTTGAACTTCACATTTATTTCTCTGCTAATTCCAAGTAGTTACTTCCTTACACTGACTATTTTGAATTCTTTGTCAGGCAATAGATGTCTACTTCTTTAGAGTCAGCTACTGATGCTTTTTCTTCCTTTGGTTGTATTGTGTTTTTCAAGCTTTCATGATCTGTATAACATTTTGGTAGTGTGTGTACTTTTGAAATAATAGTCACTTCTTCCATCTTTGTGGACTGGCCTTGGCAAGAGAATGCTTCTCTAATCAGTCCAGCCAGAGATTCTGTGCGGTAGGGACTGTGAGTAGACTTGATGTTGTGGTCCATTGGTGGTCATCCCCGGCCACTTGATCCATGACTGTGGGACTGAAGCCTGCATTTGCAGAAGCTGGCAAAGATCCGGGGTCTACCTGAGCTGACGTGGCACTGGAGTCCAGCAAAAAATTTCTAGAGCCAGATGCTGAAGGAGTGTGCCTTCATCCAGGGTCCACTGTGGCTGAGCTGAGACTGGAGCAGTCCTAGACGCCTGGATCTGTGGTGACAGGCCTGACACTGGGGCGGATAAGATGTGTGGGTCTCTGGGGGCTGGCCTTGTTCTGTAGTGGGCCTAGAACATTGGGCCACAGGTGCCGTCCCAGTTTTCCAGTAGGCCTGAAGTCTGGGTCTACATAGGTTTACCTGCCTGGGACAAGACTGCAGCCTGGATTTATGAGAGCTAGCCTGATACCGGTGACCTCTGGGATGGGACTAGAGTCTGGGTCCATGAGAGAATTGGATTCTCCTTTCACTCTTTTTCTCAGAGAGAGCTCCATGATGGGAAAGTTCTTTTTTAGACCCCTGCTGCGTGGGTTTAGATGGGAAGTGACTCAGGTAGAGTGAGACTCTACTGCCTAGGCTTTTGAATGTACCTTTTCTTGTTTCTGTGCTCTGTGTGGGCACTTTAATCTCTCACCTGGAATCCGGAAGTATTATGAAGGTATTTTCTTGTATGGATGGATCTGTATATCAGTTTTTCTGTGAGCAGATGCAAGCCGAAATCACCTGTTTTTCTGTGTTGTTGATGCTCCATCACAGAGTGTCCTCTTTTGAGGATCAAGAGAAACTAACACTGAAGATTCCCTGTGTGTGTGCTCAGTCACTTCAGTTGTGT
The DNA here is from genome assembly GCA_024291935.2 of Okapia johnstoni. Taxonomy (NCBI): domain Eukaryota; kingdom Metazoa; phylum Chordata; class Mammalia; order Artiodactyla; family Giraffidae; genus Okapia; species Okapia johnstoni. Next base: position 19,965,453 of record CM044321.1, on the reverse strand, counting down.
CCGCCTCTTTGCGAACACATGGACTTAGCCTGCCAGGCACCTCTGTCCATGGGAATTCTCCAGGAAAGAATACTGGAATGGGTTGCCATGCTGTACTCCAGGGGATCTTCCCAATTCATGGATCGAACCCATGTTTCCTGCACTGCAGGCAGATTCTTTACCTGCTGGGCCATCAGGGAAGCCTGAAGGCTTATTAGTACCATTTAAAAGATGATAGTTCACATCATATTGCTTTGCAATTATTATATATATAATCGTTTGGAATGAGAATAAAAACTAAGGTTCTTACACTCCACGTTTTCATACCATTCCATCATATTAATTCCAAGAAACAAGAATGACAGAGTTTTAGATTAAAACAAATTAGGAAAAAAAAAATGACCAATATAGCTTTAAAAATATTCCTTCACTACTGAAAACAATAATGCTTTCAATAGAACTCCATTTATACTAAAATGCTTTCATCTTAGCAAATAGTGATGTGATAGCAATATCTATAATGGGATATGTCGTAATTTCAGTAACAGATGATTGCTATGTTATTACTCTGAAATATGAAATGAGAACTAAATACACACTTTGAATCTATAATCTCTACAGTAATACTAATCATGAAAATACATTAATCTGCTACACTAATTCACCATACCTGTTTGGATATTAAAATTGGAAAATATATTAAAAATCATTTGTAAAATAAACTGTAGTGATAAATATGTAACTATCCTTCTATAAACAAGGAACATCTTGAAACATTTTCATGTCCATTAATTTACCAGTGCACAGAATATTGACTTCAAAATTCAATTAAAGTATATCAAAACATTGTTACTGAATTGCTAAAAAAAAAAAAAATCTTCGTATTTTCTGAGGCTTGTAATGATAGGAATTTAATTATTAAAGTAAAATAGTTTTATGTATTAAAACAAAAGTATGAATGTATACACAAAGCAACATAGTTACATAATTTCTATGCCTTAAAAATATAATTGCTTAAAGAAGTTTAGAAACTGAAAAGTTTCTAAGATGAGAAGTATTCTGAGCATTCAAGTACTAGCACAAGATTTCCCTGTATGTTTTCAAAACATCTTTAGGACAAGGTAAAAAGATTTTTCTCAGATACGACACTTCAGTTGCATTGACAAATGATGGATAATCCTATTTCCAGTCAGTCAGAAATAGCACTCTAACTTGCACCATTATTAAATATTAGAAAAGTTAAACACTGAAATAGATTTCCTTCCTTTTCCCTTTAATACTAGGAATATTATAGTCACTTCTGTTTAAAGAATTGAAAATTATTGTAGGCCAATTTAATAGGCAAGAACTTTTTTTAATATTTTCTTATGGCAGTATAAAATATCACTTCATTGTAAAATGTGAACTGAAGTAATTATTTCATTTAAAACAGTGATAGTTGTACCCTCCACCCTTTACCCTGAAGCAACCACTATTGTTTTCTTTTCTTTTATGAGTTTTACTATTTTTAGACATCAATATAGGTGGAATCATGCCATGTTTGTCCTTCTATGTCTGGCTTATTTCACTTAGCAATGTACTCCAAGTTCATCTGTATTGTCATAAATGCCAAGATTTCCTCATTTTTAAGCTTGAATAAAATTCTGGTTTTGTGCATGTACCACATTTTCTTTACTCATCCATCTATCATTGGACACTTGGATTGTTTTCATATCTTGGCTGTTGTGAGTAGTGCTTCAGTGAACATGAGATATCTGCTTGAGATTCTGTTTTCAATCCTTTGGATATATAGCCAGAATAGGATTGTTGGACTACATATCAGTACTGTTTTTTTTTTCTTTTTTGTGGAACCTCAATACTGTTTTGCACAATATTGTAACATTTTAGATTCCTACCAGGTTTGTGCAAGGGATTCAGTTTCTCCTTAAGCTCATCAACATCTGTTGTCTTTTTTAATGATGGCCGTTCTAATGGGTATGAGGTCACATCTCCATTGTAGTTTTGATTTGCAGTTCCCTGAATAATGATGTTGAGCATCTTTTCATATAGCTACCAGCCATTTGTGTGTTATGTTTGGAGAAATATTTGAGTTATTTGCCCTTTTGTAAACAAGTTATTTGCCGGTTTTGCTACTGGATTGTAGGATTTCTTCAAATATTTTGTGTATTAAATACTTATTAGATACATGAGATTTACAAATATCTTCTTTCATTCTGTGGGTTGTTTTTGATTCTATTATTTTTTTCCATTATCATTCAGAAAATAAAGTATTGCCACCGCCATTGTCAAGAGGCTTTTCCCCATTTGTTTTCTTCTAGGAGTTTTATTGTTTCAGGCCTTATGTTTAAGTCTTTAATCCATTTTGTGTTTTTGCATGTGAATATCCAGTTTTCCCAACACCATTTATTGAAGACACTATTCTTTTCCATCTGGTATTCTTCACACTCTGGTAAATTTTTAGTTGCCATGTGTATGGGTTTATTTTTTGGTTCTCCATTCTTTTGGTCTGTATGTTTTCTTATGCCAGTACCATACTGTTTTAATTATTGTAGGATTGAAACACATAGAAATCAGGAAATGTGAAGGCTCCGGTTTTGTTCTGTTTCTCAGGGTCATTTGGCTATTATTTTGTGGCTCCATATGTATTATATGATTGTGATTCTGTTGGCAACGAAATAAGATATCTAAATCCATTTCTTATTTCCTAGCAGGTTTGCCCAGTATTCTCTACTTTTATATTGTTGTTGTTGTTCAGTTGTTTATTTGTGTCTGACTCTGAAATGCCATGGACTGCAGCACACCAGGCTTTCCTGTTCTTCACAATCTTCCAGAGCTCGTTCAAACTCATGTTCATTGAGTCGGTGATGGGGTAGTGTTATCTGCATATCTTGAGGTTATTAATATTTCTCCTGGCAATCTTGATTCCAGCTTGTGCTTCATACACCCTGGCATTTTGCATGGTGTACTCTGCATATAAGTTAAATAAGGAAGGTGACAATATACAGCCTTGATGTACTCCTTTCCCAATTTGGAACTAGTTCATTGTTCCATGTGTGGTTCTAACTGTTGCTTCTTGACCTGCATACAGTTTTCTCTGGTAAGATGGTCTGGTAGTACCATCTCTTGAAGAATTTTCCATAGTTTGTTGTGAGCCACATAGTCAAAAGCTTTAGCACAGTCAATGAAGCAGGAGTAGATGTTTTCTGGAATTTCCATGCTTTTTCTGTGATCTAGCAGATGTTGTCAGTTTGGTCTCTGATTCCTCTGCCTTTTCTAAATTCAGCTTGTACATCTGGAAGTTCATGGTTCACATACTATTGAAGCCCTGCTTGGAGGATTTTGAGCATTACCTTGGTAGCATGTGAAATGAGTGCAATTTTGCAGTAGTTTGAACATTTTTTGACATTGCCCTTCTTTGGGATTGAAATGAAAACTGATGTTTTCCAGTCCTGTGGTCACTGCTGGGTTTTCCAAATTTGTGGGCCTATTGAGTGCAGTACTTCACAGCATCATCTTTTAGGCTTTGAAATAGCTCAGCTGAAGCTTTATGTATTGTATCATTTCAAATAAAGGTGACATAACATACAATTGCTATTCCTCTTAATAATTCTATACTATTTATGTTTACCAATTAAAGACCACTATGAACATACTTGTAGTAAAATAAGTTAGATTTATTATTCTTCATGAAGCTGGAAAGACAACAAACCAGTGGGAGCCTTGGGGAGTCTCAGTAAGAGAATGCTGGATTAACATCTTTTAAAATTCAGGCTTGTTTTTAGGTGATTTAGGGAAAGTGTGTGATTTTACATGATTCAGAGAAGTAGGTGTTTCCTTTGAAGTGAGTGCTGTCATAAATTGAGGGTGATTCTACAATTTATCTAGGAGGAAAGAGAAACAGAATGAGTGTAATGTTGTCCACAGTGAAATAACGGCAGTTTTAAGTAGAATGTTTGCTCATTTTTATGTTTAGGTGGGTTTTTTCTGTTTTATTTTTGTCTGTGCTCAGATATGATTAGAGAGTAGTGCTATATTTTTATCTCATACTGTTATAGTACCAGGGTAACTACATCTGATGTTTGAGTTCTCTGGAATTGTTTATGTTCTGCACAGTAACAGCAGGCCTGGCTGACAGCAATAAGCCAGCTACTAGCTGACAGCTGTTAGAAATTTCTTGATATTCCGTAATAAACAGAATAATCTTTTTTTAAGTCTTATATTCTCTATTATAATTCTGATCATTCTAATATTTTTTAAGTACCAATTACTTAGTCTTTAATTTTTAAAAATAATTTATTTTAAATTCTTTTCAGTGTCTTATGCAAGTTAATTCCCTTTTGACTCCTCTTCCTTCATCCCATGTTGATTTCCATGTATTGTATCTTTTTCAATGTCTCTTCATTCCCCCAACCTCAGAATCTTTGGGTAATTTATTTCAAAGTTGAATTATAAGACACCATTTATTTTAAACTATACCTTTGGTCAAAGATTTTGTATGTAATATAATTTCATCAGTGGCCTTTAGACATGTCGGTACAGTAGTATGAACAATAAGATAATAGATCAGTTCAAATTGGAGGATAAGGCAGAACTTAAGTTCACACAGAAAAGTTCATACGCATTCCTGTTTACAGAATATAAAGACAGGTTATTAGCTAGTATCAAGTAACTTGAGGTTTGTAATATATTTTTTAAACTCCTGTGTTTTAGATTACTTTTTAAATCAATGAATAGGAAATGCAAACACATGTAAGCAGGTGAGGCAAAACTAAGTGTGTAACCATTGGATTGAGGTTCCTGAAATTATTAAAATATTTTCTAAGTCAAAACAATAAATGTACAACCCTAGAAAAATCCAAGAAATGGTAGTACTAAGATGAGACATATGTAAGTTCCTTAGTTCTTGAAAATGACCCTGACTGAAACAATCAAAGTCAAGATTTTACTCTTTCCTTGAATCATTGTGATCTTAATAACACAGGGCACTGAGAAATCTCTTGTATGACTATAGAGGTGATTAACTCTTTTTGAAAAAAAAAAAAAAAAACAACTATGCCTCAGATGCTGGTGGTGGTTTTAGTAAGACAACATTTTTAATAGGTTCTAAAGTAGATGCACTTGAATATACATAAGCAGTTTTGAAATTCATGCTATTCTTCTTGTGAAGTGAAGTTGCTCAGTCGTGTCTGACTCTTTGCGACCCCATGGACTGTAGCCTACCAGGCTCCTCCATCCATGGGATTTTCCAGGCAAGAGTACTGGAGTGGGTTGCCATTTCTCTTCTTCTTGTACCTATCTCTAAATTTCACCAAAATGTGTTTATGCAATTATAACTGTTTGTAAATTATTGTATACTAGTTGATGAATCTGATATTTACTTGTGAATTATTTTGGTATCTCTTTTGCTTTGTGTGGGGAAGCCTGGCATGCTGAAGTCCATGGGGTCGCAAAGAGTTGTACATGACTGAGTGACTGAACTGACTGACTGACTTGCTTTGTGTTAGTAGTAATTTAATACAAAGCATGTTGTCTGGCATCCTGAAGCATGTATTATATTAGTAAATGGATTAAGGACTAACTGATTTTTATTTTGACTCTTAGAAAATTATTTCATGAGTAAGTGTAGTATAGTGATTACAATGTGTAGAAGAACTTCACAAAGCATGTGGCCGTTTTAAGGAGCCAATATAAAACTAGTGTTAGAAATAAAGATAAATGTCATGGATTACCTTAATGAAGGCTTCCCAGTTGGCGCTAGTGGTAAAGAATCCACCTGCCAATGCAGGAAACAAGAGAGACACACGTTTTATCCCTGGGTCAGCAAGATCCCCTGGAGAAAGAAATAGCTACCCATTCCAGGATTCTTGCCTGGGAAATCCAACGGACAGAAAAGCCTGGCTGGAAAATAATTGGACATGACTGAAGTGACTTAGCACCTTAATGAAACATTCTGTTGAGATTTAATAAAGTATTTCTAATATAAGAATATATAATATAAGAATGCTATACTTTCATCCATCTTTCCATCCTCCATTCCATTGTCATATTTTACTAAAATATATTATTCATATCAAAATGTTATTGTTGTTAATTTAATATAAATTTTTTTTTCAAATTAAGGTCTAAAATTAATAGTATAAAATAGCTGAGATAGCTCAGAAGGAAAAACTTTCAAGGGGTGGGTTGGGCTTACCTGATGGCTCAGGTGGTAGATAAACTGTGTGCAATTCAGGAGACCTGGGTTCTATCCCTAGGTCAGAAAGATCCCCTGGAGTAGGAAATGGCAACCCACTCTAGTATTCTTGCCTGGAGAATTCCATGGAGAGAAGAGCCTGGCAGGCTACTGTCCATGGGATCAGAAAGAGTTGGACACAGCTAAGTGACTAAGACACACACATTTTTTTTTTCAAATTAAGGGATTAAAAAAATAAAGTATAAAATAACTGAGATAGCTCAGGAGAAGAAAAAAATCATGGGCTGGGTTTAACAGCAGAATGGAGAAACAAGAGAAACTAGTTATTAACTTGGATAGTAGATGAGTAGAATTTATCTTATCTGAAGAATACACAGATGAACTATATAAAAAAAGATCTTAATGACCCAGATAACCACAATGGTGGGACCACTCACCTAGAGCCAGGCATCCTGGAGTGTGAAGTCAAGTGGGCCTTAGGAAGCATCACTACAAACAAAGCTAGTGAAGGTGATGGAATTTTAGCAGAGCTATTTCAAGTCCTAGAAGGTGATGCTGTGAAAGTGCTGCACTCAGTATGCCAGCAAATTTGGAAAACTCAGCAGTGGCCACAAAAAAGGAAAAAGGTCGGTTTTCATTACAAACCCAAATAAAGAAAATGCGAAAAAATGTTCAAAGTACTGTGCTATTGCACTCATTTCACATGCTAGCAAGGTAATGCTCAGAATTCTCCAAGCTAGGTTTCAATAGTACGTGAACCAAGAACTTTCAGATGTTCAAGCCGGATTTAGAAAAGGCAGAGGAACCAGAGATCAAATCGCCAACATACGTTGCATCATAGATAAAGCAAGAGAATTCAGAAAAACATCTGCTTCATTGACTATGCTAAATGCTTTGACTGTGTGGATCACAATAAACTCTGGAAAATTCGTCAAGAGATGGGAATACCAGACCACATTACCTGCCTCCTGAGAAACATGTATGCTGGTCAAGAAGCAACAGTTAGAACCAGGCATGGAACATGGATTGGTTCCCAATTGGAAAAGAGTATGTCAAGGCTGTATATTGTCACCCTGCTTATTTAACTTACATACAGAGTACATCATGAGAAACACTGGTCTGGATGAAGCACACGCTAGAATCAAGATTGCTGGGAGAAATATCAATAACCTCAGATATGCAGATGATACCACCCTTGTGGCAGAAAATGAAGAGGTACTAAATAGTCTCTTGATGAAGGTGAAAGAGGAGAGTTAAAAAGTTGCCTTAAAGCTCAACATTCAGAAAACTAAGATCATAGCATCTGGTCCCAACACTTCATGGCAAATAGATAGGGAAACAGTGAAAACAGTGACTGACTTTATTTCTCTGGGCTCCAAAATCACTGCAGATGGTGATTGCAGCCATGAAATTAAAAGACACTTACTCCTTGGAAGGAAAGTTGTGACCAACCTAGATAGCATATTAAAAAGCAGAGGCATTACTTTACCAACGAAGGTCCACATAGTCAAAGCTATGGATTTTCCAGTAATCATGTATGGCTGTGAGAATTGGGCCTTAAAGAAAGCTGAACATTGATGAATTGATGCCTTTGAGCTGTGGTGTTGGAGAAGACTCTTTAGAGTACCTTGGACTGCAATGAGGTCAAACCAGTCAATCCTAAACAAAATCAGTCCTGAATATTCATTGGAATGACTGATGCTGAAACTCCAATACTTTGGCCACCTAATGCAAAGAGCCAGCTCATTGGAAAAGACCCTGATACTGGGGAGGATTGAAAGCAGGAGGAGAAGGGGTGATAAAGGACGAGGTGGTTGGATGGCATCACCAACTTGACGGACATGAGTTTGATCAGGCTCCAGGAGTTGAGGAAGGACCACGAAGCCTGGTGTGCTGCAGTCCTTGGAGTCGCAAAGAGTTGGACAAAACTGAGTGACTGAACTGAACTAACTGAATCTGAGGAATGGAAAGAAAAAATTAAAAAAAAAAAAAAACAACTATCTTATAGACCTGTGGGACAGTATTATAGGTTTAACATACATACAATTAAAAACCTAGAAGACAAAGAGAGAAAATAGGTAGAATAAAATACATTATTTTTACAAAGCCAAAAATAGGTATTAAGTTTCCAAATATCATAAAAGAAATTTTAAAATTCAAAAGATACACCAGACAGCAAGCAGGATAAATTGAAAGAAAACTCCCTAGGCTCATCACATTCAAACTGAGGACTGGAAACCAAAGATAAAGAGAGAATCTTGAATATAGCCAGTGTGTGGGTGGTGTAGGGGAGGCACAACGTATATAACACCAAGCATTTTATTGACTGCTCACTCAAAAACTGTGGCGATCAGAAGACAGTGGAATATTTTTAAAGTGATGAAAGAAATTCTGTATTGAATTTTATGTCCAGTAAAAATAGCCTTCAAGAGCTCTGTACCTATTTACTACATATCTCTCTCTCTCTCTATATATATATATATGTGTGTATATATATATATATATATATATATATATTTAATCCAGTAAATTACCTTTTAAAAATGAGGGTGAAATGAAAATATTACCAGAAAAGATACTAAGAGATTCCATCACCTACAGACCTCAATTATAGGACATGCCAAAGGAAACCTTTTCATACCAGATAAAAACCCAAATCTTCAGGCAGGAGTAAAGAGTACTGGAACCATTCTAGAATCTTGGAAATTTAAGGGCAAGAAGCAGGCAGATTCATTGCTGTCCTGCACTTCTTCTTGGGAATCCCTAGCAGGTTTCTCTCAGGGGCTCTGATTTGAAGAGTAATTTCTTTCTAGGAAATCCTGTATTCTTCATGTAAATTGGTGCTCAATCTTCTACTCCAGTCCTCTAGGCTTGCACTATCGGTCCTAAATCCTTGAGTAAAATCAGCATAGACAATAATAGCTAACATTCTTTCATTCAACATTTGTTGGGTTCCTACCTTGTACCAGTGTTCTAGATGCTAGAGATGTTCAGTTCAGTTCAGTTCAGTCGCTCAGTCGTGTCCGACTCTTTGCGACCCCATGAATTGCAGCACGCCAGGCCTCTCGGTCCATCACCAACTCCCGGAGTCTACCCAAACCCATTTCCATCGAGTCGGTGATGCCATCCAACCATCTCATCCTCTGTTGTCCCCTGCTCCTCCCGCCCCCAATCCTACCCAGCATCAGGGTCTTTTCCAATGAGTCAACCCCTCGCATGAGGTTGCCAAAGTATTGGAGTTTCAGCTTCAACATCAGACCTTCCAAGGAACACACAGGATTGATCTCTTTTAGGATGGATTGATTGGATCTCCTTGCAGTCCAAGGGACTCTCAAGAGTCTTCTCCAACACCACAGTTCAAAAGCATCAATTCTTCGGCGCTCAGCCTTCTTCACCATCCAACTCTCACATCCATACATGACCACTGGAAAAACCATAGCCTTGACTAGATGGACTTTTGTTGGCAAAGTAATGTCTCTGCTTTTAAATATGCTATCTAGGTTGGCCATAACCTTCCTTCCAAGGAGTAAGCGTCTTTTGGATGTTTTTCTGGAACTCTCTTGCTTTTTAGATGATCCAGCGGATATTGGCAATTTGATCTCTGGTTCCTGTGCCTTTTCTAAAACCAGCTTGAACATCTGGAAGTTCACGGTTCACGTATTGCTGAAGCCTGGCTTGGAGAATTTTGAGCATTACTTTACTAGCATGTGAGATGAGTGCAATTGTGTGGTAGTTTGAGCATTCTTTGGCATTGCCTTTCTTTGGGATTGGAACGAAAACTGACCTTTTCCAGTCCTGTGGCCACTGCTGAGTTTTCCAAATTTGCTGGCATATCGAGTGTAGCAGCACACAAATAAAAGCAGCCGATAGAATCCTTGCCTTCATAAAACAAAGTTTAATATTAATTTAGTATAAATTGTAATACTTTAAAAATCATCATCACAACCTAGCACAATCTCCAAAGAATAACACAATTATAGACAGCACTTCAGATGAGACTAGAGTTAGAGAAATTACTCAGTTCCAAATATGTCAAGAGTATCAAAGATAAAGAGAAGTAAGGAAGCAAACAGAAAAAAAAATGTGATTGACTTAAGGTCAGTCATTACTAATGACTGCACAGTTGTAGATATACTAATAATTCCAACTAGAAAGTTAGAGATTATCAGCATCAATAAGTGAAGACACAACTGTATGCTGTTTATGAGAGAGAAACTATACATATGAAGTTACAAATATTTATAGATTGCAGTTAAAATGCTAGAAAAAATATATAATGAAAGTCATAAGAAACCTAATATACCCATGGTATATTACTATGAGACAGACTTGGTTTCAAGATGAAGAACATGATTGGACATAGATAGCCTCACAATTAAATTATGTATATGTCCCTAATAGAGCTTCACATATCCACCACAAAATAATAATTCTGACCATACACATTCTTTCTAACAGTAGAAACATAACTGACAGATTAAAAAGGAAAAAAAAATAGACATAAATGTAATCTGAGGCTTAATATTCCTCTCTCCATAATTGTAAGAAATAGATAAAAAATTTCAAACAGTAGGGATATATACTTTTTTTTTGGGGGGGGGATATATACATTTAAGGATAAAAATACCAAGGCAAATCAGAAAATATTTTGAACTGAACACAAATGAAAACACAGTATATAGAATTTTATATCTTGAGGCTAAAGCAGTACTATGAGAAAAGTTCATAGTGTGAAATTATAAAGTTCATATTATGAAAAAGTAACATCTAAATCTAAACACTCTAAACTGTCATTCTTAGAATTTTAAAATAGCAAAGCCAATGCAACATACACAGAAGGAATAAAAGAGAACATATCCTGTATCACCCTACTTCTATGAAGTTGTAGAATTTGCAAAACAAATCAACTGAAATTGGAATACTGCTTGCCTTTCTGGTAGAGGCAGATAGCTGAAAAGGGCATTAGGGAAGGTTCTAGGCTGATGACACTGCTTTGTATTTTGACTGAGGTGTTGATTTCCTAGATGTATAAATTAGTCAAAACTCAGTGAAATGTACAATTAAGATCAGTGTTTTTTTTTTTTTTTTTATATCTACTTGTAACTTAGAAAACAACTCAGAAATGCACTGTATAAAAATATTTATTTACATACCCAAAGGAAAATATCAAAGACTATACTTATCCTTACAGTAGGCATGCACTCTGATCAGTTATATACTATTTTTTAAATCTATTCTATTTTTTAATTTAATACAGCCAGTTCCACATCTTTTTATTGGTTTTGTCAAGTTGAGATCACTGCTTACTTCACAGGAAACCATGCCTTAGAATTCAGAATGTATTTATCCTTTATAGGGACAGTGTGATCACTGAGTATATGGAATATAAAATTTGAAGCTAATTTGTTTCTATATTTGAAATATGAACTGCATGCTAAAACTATTTTAATGCCTGCATTACTAATTCATTCAGTCTTTATAACCTTCTCCCTTGGAAAAAAATTGAAGAAATCTAAATGCATTCTTTACTCAGCAGCTGTAATATGATTTTGGACTAAAATGGGACCAATGTTGTTTATCTGAAAGACAATTCTCACAGCTGGCAAATGTCAGAAATTTTCTTTCAGAACTGCTGTAAAATCTGTAGCAAATTCTCTTTTAAACTGCAAAAATTCAGTATCCATTTGTTTTATTTATTTTTTATTTGTTTTAATTGGTTAAGGGTCACACATATACTATACATGCATACACCTACATCCATGGTCAAATGCTTTACCAAATAGACTTGATAGAAATGTAGGTCAAGAAGCAAAGTAGAATTATTGGAAATGAAGAGTTACCAAGTTCTGATGGTAGTGGTAGTTCAGCTTCTAAGTGGTATCTAACTCTTGCGACCCCTGACTGTAGCCCATGAGGCCCTTCTGTACATGGGATATCCCAGGCAAGAATACTGGAAAGGGTAAAGCCATTTCCCTCTCCAGGAGATCTTCCTGACCCAGGGATGGAACCCAGGTCTCCTGCATTTGCAGGCAAATTCTTTACTGCTCAGCCGTCAGTTTCTTTCAGACAGAGCAGGTAAGATCTGTGGGAGTGGGATGGAAAGATAAAACTGCTACATTCAGATAAATTTTTTTTAAGACATAGTTTCTACTTCAAATGTATATATTTATGGGAGGCTAATATGAACTGTGGTGTTGGAGAAGACCCTTCAGAGTGCCTTGGACTGCGAGGAGATCCAACCAGTCCATCCTAAAAGAGATCAGTCCTGAGTATTCATTGGAAGGACTGATGTTGAAGCTGAAACTCCAGTACTTTGGCCACCTGATGCGAAGAGTTGAGTCATTGGAAAAGACCCTGATGCTGAGAAGGATTGAAGGCAGGAGGAGAAGGGAATGACAGAGGATGAGATGGTTGGATGGCATCACCGACGTGATGGACGTGAGTTTGAGTAGGCTCTGGGAGTTGGTAATGGACAGGGTAATGGACAGCCTGGCGTGCTGCTGTCCATGGGGTTGCAAAGAGTAGGACACGACTGAGTGACTGTACTGAACTGAACTGATGTAGCTCTCAGTGACATTGTGTGTATGAAGTATGGGATGGATAGTGAGTAATTTGTTTTTATAAAGACACAATAAAGAGTATGTGGTTACCAGCCCTTTTTTTTCAGATCATTATAAGTGTTGAGAGAATTAAAAGGAACTCAAACTGAATTGTGTCTTTTGCATTTGAGAATTCAAAGTATCTTAGGGGAGGACAGACTATGGTCAAAAAAGGAGTGGAAGTGCCCTTTCAAAAAGCACAGAATTGGGCTGAATTTGAGGAAATCTGAGACATATTGCACTGGCTGAGGAAGGGAGGGGGGAAGGCAGAGAGGGAGACATGCAATATCAGTGCTTGAGGCTTTGAAAGATAATTGGGTGACAGGTACTTTATGAAGTTTTCCCCAGATGTTACTGAAGCACCTTTGGCATTTTTCAAAAGACTGTTTTAAAGGACTGAATTGCTTTGTCATTGCTTTTGGATGTTCATCTGAATTCAACAACATCCTGAAATAAATATAAAGAGATTCACTTTTATTGAATTATACTAATATGTTCAGAGCTTATATCCTTTTAAAGCACATATCCCAGCTATTTTATGTTTTCAAAATTAACATGGCTCCTTATCAAAGAATGTATATGTCAGATTTTCTTTCGTTTTATTAGAATATATAGTCCATGGGGAAATTATGCCTAATTAGTTTGCTTTGGGGCTTCCCTAGTTGTTCAGATGGTAAAGAATCTACCTACAAAGCGGGAGACCTGGGTTCAATCCCTGAGGTAGGAAGATCCCCTGGAGGAGAGCACGGCAGCCCACTCCAGTATTCTTGCCTGGAGAAATCGCCATGGACAGAGCAGCCTGGTGGGCTATAGTTCATGGGGTCACAAAGAGTTGGACATGAGTGAGCAACTAAGCAGAAGCACAGCACAGTTTGCCTTTAGGTTTTATATCTTGAAGTTTCTTATATCCTGGGTTTTTTGCAATTTAACACTTTGTTTACTGTTTTGGCCAAGTGTGCAGAAGCACCGTCTTTCTTTTTACCTGTTAATCCTCCCTTCTCCACATCATTGTCAACTCAGCCAAAATTGATGATTATTTTATGGTGCTAATAAGTTATTTTTTCTTTAACTAGCTAATTGTGGGTTAAATATACTCCCAGAGTTGTGAAGCCTTCAGTATTTCTTGATAATTTTAGTCATTGTTAGGTAAGCTCTATTTCACCTGTTTTTGCCTTTCCTTTATCCCAAAGGAAGTGTCTTTTTGTGCCACCTATTGGTACAAGTCTGTTTCTAAGGCAGTCAAATCAGGTACTGTAAACATGTCAACAGACTCCTCGTTCCTTCAACAGGAATTCATCCAGAAGGGCAGAGGGCTAAGGTGACGCACATTAGATCAAGAAACCAGAGCCAGTCTCCTGCATATCCTTTGTTGCTAATGAGAACCATTAATCAGATGGTTTAATTTGATGAAATCAGATGGAAGAACAGAGAAACTCATGTCATGCCCCATAGTAGCATTTCATGAGCTGCCTTTCCCGAAACTGAATCTTTTTATAGCACGGGCTTCTGCCTTGGCATGATCTCCTAATTTTGAAAATTGAACTACTGTTGAGGATGCCTTGTCTCTATTTTCTACTTATTGGTAGCACCTCTGGAGGCCAACAATTACCTGAATAGTATCCAGGCTAACATTTTAGACAGTTCTCATTTGGCCATTTGGCTATTTCTGTTGGGACCAAACTTTGCAGTTTTGGTAATTTTCAGTAACACCGTCAGTTTGCTGCCTAATCCTGGCTCTCTGAAGCACCAGCGGTACACAGGCTTGTGAATGGCTTGTACATGAACCCATCAGTAAACATTTTTCCAGCAACATATATTTACCCTTAGATTATATTAATGCTCTTAATTCTATATCTGATGCAAATTAGGATATATGATGACGACAGAGTACTACTATCTGAATAATCAAGATCAAGGCCTTAAATAATTTTCAGTGTGTTACACATTGTTATGCTTGAATATAAACATAATGTAAGAATACTTTACTTTAGATCTGAATATACTTATTAGGGCATAAATTACTATGAAGTTATGAAAGTAATTATTAACCCTGCTTTATTACTGTATAATTGAATTAGCGATTTTATTTTCAGCCAAACTATTGTGGTGAAATAATGGCATCTCTAACTTGAAATTATATTTCTTTATTCTCAAGTTCATTTGATAGTTAAAATATCCTTTGAACAACAGTGAATATTATTTGCAGTTGAACATTGTGTCTTTAAATAGAAGCAATTAATGTCTTAATGATTTAAAATTAGAAGTAATTAAATATACTCTGTATTCAGTAACTTCTTTCTTATATATGTTTGGCATATTTAAAAAAAATTTCCATAGGAAAATAGTTGCAGAGGTTAAAGCTAGTCTTTCCTTTGTGTTACCTAAATAGTAGGAAGACAGATGGAGTTTGATGTCCTGAGTTGCGATTCCAACTACCCTTTTCCTCCAGCACACTGCCGCTGCTATAATTGATACTCTCAAAAATTATCAGCTAAGTTACTGCAACAGTCTTTTAAATGTTTCCTTTACCATTATTTCCATCTTGTTTCCTGTGTACCCTGATCACTAATGCCAAGTGATTTTTCTGAAGTTATATTTGATTAGCTCTTCCCTATTAAGCATTTCATGCCTGTTCAATTGCTCTCAGTATAAAATTTTAAACACTTTTACAAGATGGATAAGTTCTGGTTACTTACTACTAACTCCAGGTCTGTCTTTTATATGAAAGTTTGTTTTCTCAGGCTTTTACTTTGAAAATGATATTTCCCAATTTCTCTGACCAGCTGGCTTTCTTTTAGGACTTCCCTGGTGGCTCAGTTGATAAATAATCCACCTTCAATGCAGGAGATCTGGATTTGATCCCTGAGTCAAGAAGATCCCCTAGAGAAGAAAATGGCAACCTGCTCCAGTATTCTTACCTGGGAAATCTCATGGACAGCCTGGCAGGCTACAGTCCATGGGGTCACAAGAGTCAGACATGACTTAGTGGCTAAACCACCACCACCCATAGACATTAGGGGAACATCAGATGATAAGAAAAGAGAGTAAGATTGTTTTAAATATCAAAGTGTCTTTTGGTATTTCTTCAGTGGTCAGTTGCTGTCAACTTCCAGTGGCATTCCCAACACCACCATCGCTGGGCTCACAGAGATAACTGAGAAGAAACAAGTCAGGTCCTTTTGTCAGAGTGAACACCACATCACTCTTCTGATCCTCTGGCAGACAAAGTCTGCCCTGAAACCATAAGAGATTGTCTCCCACGTAGCAGTGTGTGCCCTGAGCCGTGTCACTCTCTTCGGTCTGAACAGCGTGGAGATCTAGGAGGAGCACAGCTTTCTTCAAAGAACGCAGCTCATTGTACTGCTTTTTTGAGCCCCTATGTTGTCATAATAACATCTTTTCCTTTAGAGGCTGGAACTTATTCCTATAGTTATTGATTTCTACATAAAAACAAGGACATAATTTTGTGCTTAGCTATCCAAGATGTGTTTAATCGATTTCCTGAGTTAAACATACATAAGTGCATAAATACAGTGGTATGATCAACGTTTAACTGCTGGTTGGCATGAGGTGAGGGGATCCATGATTTGTATAAATTGTTCATTTCTTAGGTGTGAATACTCCCGACACAGCAGATTTCAAAGTGCCCTGGTGTGTCACTGGATATGGACTTAGGAAGACAAGTACACGGTTGCCTCACCTTTACGTGCCCAGTTCAGCACACAGTGTGTTTTCTGTGTTCTGACTGGACCACAGTGAAACAATAACAGATACCAAAGCATTTTCCGGAAATATACCTTTCTGAATGAAATTCTGAAGTTTCCAGAGACTGAGTTTCTTTGCAAAGGAAAATAAATATACTAAGGATATGGTGTGCCCTGACATCTGGGTTAATTAAATTACCATCCCTGGCTGTTGAAGATGACACACCCAGGAAAGCCCAGCCTTTGGTAAGACATGCGGCTGCTGCTCATGACTGCTGGAGTGACAATCACTAGTTGCTGGGATACTTATAGATAATTGAATTGCAGAGCTTATAAAATGAAAAATATGAGGAAATAAGGCTTTCATGTTTTAGTAGACATTGGTGTTGCATTAATGTTATTCCTTGGGCAAGCAATATGACTCTGCTCCACCAGTAAAAGTTTAGGTCTGGACCTCCATTAATTATTAAGAAGTTTGGACACAAATCTTGTACATGACTCCATTGGGTCCAAGGAGCTGGTATGTCTTAATTCTCTGGTTCCTGTATATGTGATTAGAATAAACTTGTTGCCAACCAGCAGATTTCCCATAGTAGTTATACAGTAACAGGCTGAGGGCTTTAAGATAGGTTGTACTATGTGGAAGCCATTCGCTAGTCTCCTTTTTTAGCCAGTCTGGGAAATTAAAAAA
The DNA here is from genome assembly GCA_024291935.2 of Okapia johnstoni. NCBI lineage: Eukaryota > Metazoa > Chordata > Mammalia > Artiodactyla > Giraffidae > Okapia > Okapia johnstoni. Next base: position 19,948,287 of record CM044321.1, on the reverse strand, counting down.
AAAAAATTACTACATAGCTGGGAGAAATTCAATAAGTTAATGCCACTAGGAAAAAAAGAAAAAAAAAAAAAGAAAACCTTAGAAAAAGGAGGTCAGTGATTTCTGTCACATTCTTATTTATTTTATGAGAAAAAAAGAAAGTGAAAGTGTTGGTTACCCTGTGGTCTGACTCATTGTGACACCATGGACTGTAGCCTGCCATGGCTCTTCTGTCCATGGGATTCTCAAGGCAAGAATACTGAAAGTGAGTGGCCATTCCCTTCCAGGTGATCTTCCTGACCCAAGGATTGAACCCGGGTCTCCTGCATTGTAGGCTGATTCTTTACCATCTGAGCCAGTAGGGAAGCCCCTCATTTAGTCTATTCAGAAGTTTTATCAGTCTCCAAGAATGGCTATAGACTTGAGTGAATTTTTACTTGGTCCTTATTTTTTAAATTGCACTGCAGTTTCAAGTGTGATACCCTTCCTGGAGCAAGGCCTGGAACATAATATTAAGCCCCTGATGTGGCAATTGTTCTTTTTGCTGTTTTAAGGACTACTGCATGCAATGTAGTAGAAGAGTGCAAAGATCTTAATTTCCTTGGCATAACATAGAATGTAACACAGTTGATAAAAGCATGATGCTTAGACTTGAGAATGAGAAAAGAACAAAGTTATGACACATCTCTGCTAAAAAGATGAGAAATAAACCAGGAAAATTCAAAGTCCTTGTACTTCAGTGAAATTTTCAGGGAGCCAGTGATCTAAACTGTCATAGTATCCTCTTCACATCAGAACACGTTACCATTATTTATACAGGCTATAACTAAAACAGCCTGTAACTAACACAAAGCTTGTTTGGGCCCCTTATATTTTAGAAGCAAAATACATTGCACTCAAGTAGTTTCAAGGGCTGCAGGATTTGAGTGTGACCCTGCACCAGAAAAGATTCTGCAACATTTCCATGGTGGAATGTAAGATTTTCTTCTCAACTGGTCTTTGTAACCCAGCAGATCCAACTGTACTTTAATAAATGGGTATGTCATATTAAATTTGTTTAAAAGTCCTAACAGAAGATACACAGAGGCCATCCCTGGAGATTTGGGTTCCTTAGCTATGTGAGATACTTTTCATAGCTTGCTCCCATGCTTTAGAAACTTAATACTTGTCCTTGGGACATATGGTACCCATATTAACCTGAGGTGCCAGTATAAATAGTAAGTTGTCACATTTTGGCCTTTGCTGTAGCAACAGTGTGTCTTTCCTTTGAAAATGGTATACATTCTCCTGACTTAGCAAGAGCAATTACCCAGGCACAAGTGAGTTTAGAGCATGGTTCTTATGCTCCTACCATATTCACTCCTAGCTGCCTGCTATTTTGCCCCCAGTTTACATTTATTTTTTCACAGGAAATACTTTGAATATTTGTTAAAATGTTTTACAAGTCTAGATTATACACAGTTCTCTTATTCCAACTAGGTATGGGCCATGACAGCATGAGATGTTATAAGATGCTATAAGATGTTATATAAGATGCTGTAAAATGTTATAGATGCTATAAGATGCTTGCAAAGTCAGCAGTATCTTTGTTTGTCTTCGTTGTCTGAATCGAGAGATGATCAAATGTTATACTTGTGATCAGGAAATAATGGTTTAACTGAATAGTCAGGATGGGAGAACAAGAGGTTGGTAATTTCTCTGACAAGGATGCCTGAGGTTTTTGAATTGATGTTTGGAATAGGAATGGAATTCATATATATTCATACTGTTTATGTATACCATTCTCACACACATATAATGTATGTGTATATGCATATATATTTATATGATGTATATGGCCTACTAGATATCACACACTTAAACAGTATGTCCTAATCGTTACTCATGTTTTCTACTTATCGGAAATATATTCTTTAGTCAGTAAAACAACTTATTTCCACCATGTCTACTGTGTGCTTGATTATATACGGGATGAGGGGAAGAGAATGAGGGTTGGAATAATTATAAATTATCTTGATTCTGAAATGCTTAGAAGTTTATTCCCTGAACAAATCTTAAATTCGGTTGAGGGACTTTTAAATCTACAAAAAATTATATGTATATCAGTCAGTTCAGTTCAGTCGCTCAGTCGTGTCCAACCCTTTGCAACCCCATGGAGTGCAGCACGCCAGGCCTCCGTGTCCATCACCAACTCCTGGAGTTTACTTAACTTCATGTCTATTGAGTCGGTGATGCCATCCAACCATCTCATCCTCTGCCGTCCCCTTCTCCTCCCACCTTCTATCTTTCCCAGCATCAGAGTCTATTCCAATGAGTCAGTTCTTTGCATTAGGTGGCCAAAGCATTGGAGTTTCAGCTTCAGCATCGGTCCTTCCAAAGAATATTCAGGACAGATTTACTTTAGGATGGACTGGTTGGATCTCCTTGCAGTCCAAGGGACTCTCAAGAGTCTTCTCCAACACCACAGTTCAAAAGCATAAATTCTTCAATGCTCAGATTTCTTTCATAGTCCAACTCTCACATCCATACATGACCACTGGAAAAACCATAGCCTTGACTAGAAGGACCGTAGTAGACAAAGTAATGTCTCTGCTTTTTAATATGCTGTCTAGGTTGCTCATAACTTTTCCTCCAAGAAGTAAGCATCTCTTAATTTCATGGCTGCAGTCACCATCTGCAGTGATTTTGGAGCCCCAAAATATTAAGTCAGCCACTGTTTCCACTGCTTCCACATCTATTTGCCATGAAGTGATGGGACCAAATGGCATGATCTTAGTTTTCTGAATGTTGAGCTTTAAGCCAACGTTTTCACTCTCCTCTTTCACTTTCATCAAGAGACTCTTCAGTTCTTCACTTTCTGCCTTAAGGGTGGTGTCATCTGCATATCAGAGGTTGTTGATATTTCTCCCGGCAATCTTGATTCCAACTTGTGCTTCATCCAGCCCAGTGTTTCTCATGATGTGCTTTGCATATAAGTTAAATAAATCAGGGTGACAATATACAGGGTAACCATATATATATGTGTGTGTGTGTGTGTGTGTGTGTGTGTGTGTGTGTGTATTTATACACACACACACACACATATATATATATAGGTTTTCATGTTTTTCCATGTACACAAAAGTCTGTGTATATATAAAGCATGGGATTCCCAGGTGAAGTTAGTGGTAAAGAATCTGTCTGCCAATTCAGGAGATGTGAGAGATGCAGATTCTATCCCAGGGCCAAGAAGATCCGCTGGAGAAGGGCACAGCATCCCACACCAGTATTCCTGGCTGGAGAATCCCATGGACAGAGGATTTTGGTGGGCTACAGTCCATAGTATCGCAAGGAGTCAGACATTACTGAAGCAACTTATCACACATGTATAAAGCATACGAAAATAACATGATGTGGAATGTACGTGTAAGGAAGTATGTAGGATATAAATGTGTGTACTCAGTTGCTCGTTCATGTCCAACTCTTTTCAACTCCATGGACTGTAGCTCACCAGGCTCCTCTGTCCATGGAATTTTCCAGGCAAGGTTACTGAAGTTGGTTGTCATTTCCCCCTCTAGAGGATCTTCCTGACCCAGGGATCTAACCCATGAGAGACATCTCCTGTGTCTCCTGAATTGGCAGGCTGATTCTTTACCACTGAGTCACCTGGGAAGCCCTAGTATATAAGTACTCTAATGGTATCTTGTGTTTCATTCATTAATTGTATTCCAGTTTGACTTCTCTAAAGAGTTTGCTACTTGAAGAGGCCTTCTTGACCACTCTGTGGGAAATATAAATGTCCTCTCCCCCTACTACTCTTTTTATTTATCCTAATTAGTTTATTCATATCAATCACATTGCATAGTTACTTCTGTAATTATTTATTTCCTGTTTCAGCCTCAGTTCAGTTCAGTTCAGTTTTTCAATCCAGTCGCTCAGTCGTGTCCGACTCTTTGTGACCCCATGGACTGCAGCATGCCAGGCCTCCCTGTCCATCACCAACTCCCAGAGCTTACTCAAACTCATGTCCATTGAGTTGGTGATGCCATCCAACCATTTCGTCCTCTGTTGTCCCCTTCTCCTCCTGCCTTCAATCTTTCCCAGCATCAGGGTCTTTTCCAATGAGTCTCAGTCTATCATATACAATTTTTTTTTACCTACAGTTCATGACTCCGTTCCTAGCACATTAGACAGTGCCTGGGTGAATTTAGAGAGGAAGATCATTAAATTGAATAGTCCCAGAGATGGTACCTGACTTTATCACCAAGTAGTCAGTACATTATAGGCATGGTTAGTAATTTTACCACATCTCAGTTTTGTCACTTGCAGAATGGCAGTAATGAAAATACCTTCCCAGGAAGATAATTTGTCTCTATAAAAGTGATATACTATATCGAAAACATTTATACAAATGCATATTTAGACATTGACTCTTACAAAATATTTTTCCCCAATAACTGTAGATACTGTATGCTGTTGCTAATTTGAGTGTTTGCTGCAAATGATGAACATCCATTTAAAAATAAATCTTTGTTTTTAGTAATGCATTGTACCTACTGTGTATTTGGAGATACTTGAATATCATAATATAACTATAACTCAGAATTCTCTTTATCAAATAATTTGTCAATTCAAACGTTACTTTGGCACAGTTTATTTATTAATATTTTTCTATGCATTGAGTTTCTGTATTTAAACTGCAGGGGGACATCAAGCTGTGTTTTCAATTAACTCAAAAAAATCTCCTTCCATTTGCAACAGCAAGGAGTCCAATCACAGAGGGTAATATCAGTAATCTGTTTTTCATCTTTTAATTACACAAGAAATCTTCTAACAATGGAATGTTCACAAAGAGGCACAATCCATTATAATCACACGTAGATGCAGATAAGTTAAAATGCCTTACATTGTGTCACTTTCATTTTTAAAAAGATCTAATTTTTGTAGATTTGATTCAAAGGCAAATAAGCATTTAAAAAACATTTAAGAAGCATGTACTGTTTATTTACGTTGTAGAGTTGAGCTTTTGTTTTCCTTAATTGGTGATGATTTCTTTCCTGTTAAATATTTTTCTTTATATAATGTTGTAGTTACATGTAACAGCTCATTGAGGCTGAATTTGCATCCTGTATGTATTTATTATGGATATTATGCCCTTAAGGAAGTAATTTAATATCTGGAGCCTATAATTTCATCTTTAAAATTGAATAATAATAGCAATACCTCATTAGAGTAGCATAATGTTTAAAGAAACTAAAATATCAGGTATAACATTTCTGAAAACAAATACTGGTTTTTAATATTTTCTCATATATTCTGTTTGTTCAAGTAGACAAACTTTCAGCTGCTTTCTGAATTTGGAAACATAGGTATTCAACATGCCACTACAAATTTGACTTCATAAGTAGTTTAGTATTTCATTGTACTCGTAACAGAATAGTGTAAATCTGATCAGTTCACTTCAGGACTGTTGGCAGTCTAAAGCAAACTTTTAAACTTGGCCAAAGGTCTTTCATCATTTGTATAACGTTGGCCAAAATGTCTCCGTAATATGTTATAGAAAAACCTGAAGGAGCATCTTGGCCAACCCAATATATTACCTTTCTGTTCACCCTCCTTGCAGAGCCTTCTCTCTTTTGGTAATTTTTGTTGCATCACTGTCAAAAGATTGTTTCCCCAAAACACAGGTTTTAGTCTTTTGTGATGTATATTAGTGTATTAGACAAAGTCAAGTATATTAGAAAAATAAAGTCTTTTAACTTTGGACTTGGAATATAAAGGAAGAGCATGAGTTAATCCAGTAGTCAGTGTTTTGGGTAAGAATATACAGGGAAAAGAACATCATGCACAAAACTATAGAGTTTAGAGAAAACAGGGAAAGCTTTTAAATGTAAACAATTGTATGGCTGGGTCATAGGCAAAGAAAGGAATAGATATATATGAGAGAAGAGCTAAAACCAAAATTGCATAGCCATTTGTAGAATTTTGTTGTTTCAACATTATCTGAAGTAGGATGCCTAACTACCAAAGGGTTTTAATTATATGTCCATTTTCAAATAGAGGTCTTAGGGAAAAAAATAATACTTCCTACAAGAGTGCAGGGAAATAATTACAGGCTGGGAAAGTGGTTATGGTGTTATTGCAAAAGTGCTGAGCAAAGGTAATAATTATCTGATAAGAGAGAACTAGACTAGTACAAGCTTTATTTCTACGATTTTGTGATGAAAAGTGGATCAAACAGAAATTTAAAGATGATGCCGTAGATGCTAAGCATTGGCGAGTGGATGGTTGTTGCTACATTTTATTAAACTGGAGTACATAGGGTTTATATAAGCATATTTGAGAGAAAAGATAAATCTAATGTTAGACACATTGAGATAAACTCCTATAAGTTTATTAATACAAGTAGACTTGTGTATGTATGTGTTGAATTGCTTCAGTCATGTCTGACTCTTTGGGACCCCATGGACTGTAGCCCGCCAGACTCCTCTGTCCGTAGGATTCCCCAGGTGGAAGTACTGGAGTGGATTGTCATTTCTTACTCCAACAAGTGGACATATGCAGCAATTCTTGCTGTGATTTGAGAGATTTGGGTTGAAGTTATAAATTTTAAAAATATGACAGTTAATTGAATTCCTTAGTGTGAAGATTAAAAAGACAGTGAGTAGATGACAGACTTAAATAAATCAGCATGGGAAATTGATCGGAGAAAAAAAGATTGAAAATTTGGGGATGGAAATAGAAATAAAAACAACAATAACAACAGAAGAAACTAGGTCAATATGCAAAGCAATTGAGATTTAGAGACATTTGGAGTGGTCAGCAATGCTACAAGTCACCAGTTGGCAAGAAAGTTTTTTTTAAAACACAAAAGAGTTAGTGTTTCTTAAGATCACATTTACTGGACTGGTAAGAAGACAGACTGTAGATTACTAAAGAGCCAAGAACATGGTGGAAAATGAGAGAAGAGTCAACAGCTGCAAATATCTATTTCATCAAACAAAATGTGAGTGGAGACGAAGGATTTTAGAAGAGGTTAATGGGGATTGCTGTTAGTTTATTTAAGTACGAGGATCCTCAGTCATATTAAGATATTCATAAGGAGTAACTGGTAGTTAGAGAAAAATGAAAATATAAGATAGAAAAGAAATACAATTGGATCCCAGAGAAATCAGTTTTATTAGTCAAAATAATTGAACTTAGAATCCTGTAACCAGCTACCTCAAAAATCACAGTGACTAAACATATGTAAGTTTATTTCTTGATCCTAAGACTTTTGATTAATTTATTTAAGCCAGTTATAATCGTCCAGAGTCATTTCCCTTACTTAAATTTAACTTGCATGTGGACCTTAAATACATCTATAAATTATCTTCACTGGCACACCTGGATTAGTATTTAAATAACTGGAGACTGTAGCATAGCCAGGTTAACACATCAAAAGATCAATAGTGTTATTAAGAGCAATAACTAAAGTAGTAATGTGCTGAACTATCAGTTGTTTCTTAAGCTGGAATAAGCACATTCTGTCATATCTTCCAATCTGATTCTAAAACCCACTAGTTGTTTTTTTTTTCTTTTTTTTTTTTTTTTGACCCACTAGTTTTAAAGGCAGCTGTCTGAAGATTCTGTAAATTAAAAGATTGCGGAGTTATTGGGCAGGAAAATAGAAAATGACAGAATGTCGACTATGACCATGAAGTTCTTTTCTTTCTTTTTTTGAATTATCTTCTAATATCCATGTAAGTCAATATTCCAGAACCTTGAAGCAGCTGTGTACAGCAAACACACCAAGAGAAAACCCTAATTTTCTGTCCAAAAACAAGCAAGAGAACAAGCCCCCTTCCCCATTGGACAGAAATTTTGGGAACCCCCCCCTTTTTTTTTTTTACTGTTCCAGTCCCACTCATAAAAGAACTAGATCTGTGGCAACAGTGGGACTGGTATCCATGCTGATATCTAAATTTTTGAGAATAACTTCTGACTAAAGGAACAAGAGAGGGTGGACTTTATGATACTTAGATGTGAAGAGAATCCTCCTTTTCCTTTCCCGTCTTTCTGTTGATGCTTTGCTTCAGGGCAGTGGCACCAGTATGAAATGTACACTTGCATGTGGGATTTCAAACTTCAGAGTGTCAGAAAATTGGCTCCCTGTCAACCAGAGACTTTGAGGAAAACCATGGAGAGTAGAGCTGGAGAGAGAAAGCTCTGAAATCTGTGTATAAAATCCTGAGTGGTATGCCTTTGAAACTGACCAAATGCTGGTATGGCTTAAAAGCCATGCCTTTAAGAGCTAAACTATGGTATGGGGCACTGTTCAGGGTCCACCTTGGGCCCTGGGTAGTACACATGGTGGGTTTACCCAATAGCACTGTTGCATCTTTAGAAATTAGCTGATATCAGAAACTCCACAGACATCAGAAGCCTACAGAAAAGCTTTCTGTATGAAGTAGGTAAATTGACTTCCTATTTTAAATTAAAAAAAAAAATCAGCATTCTCCAAAAGATATAACATCTTTCAGGATTCCATAAACAAATGTAGAAAATGCCAACAATATAGTCCAAAATTCCCTGAAAACATGGGACTCGGAAGACCATAACCCTCAAGGAGAAAAGTTAATAAATGTAGAAAGTTTTGATATCAGAGACTTTAAAGAAGCTACTGTAATAATGTTCTTAAATATAGGCAAATACATATGAAGTTAATAGAAAGACAGAAGACTTTGTTAAGAGCTGAAAAGTACATTAACTAATATAAAACTTCCCTGGATAGTCTCAACTGTAGAAGAAAATGACATTAAAAAAACCAGTAAATTTGAAAAATAATACATATTAATCTATCTGAAAGACTGAGAAAAGAAAAAGAAAACACTCAGGGACACATAGGATAATAGCAATAGGTCTTTAACATTCAAGTTGAAATCTGAAAAATACAGGGGAAATATTGGTGAATTAAAAAAACTGAAGTAATTGTAGCTGAATACTTTTTAAACTTTAGGAAAAAGTTAATTTGCAGATTGAAGAATATTGGAGAAGGAAAACACAATAAATTCAAAGACTGCCACACTCAGATAATGTTGTAACAAAACGGAAAAAAACCAAAGGTAAAAAACAAAGCATACTTGAAAGCCAATCAGGAGAAGGGGGCAACAGAGGATTAGATGGTTGGATGACATCACCAACTCAGTGGACATGAGTTTGAGCAAACTCAGGGAGACAGTGAAGGACAGGGAAGCTTGGTGTGCTATGGTCCATGGGGTCACAATGAGTGGGACATGACTTAGTGACTGAACAACAAAAATCAGAAACTTAGAACTTTATAAGGAACATTGAATCAAATTGCTTCATATTTCTCACCAGAGAAGTAAAGATCAGAATACAGTGTAAAAATATTTTTTAAATACTGAAAATAAGTGATTGTCAAACTCAGCATCCCATCCAGCAAAACTACAATTATGGAAAAAAATGTGATAGAAAAGACATTTTAAAATTTAAAGAAGTGAAGAGCAAAGAAGTAGAAAAACAGTCAGGTGAATTTATCAGCAGCAAAGTTTCTCTAATAGAAATGCTAAATGAAATTCTTCTGGCAAAAGGGAAATAATGCCATGGAAGTCTTGGAACTTCAGAGATAAAAGATAGCAACAGTAATGGTAAATGTCTCAACCTAGTAGCCTATATTTTCTTTAAAAAATGTAATTGCTGAAAGCAAATTTTAAAACGTTATCTGAAAGATGTTCAGTATGTAAGAATGTTCATATGACAACTATAAATTAAGATAGGGTTCTCTGGTTGTTGAGCATATCTTCATATGCTTATCCATGTATCTTCTTTGGTTCTTGTTTAGTCCAGTGTTTTTAAGAAAACTTTTGTTTTCTGAGAGGATTGAATTGTCACTTAAGTTCTACCCCTGTTTTAAATCACTGGGCTTTTTAAAATTGGCGCTCCTCCTAAAATAATTTCTAGTCAAAACTCATGAAGGGGATATGACCAAAAACATGTTGTCATTCTAATTTTCCTAAGACAGATGTTTACTTCACTGAAATTAACTGATAGATATTTCTGTTGGAAAGTGTTTTCCAAAACATGGTCATTTTATTTTGACCATTAAACTGTGACTGTAACCAAATAAAGGCTCATTGTGAGAGAAAATGTTCACTTTGGAAACAGGAAGATAACTTCCATGATCATGATCGGTCACTCACTCATGTCCGACTCTTTGCAACCCCATGAACTGTAGTCCACCAGGGTCCTCTGTCCATGGGATTTCCCAGGCAAGAATGCTGGAGTGGGTTGTCATTCCCTTCTCCAGGGGATCTTCCCAACCCAGGGATTGAACCTGCAACTCTTAGGTCTCCTGCGTTGGCAGGTAGAGTCTTTACCACTAACGCCACCTGGGAATCCCATTACACTGATAGCCAGAAGCAAAACTATATGAACTTATTGGTATATTTTAATATCCATGTTAATGATAGTTTATAATTTCATTTTAGGGACCAAAGCTTTACTTTTATATTAGAAAGTATTACATATAAAATATGTTTTTATTATCTTTAGTAGAGTAATACAGTTATTCTTAATTAATTTTCTAAATTATTCTTTGTGAACTCCATTTTGATTACAAAATTATAAATATTGATTACATATAATAATACCTCCTGTTTTTAAGTTACATGTAATCAAATATTACTGCAAAATATTATTCATAATTTTTTTAGAATTTTCTATATATGTGGTATTTGTACTCTATTTACTATAGTCTAAGACCTGTTATTTTCTGACCCATCCATATTTCATCTCTCTCACATAATTACCACTAAATGTAGAATATCTTGTTTTATTGTGTTCATAAAAGATGCTACCTCCAGAAATAACCCTAAATGTATGTAGTTTACTCTCCATAGAGATTAATGTTTACTTCACTACACTTTCCATTTTTATTTTGAAAACATGAAAAGATATATTTTAAAACTGGTGCTCAAACATACATGAAGTAGGTAAAACAGGATGGCTGTCCTAGATAAGTAAGAATATGCAGTGTATATAATTAACACAAATTTAAAGGGTTTTTTTAAGCTTTTTGTAATTGTCTGTGTGTCCATAGATCAGAAGTCCAGGCACAGCGTAGCACAGCTGGCTCCTCTGCTCCAGTTTCACAGGATCGTCAGCAAGGCTGGGTATCTTGCTCTAGGCTCTGGGGAAGAGTACACTTCCAAGCTTTATTTTAGGATGTTTGCAGAATTTGATTCCTTGTGGTAAAACTGAAATACTTGGTTCCCATCTGGTATCAGTTAGGAACCACTCTTGTCTCCTAGAGGACTTGTCTGATACATGCATGTAATAAATACACTCACATCTCAGAAGCTGCAGTGTTATGTCAAACTTCTCTCACTCTTAAAATTGTCGTGATTTCCTCTTCTTCTGCATCTCTCTTGCCTTCTGAGCAGCATCTCTCTGACTCCTGCCAAAGGGAGTAATCTGTTTTTAAGATCTTATTAGGTTGGACCCTCCTAGGTAATCCATAATCTCCTTAATTTAAGATATCCTTAAAGTTAATATAATTTTTGAGGTCCCTATTGCTATGAAACATAACATGTTCAAAAGTTCCAGGGATTAGGATGTAACCTATTTGGGTGATCATTCTACCTACCACACTTAGACAGTAGACTGAAGTCACTGATGTGTCATAGATGCCAGATGTTAAAGATTTTTAATACTTCCATCTAAAATTGGCCTCTTATCAACTAAGAAAGCCTAGTTGAATTCTCTAATCATCTAATTCAAATTGGCTGAATAGCAAAAATTAAAAGCATTATATATTGTGAACTATGCAATTAACTTGCCATAAATTTATTTTTAAATGGCTTAAAGATAAGCAATGAAATAGGATACAATCTACAAATCTGAACAAGTGCAGTTTAAAGATATCCTGCAGTTGGGTAATATTTAATAAAATTTATAAACTTAATAAAATATAACCTTTTCCTTGAACACCTGTTGTGAGTAAAGGGAAGAATTCTAGTCTCTTATCAGGCAAAACTCCAGTGAATGTTCCATCTGCAGTCATTCACTGAGATAGTCCAATCACGTTCATGTTGAAAATCATGGAAACTCTGCCATCCATAGTGGGAACAATTTGATTGCAGTCAAGCTTCTGACCAAAGGTATTGAAATTAAGTATATTTGATATTGTCCATAATACGTGTTATTTCCATTTATCCCAAATCACACCCACTAAGCTAACTTTAACGAAAGTCTTTCAAGAATCAAGGAAAGAATGGCATTATGATTTTAAAGTTTATCTGAAAATCTCCTTCTGTGAGGTTAGTTCATGCCACTTTTTATAATTTAGTTTTCTCTGTCATCCTGGCAATTCGACAGTAAGACCAGTGTTCTTCTCTTGGGTTTGTGTGACTTGTCAATATGACAGAAGAGAGGAAAATGGAAATAGCTTTCTTTATTATTTGATGCAGTGTTTGGGGAGCTATAAGAAGAGTTCACCTTCTCCCAAGTAGAATAAATAGCCTTGTATTCTCAGAAGTTGTGTTGGTTTTATGGACATTATATTCACTTGAGTTAAGATACCAAACAGATTAGAATAAGGTCTAGGTCATTAGAAATTTCAAAGAAAGAAATGAGGAAAGTAGCCATCCAAAGAAGAAAAGTTAATTTAGAAGTTATTTAAATCTTACAGTGTTTAATGCTAGCTTGTCTAACAATTCAGTTATCTCAGTGTTCAGCATTAAGAAGGGTTATTTCTCACCCACAGTACCCCTAGAAGCTCAGGAGTCCAGACATTTTCTTTTGTTTGATTTTGTGATAATGACAATTTTAAATGTGATGCAGGCCACTTTTGCTCACATTCCGTCGTTCAGAACTCGGTCATGTGGACCCATAGGGAAGTTTCCAGGAAGAGAATATTTCAATGCTTGATGACCGTTCAACGTAATTCTGTCACAGAAAGTTAGAGACATTGGAACAAATGAGATGACTAAGCCATAAAAAAGAATAAACAGAGAATTAATAGAATATCTAAGATGATACATATGGTTAAGCTGAGGTCTAGAGGGTATGAGAATCAGTGTAAGATTTATGGCGGGGGGCGGGGGGAGCTCCTCTCAAAGCTTTTGTAGTTGTATGTAGACTAAGGGCAGGAAACACTGCTAATTGTGAATCTGTTCCACACAGCGTCATTATTTGACATTTCTTGCCATGCTGTGTGCCCCAGACCTCATTTTCCTCTATGTTCACATCTAATACTACTTGGAAATTGTGGTTTTGTTCCATTGGGTTCAAAAGGGCAGTCACTGGGATGTACATGTGTGTGTGTGCTTGTGTTCGGTCATGTCCTAGTTTTTACATTCCCATGGACTGTAGCCCGCCAGGTGCCTCTGTCCATGGAATTTTCCAGGTGAGAATACTGGAATGGGTTGCCATTTCCTACTCCAGGGAATCTTCCTGACTCAGAGATTGAAACCCGCATCTCTTGTGCCTCCTATATTGGCAGGTAGATTATTTACCACCGCACCACCTGGGAAGTCCAAAGGGTACATGGAACTCTATTTTTTTTTTTATAACTTTTTGTTTTGAAACAATTCTAGACCTACAGGAAGTTGCCAAAACAGAAGGATGCATGGAAGTCTACTATTTGGGCAACTTCCTGCAAGTCTAAAATTATTTCAGAACAAGAAGAAAAAAAACCTGATAATAATGCACGTAATTTATCATGGTGAACTAAAATTTGACATTTCAAAGATACAACTTGGTTCAGTTCAGTCGCTCAGTCGTATCCAACTCTTGGCGACCCCATGGATTGCAGCACGGCAGGCCTCCCTGTCCATCACCAACTCCCGGAGTTTACTCAAACTCATGTCCATTGAGTCAGTGATGCCATCCAACCATTTTATCCTCTGTCGTCCCCTTCTCCTCCCACCTTCAATCTTTCCCGACTTGGTAGGAATAGGGTAAAGTTTGCCCCTCTTTCTACCTCCTCTACCCCATGGAATGTCCTTAGAGTTGTATGCCAGTAAAATTACTTTTGTGTTATTTCCTAAAATTAGATTTATGTGGGGAAGAGAAGGTCATCTAACTATGTGAAGGACTAGAAAAATATTGCTTAGAGCTTCCTTACTGAAGAAAAATCTAGGCTTTCTCATGCAAATGTAAACTACAATTGTCCTACTTTCTTTCTCTGTCTCTCCTTTTACCTGCTCTTCCTGTCTCATCTGCATTAGTCAGGGTTCTTCAGAGACATAAAATCAGTACAGTAGGATGCATCTCTGTATATATACATATACATACAAATGTGTGTATATATACATGTGTATACACAGATTTTTAAGAAATTAGTTCACGTGAATGTCAACTTGGAAATCTGAAATCTACAGGACAGAAAGGCAAGTTGGAGATTAGGAGATGAGTTGATAGTGTTGTCATGAGTCCAAATACAATCTGAAGACACAATATCTATTTTCAAGATACCTTAGGTTTTTGTTTTTTTTTTTTAATTTCTTTTATGGCCTTCAAGCGATTGGTGAGGGCAGCTCACATTGTGGAGGGCAGTCTGCTTTATTCAGAGCTACTAAGGTAGATCTCAGTCACATCTAAAAAATACAACAACATATTGGTTGTGTGACCAAACATTTGGACATCCCAGCTTAGTCAAGTTGATGCATAAAATCAGCCATTTACTTACCAGTCACCTGTCTGTCATCTATTTATTTGCCTGACTACCTTTGTATTTTAGTTTTCTATTACTGGTAATAAGTGACCACAAACTTAGCTTGTAAAACAGCCATTCACTATCACATTTCTGAAGTTCAGAAATCTGAAATTGGTCTCACTGGACAAAATCCAAGTTACTGACTGTATTCAGTAAGTAAAATGAGTATCTTCCTTTTGGATGCTCTAAGGAGATTCAGGTTCTTTGCCTTTTCTAGCTTCTAGAGGCCACCTGTATTCTTTGGGTCTTGGCTCTATTACTCCATTTTCAAAGTCAGCAACATTGGACAGGGGCTTTCTGATATCACCTTCTCCTTGGTCGGATCATCACATCTTTTTCTCTGATCCTGACTGCCCTTTTCCCTCCTTATTTGTAAAGGCTGTTTTGGTTACATCAGCCCATCTGAATAATATGGGATCATCTCCCTATCTAAGGTCAATTTATTAGCAACCTTAGTACTATTGGTAACCTCAGTTCTTCTTTTCACACAGCATATTTATAGGTTCTGGACATGGACATATTGGTGGGCCATTATTTTTCTTACTAACTCTCTTTGATCAGCATAATATTTTAGCCTCTATAACTTTTTATAATATTGGTATAAAGTTATTAAACATATATTGCCCAGAGTTCTTATGAGGTTTAGGAGTATTTAATATTCCACAAAAATTCAACAGAACTGAATAAACAGGAAAAACATGGTTTTTTCATTCTTCATTGAGGAGAGAATACTACCAATCAAGAAAAAGGATATCAGATGTATTCTTCTTTTCTGTTAGTTAAACATGGTACGTGCTTATCTGAGCAGGAACAGAACATATAGGCACAGGACTGTGCTCATTCTTCTTAAAGAAACTCATGTTCACCATGAAGCAGAAGGTATTTTGTAGTGCTCATTGGAAGGAAGCAACCATTCCATAGATAATAATTGTTAAATACTGAGTATTTAAAGGCATTCTCAATGTAAGATCCTGGTGGTGGTTTAATTGCTAAGTCATGTGCATCTCTTGCAACCCCATGGACTGTAGCCCACCAGACTCCTCTGTCATGGCATTTCCCAGGCAAGAATACTTGAGAGAATTGCCCTTTTCTCCTCCAAGGGATCTTCCTGACCTGGGAATTGAATCCATAACTCCTGCATTGCGGGGAGATTGTTTACTGTTGGGTCACCAGGGAAGCCGTTGTAAGACCCTACTCATTAGTTATTATTGAACGTCCTGAAACACAAAAATCCATTAATGTGAAAATAGTGGCGTATCACTGTGTGGTTTGCAAGCTTGGTTTTGAGATAATCCAAGCCTGGACTGTAATATAAACTCTGATTCTTTCTTGTTACATAATTATATCTTCATTTTCACAGGCTCTTTGAGAACTTAAAATGAGATCTAGAATGACAAAATCCTATAAACAAATTTTTATAGCAACCTTATTTGTTACAGCCTAAAACTGAAAACAATCCAAACATCATCAGTGGGTGAACAGGTGAACACACTGATACATTGATACAGTGGAAAAGTACTAAACAATAAAGACAAAATATGGATGCATACTACAAGGCTGATAGACATCAGGGCATTATGCTTATAGGAAAAGTCTCTAAATGTTATATACCATATGATGTCATTTGCACAATATTCCCAAAATAACAAAACTGTGGAGAAGGAGAACTGACTAATGATTACCAGTAGTTAAGGACAGAGTGAATTGTAAATGTAAAGGGTATCATGAGAGAAGAGTTCCTTAGTAGTGATGGAAGAGTTCTATTCCATCTTAATGGAGATGATGGTCACACTAATATGTACATAGAGTAAAATTGCCTAAGAGTATATGGAGATATACAGATGCATATGATTAACAGTATTGCACCAATGTCAGTTCCTAGGTTTTGATGTTGTGTTAGTTACATAAGATACCATTTGGGGGGAAGGTGTTTCAAAGACTCCTCGGACTCCCTGTATAATTTTGTACCTTTTTGTAAGTCTGTAATCATTTCAATTAAAAGGAAAAAAGAAAGAGATCTAGTTTGAGCCACTTAGCACAAGATCTGCTGCATAGTGAATGCATCTGTTCGACTAGTTGGAGAAAGAGTTGTCACATCAAGTTGGGAACATATATATACA
The DNA here is from genome assembly GCA_024291935.2 of Okapia johnstoni. Classification (NCBI taxonomy): domain Eukaryota; kingdom Metazoa; phylum Chordata; class Mammalia; order Artiodactyla; family Giraffidae; genus Okapia; species Okapia johnstoni. The sequence goes on along the minus strand of CM044321.1, from coordinate 19,931,490 downwards.
GAGAGAGGTAATGGGAGAATGGGAAATCTTAATAAGCAACTGACTGGCTTGTGCTCAGGGAAAACTGATGTTAAAATAACTTTGATGTTCATACATGTATTTTAAGTGGATTTCATTTTTATGTTGATTTACCGAACTCTTTCATGATATTCTCTATAAAAATGTTATCCTGATAGATTGTCTAGTGTTTTTCATCAAGCTTTAACTACAGATTTTATTTGATGAACAAGGTAATGAATCAATCTTAATATGGAAAAAAAAATTTCATCAGCAGTGTGATCTTTTCTTTCTTCTTTCCTTATTATTTATTTATTTATTTGGTTTCCTCCATCTGTGATTTACTGAGTAGGATTCTGCAGTGTATCAAACACATCAAATACAGTGTATCAAGTACATCTTCTCAGATATCTCTGAGGATGATAAAAATTGTGGACTTTACTGTCTGATATTTCTACTTTGTTTTTAAACTCTATTTTAACATAATTGAAAAATAAGTATAAAATAGCTCACTAAAATTATTTACACACATAGGTGATAAATAATCCACACTTTCATGAAATTATCAATAGTTTTTCTTTATTTCTGTATTTCTTTGTCATTTTTCAAAAATGGTGATCTATTTTAAATACTTTCAAATATATAGGCTGACTTTTTTTAAAAATATATTCATATTTTTATTTCTTAATTGTTAAATCTTTCACCAGTCTGGAAATGTTTTGAATTCTAATATCCAGGGAATATTATCAATATACTAAGCTCTCTAAAACCAATTCATTTAATAACAAAAAATTACAAACACAATATAAACCTTCAATATTGCAGTGATACTGAATAAAGCAATTAGTCAGGTGTAATATAACCAAATAAATGTTCAATCAGTAGAGTTGATTTGAATTGAAACTAAATAATTTTAGACTGATGGTAGCTATAATTAAGATTCCTAAATTGTTCTCCCCACGTAGAATTAGAATGATACCTTCTATATCTATAACATGAGGTGTATATTTCCAATACAAGTAATTATCACATTTTATTGTAATTAATATTTTATCATCAGCTTTTTCTTTCTTTTCTTTTTTTTTACTAGGCTGTAGTCTCCTTGAGGGTCATTTTTTTAAAGCCAATAGATAGTTCAGTGCTAATTCATTTTTCTCCAATAGCTCAATATATGATAACATATAAGATAATTAATTGTTTTATACCACAGTCACTATTGGAGGTAATGAACATTTCAATCTCAGAAGATCCACTAGAGTTCCTGTATTAAATTTTCTACCATTGGCCTTTTTTGAGTCCCATTTCACTCACTCAATAGCTGTACCAGATTGCACTCATAGTCTAAACAGCCTCGTAAGTTAGACAAATTTTAAAGGAGATGCTCAACTTCCTCTCTCTGTTCGGCACCTAGACAGAATAGATGCCTGAAAAGGCGTCTTCCTGTTTCCTTTCACAAGGACTTAATTCCTCAATTTCCCAACTATTTGCTAACCTCTGTCTTAGTGTTTAATAACATATCATGACACATTAAAAAATAAAGGAAAAGGGAAGTATGAAAAACATGTTTCTGATCTCGAAAAGTTTGTAATGTTATTGAGGTGACAGAATATACCAATACACACAGGGGAGAGAGAAAAGTTGAGATGCAAAAATTACCATACCACTGCTAAAATGTTTGAAAATACTATCAGCCTGTATTAAAGTTCAGAGAAAAGGTGGTTTGTGAATACTCCAAGGAGAAAATAGGATCAACAAGGTATCTTGAAGAAAAAGCTGAGTATGTTGAGGACATGTTTTATCTTAGATACCCTGGAAGAAAACGTATACCAGTGACTTACTCAAAAGAGCATTTCCCGGAGTATGAGGGGGAAAAGGACAAAAGAGTCTGGACTCGAACAAAGGAGTAGGGACCTTGAATCTCTTAACCATCAGTATGTAGGTAAAAGGTGTATACATATGTGTAATGGGAAAAAGTGAAAGTCGCTCAGCTGTGTCCGACTCTGCAAACCCATGCACTATACAGTCCATGGAATCCTCCAGGCCAGAATACTGGAGTAGATAGCCTTTCCCTTCTCCAGGGGATCTTCCCGACCCAGGAATCAAGCCAGGGTCTCCTGCATTGCAGGCTGATTCCTTTACCAACTGAGCTATCAGGGAAGCCTGGGAAAAAGAGGAGGTGACAAAAATTCCAAAGTGCTTCCTGCTCTGTGTACATGAGGAGGAAGTAGGCTTCTGTAGTTTGGGGACCATTTTTGCTAAAGAAAACCACTGCTACTGTGTATTTGAAGACAAAGTACACTGAAGTCCAGGCACTCAAAAATGGAAAAAGGGGCACTGAATCATCTTCATGGGGTGCAATCACTATGTGTTATGTGCATATGTCAGGTAGGAGGGGGCTGCGGATAACTTACAAGAGAAGCAGAAATGATAGCCCTCTGGGGGGAAGGAGACTCCTTCTTGAAGCATGACACCTCTGACCTGCAGTCCTTTTCATCCAACTACTCTTCCACGGCAGAACTGAGATTCTATTTACAACGCTTTTGGAAAGTTATTCTTCAGCTTTGCCTTTAACATTTCCAGAAAGAAAGAACTCAGTGTTTCCTGGTTTAGCCACTGTTAGCAAGAATCCCAGTCTCCTTTTGGTTTGTTCAAATTATAGAGCTCTTATTCATTCCCTTGTTCACAGGTCATAAGGGATTCCAATTACCAACTAGGATGCTTTCTCTTGAGTTTTTTTTTTTTTTTTCCCTTTTTCTATTCAAGAGAGAAACTCCTATAGTTGTGCTTTTTTATGCTCCCCTGAAGTCAAGCCGCAGGCTGTTACAACCTCACTAGCTTGCATTTTATCACAGACCACTTAGTCTGCCAGTTAGATACTTGAGACAGCACAGTGTGCTTATTTTTAAGTGTCTTTCAGCCCATTTATGTCACATATAAACAAGACCATGACTTCAGGTCATTTCAGGTCAAACAATTTCATGACCTCAGGATTATCTTACCAGTTCCTCCCTTTGTTCCCAGGTAAGTAGAAACATGTTTCATCATATCTAGAATCTTGCTGTCATGAACATAACAAAATTAGGGAAATTTAATAGATTTCCCTATACTTTCAGAATCCACCTGCCAATGCAGGAGATTCAGGAGACATGAGTTTGATTCCTGGGTCGGGAAGATCCCCTGGTGTAGGCAATGTCAATGGCTACCTGCTCCAGTATTCTTGCCTGGAAAATTCTATGGGCAGAGGAGTTGGGCTACAGTCCAAGGGGCTACAAAGAGTCAGACATGACTGAGAGCCTGAACACCCACACTTTTCAGCGACCTTCTCCTGCCATGAGAGTTTCACTTTGTTGTTGTTATAGGCAGGACAGAAGATGAGGAAATTAAAAGGAAATTTGAGAAATGTTGACTTCTTCAGGAAAAGAAATAGCATTTGGCGCATTTTAGTTATATATTAATTCATATATAAGGTTTCAAATCCTTAGTATTGTCATGCATTTTTATATATCCCAACGAAATTAGGTTTAATAATATTCAGATAAACTAACCTTGGAAAATATTTAATATTCTGTGAATTTTCAAGTGTATATCGTATTTCCACTGAGGTTGCTTTTACTTCACTACTAACTAAAAACATACTTAATGTGCATGTGGGTTATGTATACTCTTGTTTTTGATACTGAATTTCTGAGTTTTAAACTGAGTATTCACTGAGAAAGTGAATGCAAGTTTTACCTCCTCCAAATTTATCCACCTTAGCCCTTGTCACAAACCCAGTATCTGGATCCTGAACTCTTGTTTTAATTTTCCAGCGGGTGCCTAACAGTTTAGGAAACTGATGGTTATCCCTGGAAACAGAGCCACTCATAACCATGAGAAAACAAAATCTATATAGGGGGCTCCACTAAGTTTTCCCATAGAATGATGAATATTTACTAATCTAATAACGTATTTTACTTATTAAAAATGACTCATTTCCTTTTTTTCCTCTCAAACAGACCATAATTCTAAGATGACAGATCAAAGTTGTATTCACTATTACATATCATGCCTAGTGCCTGTCATATATTAAATGCTCAGTAGTTACACAGTAAATGAAAGAATTTTGTTCAAGATAGTAATGAGTTTTCTTATACAGTGATATATTTACAGTGATCTCTTCTATCCTTGTTAGATTAGCTCATCCTCTAACACGTCTACTCAATTGTATATATTTTTGACACTATCTGAAATTGTTGAATCAGTTTTACATTATAGTTGTATAAAATATTCTAATTCATGTGCAATCATTCCCTAAATTCTTCTGTAAATGGTGTTGCTTGAATGGGTTTGTTTATATTTCTGTTCCCATAATTAGTAGAAATGGTAACCTGGGACTCTTTCAACCTAAAGAGTATCCATATTTTTTATTACTATATTCAAAGTAATCTCTTGGAAATAGTTTGTAATGGCATGTTACATATGACTTACGTCTGATTAGGCCCAAAAGCACATGAGTGGAATTTGGAATTTACTCAAAGAAGAAAGAGAATCAGCTAGTAAAACCCAATGAAGCTTCCTTATTTCATTTTTGTTTCAGTGTTTAAAGGTAATGTGGATGTTAAAAGAATAATTTGAGGAATAATTTATGGGCTTGCAGTAAAGATTCTTAGATAGAAGGAAGGTAGCAAGGCTGCTAAGAGATTCATATATGTTCCAAGTTGGTCAAATCTAATTAAAATTGACATGTTGGCTCAGATGGAGAATAGGGTGTATTCACATAAACTAAGGCATATATTTTGTTGCTCTATTTAATTTCTATTTTTATGGAATATTTTGATCATACCGTATTTTAACTAAAGAGGAGGGAAATTATGGCATCTTCATAATCTCTAGGAGCTGGAAAAAGTTATGGGTATTACATTTAAGATTTAAATATTTCAGTAGTTTTCAGAATCGGTGATGGTTTTGTGTCTGTCTTTTCATTTTTATAGGCTAAAAAAAAATGGGAACTTAGAGTGCTTTGTCCTGTGCTGTTTTCCAGTCTTAAAATATTTCTATGGAAATATGGATTCATACGTACTGAATGAATAAATACATTAGCAAACTATTTGAAGATGTAATGCAATATCTTATATTAACTTTTGTGAAGAACTTGGGTTGAAATTGTGTATCTAGCTCTGAATAGCTCAAATATATAAAGTTTTTATTTGTTGCAAGGAAGTTCCAGGTAGAAACAATAGGATTGTTGGTAATCTTCATCGTAGAATTATTGGAAGTATTCCCTGATGATCAGAATTCTTCTACTTTACTTTAACCCAGTGTACGATGCTTGACTCAGGACAATTGTTCAATAGATATGCATCTGATGAATGAATGTATATACCCTGTATATATACCCTTATGAGCTTTTCATTACATTTCATGAATGAGGTCAGCATCCAGACATTATAAACAGTAACAGTCAACCTAAGTAGAGAGCCTTGTGACTGCAATGATTGTAACACTGCAGTTCTTTTATATTTTACTTTACTGTTAAGTTATAAGCCATTAAGTAGTGAAGTGCATTTGTATTTTAGACATTTCAAAAGCTGACTATTTCAAAAAAATAGTAGGTAGTCAGGAAGGAACAAAAAGCTTGAACAAAAAAATTGTGCAGTTATCAAAAGAAAAGAGCAGACTGAGTATCTAGAAAAGTGTTACATGTTCCACTCTAGAACCTCACTTGTGGAGTAAAAGTCTTTGGGCTAGTAAGTGAATCTAAATTTTATATTGATTTTCATTTGCATCCTTTTAATTCTACAAATGTTATCTCCAAGCATATGTGTGCAGGATCCTTTGCTGGGCATAGTGGAGAATATATTGTAACAGAGAAAGAAAGAGAAGGATTGAAGGGGATAATACTCCTGTTAAATTTTTTTGAGAAATGTGGTATTATTCTATGAATATTTTAGCTTCTACATCACGCATGATCTCATAAAGAAACTTAATAACCATCCCAATACTTTATTGGAAGCTTTCACAAACAGCATGAGGGGCAGCAACAATAATAATAGCAGAGTTGCTGGAAGGAATTTTCTTGACTATTGAACTCTAGTTTGTGTCATTATAGTATTGAACATTTTTGACAGAGTTGATGTACCAGATACAGTTCTAAAAATACGAGAGTGTACTAGAAACATGAAACCCTTAAATTCAGTGATGGTAACAGGTGCAGCTTTAATGAACTACATTAGCATGTTAAAATAAGCAAGGCTAAACATAGTCAGATGAATAATGATCAACATCTTTATTTACTGAATTCCGTAGCAGAGACTAAAGATATCAGAGAAATGTACCTTTAAAGTGAGATGTGTAATCTCAGAAAAGCTATTTTAGCTTTTGCAGATTTTAAAACTTAGTTGCTGTTTTTTACTGTCTGCACAGTTAAAGCATAAAGAGCTGGTAAAATTGTTTCTATAATTCAACTAAATGCAATTTCAGAGTTACTGAATAGTTAATTATGCAAAGCCCCGATTTATCAGTATTAACCTGGAGAGCACAAAACCACAAAAACAAAGTTCTCCTGTGGAGTTTCAACAAACAACCAGATGAAACCCCTTCCCCAAGTCCAATTTTATATCTTCCAATCAGTTTTCATATGGGAAACATTAGAAAATTTTCCCTCAGAAGATTATGTTTTGAATATAGAACATGTCTCTGCTTGGAGAGCACTGAGTGTATCATGGAGTGAGTGAGTGCTCTGTTTTTTTCTTGAAAGCTTCAGGAGAGAGGTGGAATGTTCTAGAAGATTATGATTAGCTGACAGTGATCTGGAATGAAAGCCCTTGAGATAGGTACATTTTGCAAGATGAGACTGCTCCAGTGGACTGCCAAAGGCCCTGTATGTGGAGTTTATATAGCCTGTAGAAAAACCAAGGGGACAGGAAACCTTGATAAGGAGGCAAAAATGGAAAGTTTTCTTTACCAAATTATTTGCTTGGGTTAGGTGAAAGGAAATTGCACTTTGCAATGACAGAAAGGAATAACCTGCATGGTCACACAGAGTCGGACACGACTGAAGCGACTTAGCAGCAGCAGCATGTTTTCAGAAGACAATATCCTTACAGTTCATTCATTTAGTACCTTGGTAGGGATGAATTCCTACCAAAAATTTTGTGATTTAGGGAGTAAAGAAAGCATGTACTCTGAGATGTACAGTGTGTCATGGGCTTATGACACCACCATCTCCAAAGCAGAACCTGAGCACATGGTCTGTAATTCTCAGTGGTCAAAGTGTTTTGTTTATATAAGAGCCAACTTATCATTTACATAATAGAATAAAATGAAGAGAGGATGTGCTGAGACCTGTAAGTTCCCTTCACCCTCGTTGATACTTAGCAATAACTCAATATGCAGTAGCTCAATATATTATGAATCACAGAAGTATCTTCAGTTCCTTTTATTGTTATGACATGAATTTTTTTTTAATGGATGATTTTTTCTTTAACTGTATAAACCCACAATCACAGACACAAGGGATACCATTAAGCTCACATTATTTGGATTTGATGCAGATACCATTAGGCAATGGAAAAGAATAGATATTTCTAGGAAAGTAGAAATATTTATCTGTTTTTAACATAATATTTACAACATTAAAATTGCTCTATTAAACAGAAAATTTTTTGATAATATTTTTGAACAAGTAAATGGAGAGATATATCTTCAGAGTGAAATACTGGGCAAGAACAAAATGACAACATATATCACAGTTAATATGAATAAGTCAAACATTTTATGGCCTAGAGAGATAATGGGATAAAAAAGAAAAAAATAACTCACAAAACTCACATCAGCGTTTGCAAGTAACTAGGGAATATATCACTTGTATATAGAATGAAAGAAAACAAATAAGCATTTTTGCTTCTATTAATTTGGCCTCATTAACTTCCATATGATTTTGCTTCTGTATCTCTCATATAGATATGACAAATAGAAAATGCCATAATAACAACTATACATTTGAGTTACTAAATTCAGACTTTGAATTTCAATGGCAACTATCAGTAGCACATCTTCTGAAATGTTTGCCAGTGTTAATGATGAGGTAAAAGCATTTTTTTTAAACCATGTATTTTTACTAGGTAAAATACATGTATGTCTCACTTGATACCAATGGTTTATATATGTCACTAACAATGCAGACTGTGAGTAACATTTAAGAACGATAAGTTTGATTAACTATTTGTACAAAACTGTAATATTTATATGATAATTGCACAATTTTCAGTAAATTGTCGCGTATTAATGTTGCAAATTGTTCTTTAGTGGGAAAATACAGGAAGATAAATGATAACGTAAAAACTACTCAGTTCTGTTATAGAAATGAGTATTGAAAGAGCTTTGGAAGTTTCGAAATGGATACATGGAATCATAGTATTTGTGACTGGCATATTTCACATAGGGGCCTCCCTGGTGGCTCAGACAGTAAAGAATCTGTTTGCAATGCGGGAGACCAGGGTTTGATCCCTGGGTCAGGAAGATCCCCTGGAGAAGGGAATGGCAACTCACTCCAGTATTCTTGCCTGGAGAATCCCATGGACAGAGGAGCCTGGCGGGCTACTGTCCATAGGATCACAAAGAGTCAGACACGACTGAGTGACTGTCACCTTCAACTTTACCTTATGTCCCTTAGCATAATGTTCTACAAGTCCATCCATGCTTTGCAAATGGATGAGTTTCTTACCGTTTTAAGGCCGAGTAATATTCCATTTTATGTAGATATCACATTTTCTTTATGCATTCATCAATCAATGGGCACTTTGTTGATTTAAATTACTTGGCTGTTGTGAATAATACTGCACTGAACATGCTTGCATGCACTTCTGCAGATACATCTTTGGGATGTGATTTTCTTTCCTTAAGGTATGTAACCAGAAGAGATACTGTTGGATTATATGGTAGTTCTATTTTAATTTTGGGGAGAATTGCCCTAAGGTTTTCCATGATGGATGTACGAGCTTGCATTCCCACCAATAATGTATGAGGGTTCCCTTTTCTTTACATCCTCATCAACACTTCCTATTATCTTTTAGATTATAGCCATTCTAACAGATATGAACTGATGACACTGATTTTCACCTGCATTTATCCAATGATTAGTGATGTTGAGCAACTTTTCATGCAGCTGTTGGTCTTTTTATGTCCTCTTTGGAAAAATAGCTATTCGGGTGCATAGCCCATTTTTAAATTGGATTATTTGTGGGGTTTTGGTATTGAATTGTATATTCCTTATATATTTAGAAATTAACCCTTTATCAGATATATTGTTTGCAAATATTTTCTCCAATTCATGCATTGCTTTTCATTCTGTGCGTTGTCTCCCTTACTATACACAGTAGATTTTTAGTGTAATGTGGTCCCATTTGCCTGTTTTTGCTACTGTTACTTATGGTCATATCCAAGAAATCATTGTCAAAATAAATGTCAAAAGCTTTTCCCCTGATTTTTTTTCTTTTAGAAGTTGTATAGTTGCTAGTCTTATGTTTAATCTACTTTGATTGAAATTTGATGCATAGTCCAACTTTCCCAACTACATTTGTTAAAGGAATGATCTTTCCTTCTTGTGTTCATGAAACCATTGTTAAAATCAGTTGACTGTACATTTGGATGTTTATATCTGGATCTCTATTCTGTTCCATTGGTTTATATGTCTGCCTTTATGCCAGTTCTATACTGTATTTTATATTTTAATAACTGTATTTTTGTATTATATTTTGAAATCAGAAAGTGTAGTACCTCCAGATTTGTCTTCTTTTTCAGGATTGTAGTGGCTATTTTGAATCTTCTGTGGCTTTACACAAATTTTAGGTTTGTTTTTTTCTATTTTAGTTTAAAAAGTAAAAGTTGTTGGGGTCTTCATGGGGATTGCATAAATCTGATGACTGCTTTGGGTAATAGAGATGTTACATTAATATTAGTGTTTCTAATCTATAAACATGAGATGTCTTTGAGTGTACTTTATAATTTTATGCATCAGTGTTTTGTGGTTTTCTGTGTATGGATCTTTCACCTCTTTTGTTAAGCTTATTCCTACATATTTTTTATTCATTTTTATATTATTGTAAATGGAGTTTTCTTAATTTTTCTTTTCAGATGTTTGTTTATAGAAGTAAACTGATTTTTATATACTGATGTTGTATCCTGTAACTTAACTGAATTTGTTTGTGCTAATAGTATTGTTCATGTATGTATGTATGTGTGTGTCTGTGGGGAGTCTTTAGGGATTTCTGTACATAAGATCATGTTCTCTGCAAACAGAGATAATTTTACTTTTTCCACTCCAACTTGCCTAATTTATTTTTTTTTGTAATTTGCCTTTCCTTTTTTTTTTTTTTTCCTTACCTAATTGCTCTAGCAAGGACTTTCCATTACTACGATGAATAGAAGTGGCAAGAGTGTGGTCATAGTTATCGTATTCCTTATTTTAGAGGAACAGTCTTTTGTTTTTCAACAGTTCAGTATGATGTTATCTGTGGCCTTTATTATGTTGAGATGAGTTCCTTTTATACCTGGTTTTGGTGAGTGTTTTATCAAGAAAGAGTGCTGAATTTTTTCAATGTATTTCTGCATATTGAGATTGATTATTTGATTTTTATCCTTAGTTCTGTTTATAAAGTGTATCACATTTTTGATTTGTATATGTTGAACCATTCTTGCATCTCAGGGATAAATTCCCACTTGGTCATGGCATGTGAAAGTAAAAATGTTAGTCACTCAGTCATGTCTGAATATTTGCAACCCCATGTACTGTAGCCTGCCAGGCTCCACTGTCCATGGGAATTCTCAGGCAAGAATACTTCTCCAGGGAATCTTCTCTCATTCCCTTCTCTGGGGGATCTTCCTAACCTAGCAATCAAACCTGGGTCTCCTGAATTGTAGGCAGGTTCTTTACCATCTGAGCCACCAGGGAAGCCATTATGTTCCTTTAATTTACCGTTAAATTTTTCTAGTGTTTTTTGAGGATTTTGGCATTGCTGCTCAGTTTGTGTTATAAATACAGTGGTTAAATATATATTTTTAAAATTGAATCTAATAAAATACATGCTGGAAATAACACCAGACAAAATCACTTCATTATAATTTGTTAATAATTTTCTGAAGTCAGTTTGACAGGCTATAATATTTATACATTTGATCCAAGTACCTAGTCCTGGATGTTACTTAACAAAAAATATTTCATAAGCGACCAGGACCCATGTTTGTAGAATTTTCAATTTTTAAATAATTTAACACAAAAAAGACCCTAGATACTCAGAAGTAGTGCTTAAGATAATTATTTTTAATATCCATTAGAGAATTATGGTTAATAATGGAAGGCAAACAATAGGATATATTAATATTGCATATAAATAGTGTTAAGTGATAATAAGAGACGCATTATAGGACTCTGTTCAAATAATGTCTAAATACTAAAATATAGATGTCAAAGGATTTGACAATTGAAAATTCTATGGCATATTTATTAATTGTTTAAAATTACAGAGATGTAACTTACTACGGACAAAGGTAGTGGAGGTGATGGAATTCCAGCTGAGCTATTTCAAATCTTGAAAGATGATGCTGTGAAAGTGCTGCACTCAATATACCAGCAAATTTGGAAAACTCAGCAGTGGCCATAGGACTGGAAAATGTCAGTTTTCATTCCAATCCCAAAGAAAGGCAATGCCAAAGAATATTCAAACTAACTCACAATTGCACTCATCTCACAGGCTAGCAAATAATGCTCAAAATTTTCCAAGCCAGGCTTCAACAGTATGTGAACTGTGAAATTACAGATGTTCAAGCTGGATTTAGAAAAGGCAGAGGAACCAGAGATCACATTGCCAACCTCCGCTGGATCATCAAAAAAGCAAGAGAGTTCCAGAAAAACATCTATTTCTGCTTTATTGACTATGCCAAAGCCTTTGACTGTGTGGTCACAACAAACTGAAAAATTCTTAAAGAAATGGGAATACCAGAACACCTGACCTGTCTCTTGAGAAATCTGTATGCAGGTCAGGAAGCAAGAGTTAGAACTGGACATGGAACAACAGACTGGTTCCAAATAGGAAAAGGAGTACGTCAAGGCTGTACAGTGTCACCCTGCTTATTTAACTTATATGCAGAGTACATTGTGAGAAATGCTGGGCTGGAGGAAGCACAAGCTGGAATCAATATTGCCAGGAGAAATATCAATAACCTCAGATATGCAGATGATACCACCCTTATGGCAGAAAGTGAAGAAGAACTAAAGAGCTTCTTGATGAAAGTGAAAGAGGAGAGTGAAAAAGTTGGCTTAAAGCTCAACATTCAGAAAACTAAGATCATGGCATCTGGTCTCATCACTTCATGGCAAATAGATGGGGAAACAGTGGAAATAGAGATTTTTTTTCTTGGGCTCCAGAATCACTGCAGATGGTGACTGCAGCCATGAAATTAAAAGACACTAGCTCCTTGGAAAATAGCTATGACAGACCTAGACAGCATATTAAGAAGCAGAGACTTTACTTTGCTGACAAAAGTCTATCTCGTCAAGGCTATTGTTTTTCCAGTAGTCTTGTATGAATGTGAGAGTTGGATTATAAAGAAAGCTGAGCACCAAAGGATTGATGCTTTTGAACTGTGGTGTTGAAGAAGACTCTTAAGAGTCCTTTGAACAGCAAGAAAATTCAACCTGTCCAAGCTACAGGAAATCAGTACTGAATATTCATTGGAAGGACTGATGCTGAAACTGAAAGTACAATACTTTGGCCTCCTGATGAGAAGTACTGACTCATTGAAAAGACCCCAATGCTTGGAAGAATTGAACGCTGGAGATGGGGATGACAGAGGATGAGATGGTTGGATGGCATCACCAACTCAATGGACATGAGTTTGAGTAAACTCCGGAAGTTGGTGATGGACAGGGAGACCTGGCGTGCTGCACTCCATGGGGTCGCAAAGAGTTGGACACGATTGAGTAACTGAACAGAATTTTTGTTGAAGTAGCTCTTATTTAGGAGAACCATCACCCTAATTTGAGAATGGAAAAGTATATTTAAAAAGTAAAATATATAAAGTATTCCATTACTTAAGAGAGAGTTTCAGAAGAGATATTTTCTTCAGTGATCCAAGATTCATTTTTTTTTTCTTGCCCTCAACTCAGAAGAAATACACCACATAGAAATTTGGGACACTTAATGAAGCCATATATCTTTAATTACACATAATAGCTTATCTCACTTTGGACTATGTTCAGTTGTTTTCACTTTGTGTTCCCAATATTTTAGCCACTTTGATTATACACCTCTTTTCCCTGCCTTTATCATTGTTAAAACATACCTCATAAATAATAAACGTTATTATTATAACATTAGTATTATTATTATAAACTAGTTACAGTTCTGTGCTATTATTCATTAAAAATCTATTGGCCTGGATAGTACACATGTAATAGGCAGAATTTATCATGCTTTAGTGAAAACAGCAACCACAAGAAAATAGGAAGTTATATAAAATTACTTAGAGGTACACAGAACAGTTCATCTCAAATTTGTATAACTGTCACTCTGGTTTTATAAAAATTGTCTCTGTTTGTTTCATTTTAATTAGTTATATTAGTCTATCAAGTGATGCTTTCTCGTAGGCTGACAAATATGTGAATGTGATGTGGTTTCAAGAATATTAAATTATTTCTTCAGTTAGCATTCTCAAGCGCTCTACCTGCCATAATATTAAGCTTCCCTGAAATTTAACCCATATGATGCCTGTATAGATTAGACTGTTTTTCAAATTTTATGAGCCAGTTTATGTATAATACTATCATTAAGATAACATTCTCCCTAGGAATCAGTGTACCCCGGTTCATTATTTAAAACACTATCTTTCTTTGAATATTTTGTGAAGTGTAATTTAAAAGCTCTTTGTAAAGAAGTATATCTAATTACAGCAACTCATCACATTTTTCTTCATTAATGTCTGACCTGATATATTTTTAGAATAACTCAGAGATGTAATTAAGAAGTGAGTGGAAACATCAACTCAGTGGCAGCTGTTTTAACTTAAATATAATCTGGTGCACCAGGGAGATGTACTTTCTAAAATGAATAAAACAAATGCCAAATACTGTAGAATGCTTCAAAATTTTCTTGTATTAGCTAGTTGTAATTCAGAAAAATGATTGCATTGTCCTAATGAAATGAAACAGAAGGACAACAATAAGCTATATTTAAATTGGTGATTCTAAAATTTCGGTTATGTGATAAGTATTATTATTTTATGAAAGATATATGTGCCTGGATATTAAAATTTCTAATGCCCAGGGTATGGCTTGGCCTTCTGAATCTTAATATATTATGTAATAACCAAAAGGTATAAAAAGTAATACAGTTACAAGCAGTGTATTGAGGTTGAAGTTTTTTTTTTTGGTTTTTCTCTAACATCTAATGGAAAAACCTGAACACACTTTTTGGCCAGCCCAATGTGTATCATCCCAATGTAATGAAGAAAACTTTATTATATATTGAAATCATGTGTATAACATCCTCGAGTGACATTTCCTGTTTGTTCTTCTGGAGTAACCCAGCTCTTCAATCCATTGAGGTAAAAATAGGAGAAAAATATTAAAAGTTTCGTGGAGGTAAATTATATTAGACCGAAAGGAAATAGAACAAAGTTATAACTTAACGATGGCAAAATCTGCAACAGTTTGGCCATAAGCAGAGAGATAAAATCTCTACATACGTACAGTTTGATCCCTCCACTCTGATCCAGGCAGTACTTGTTCTGTTGGATTAACAATGCAAATAGCTCTCAGAAGGCAAGTATCCAAGAAAAGATTGAGTTGTTTATTTTTTTTTACTCAATCTACCTTGCTATATTTTAAAATTGAAGGAAAGTTCCTTTTTTGATGGCACTAACTAAAATTAGAGAACTAACTAAAGAGAACATTCTGAGTTAGATAAAAGAGAGGGAACTTCTGTTATCCATAGGATGGTAAGAAAATCGATGTCTGCAAGAGCCTGGCAGGCTACATCCCATAGAGTCGCACAGAGTCAGACACGACTGAAGCAACCTAGCAGAACACAGCACGGCACAGAGAGAGGAAGAAAGAGGAATATTGAGAAAGACTAGGGAGAAACGCTGGGTTATTGTTCAGCATGCTGACATTTTAACCTGAAAATGATGATTTTTGTCTGTATGGATAGGGCAGCATCGTCTACATACAAGCCATTACAAAGATGCCCCACAGCTGGATAAGTGTCCTTTGATAATGGCTTGGGAGAGCTGACGACAAGAGAGGGGATGACAGAGGATGAGATAGTTGGATTGCATCACCGACTCAATGGACATGGGTTTGGGTGGACTCTGGGAGTAGGTGATGGACAGGGAGGCCTGGCGTGCTGCGGTTCATGGGATTGCAGAGTTGGACACAACTGAGCAACTAAACTGAACTGAACTTGGAGAGTTGGGCCATAAAGAAGGCAAAGTGCTAAAGAATTGATGCTTTCAAACTGTGGTGCTGGAGAAGACTCTTGAGAGTCTCTTGGGTAGTAAAGAGATCAAACCAGTCAATCCTAAAGGAAATCAACCCTGAATATTCATTGGAAGAACTGGTACTGAAGCTGAAGCTCCAATACTTTGGCCACCTGATGCGAAGAGCTGACTTACTGGAAAATACTCTGATGCTGGGAAAGATTGAGGGCGGAAGGAAAAAAGGACAACAGAGGATGAGATGGTTGGATGGCATCACTGACTCACTGGGCATGAGTTTGAGCAAACTCTTGAGAGATAGTGAAGGACAGGGAAGTCTGGTGAGCTGCGGTCCATGGTGTCGCAAACAATCAGACATGACTAAGCAACTGAACAACAATGGCTTGAGAGACCAAATCCGATGCTTTGAAAGCATTGACCTTCTATTTATTTTAAGACATAACAAATTTTTATAAAATTTTACTTACCTTCTAGACAAAGAATGTTGCAAACCACTGTGCACATCTACATTTTGCACTGCATTCTCTAAATGTTAACTGTTAATAGGAATTTGCTCCAAAATATTTTACTAAAATCTTGAGACCCTCATAATGTTGCACAGATTTGAGTAATCCAGTACCATTCCAGGGCAGTGATGCTGCTGGTGCTGCTGCTGCTAAGTTGCTTCAGTCGTGCCCAACTCTGTGCGACCCCATAGATGGCAGCCCACCAGACTCCTCCGTCCCTGGGATTCTCCAGGCCTGAATACTGGAATGGGTTGCCATTGCGTTTTCCAGCAGTGATGCTAGTAGTAATTAATTCCTGTTCATGTCTCTCAAAGTCAATGTATTTAAGGTTAGAATTTTGATTAGAAGAGGTTTGACTTTTTAATATCAGTGTTCCATTTGAAGCTACATTTTTTTTATCTGTATTCATATTCTCCAGTAGTTACAAACACAAACTATAAGGCATTTTGAAAATGACTCATTTTTTCCAGTGATACAGTAGCAGAGGATAATTGGTCATAAATGCCCTGTGTTCACTTCTCTTTTTTGATTCTTGTAATAGAGCTTGTGAATACCAACAGAAAACCTATGTACAAGGTGCATGATAGAAAGGGTGAATCCTATGCAAATGCACACAGACATTCATGAATGTAATGGTTATTAGAATGTTCATTTATCCCCCAAATGCTTCATTTTTAATACAAAAAATATGTCCATAAAATTGAGTTACTACTACATGAACGGATTATCAATAATAACAACAGATAAGACACATCATCCTACCCATTAAATTACTCCCCGAATAACAAAAGTTCCTTTATGATATCAAACCTTATTAATCCAATAACAAATGTATATTAAGTACCTATTATGTACCAGTCACTGTATTAGGTCATTATGTATGTATTATATATGCTGTGTGTATTGTTCTCATACAATAAGCAAGGTAAGCTTCTTGTATGTAGAGTCAAGAAGACATACACATATATAGGAATATCAGTAAATTATAGCTTATATATGAATAAGTTCTTATAATTGAAGGCTCATCCTTCATAAATGTTCTTATAGAAATGTAGAAACTTTCAAATTCCTTTCATTCTTTGTTCACACCCTTTCCCTTGCATCTAAAGATGAATATATTTCAATTTGTTGACAAACTGTTAAAATTTGTTATTCACATGCAATGCAAATATTAGTGTTTTGTTGTCTTGAACCAAGGAAGTCGTATCTGTTTTCATAGATCAGTTAGACATGATGGTGTCTTCTAAGGGCATCCCTTTAAAATTTCTGCATCATGTCATCACTGCCTAGCTCATGTAGTGAGTTATGGGCTCTCTCCTCATCACAAAGGTCTAGATGCCATCTACTTCTTTGGCAGGAGAGGTTTTACAGTTCTATATTTACTACTAATAAATTATTAGGAGCACAAAATTTTATATAATAGTCTATAATAAAGCAGATATGGAGCTTTCTAAAAGTAAAATCATATCCATCCTGAGAATACAGGTTATTGTCTCTGCCACTGAACTTGTAAGAGTAATGCAGAAAAATTAAGAATAAACTACCTGATGTTATTTTTATAAAGTACACTTACCACTTATGAATGTGCCTCAAAATCCATGGCAGCCCAGATTTCCAGAAAAGCCCTAGGTGACCAAAGGATTTATTGGCAAGCTGTCCAGCTAGCACAGCTGGAATTTTCAAATAACCTAGAGGCTGTAGAATCATTAGCTCTCTAGTTTGCGAATTCAAACAATTCAGGTCAACAAGGCTGCTATACATGAGCAAAATGAGCCTATGTGCGTAGATTGTAATCTTGCAACATTAAGGGGTTTATATGATAAATTGTCTCTTTGCAGAGATTAGTTTATAGCTAGATTAAAAAAAAAACTCAGATATTTGAAAATAATACCTCACACACGAATAATGTCTTAAAACAGAAAACATACTCTATGAATGAGAGATGGTCATACCAAAATAATCAGAAAACATCACTTATGCTTGCACAAGCAAATAAGTAGTATTACAAATAAAAGTATCTACAATAGAATGTTTAAGCCAAGAAACCTATGTTAGGTTGTCTGGAAAGAGATCTTTCAGGCCCTAAAACAAACAAAAACAAAGGTTTACTTTGTAATTTTTCTTTTAAAATTTGAATTTATTTTTTCTGCTTTCCATCAGGGTTCAGGATTACAGGATTCAGCAAAATATTTACAGTAGCTAGGACATGGAAGCAACCTAGATGTCCACTGACAGATGATAAAGAAATTGTGGTACTTATACACAATGGATTATTACTTACCAATAAAAGGGAATATATTTGAGTCAGTTCTAATGAGGTGGATGAACCTAAAGCCTATTGTACAAAGTGAAGTGAGTCAGAAAGAGAGAGACAAATATTATATATTAACACACATGTATGGAATCTAGAGAGATGGAACTTATGAACCTGTCTACAGGGCAGCAGTGGAGATGCAGGCACAGAGAACAGAATTTTGGACACAGTGGTGCAAAGAGAAGTGGGATGATTTGAGAGAGTAGCATTGAAACATATACATTACCATATATCAAGTAGATAGCCAGTGGGCATTTGCTGTGTGACACAGAGAACCCAAAGCCAGTGCTCTGTGACAGCCTAGATGGGTGGCATGGGGAAGAAGGTGGGAGAAAAGTTTGAAAGGGAGAGGACAGATGTATGCCTATGGCTGATTCACATTGACTTTTAGCAGAAGCCATCACAATATTGTAATTTTCCTCTTATTAAAATAAAAAATTAAAAAAAACCTTTAGTACTGACTATTTAACATTTTATAATAGTGCTTTAGGAAATTTTTACTCCTTACTTTCAAAAGGATCATTGTTAAGTGTGGAAACTTGAAATTGGCCAGATGGGAGGAAGAACTTTGGAAGTACATGGAAAGGTCTATACACTGAAAATTTTGCAGTTCAGTTGATCAGACATGTGTTGAGCATGTACTGTGGGGAAAATGCTGTGCTTGGTACGTCCTGTAAAGAGACAGGAACGGATCAAATATCCTTGCTCTCTAGAAACTCCAAGCACAGTTGGAGAGTTTGGCTAGTAAATATGGTTAAAAATATGTATATGCATATATATGTTTGTGTGTGTACAAAATACAAAAGTCTGATTCTTTAAGGAGATGAAAAAGAGGTTGATTTAAGCTTAGAAAACTATATGTGAGTGAATGAGTTTGAATTCTGATTCAAATGTTAATAAAGCATTTAGAAGTAGTATTTCCTAGGTTTTAGAATTGTAAATGAAACGTGGATCAGGAAGAATAAAAGGGGTCTGTAACAGTAGTAAGTTATCAGTGTGCCTAAGAGGTGAGAGAGGGGCAGGACAGTGTGACATCATCTCAGAATGATAGCTCCTTATAGAATATTGTGCTATTTGCATACTCTACTACTGGCTACAATAATACTACAGGGAGTCATAGAAACATACAAATCAGGTGTGGTGGGTATTAATATATGAAAGATAATCTACTCACATAGTCACGTTCTGTTTGCCTCTTGGGGTTTCTAGTTTGTGTAGACCCCCTGACATTTCATAATGGGAATTGTGAGGAAATCGTTTCTCTAGGTGGTTTTGAGATTGAGAATAAGAGACTTCTTCTGTTTGTTCCTTATGGTCACAAAGAAACCAAATTCAAGGGTTTAATGTGGTTTGTCCTTTCACGGCTAGAGATTATGACCTGTTTATGAAATATATGGTAAAAAAAAAAATTGAGGAGTGTAGATCCTTTTCTGTTTTCACGACGTAGATTATATTTCTGTAATATGAAATACATTCAGAAGTAGAATGTGCTCAGTTTTGTTTTTATTGTCTGTAGAGAAAATATATAATAAAAATAACATACAAAAAGGTGAAAATATGTCCATGTTAACGAGAAAATTATGTTAACGTTTTTCGTAGATAATATGATTTTCATATGAATGGCTGCTGCTTCTCTCTGTTGTCTTTTTGTTGGTTTTTCTCTTTTACTTTGCTGATTCTCTCAAGATTAGCTTTTACATGTGACTTTAGTTAGATGAATCTTTACTTTTAATGAATTTAGTTAAATGACTGATTTTGGATTGAAGACAATGAAATAGAAAAATATTTACATAATTCTTGAAGTTGAGTGAACCAATCTTCTAAAAACGGCTCTTTTAATACTAAGATACTGTGTCTCCGTCTGGATACCATTCATGCTGTATTACTTTCATATCAAGATATATACATTCAGTTTAATACGGGCTTCAGCTTGATATGTGTAACCCTGACTATTTCCTTTCCAAAGCTGCTTTTGTCATTTGATTTGTTTTCTGGATATTCAGTATGAGAACCACTGACTGCATTTGTTTCTTCACACTTATTCCCATATGTTTAACATTACCTTTTTATTTTATTTTTTACCACCCTCACTGAATTACTCCTATTTTGTAAAGTACATATCAAATACTAACTTAAAATACCCTGTAAAACAAGATTCCTAAGAAAAGTTCTAGTAGTTTATGATACAACATTCTCACCACAGGCATCTCAAAACATGACCACAGGCAAAAAATCAATACAAGAAAGGGTGACATTTATATATATAGGATTTATATATATTAGGTGACATATATATATATATATTTATATTTATTTAATATATTTATATATTTATGTTATAAATATATATATTTATATATAATTAGGGTGACATTTATATATATTAGGATTACAAGTGAGTTTTAGAGATGGGAGGAAAGGTTGAAACATATTTATGGTGAGAATTATCAGTGTTTTTCTCTCTGAAAAAGTCGGGCTAAATTCTGCTAGAAGAAAATTACCAGTAGTTGAAGAAACTATGGACATGAGGTAATTTTTTTCATTTTTCTTTAGACACAAAAGGCACATACGTGCGTGTGTATATGTGTATGTGTGTGTATAATTCCAACTCACCCAAATATGTCATTAAAATACTTTTAGCGTAATCTAAAGAATGAAGGGGGTAGTTAGTTGCTGGCTTGAACTTGGTAATGCTCCCCGGTATAAAGCAGTGGTATGGTTAGCAGGTGCATGCATGCTTAGTCAGTCATGGACTGTGGCCTGCCAGACTCCCCTGTCCATGGGATTCTCCAGCCAAAAATACTGGAATGGGTTACCATTTCCTCCTCCAGGGGATCTTCCTGACCCAGGAATCGAACCCGCATCTCCTGCAGCTCCTGCATTTGCAGGCAGATTCATTACCACTGTGCCACCTGGGAACCCCCCAAAGTAGTTAGACTTCCTTACAAACAAGCTAATCTGACCTCCTGATGTTTTTGGCTAGTGGAAGCATAAGGGAACATTTTTACCTATCAAATATTTTCAACAGAATATACCTTGTTTGTCTACATGGTTTACAAAAAACCTTGACATTATGAATTTGTAAGGCTGCTAGAAATGTCAGTGATGACTTGTACTTACCAGAGTGTAAACGAAGATATTCTGTGACTAAAATAATGCCGCTTTTGTGTGGGTCAGGCCCTGATACATTTCTTAGGAACAAGTGTGAATTTAAGTAAGAGTCTGCCCTAATGTGCAAAAAAGAATCTGAGAGGTTAAAATGCTCGTCTCAAGTTGGTTGACCTGTGGTTTGTGATAGCTTGTGTCCTTTGAACTATTTGTAAAACTTCATTGATGATAAAAGATATGCATTCTGTGAGTTGACCTTTTTGTTATTCAAGTTAGCATATCAAGTCAGTTTTTGATTTGCACTTAAGAGTTACCAAAAGATGCTAATAATCCCAAGCCCAAGTATTTCTGTCATTCAGAAAAAAACCTGCCATAAGAATGACAGTTGGTGAAAGTTTAGGGAGAAGTTTTTTTAAAAACATTAATCCTTTGTAATTATACAATCCAGCAATTATAGTTTTTTATATTTATCCCAGAATACTGTAAACATGGAATTATGAGTATTAAAAAGCTGTTCAAAAAATTAACATACTGTGTGATGTCATTTATATAACACTTTTGAAATGACAAAAATTTAGAAATGGAGAACAGATAAGAGAGTCACGGTTTAGTGGAGACAGTTCGAGGAGACTCTAAGGACATGAGTGTGTCTGTCAAGAACACAAGGATAGTTGTCACGTTGAGCTGTTCTCCAACTTGATAGTGGCAGTGCAGATAGGCTCCTACAGATTTGATAAAAAATGTGTAGAATTAAATACATACTCATTACAGATGAATGAAAGTAAAACAAGATATCAAAATATGAACCCTGGTTTTTAATCAATGTTAATGTCCTCATTGTGGTATTATTGTTTCTTAAAATGTTGCTATTGGCGGGAACTGTATATAGATAGTGTACATGTGATCACTCTATATTACCTCTTAGATAACTCTACAATCATCTCAATTAAAATTTTAAATATTTAGATTTTTACCTTAAAATTTTTGCCTAATGTAAATATTATTAGAAATACAGGACTCATGTTTTAGAGTGAATGTGTGCTCCCCAAATTCATATTTTGAAAGCTAATCCCTACTGTGATAATGGGCTTCCCTGGTAGCTCAACTGGTAAAGAATCCTCCTGCAACACAGGAGACCCCACTTCGATTCCTGGGTTGGGAAGATCTCCTGGAGAAGGAAATGGCTACCCACTACAGTATTCTTAGGCTTCCCTGGTGGCTCAAACGGTAAAAAATCTGCCTACAATACAGGAGACCTGGTTTCAACCCCTGGGATGGGAAGATCCCCTGGAGGACGGCATGGCAACGCACTCCCATATTCTTACCTAGATAATTCCCTAAACAGAGGAGTCTGACAGGCTACAGTCCGTGGGGTTGCAAAGAGTCAGATACGACTGAGTCACTAAGCACAGAAAGATATGGTAATACTGTGAAGTGGCGCTTTTGGTAACTGGATAGGTCATAGGGGCAAAGCTCTTAATAATAGGATTAGTGCACTTACAGAGAAGACAGTGGAGAACTCCCTCACCCTTTCTGCCATGAGAGGACACAGAAGGTGCTTGTCTGTGAATGAGGAAGCAGGTCATTGCTAGGCAGTGTCTTGATCTTGGAAATCCCAGCCTGTAGAATTATCAGAAATAAATTTCTGTTGTTTAAAAACTACCCACTTTGTTATTTTGTAATAGCAGCTCAGACTGAAACATCTTATTTAGAAAATAAAATGCTGTTTATCTTATTTATCATAGAAAAGGGAATTACATATAGAATGTATTATTTAACCTTCACGTAAAAAAACATATGTAGAGTAGATTCTGTTTGTTCATACAAAGCCACAGAATAGTTGAATGGTAGTTCAGAAAGATAAAGATTTAACAAAACGAAAATTGTTTCAGTAAATTTGAGCAGCTCAACCATGGGATACATTGCCTTTTTACAACAGTGTGCTTCATTATCACGTGAAATACACTAGGATATCTAGTGGGAGACAAGAGCTGAAGGTTGAAATTTGTTAAGTTTGGGTACGACAATGTCACAGTTCTCTCAACATTAGAATTGTTTTGGTTTTATTCATCAGCTTATTTGTGGGATAATTTAATGAGTAAATGCTTCATTTCTTACTGAGTGACAAGCGTGTACTGGGCATTGACGATAAAACAGAGAGCAAAATTAAATAAATGTCTTATTTTCGTTGAATTCACAGTCTAATGAATTAGACATTAATTGACTTGTGAATAATGAACACATTAAGAACAAAAGTAAATATAAGAAGTACTATAGAAGAAAAGCAAAAGGTACTAATGGGGGAAAAATCCTAATTATCTCAGTTTTCCTTGATAAAGTATTATTGGAGCTGAGTTCTGGTTCAGTTCAGTTCAGTTCAATCGCTCAGTTGTGTCCGACTCTGTGACCCCATGGACTACAACACACCAGCCTTCCCTGTCCATCATCAACTCCCAGAGCTTGCTCAAACTTATGTCCATCAAGTCAGATATGACATCCAACCATCTCATCCTCTGTCATCCTCTTCTTCTCCTGCCTTTGATCTTTCCCAGTATCAGGGTACTTTCCAATGAGTCAGTTCTTCGCATCAGATGGCCAAAGTATTGGAGCTTCAGCTTCAGCATAGTCCTTCCAATGGATATTCAGGACTGATTTCCTTTAGAATTGACTGATTGGACCTCCTTGCTGTCCAAGGGACTCTCAAGAGTCTTATCCAACACCACAGTTCCAAAGCACCGATTCTTCAGTGCTCACCTTTCTTTAAGTCCAACTCTCATATCCGTACGTCACTACTGGAAAAACCATAGCTTTGACTAGATGGACCTTCGTTGGCAAAGTAGTGTCTCTGCTTTTTAATGTGCTGTCTAGGTTTATCATACCTTTTCTTCCAAGGAGTAAGCGTCTTTTAATTTTCATGACTGCAGTCACTATCTGCAGTGATTTTGGAGCCCAAGAAAATAAATCTCTCACTATTTCCATTTTTTCCACATTATTTGCCATAAAGTGATGGGACCAGATGCTATGATCTTTGTTTTCTGAATGCTGAGATTTCAGCCAGCTTTTTCATTCTTCTCTTTCAGCTAAATCAAGAGGCTCTTTATTTTCTCTTCATTTTCTACCATAAGGGTTGTGTCATCTGCATATATTAAGTTATTGATTTTCTCCTGGCAATCATGTTTCCAGCTTGTGCTTAATCCAGCCTGGCATTTCACATGATGTACTCTGCATATAAATTAAATAAGCAGGGTGACAGTATACAGCCTTGACATACTCCTTTCCCTATTTGGAACCAGTCCATTATTCCATGTCCAGTTCTAACTGTTGCTTCTTGACCTGCATCGGATTTCTCAAGAGGCAGGACAGGTGGTCTGGTATTCCCATCTCTTAAAGAATTTTCCACAGTTTGTTGTGATCCACACAGTCAAAGGCTTTGGTATAGTCAATAAAACAGAAGATGTTTTTCTGGAATTCTCTTGCGTTTTCTATGGTCCAACAGATGTTGGCAATTTTATCTCTGGTTCCTCTGCCTTTTGTAAATCCAGCTTGAACATCTGGAAGTTCTTGGTTCATGTTCTGTTGAAGTCTGGCTTGGATAATTTGGGGCATTACTTTGCTAGCATGTGAGATGAGTACAATTTTGTGGTAGTTTGAACATTCTTTGGCATTGCTTTTCTTTGGGATTGAAATGAAAACAGACCTTTTCCAGTCCTGTGGCCACTGCTGAGTTTTCCAAATTTGCTGGCATATTGAGTGTATCACTTTCACAGCATCATCTTTTAGGATTTGAAATAGCTTAGCTGGAATTCCATCACCTCCACTAGCTTTGTTCATAGTGATGCCTCCTAAGCCTACATCATTTGCATTCCAGGATGTCTGGCTCTAGATGAGTGAGTTTTGGTAACTGAACAGATTTTGTATCCTCAGAGAAGAGACACTCAGCAGTAAAGTGGAAGGCAGGGCACAACTGAAGGAAGGAACAGAAAGGACAAAGGTGTGGGGAATTAACATAGAGGACCTCCATAGGGTGAGTTTGAAGGCAAGAGGTAGCTTGACAGTTCAGGGTTTAAACATGTTTTTCCCATTATAACAACAATTATTGGTCTTCAACACGCTGTTGAAATGAGGACTCTTATTTCCCTTATTTGGGAAAGGGATATAATGGAAGGTGAAATAATTATATTTCTTGTCAAAGAAATAGTCATCTTTATAAGCTCATTTTATTGCTCTGCCTCCATTTTGCACACTAGAAATGAAATAATAGTTTTAGATACATATAATCAGATAAGATTACTATATTATTTCAAGTAAATGGCAATAACTTGGCCTGGAAAAAAGAGAGTGACTTGTAGAGAATTTGAGATTTTTTGATACATATTTTATGTATTTGCACAGTTGAAAAGTTGTGACAGAACCCTAATAGTCTGAAAAGTCTAAATTGTTTACTATCTGGCCTTTTTCCTAACAAGTATTACCTACCATTGTCAAACAGATAGAAAATGCTTAATAAATGTATCTGTGTTCAATAAAACTTTCTTTACTAAAACAGGCCATGGGCCAAATGACAGAGTGCTCTGGTGTTAGTATTAAACATTTGTTACCTCAAACCAGCCCGCCCATACATGTGTTATGAAGATATGCACAGGGAGATTTAATATATTTTAAAGCATACTTTCACAAAAACAGCATAGAAATGAATCTAAATAAGGAAAGAAATGAAGAAAGGGGATAATGGTGTAGTAAGTATAACTAGCAGAGTCAAAAATAGCATATCAAAATAAAATTGAAGAATGTACTGGAGAGATTGATTTAAGAGACAAGATGGAAGTAGTTTTGAATTAGACACATAAGTTGATAACAAGTTCCACAATGACTTATTGGAAATAAGTGACAAAGTTAATCCAAATGAGTTGTGTATATTTATGGTAATATAGTCTAGTATATCAATGCAAAAGTCAAGCATCAATTAAGATGGAACGCTTATGTAATGATAATGTTTTGAGTATCAGGGTACAAAGAATTGGACATGACTTAGTGTCTAAACACACATACACCCTCTAAAACTATATGTAATACATAATATTATAGACATATGTATAGATACATATAGATTAAGCTATTCCTATTGATATGCTTTAGACACAGATATATATATATATATATACACACATATATTCTATTATGTATGTGTAAACACATATATACACAGAAATATATATTTGTAGAAATTTACATAGATATAGATGGGCTTCCCTTGTAGCTCAGTTGGTAAAGAATCTGCTGCAATGCAGGAGACTGGGTTTAATTCCTGGGTCGGGAAGATCCCCTGGAGAAGGAAATGGCAACACATTCCATTATTCTTGCCTGGAGAATCCCATGGACAGAGGAGCCTGGCAGGCTACAGTACAGTCCATGGGGTTGCAAGAGTTGGACATGGCTTAGCAACTAAACCACCACATAAAGATATAGATATGTGGCCATGCAATCTTTGTTACTAAGATAAAAAAACAAATCACCTATTTCATATCTGAATAATGTCATAGTTTCTCAAGCAAAAAGATAAAAATGCATTGTCCACAATCATAAAGTTTAAGCATACCTAAGTGATCTCTGCATGAATAAATACCATCTTCATGATACAATTGACTTCTCTGAAAGTGAAAGTGAAGTCACTCCGTACGACTCTGCAACCCTATGGCTATACAGGCCAGAATATTGGAGTGGGTAGCCTTTCCCTTCTCCAGGGGATCTTCCCAACCCAACCCAGGGATCGAACCCAGGTCTCCCGCATTGCAGGCAGATTCTTTATCAGCTGAGCCACAAGGGAAGGCCAGGAATACTGGAGTGGGTAGCCTATCCCTTCTCCAGCGGATCTTCCTGACCCAGGAATTCTCAGAAGTAAATAGTGTAAGGAATATAAGAGAATGTCTATTTTATTATCACTCTAAATGACTAGAAAAATATCTTTGAAATAAAGCACTACAGAAAAATATGTTTTATATAATTACAGTTATAAAACATAATTTAGGTATAAACTTTTATTCTAGGTTTTCTGACATATGAGCTGATTTATGGCAGGCTGAGACCCATAAGGTAACAATACACTTGCTGACACTGTGCACACCATGGCTGTCATTTAAAGTATTAGTGTAATTTATATTACCAGAAAGATGGTAAAACATTTCTCTCTTCTCCATGAAATAATCCCTCAATTAGTAAGTAGTTTTATTTATTATGCACAAACTCCTTTTAGCCGAGTTCATTAACTGATATTACATTTGCTGAGGCGCCAGAACTGTGATTAGACAAATTACTTAAAACATTTTTGCCCAAACAAGAGTAGACTAATCACAGCATTATCTTCTTAATTACTCAGCAACCTAGTTGTGGTATTTGCTGAGATTTGCGATGTCATAAAAATGTGATTAGCATTTATGGTATAAACTAAATGTTTGCTTTACAATATGATTTAAGGTGAAGTGATAGTTTCTGTAGTATGACTTTTCAGAGCCTTGCTCTAAAGGTTCTCAGCAAAAACTAGCCATCATCTGTAAGATGGCGATTACAGAAACAGATTCTATCCTTAGATTTTCTGTTAAAACTTTTTTTTTTGTCACAAGACAATGAGGTGTTCTATTAAACCTGTTTTTTTCCTAGAGATTTCACATTAATGCCACCTGATGCATCCTTACTTGAAACATCATTTACACATAGTTTGTAATTAAAATCAGTTTATACCTATTAAAATCAGTTTATACCTAAACATCTTAAGACATTCTACTAAAAGGAGTAAAGAAGGATAATTAGGATTTAAGTCACTGTTTCCCATTCCACTCTGGATAAATAGTTACTTGACGACATGGGATTGGGGAGAAAATGGAACCTGAGTTGGATATTGCTGTTCCAAAGAGGAGCAGAGAAGGAGACAAGGGGGAAGGAAGGAAAGAGAGGAAAAAGTGAGGGGTACCTGTACCACCAGCTGGCAACCAACTTTTTTTTTCCACTTCACATAGCTAGTGACAAGGGTGTGCATACCAGAGTTTTGTCCCACCTGCACATTGCTAAATGGCTTGTTTTTTCATATATATATGTTTTTTTTCCCCTCCAGATTTGTGCCTCTTGTTAAATACTGAATTGAGAGATAGGGCACTATAGATCCCATTGTAGTTAGTCTGAAAATAGATAAACGTTGCAATGTTTAGGTGCACTTCAAATGTCTCGCCTGTATTCCAATGACCTTCCTTTCTGAATATTTACATTCTAACTCACTCATCATTCACTACATGGTAGGGGGTTGGTTTTCACTCTGTCTCTTTGCATTGGGTTGACCAAAAAGAGTTTGTTCGGTTAGTAGACACTTTAGTAATGTTTTGGTGAATATGAAAAATATGTCTTGTGCTTTGATATAAAACTAAACAATCTTTTTAGCCAACCCGGTATTTTATTAACTATATTGTTTAATGTTTTGTGCCCATTATGCATTGGAATTAAAAAAGGACAGGGATTGATTGAATATTGTTTTTCATTGTTATTGGGTTTTTTTTTTTTTTAATTTTAAGGGATTCAAATATAGTCTTTGAGTGAACTGGCTACAGAACTTTGCCAGAAAAAGTTTGATCATTAAAATTTGCTCCCCAGACTTGGGCTCACTTTTACTAACTGGGAAGGGAAAAGGTAGCATTGTCTCACTCTAGTCTTTCTTTACATAATCTGAGTGTCAAGGGGAGGTTGCCCACAAAGCATTAGCCTGAACATTTGGGGCTTGCCAGGTGGCTCAGTGGTAAAGAATACACCTGCCAATGCATGAGACACAGAATATGGCAGGTTCGATCCCTGGGTCAGGAAGATCCCCTGGAGTAGGAAATGGCAACCCATTCCAATATTCTTTTTGTAAAATCCCATGAACAAGGGAGCCTGGCTGTCTACAGTCCATGTGGTCACAAAGAATCAGACACGACTGAACACAGTACAATGGCACCCCACTCCAGTACTCTTGCCTGGAGAATCCTGTGGACGGAGGAGCCTGGTGGGCTGCAGTCCATGGGTTCGCGAAGAGTCAGACACGACTGAGCGACTTCCCTTTCACTTTTCACTTTCATGCATTGGAGAATGAAATGGCAACCCACTCCAGTGTTCTTGCCTGGAGAATCCCAGGGATGGCAGAGCCTGGTGGGCTGCTGTCTATGGGGTCACACAGAGTCGGACACGACTGAAGTGACTTAGCAGCAGAACACAGTACAGTAGCAAGGTACTTGATCTTACTTCTACAGGGTCCATCTTGCTCAATTTGTGATGAAATCAATATCTCTGTTATGATGAATCTTATCCTACAATACCAGCAGCACCCAAAGACACTTTATCTACACTTACATAATGACACTTAGGGTAAAAAAAAATCCAAACTATCCATTAACTGTTGTCAGTATTACATACAGCTAAGAGAAATTCTTTCATAATTAATAACTACAATGACCAAGGAAGAAAAGACAGTAACCTCTGTGCCTATGTTCCTTATTTTTTTTTCTTCTAGTTTTATTGAGATGTAATGACATACAGCACTATATAAGTTTAGGGTGTACAGCATAATGATCTGAGTTACATACATCATGAAGTGATTGTTAACAACAAGTTCAGTGGACATCCATCATCTCCTGTAGGTACAGTTTTTTTTTTTTTTTAATTTATTTCTAATTGGAGGGCAATTGCTTTACAGTTTTGGTTTCTGTTGTACAACAATGTACATCAGCTATAAGTATAAATATATCCCTTCCCTTTTGAGCCTCCCTACCAACCCCCATCCCACCCATCTAGATTGTCACAGAGCACCAAGCTGAGCTCCCTGAGTTATGCAGCATCTTCCCAGGTAGAGAGCAGACTTGTGGACACAGAGGGGAAGGAGAAGGTGGGATAAATTGAGAAGGTGGTGTTGACATATATACGGCACCATATGTAAAATAGATAGCTACTGGGAAGCTGTTCCTTATCTTTTAAAAAAATAGGAAGTTTTTTTGCTGGATTGAATTTTGTCCCTAGTAAATAACATGCTGCAGTCCATAGGGTTGCAAAGAGTCGGACTCAACTGAGCAACTGAACTTAACTGGAATAATGTATTAAAATATATGTCACACTGCCTAAATGTAAGGAGACATGCAATACTTGATTAAAGAAGAAATAAAACAATGCATGGGGATTTAGACTGCCTTTCGGCAGTCCTCACTACTCTCCAGATGGATTGGTAGAGTGCAGATTTTTGTACTTTTCTAGTTTATTTAGCTGTTTTAATGCATAGAACATTATCTCACTAGACTAAGAGAATTTGCAACAGCTTCCAAAAGTCCCTGTTCATCATTAGTTTATGTATTAGGTGTGTATGGTTTAATCTGTATATTAATATGGTGAGTTAGAATGGAATCATGGATTATACCAGCACAGTGACTGTATTGACAGATATACTCTGTTTACACTCTCCCCATCTGTTTTCATGGCATTGTGCCCACTCATAAGTTAATCAAATGTTTCCTGAGAGGGGCTGCCAAAAAGACATTACTTTGGAAGGGCAACCAAGAAATTTTGGGAATGCATAGGCATTATTAGAAAGCTCATTTAAATTAATATGTTGAATAATTGCAAAAAACCTGAGCATTACATGATAATTTGTGAAGAAATGGGCAGTTTTTGAAGATTTTTTTTAACAAAAAATCTTTTAGGTAAATTACATAACTTACTTAAGAATACACATTTAACAATTGAAAAAAAATCAGTATAGTGTAATTAAAAATAAGTCAGAGTAAATTTTGTATCAAGTAGCCATTTCTAGAGGAGAATCATATTATTCAATGATGCATTTAAATTCTTCTAATTTTCTCTTTTTTTAAGAAAATGGCTGAATCTAAAAAGGAAAAAAAAATGGTAAGATAGTCCTTTTTTTTCTTTTGACATGGAAGTGTTTCCATGGTTTTATGACAGCTTTTTCCTTGTGTAATAGAGAAACATATGATTAAGTGACATTTTTCTCACTTGGTAATAAGAGGTTACATTTTGAAAATATGTTTTTTAAAGAGGACAATGATTTGTATGTTTTCCCTATTTACTATAACCATAGTACTCTGTTTAGCCAAGATACTCTTTACTTTTATATAACACTGATATTGTCTAATCTCTGATTTTTTCTGATCAATTTTATTCACATTCTATGCTGAAGAGTCTATTTCTCGGCTCAAGGATGTCTAAGAGCTGCTCATGCTGAAGGAGTTTCATTTCAGTTAGCAATGAGCATTTTGCAAATCAAGACCCCTTATGATAAAAAAAGTTCTACCATGTAAATATAGAAATTTATCCATAAAATAATTCCATAGGTTATGCATTAAATGTGTATTTATTCTATCTTCAAGTACAGGTGTGAATATCACATTATATGTTTAACATCTCAGGTTTCACTAATAACTAAATTTGTCTGTTAATGGTGGCTTTTGGAAAAGCTTCAGGAAGGCAATAACATTTGCACTAGACCTTGAAAAATGAGTAGGCATTAAGCCAGTTTGTGTTGTATAGCATTGGTGTGCTAAATAGAAAGCACTTGGCACCTTCTATTGCCAGCAAGAAAAATGTTTTATATCGTAGAGGTCAGGAATTGAGAATAAGGAAGGATGTATGATGCTGTGACATATATTGAGGGGAAATTACCTGAAGCCTTAATATCCCATGTTTCAATTTTAAACATTTGTTGGAAATAATTTTTTCAGTTTAAATACTCGCATTGTAATAATGTTTAGAATTAAGGAAGTCTAGTCTCCTTTTGATTCTCATGCATAAATTCCATTAATGCTAATAAGCCTACTAGTCTTGATGCTAATGTGATAATGTGAAAGTCACTCAGTCGTGTCTGACTCTTAGTGACCCCATGGACTATACAGTCCATGGAATTCTCCAGGCCAGACTAATGGAGTGGGTGGCCTTTCCCTTCGCCAGGGGATCTTCCCAACCCAGGGATTGAACCCAAGTCTCCTGCATTGCAGGTGGATTCTTTACCAGCTTGAGCCATTAGGAAACCCCAAGAATACTGGAATGGGTAGCCTATCTGTTCTCCAGCAGATCTTTTCAACCCAGGCATGGAACCAGGGTCTCCTGCATTGCAAGTGGATTCTTTACCAGCTGAGCTACCAGGGAAGCCCATAAATGATGTTATATATCTCATATTCATACTAATGGGGGAACCAATAAAATTTCCAGCAATGATCTCATAATATCCATATATTTCCATGTAAGTCACTTTCTGGTCAAATTATCATATATCAGAATATGTCTGCTGCTAAGATCACAAGTGCCCTTTTACAAACATAGAATAAATGAAAAAATATAATAAATTTAAATATAGTAAAATTCCAGTTATAATAAATCTCTGAAATAGCATAAGTTAAGTTGAAAAGCAACAGAAATGTGCATTTGTAAGAGTATCATTGTTTGTTCTTGAATCACCAGATTTCATTATGACAAAAAAGATTCTCAGGATTTGCCATGAAAATTTGATAAATGTGAATAATTATTAGGCACAAAGAATAAAATAGAAACAAATTTAAGCTTATCTAATTTGAAGGAGAAAACAGCTGCTAAAAAATTGCAAATAAAAACACTCCTGTTAACATTATTTTTAACCACATAGTGAAAATTTCACTTGTTCCTATTCTAGGAGATAAACATGAACTTTAATTATCTGCAAGTTAACAGTATTTATTTTACTTCCCACTCTTCTATAACTCCAACTTTAAAAGGAAATAATATTGCCACTTAAGCAAATTTTAAAAATTCTAAAATATGGCATTTGTAGTTTTTTAAATCATAGAGCTTCCTGTTTATATTTAGAAAGGTTGAAGCTATGTACAAATATGAAAGAGATGCAATTGTAATCAATTTTTGAATAAGTAAATAGTAACATTAAAATTATTTTCTAAAAAAAAATTTAGGACATCTGTTAACTTCCTAAAATTTCATCAGTGTCACAAAATATCTGTATCACTCTATTGCTACCATTATATGTAAATGATGAATCAGACACATATATTAAGATTATATATATATAAATGTACATTATATATTCTGATGGAGTGACCAGAGTAACTAGTTAGTACAGTTAACTGACTTTCCCATATCCCTTCTTGTCCAACATATTAATGTTGGCATAAGGCTTATGGATTTTATAGCAGTATGGAATGTTATTTAATTTTATTCCTTAAGGTAAGCAACTGAACTTATGATCGTAAGTGAATATATTTTAACTATAGTGTTAATCTGAAATAATAACTTAAACAAATCTTAGGAGTCCAATTTAATGAATAAGCACAGTAGGTAAGTGGGAACTAGTTTTCATAGATTAATTACATTATTATGGGTTAACAACTCAACAACGATTGAATTGGATTAAATTTTACACTCACTAGATTAATGTTAATGATGATTTGAATACTAGTTTAAAAATATACTTTTTTCAGCATATAGGGCAATTTTGTTTTTCATAAATGGAGTGTGTGAATTGAAAAGCAAAACAAAATACAAATGTCAGAGGAAGAGAGAAGTATTTGAGAGTAAGTTAACGAGGCTGCAAAACTCCTGTATATTCTGATGAAACAAATGATCATGAAACTCCATGGTAGCTACTTAAGTATTTTTTTTTTTAATCTCACTCTTTTAACTTCTATTGTGGATAAAAAAATATCATGAGTGTCAACAGAGAGCTGAGAGCATTTCAAAGGAAAAAAAACAACTTACATATTTTTAAAAGGATGCAAGCGAAAACCAAAAATGGATTTGAGACTTTACAAACTCATACTAATATTGTAAGGAGAAACAAAGTATCAAGAAAGCCAAGAAGAATAATATGAACAAAGTGAGATATTTGCCATAAAACATACTGAGTCTTATTACCATATTTATTAATGTTGTGTTGCATTGGTACAATAATGGGAAAAACTGATGAGAAAGCAAAATAACCTCAAAATAGAGATATAAATATAAACATTTACTTTACAGAACTGGCCTTGGAAGTGACTGAAAAAAAAACATAGAATGTTCATTAAATGTTTTAGAAGAAGTGCTAATCCACCTGGAGGGAAAAAAAAAAACAAACTTCAAATGTGATTTTTTTACTGTACAGCAGTCACAAAAGTAAGCCTGTATGGGGGAAAAAAAAATCAAAATCAAAGTCAAATTATGTATTTTAAAAAATGATACAAAATTTAGGAATTTTAATCTATTAAATAGGATGTAAAACTTGCCAATAATATAGGAAAATTTTAATATATTTGAATACATTCAAAATACAACATTTATATATAAAAATATATAAAATGAAAGAGAAGACACAAACCAAACACTGCGAAGAAGCATTTGCAATAAGAGAATACTAGCCAAAATATATAAAATATTTGTTAATCAAGAAGCAAAATATAAAAATAATAGTCACAAATGGAAAAAGGGTCAAGAAGAGACATTTCACAGATGGTCATTGTTGCCAGCACACATATGAGAAGTGTGAATGTCTGTGGTGAAGCCACATATGGATATAATGTGTTGTCATGACTTTTGGTGAGATCCCAAGAGTCATAGCCTAATCACAATCAAGATGCTTAGATAGTTCGACACAATTTTTTTAACATTTTTTATTTTGCACAATTTTTACACTTTAAGTACTTTTTAATGTGTAAGTGTATGGTAAAGAAAGCTGTGATAAACCTAGACATCATATTAAAAAGCAAAGATATCGCTTTGCTGACCAAGTTCCGTATAGTCAAAGCTATGGTTTTTCCAATAATTGTGTATAGATGTGAGAACTGGGCCATAAAGAAGGCTGAACACTGAAGAATTGATGCTTTCGAACTGTGGTGCTTGAGAAGAGTCTTGAGAGTCCTTTGGACTGCAGGGAGATCAAACCAGTCAATCTTAAAGGAAATCAGTCCTGAATATTCATTGGAAGGACTGGTACTGAAGCTGAAGCTGCAATACTTTGACCGGCTCATTAGAAAAGTCCCTGATGCTGGGCAAGATTGAAGGCAAGGAGAAGGGGACGACAGAGGATGAGATGGCTGGATGGCATCACCTTCTCGATGGACATGAGTTTGAGTAAGCTTCAGGAGTTGATGATGGACAGGGAAGCCTGGCATGCTGCAGTCCATGGGATCGCAAAGAATTGGACACGACTGAGCAACTGAACTGAATTGAACTGAGAACATCCAGTTTTTTAGGATAGTCCTTTTGTTTCTGTCTTTGGAACCCCAAACAGAATGCTATAAGAGCCAGGCAGAAAACTTAAATATGCTAATTGTGTGGACTGCAAGATGAGATGGTTAATTTTATATCTCAGTTTGTTTAAGCTAAGGGATTCCCAGGTAGTTGATAAAACATTATTTCCGAGTGTCTTGTCACACTGTTTCTGGAATTGATTAACATCCAGATTGAGAGACTGAGTAAAGAAGATCCACTCCCACTAATGCAGGTGAGCATGATCCAATCCACTGAGTGCCTGAATAAAGCAAAAAGGCAGAAGGGCAAATTTGTGCTTGAAGTCAGACAGCCCTCTTCTACCCTGGAACACCGATTCACCTGGTTCTCGGGCCTTTGAACTTAGACCAGAATTTCACTATCAGTCCACCACTAAGTGGGTTTGGACTTAGACTTAACCACGTGTGCTTCCCTGGTTCTCAGGCCTTTGGTCTTAGACTGAATTATACCACTGACTTCCCTGGTTCTCCATGTTTCAGACAGTGGCACATTGTGATACTTCTTGGCCCCCAAAATCAAGTGAGCCAATTGCTGTAGAAAATCTTCTCCTCATGTATCTACTATATTAATATCTATATCTGAGTTTCTCTGGACAACCCTAAGTAATACATAAGGCTTAGGAAACTGTGAGGAAATGGATACATTCACTGCCTAAAACAACACAGATTTGAAATTGTTAAAGCATAATGACAGATAAAATACATTTGTTTGCAGCATTTGTCAGGCATTAGTTTATAAACCATATTTTTGTGTTTTAAGTTCTACTTTATTCTTCCAAATGACAGTTGTGCCTAGCAGTTCCTTGAAGTGAATATAATACTGATGATTTTGAGAGTAGTTTTATACTGTGTTTTTTAACTAATAGATAATTTTAAGCAGTGTTAGATTTACAGAAAAATTGAGCATAAAGTACAAAGAGTTATTATAAACATGTTCCTCCCTAGTGTCCCTATAAGTAATATTTTGCATTAGTGTATTATTATGTTTTT
Source organism: Okapia johnstoni (assembly GCA_024291935.2). Taxonomy (NCBI): domain Eukaryota; kingdom Metazoa; phylum Chordata; class Mammalia; order Artiodactyla; family Giraffidae; genus Okapia; species Okapia johnstoni. The sequence goes on along the minus strand of CM044321.1, from coordinate 19,894,837 downwards.
ACAGTTAATGAACCAACATGGATACATTTTTTAATTAAAGTCCCATAGTTTAAATTAGGCTCACCTTGTGTTGTACATTCTGTGGGTTTTGACAGATGTATAGTTACAGGTATTCACCATTATAGCATCATACAGAATAGTTTCAGTGTCTTAAAAAAACCTCCTGTGCTCCACTTATTCATCACACTCTCCCTTCTTTCAATATCTGTCCACCACGCACGATTTTTCTATTTTTATAATTCATCTTTTTCAGAATGCTATATTGTTGGGATCATTCATATTTTATCTCTTCAGATTGGCTTCTTTCACCTAGCAATGTGCATTTAAGTTTGTATGTGTTGGGGCAAGGGAGGTTGTTGAGAGTTCATTTCTTTTAATCATTGGGAAGTATTCCATCATATGGATATACCACATAGTTTTTAATTCATCTGTGTACTGAAAACCATCTTGGTTACTTCCAAGTTTTGGCAATTATGAGTTAAGCTTATAAGAGCATTCGTGTGCAGGTTTTGTTTCAATGTCCATTTTCCGCTCCTTTGCATCAATACCAAGAATTATGATAACTGTACTACACGGTAAGAGTATAAAGAGTTTTATAAGATAGAGACAACTGTCTTCCACAGTAGCTGTACCAATTTGCATTTCCGCTAGCAGCAAATGAGAGTTACTTTTGGTCCATATCATTGCCTGCATTTGATGTTATGGATTTAGTCATTGTATTAGGTACATAGAAGTATCACAATATTGTTTCAATTTGTAATTCTCTAATGACAAAAAAATCTTATTCTTAAAAATTTGATACTGCCTTTTTTTTTGTTTTTCTTTCAGTGAGAATTGTTCTACTATAAGGTGTTTTATTATAGCTAGACATGGAAATCTGTCTATAATAGTTTAAGAGCATTCTTGCCATTTTGAACTGCTTTTAGGTTACCCAATATTTATAAAACATCCATTCTGGTTCTCATTGTACTAGATAATTATGCAATAAGGTTAACCTTTCAAATTATGTAGACTCAGTTATCTAAAACGAACCTTGCAAAAATTAAGCTTCTCTTAATTTAGTACCCTCCTTGTTAAATTTAAGTTGCAGTAACATTTTAAGCTTTCTTAATTGACAACTTAAGACAGTTATTTTCTGTTCTAATTGAAGATGAAATCTCTTTTAAAGTACATGCTTGTCAAGGGTGAGATTTTCATGAGCTTAAAGTTCAAATTTTTGTCCTGTACAGTTTTTAGTGTGAAAAGTTAAAGCTGTACAACACTAGGTTTTTTTTTTCCTCTGTGCTGAAACTGAGAATATATTTTGGATCAAGTATCTAAGGAAAATAGCAGTATATTATTTTTATAACTGGATTAGAAAAAGAAAGTCTATTTGGGAAAAAAAAATTCTGGGGGAACATCAAACTGTGAAAAATAAAATTTACCCACACACGAGACTGTCACTGGCTCTTAGAAGATATTGGAGTCCAAAGATACTCATTCAAGAAAAAATCATACACATTAAATTTTTTCCTTAGGGAAAATTTATATTTTTATACTTTAAATTGAATATAAATATAAAGTAGGGAATCTTATGGGTTTCCCTGGTGGCTCAGAGGTAAAGAATCCATCTGCCAATGCTGGTTATGCAGGTTCAATCCTTGGGTCAGGAAGATCCCCTGGAGAAGGAAATGGCAGTGTACTCCAGGATTCTTGCCTGGGAAATCCCATGAACAGAGGAGCTTGGTGGGCTATAGTCCATGGGCTTATGAAAGAGCTGGAGTCAACAGTGATTAAACAAGGGAACCTTATACTGTTAGTGAAAACCATCTTCACCACCAGCACTTAAATTGGCTGTTAATGTTATTATCCTTGCTTTCTAAAGTCTGATACATAGCAGACCCTAACAACATCAGATACTGGGTTGACCATGATATCTTTTTTGGACCATTTGTAAAGAATCCAAACATAGAGATAATACACAGATATGTGAAATATATGCTATTAGATATGATTGAGTTTATACATTTTTGTTCTTAAACTTTTTTTTTTTTTTTACCGCTTTTCTGGACTCTAATTTTTAAACATTAAGTGGCAAGACAAGCTAAGGTATATGCTTATTGTAGATAAATAAATTTAAATTTTATTAAAGAATGCTTATTAAAATAATTTTTGCTCCTACTATAAGAAATGTTTTAAAATTATTTACTCCTTTTCATATTTCTCTTATATGTAATACCATGTATGTCTAGACACAAGTATTAATATATTACTGTATAAGTAATAAATAATAGAAACAATGTTCCTACTTTTAGCTGCCTGCTTTTGCTACAGTGTCTTTTTTTTAATAATTACCTAAATTATTAGGATATGGAAATATGTATTAATATAAATCAATTATAAGTGTTTGAATTTACAGAGAAAGCAAATAACTGTAAAATTAAGGGAACATTAACAACAGAAAGAGAAAATTCCAAACCGAAAGCTGTATGTTCTAATCCATGTGTGTGGAATATCATTTTAGTTGCCAAGTCCACAATCTGATCCCCCTCCTCTGTTTCATCTTCATTAATTATTCATTCAGTGAAAATAACAGTGTTTTCCAGCCTCGTTTGCAGTTGGATATGCCCTGAAACTAAACCCTGGACAGTGATATAAGTGTAAATATGGATACATAATTTCATTTCTCCAATGGAACCCTAGCTGCTACATTGGACCATAATTGCTTGTGTCTGAAGAGTGGTAGCAAGTAAGAGTCTGGGAACTGAAAACATCATCTGTCACCACATCAAACCTCACTGTCAGTATCTGAATTGTATATATCAGAGAAACAAATTGTTTTCTTATGTAAATTCCAGCCATCTTGATTTTTTTCTATAATGTGAAACTGAACAGCCTGACAAATGTAGACTTTTAAAAAATGAATATGAATATTCCAAAGATTTAAGTTTTTATACCTGTTAATTGAGGTTAAGAGTATCTACTCTACGTTACTTGTGATACTGCTGTGAAAACACCTGAATAAATAAAGAATCACTGCATAGTTAACAGAATAGAAAACTGTACAGCTTCTTAGGGGATTCTTGTATAATTGGCATTTGCCCGAATTATTCTAGTCATATGATACAAAGGAGTCAAGTAATTCATGTAGAATTTATGCTGATGATGCTCAATCTTCTTTCTAACAAAAAGATATACATCTTTCCAGTTTATATATATATATATATATACATATATATATATATATATATATATAATTTTTTTCTATTATTTAAAGTGCCCTTTTAAATAAATAAATTTAAGAAGATATATGGAATGAAAGCTTAGAGGGAAAATTATTTATGAACACAAGCATGTATTTATTCTTTGACAAGATACACATATATAAAATTGTTATAACCATGCACACAATCTTTACTTGTAGTGGCATTTTAGAAAGAGAAAATAGTCAACAAAATATGCTCCATAAGTAGAGACAAGATTTTTATTAGTATAACCTGATTCTCCTTAAGGGAAATATTTGGAGCAATATGACTGTGGAAATGGTGGTTTTCTAACTTGTTAGAGGATTGTCTTTGATCTTGGACCTTGAAAAGAGAAACATCATCTTAAATGTGGGTAACAATTTAAACTCTAAATAAAAACTGAAAACTAATGTGTGGGTCTCTCAGGCTGGAAGTATTAGGTTTGAACTGAGACTAAGATACCACCTATAATAAAATATACTGTCTGGAAACTACACAGTGTTTTAGAGACACATAAATTAGAAAGATTTTTCAATGTATTTTGAAAGTTCTGGTTCATGAAAACATTTGAAAGGTGTGTATTGAAACATGAAACATATCCCCTAACTCTTTTCATGAGGACTTACAGGCACATATATACTCACTATCTCTAAGAAGCATTGGGGTAATTTTAAGTGACTTGACATTTGGATTTTAATATGATTTCTTTTAAGTAAATACCTGAACCAAATGTGTTTTCTGGAGAGGATGCAAAAGATGAAGCTCAAATGTAGGGATAACACCTTGATTAAAAAAAAAGATACCATCAGAGTAGTCAATGAAGACTGAACCTCTCTGCCTCTGTGCACGTGTACCTCCAGGTACACCAGTTGCACAGAAGGAATTGGTGCCTGTGAGTTTTCAAGAAACATGCTTATCTGGCAAGAAAGGCCTTGGGAGCACCATTTTATTTCTCTACTTTCAGCCAATACACCTACTGAAATGTGGCTTATAAAGGGCAAAGAGACTTAAAGTGTTTTATGAGCAGTGGTTTGAATTTTAATACTATCATTAGCCCATGGTGTGTGACTTATTGTCACTTTAAAGTCTGCATTATTAAAAAAATCAAAAGCTAATAAAAGTGTTAGTAGGTGATAACTTTATCCATGGAAGGTCAGATGTAAGAGTATAGCAAATTGTCTGGTTAATTGTTCTCATTAAGCATACAGGTTATCTTAAATTTGTATTATTCCTGTGACCTTCAGAGGAAAAAATGTCCTGAGCATCTTAAGAGCAACCTCCTTTTTTTTGTTGTTGTTTTCAATTGTTGTTTTAATCTTTTATATTATCATGTTAAAGAAACCAGGAAGAAACTGTGTTTGATGTTTCAATCAAATGTTCTGTAGAATAAAACAGTTGCAAGTGCTCTGCTTAAAACACATGCCAGGATAATGTTCACCTAACCAAGGATTATTGTAAAACACATAAAACTCTTAGGAATTGTAAGATTAAGAAACAGAGATAAACAGAAAATCATGGTTTACTGCAGTAAGAAAATAACATCAGAATATTTCTTTTTTTCATTGCAAAACAAGAATCATAAGAACATGGATACCAAATTCACAGTATATGTTTAATGATGTCAAGGTACTGAGCTTTGATGCACAGTGCTAATGAGATATATTTTGTACACACTGAAGCAAAACAGATTTTTTTTGGAATGTGTAACAGAGGCTGCAAGGATATTTTTTAAATGGCTATTTGAATGATGGACACTAGATCTAAGTTAAATCTTTCTCTTTGTACAAGGAATTGCTCTCTTTTTATGTCGTTGCTGAAAAAACAGGGATCAGTGCTGGGATTAAAATGTTCTTGTGGAATATTTTTGTGGAAAAACTATTCTTTTCTACAATCGCAATCCAGATGAGCTGTTAGTCGCTCTTGTTGACAATGCCTATGGGTTCAGATTAAACCAGCTCATCTGAACTTGCATGAACATCTCTTTGGCTGGGTTAATTGTTTAGAGGCTTGGAAATACTGCAGACAATTACAGGAAGGATAAAAATGCTTTCTCTAAACTTTCTGTAGAAACTGGATATTGAATTATATCCTTCTTTTAAGTCCTTTTGTTGTTTCATGTTATGAAGTCAGACATACTTAAATAAATATATACAGGAGAATGAATGGGATCCTACTAGAAGGAAAAACATTTCAGGCATGTAGATAGAGTTGTCTCATATAAGCAACATGAAGCAATAAAAAATAGACATCTCAGGGACAATAAATGAAATCTTAAGCCTGAGTTGTAAAACTGAAGCAGTTTACTGTAAGCAGATTTAATGAACATAGTAAATAGGAAAAAATTATACAAAATATAAAAATATATTTTAGAGTTTCTAGTTTATCAGTTTTTCAGGTGCCTTACTTGACACTCTTAAGAATGATGTTTAATGTGAAGTTAAATATGTTTAGATGTTTTACCTAATATATGAATGCTTTAGTAGTCAGAGTAAGTAGGAGAGGTTTTCTCCGTGGTCCTATTGCATGCAATGCAGTTGAAATAACAGTTTTTAGACAATACCAGAAAGTGAATTAGGGTCCTATTTCTAGCCCCAGCCCATCTATTAAACATTTTGATAATATAGATTTAGTCAACTTATATCTCAGACTTCTCAGGTGGCACTTTCAGTTAAAAAAAACAAAAACAAACAAACAAACAAAAAACCTGCCTGCCAGTGCAGGAGACATACAAGATGCAGGTTCCATCCCTGGGTCTGGAAGAGCCCCTGGAGAAGGAAATGGCAACACACTCCAGTATTCTTGCCTGGAGAATCCCATGGACAGAGGAACTTGGCAGGCTACAGTCCATAGGGTTGCAAAGAGTTGGTCATGACTGAAGCAGTTTAGCAGCAGCAGAACTTAAATCTCTGGCCTTGTCTCTACCTTTGTAAAATACAGAGGTAAAGAATCTGAGATGTACTGACTGTATGTAATGTGCAAAGATCTTAAACATTCCATTATTTAATATAATTTTCAATCAACATCATCAGGTAAATCATGTTAGTGTTGTCTTAAATGAGGAAAAAAATAGTTTCAAAGAAGTTAAATAATTTGCCTTTAATTCTTCAGGTCTAACTTCAGTATGGCTAACTTCAACTATTAGTATTTTTATGTTTACAGAAGAGTTATGTTAGACCAATCATAGGATCATTCCTATTTCAAAATGCCCACGTATTAGTATTTAACTGCTCAACTTTGGTGACTAAATATGATTTACATTTATTACTGAGTCTGGAATCCTTTCAATATACCTGATATAACATGTTAAATCCAAGAGGTATTTTCTGGTAATGGGAATATCTAAATTGGATAAAATACCTAAAACCAAAATGGCCACAAAATGACTGTCAGGACCAAGGTGGAGGTAGAATGGAGTGTAACTGACACTCTATAACACTGATATGTTGTCTGCTAACGTTGGATTTATGTACAGTCTGTTACCTGGCAATTCCATGTGCACCAAGGGACATGTGCGAGAATTTCAAAGCAATGTTACCTGTAATTCATTCCATATGAAATGTAGATCTACATCTAATGGCATTGCAAAAGTGTAGTTCTAATCACAAAGGGGTAAGATGTTTTTGACACAAAATAAATAAAGTTCAAACAGCCATCAGAAGTAGAAGTAGGATGGATTGATAAATTATATTATCTTCACCCTGTAAGAATGCTGCTGCTGCTGCTAAGTCACTTCAGTCGTGTCCGACTCTGTGCGACCCCATAGATGGCAGCCTACCAGGCTTCTCCGTCCATGGGATTCTCCAGGCAAGAGTACTGGAGTGGGGTGCCATTGCCTTCTCTGCCTGTAAGAATACTGAGGTTCAATTAAATGTAATGCACTACAGCTACATATAATAGTATGGATTAGTCTCACAAACTTAATGTGGGACACAAGACATCATATATAAAGATATCTATACTATATGGTTCTATTTAAAGTACAAAATCAGGCAATTCTGAATTATATTGTTAGAAGTCAGGATAGTAGATAGCTGTGGGGAATGGAGAGTATATATTGATGAGAAGGTGAAAAATTGTAGTTTCTGGGTTCCTGGAAATGTGCTGATTCTTTCTTGAGTGGTGGTTAGACACATGTTCACTTTATGATAATGCATTAAAATCAGTATTGATGAATCATCCATTTTTGTACACAGGTCATAATTTGCAATTTAAAAATAAAGTCAATAAGTAAAAAGTAAAAAATAAAAGTTAAATGAAACAATAACAGTTACATGGTAAACTTAAGATATAGATTGTCAAATAGTATTACTTATCACCAGAATCCTACAAGAATTACCTGACTCCTCTATGCCTGACCTGTTTAGAGAAATTTTGGCAAATACCAATTAATCATGGGGTCGCAAAGAGTCGGACAGGACTGAGCAACTGAACTGAACTGAGCCAGTTAATCAGGAATTCCCCTCAGGCAATGATTCATCAAGCTTTAATTAAGTGAAATATTTTTATTTACATAATAAATTTAGGCTGCTTTGATAGTAAATACCTGAAATTCAGATTAAAAAAAAAATGTATCTTCTCACTAAGTATGTATTTTTCTCTAATTCTTGTATTTGAAGGGGAACCTTGTATTTTGTCTATTTTATTGCACCTTGAAGAGAGTTTAAGTTTAGATTTCTGTGATTTCAGGTCACAAAAACATTGCTTCCACTTGAAAATTACATCTTTACAGGAAAAAAAAAATTGTTTCCTAACCTCTCCTTTTTTAGTTTAACTTCAGACATTACATTCTCTGCCCCAAACTCTTATCCTTTTGTATTTCTTACTTTGTCACACTTTAACCTCACTCATGATTCTTTGACCTTATACTCCTGGTGTCCCTCTGTATTTTTTTCAGTCATTAGTTTTCTGTCTTCACTATTTACATCTCTTTAAGGTTTCTCGTTTCTTCAAGCCCTTTATTAAATTTTATTCTTTCCCATTGCCTTTCTCCATCACCCCCAAAATTAATCTCTTCTGTCTACTTCTCGTTAACCTGTTATATGAGAAGGAGTCTGACCCCTGCCACCACATGCCACAGATATTATCAATATACTTACAGGAATGAACAAAATTTAGTTAATAAAATAGTGAACAATGCTGAAACTGTTGGCACCGTGGACATTTATTGTCTTTCTTGTTGTCTATTAGCTTGTTGATAGCAAAATCTCACAATTTTTCTCCTGTTTTTTCATATAACTATTGTAGCATTTTCTTCTCAAACTGCTGTTTCTTATTGTCAATCTCTTTGTCCCACTATGATTTATCAAGTCCCCAATAAGCACTTTTTTTCCAAGTTCATGAATCCCACGTAAGTATATGCTGATGGCACTCATCTTAGTTTGGAGTCACCTGAGACAATGATTTGGAAGCTAGTAATATTTTTGCTTGGAGAATCCCATGGACAGAGGAGCCTGGTGGGATGCAATTCATGGGGTGACAAAGAATTAGACACGACTGAGCAGCTGTGCATGGAGCATGAGTTGACAGGTTTGAGCATCTCAGAAACAGTGGTAGGTGAGTGTAGAAATAAGAAGAGGGGGAAAAGATCCCCAAAGAGTTTATTGTCAGATAAGCTGCTACAGTGAACACATGGAGATAAGTTCTATGGGCTGTGTCTTAGTGTCATGATAGAATATATGATTCGGTTATATAAACAGAACTGCAGTAGAGTAGGTATATTCATCTGTTGCTTTGTAGGGAACTTCTGATGGTAATTCCCCAGTACTTTTGGCAGAAAGAATTACTGTGTTGAGAAAATCTTCAGGCAAAGATACGTTAAGTGCTAATGTGGGCTGGCATATTTGGAAATGGAAAAGATGGAGGAAATTTGGATGTGTCAGACTCAAGAGCTGCTAAGAGTCTGCCTGCAGTTCAGGAGACCTGGGTTCAATCCCTAGATCAGGAAGCTCCCATGGAGAAGAAATGGCTACCCACTCCAATGTTCTTGCCTGGAAAATCCCATGGACAGAGGAGTCTGGTCGGCTGCAGTCCACAGGGGTCCCAATGAATTGGACATGACTTAGCAACTAAACCACCACCATATGACCCAGATCTAGTCATACATACCATATAACATTTACATTGTACCATCCCTGGTTCTCTGAAGTAGTGAGTATTTGTAACTTTTAAGAAAAAGAAGGTATATTGGGTCACTCAGCATTCCCTGTTGATGGATGCAGTGGATCCCAAGTCCATTGTCTGTATCCATTACCTTTCTCTGCCACTCATTTTAAAGTTTCTTACTCTTGGCACACCTATAGCAGGCTGCTTGCTCAGTGGGTAATCTTTATCCCTGGGGTATCAAAGTCCTTGCTTATAATATTTTGTCAGGACATCATTGCTGAAATTACACATTTAAAGCACACCCTCATGAAAACCACTAAATTAAAAAGATCGCTTGCATTGATTACACTTTGTGGGAGAAACTCCCTTTTTTAATAATAAAGACTATTTCTCTTAAGTAACTCCTTCTTTACCTACATGTCTATTCATTGCACTAGCCCATGGTAGCTTTAATTTTAGTGGACTACACACTGTGTCCTATACTATAAGTGTTCAAAACCATTTCCAGAAACCAGGATCTCTAGATCTGTAAAATATAAAGTTGCAGCCAGGAAATATGAATCCCTTAAATGATTAAAGACTCTGAGAAGGTCTATCCATAATTTTATCCTTAGTTTGCAGTTATTACTAGGTGAGCTTGTCATGTGAAAATTTTCAATTCAGTAGTTTTAGGGTAGGACTTAACAACCCTAAAACCATAATAAAACTCTAGGCAAAGACCAGTGCTGCTGTTCTATGAACCACGCTCCGGAGTAACAAAGCTGTGAAGCATTTGTAGGTGTTACCTCTCCTTTCTAGCAGTATGACCCCTGCTGTTTGGCAGTTGATCTAAATAATTTCAGATGCCATACTGAAAATGTGCTTATAGGACCATCATAGAATTCTTAATTCTGCCCAACTTTCCATTCTCATTCACACACTGGGACTGTTATCCATACCCTTTATCTCTGTCTCCAGTTTTTAGCTTTGAACAATGTCATTCTTTGCAGAATTTTGCCATATCCCTAAACTTGCATCTTGCCTCGGAATTTTTCATAGTGCCATCTATTTTCTACATTGCACATAGAGAAGTCATCCTAAATTGTAATTCTTATATTTCTGAGTAATACACATTTAAAAGGACCACTTTCTTTCTGAGAATATTCAAATTGTTCTTCATAGCTCACAAAATTCTGCATATCTACTCAATTCTCCAACACAAACAAGAGAAGAGTCTACACATGGACATCACCAGATGGTCAACACTGAAATCAAATGGATTATATTCTTTGCAGCCAAAGATGGAAAAGCTCTAAACAGTAAGCAAAAACAAGACCGGGAGCTGACTGTGGCTCAGATCACGAACTCCTTATTGCCAAATTCAGTCTTAACATGAAGAAAGTGGGGAAAACCACTAGCCCATTCAGGTATGCCCTGAATCAAATTCCTTATGATTATACAGTAGAAGTGAGAAATAGATTTACAGGACTAGATCTGATAGACAAAGTGCCTGATGAACTATAGACTGAGGTTCATGACATTGTACAGGAGACAGGGATCAAGACCATCCCCAAGAAAAAGAAATGCAAAAAGACAAAATGGATTGGAGAGTCCTTACAAACAACTGACAAAAGAAGAGAAGCTAAAGGCAAAGGAGAAAGGAAAGATACACCCATTTGAATGTAGAGTTCCAAAGAATATCAAGGAGAGATAAGAAAGCCTTCCTCGGTGATCAATGCAGAGAATTAGAGGAACACTTACTCCTTGGAAGGAAAGTTATGACCAACCTAGAAAGCATATTAAAAAGCAGAGACATTACTTTGTCAACAAAGGTCCGTCTAGTCAAGGCTATGATTTTTTCAGTGCTCATGTATGGATGTGAGAGTTGGACTATAAAGAAAGCTGCTGCTGCTGCTAAGTTGCTTCAGTTGTGTCCGACTCTGTGCGACCCCATAGACGGCAGCCCACCAGGCTCCGCCGTCCCTGGGATTCTCCAGGCAAGAACACTGGAGTGGGTTGCCATTTCCTTCTCCAGTGCATGAAAGTGAAAAGTGAAAGTGAAGTCGCTCAGTCGTGTCCGACTCTTAGCAACCCCATGGACTGCAGCCCACCAGGCTCCTCTATCCATGAGATTTTCCAGGCAAGAGCACTGGAGTGGGTTGCCATTGCCTTCTCTGAGCATGGAAGAATTGATGCTTTTGAACTGTGGTGTTGAAGAAGACTCTTGAGAGTCCCTTGGACTGCAAGAAGATGCAACCAGTCCATCCTAAAGGAGATCAGTCCTGGGTGTTCATTGGAAGGACTGATTTTGAAGCTGAAATTCCAATACTTTGGCCACCTGATGCAAAGAGCTGACTCTTTTGAAAAGATCCTGATGTTGGGAAAGATTGAAGGCAGGAGGAGAAGGGGACAACAGAGGATGAGATGGTTGGATGGCATCACCGACTCAATGGACGTGAGTTTGCCTAAACTTCTGGAGTTGGTGATGGACAGGGAGGCCTGGCCTACTGCAGTCCATGAGGTCGCAAAGAGTCAGACATGACTGAGCAACTGAACTGAACTGATAATATTTAATGAATTTTAAATATTATACTTATTTTCATGCTCTATAAATTATGATTTAAGAAGTGAAATTATTTGTTAAAATTATATATCCAGTGAGTGATGAGATTATTTTTTAGAAAATTCTGTCAGATTCCAAATTTAATCATTTTTTAAACAACTTTATATTTCAAGTATCAAGCAGTATATTTAAAAGAGGTTTTCTGTTTTGTTTGTTGTATTTTTTTTATCTGCCTTCTATACTACTGTAATGGTAGACAGTGTCTGAGCCAATACAAAGATCAAATATTTGAATTTTGAGTAATCTTTTTACTGTAAATTTCAGCCTCAAATTCTTATACGATTTAGTTTACTATACCTTTGATCTATTTAGTATATGTACTGAATTACTAATTTTTAGGAAAAAATGCATTAGCTCTGTGTTACATTTTCTTCATTTCTCATATTTTCAACAACATGAGTTCAATACCAGTGTACATCCTGTAACACTTTATTCAAGACTGTGTTTCAAAACATGTTATCTCTGAATACAAATCTTCCAAAGGAGACTGGTATTTGTATTTTATCATGAAATGTATGTGCAGTATCATATGTCTATATTTTAAATTAATTCCCATAAACAGACCCCTATTTGTTTATTGGTTTCTCCTATGGCTTTTTTTTTTTTTAATTGCTTTTAATGCAGGCCATGGGGTTGCAAAGAGTCAGACATGACTGAGCACACACACACAGACAAGTAACTAATGCTTTTTACCTCCTGAAGCTTTGTTGATTACTGCTGATGCTATCTTAGTTTCTGAACCTCTTTATGGATGTTTTTCCTAATATTTGTTTCAGTTTTTCTTATTTTCTGTTTCTCCTGATGTTTCAAATTTAATATTATTGATGGTAAATGACAGGAAAGCTTATATAAAAGATCAAAAAAGTTTTGGACATAATTCAGAGGGCAGGTGGTTGCTTTTAAAAGGATATTGATCAGCAAGTAAGAGAATCAGAATTATAATCTAGAAAGCATTCTATGCACTGTGTAAATGGATTGGAAGGTGGCAATAGTGGAAGAGTTAAGTTTGGTGTGGGAATTTGCTGAGCCAAATATTGGAACACAGAACGTTGTTCATTTCAAGTAAGTCTAGTTGAGCCACCTGACTTTGGGGCTCATTCTGAAACAATCACAAATTTGTTTATACACTAACTTCTGTGTTCTTAGTCTGACTATAACTCTTTCACTGCTAACTGAGTGTCATCTGTGAAATATGCTGCCATCAGCATTCTGCCAAAGAAAACAACCTCTTCAAATTAGACAGAAACCAACCAAACACAGAATCTCTTAGCACATAAGAAATGGAGGAGAGGTGCAGTTGTGGATTATCTGATACAGGGTTTATGGTAGATACAGCCAATTTCCTCAACCAGTGTTCATTTTTCAGGCTTCTCAGTTGCTCTTTCTTTATTAAAGAATACCAGAAACTAAAATATAGGCAACTCGCACTTAACATCAATGATCTATTCAGGAAGTCAGGTATTCTGCTTGAAGACAATGACTAAAAACGACTATATTATTTTAAAAGTACACAATTATATTACATTCTACATTTCAACTCAAAATCCCTAGTCAACCTCTCAAATGCTGTGTGAGAATAACAATGTCAAATTTGTAAAAGTCACAGAAAATCAAGCGTTCTTATACTTTAAGGCAAGGGGATTTCTAAGTGATATAGACTATTTAGTAGATAGCTACCAGCACATACTATTCAAACTAAGACATGTGAAAAATACAATCCATCAAAACCCAGGCACAGAACAAGAAAGTCTATTCCCTTTCCAATAACCATATAACTCAACACCAAATCTAACATAATCAAAAATAATTTATTGGGAAGGAATTTGACAAGTTACAGATTAGAAGGTGTCTTGAAGGCTAGATTAAGTGAAAGCTACAACATAGGATAACTATGGGGCCGTCAGGGTAGTTGGAGCTTGTGGAGGTTGCTTTAACGTGTTTCTTTGGCTAACTCAACTCAGCTCCCCTTCAGATATTCTGCTTGCTCAGTGTTCAAATTCCAGGATAAGTAAGCCTCTTCTGTGTTATGCTATCTTTCCAGATAACAAGAGTAGTTCCCTAAATTTACTGATTCTGAAGAGATAAAAATCACAATTTAGAAATTGTTTTTTTGTTTGTTTGTTTTTACCTTGCATAGATTAATTGACCTTAAGTGTGTTGAGATTATTTCTGGTCTGTCTGCTGCTTCACTTATCTTTTTTTGTGCCAGTATGAAACTTTTGATTAGTGTAGCTTTGTAGTATAGTCTAACACTAGAAAGTGTGACTCCTCCAGCTCTATTCTTTCTCAAGATCGTTTTGGCTATTGAAGGTCTTTTCTGTTTCTATACAAATTTTGGTTATGTGTCCTAGTTCTGTGAAAAATGCCAGTGGTATTTTCACAGGGATAGACTTGAATCTGTAGATTTCTTTGAGCATTGCATCAATTTTAATCAGTATTTTAACAGTATCCTTCCAATCCAAGAACATAGTATATCTGCATCTCTTTGTGTTGTCTTCAGTTTCTTTCGGTAATGTCGTATAGCTTTCTGAGTACAGATCTTTTACCTACTTAGGAAGGTTATGCTTAGGTAGTTTATTCCTTTAATTTTAGTGGTAAATGGGAATGTTTCTTTAGTTTTTCTTCCTGAGAGTTAGTTGGTAGTGTACAAAAATACAGCAGTATTAATTTTGTATCCTGTAACTCTACTGAATATGTTGATGAGCTCTAGTGGTTTTCTGGTGGCATCTTTACATTTTTTACATATAGCAGGGGTGCCCTGCTGCCCCTTTCCCAGTCTGTGGAAAAATTATCTTCCACAAAACTGGTCCCTGGTGGCAAAGATAGTGGGGACCACTGATGTATAGTATCATGTCATCTGCAAACACTGATAATTTAACTTTCCTTTTCCGTTTGGAGACAAGAATATAAAATGGAGGAAAGACAGTCTCTTCAATAAGTGCTGCTGGGAAGACTGGGCAGCTACATGTAGAAGAATAAAATTAGAACATTCTCTAATGCTATAGACAAAAGTAAACTCAAAATGCATTAAAGAACTAAGTGTAATACCAGAAGACATAATACTCTTAGAGGAAGTTGTAGGCGGAATGCTCTAAATTGTAGCAATGTTTTTTGGACCTGTCTCCTAAAACAGAGGATATAAAAGCAAAAATAAACAAATGGAACCTAATTAAATTTAAAAGCTTTTGCACAGCAAAGGAAATCATCAACAAAATGAAAAAGACAGCCTACAGATTAGAGAAGATATTTGCAAATTATATGACCGATAAAGGTTTAATATCCAAATATATAAACAACTCTTACAACTCCACATCCAAAAATGCATTAAGAAAATAAGCAGAATATACAAATAGACATTTTTCTAAAGAGGATATGCAGATAGACAAAAGGCTCATGAAAAGATATGAACATTGCTAGTCATCAAGGAATGCGAATCAAAGCCGTGATGACATATTACTTCACACCTGTCTCAGTGACTATCATCAAAAAGGACACATAATGTGTTAGGGAGGATGTGGGGAAAAAACAACCCATGTACACTGCTGGTGGGACTGTAAATTGCCACAGCCACTGTGAAAAACAACATGTAACATTTTCAAAAAATTGCAAGTAGAACTGCCATATAACTCAGCAATCTAAGTCCTTGGTATATATCCAAAAGAAACAAAAACATTTGCTTGAAAAGATGTACACACCCCAGTGTTCATAGGAGCATTATTTACAATTTCTAAGATACGGAAGCAAACTGAGCGTCCATCAACAGATGATAAAAAAAAGGTGTTGTGCGTGTGAGTGTGTGTGTAGAATACTGTTCACCCATAAAAAAGATAAAGTTTTGCCAGTTGCAACAGCAAGGACCTTATAACTCAGGAGAACAGCAATACTGTAATATCTCCCATCTTTATTGTTTCTTTCCTTCTACTTGTTTTGAATTTAATTTGCTCTTATTTGTGGTTTAAGGAAAAATGTTAGATTACTGATTCAAATTATTTTAATAATACTCATTTACACGTGTAGATTCTCTTATAAGCACTGCTTTCACTGAATCTCATAAATATTGGTATGTTATCTCAATTTCAAAATAGCTATTGTTTTTGTTAATTGAGTATTATTCACTGGAAAACTCAGCAGTAGTCGTAAATCTCCTGAGCAGGGAGAATGTGGGTCTAAGAAACAGTCTCTTGAAGACTGCAAAATCAATCTATTGAGCTGTGATAGGAAATACCAGTTGGTTTAGAGCTCTGGAGATCAAGCCTCTGAAGAGAGGGATACCTGAAAGGAAAATGGGAAATATTTATCTTTAAGATAAAAGAGCCAGAAGTCAAATCTTGAAAGCATTCATTCCAGCAGATTCCAAGAGGTTAATGGATTAAAATCTTTATATTATGACACACTGCTCATTTTTTAAAATGGGGTGTCATTTTTCTCAGTGATGATGTCCACATTATTGATTATTGTGTAGAGGCAGGCATGACCCAAGATTTTCACTAGACATATGTAGTCCAGAGGGTCTGATGAGCATCCAAAACTATCCATTTCCAGGACCAGTTTATTTGGTAGGTGAGTTGTTGCACACTCTTAGTGGATTCCAACTTCCATGGCCACCATCCTGCGATCTATATCAACCAACACCTTTTCTTGGGATGTTGTGGATGACATGAGGATGATACCACTCTAATGTCAGAAAGTGAAGAAGAACTAAAGAACCTCTTGATGAGGATGAAGGAGGAGAGTGAAAAAACTGGCTTAAAAGTAAATATTAAAAAAAAAAAAAAAAAACTAAGATCATGGCATCTTGTCCCATCACTTCATGGCAAATAGAAGGGAAAAAGGGTGGGAGTGGCAACAGATTTCCTCTTCTTGAGCTCTAAAATCATTGTGGATGGTGATTGCAGCCATTAAATTAGAAGATGATGGCTCCCTGTCAGCAAAACTGTGACAAACCTAGACAGTATGTTACAAAGCAAAGACATCACTTTGCTGACAGTGGTCCATATAGTCAAGGCTATGGTCTTTCCAGTAGTCATGTACAGTTGTGAGAGCTGGACCATAAAGAAGGCTGAGTGCTGAAGAATTGATGCCTTCAAACTGTGGTGCTGGAGAAGACTCTTGAGAGTTTGTTGGACAGCAAGGAGATCAAACCAGTCAATCTTAAAGGAAATCAACCCTGAATACTAATTGGAATGACTGATGCTGAAGCTCCAATACTTTGGCCACCTGATGTGAACAGCTGACTCGTTGGAAAACAGCCTGATGCTGCAAAAGATTGAAGGCAGAAGAAGAGGGTGACAGAGGATGAGGTGGTTGAATGGCATCACCAATGCAATGGACATGAACTTGGACAAATTCCAGGAGATACTGAAGGAAAGGAAAGCCAGCATGCTGAGGTCCATGGAGTTGCAAAGAGTCGGACACAACTGAGCAACTGAACACAACAGCTTAGTTCAGACTTTGAGTTAGTCAGGGAGAAATCCAGCGCATGCATTTTCTGCAGTATTGATAAGGAGCCAAAAAAGATGTCCTTTTCATTATAGCAGACTGTAATGCAAAAGTAGGAAGTCAAAAGATAGCTGGAGTAAGAAGCAAATTGGGCCTTGGAGTACAAAATGAAGCAGGTCAAAGGCTAACAGAGTTTTGCCAGGAGAACACACTGGTTATAGCAAACACCCTCTTCCAACAACACAAGAGGAGACTCTACAGAAGGACATCACCAGATTGTCAATAGTGAAATCAAATTGATTATATTCTTTACAGTCAAATTTGAAGAATCTCTATACAGTCAACAAAAACAAGACTAGAAGCTGACTATGGCTCAGATCATGAACTCCTTATTGCCAAATTCAGTCTTCACTTGAAGAAAGTAGGGAAATCCACTGGACCATTCAGGTATGACCTAAATCAAATCCTTTATGATTATACAGTGGGAATGACAAAAAGATTCAAAGGATTAGATCTGATAGAGTGCCTGAAGAACTATGGACAGAGGTTTGTGACATTGTACAGGAGGAAGGGATCAAGACCATCCCCAAGAAAAAGAAATGCAAAAAGGCAAAATGGACTGGAGAGGCCTTACAAATAGCTGAGAAAAGTAGAGAAACTAAAGCCAAAGGAGAAAAGAAAAGATATACACATTTGAATGCAGAGTTCCAAAAAATAGCAAGGAGAGATAAGAAGCCTTCCTCAGTGATCAGTGAAAAGAAATAGAGGAAAACAACAGAATGGGAAAGACTAGAGATCTCTTCAAGAACATTAGAGATACCAAGGGAACATTTCATGCAAAGGCGGGCACAATAAAAGACAGAAGAGGTATGGACCTAACAGAAGCAGAAGATAAGAAGAAGAGGTAGCCACAATACACAGAAGAGCTATACAGAAAAGACCTTCATGACCCAGATAACCACAATGGTGTGATCACTCACCTAGAGCCAGACATCCTGGATGCAAAGTCAAATGGGTCTTAGGAAGCATCACCACTAACAAAGCTAGTGGAGGTGATGGGATTCCAGTTGAGCTATTTCAAATCCTAAAAGATGATGCCATGAAAGTGCTGCACTCGATATGCCAGCAATTTGAAAATCTCAGCAGTGGCCACGGGACTGGAAAAGGTCAGTTTTCATTCCAATCCCAAAGATAGGCAATGCCAGAGAATGCTCAAACTACTACACAATTGACACATCTCTCACACTAGCAAAGTAATGCTCAATATTCTCCAGCCAAACTTCAAAAGTACATGAACCGTGAACTTCCATATATTCAAGCTGGATTTAGAAAAGGCCAAGCAACCAGAGATCAAATTGTCAATATCTGCTGGATCATCGAAAAAGCAAGAGAGCTCCAGAAAAAACATCTACTTTTGCTTTATGAACTAGGCCGAAACCTTTGATTGTGTAGATCACAAGAAACTGTGGAAAATTCTTAAAGTGATGGGAATACCAGAGCACCTGACCTGCCTCCTGAGAAGTCTATATGCAGGTCAGGAAACAACAGTTAGAACCAGACATGAAACCATGGAGTGGTTCCAAATAGAAAAAGGAGTATGCCAAGGCTGTATATTATCATCCTTCTTATTTACCTTATATGCAGAGTAAATTATGCGAAATGCCAGGCTGGATGAAGCACAAGCTGGAATCAACATTGCCAGGAGAAATATCAATAACCTCAGATATGCAGATGACACCACCCTTACGGCAGAAAGTGAAGAACTAAAGAGCCTCTTGATGAAAGTGAAAGAAGAGAGTGAAAAAGTTGGCTTAAGTTCAACATTAAGAAACCTGAGATCATGGCATGTGGTCCCATCACTTCATCGCAAATAGATGGGGAAAAAGTGGAAATAGTGACAGACTTTATTTTCTTGGGCTCCAAAATCACTGCAAAAGGTGACTGTAGCCATGAAATTAAAAGACACTTGCTCCTTGGGACTAAAGCTATGACCAACCTCGCAGTGTATTGAAAAGCATAGACATTACTTTGCCAACAAAGATCCATCTAGTCAAGGCTATGGTTTTTCCAGTAGTCATGTATGTATGTGAGAGCTGGACTATGAAGAAAGCTGAGTGCCAAAGAATTGATGCTTTTTAACTGTGGTGTTGAAAAAGACTCTTGAGAGTCCCTTGGACTGCAGGGAGATCCAACCAATCCATCCTAAAGGAAATCATTCCTGAATATTCATTAGAAGGACTGATGCTGAAGCTGAAACTCAAATACTTTGGGCACCTGATGCAAAGAATGGCTCATTTGAAAAGATCCTGATGCTAGGAAAGATTAAATGCAGGAGGAAAAGGGGATGACAGAGGATGAGATGGTTGGATGGCATCACTGACTCTATGGACATGAGTTTGAGCAAGCTCTGGAGTTGGTAGTGGACAGTGAAGTCTGGCGTGCTGCTGTCCTTGGGGCCGCAAAGATCGGACGTGACTGAGGATCTGAACTGTACTGAAGTGGTAAAGTGTATGAATTTGTTGGATTTACTGGCCTCATTTGTTTAGATCTTAGCGATCGGAAAGCAAATATGAGTTAACCTGGAGTTTTGATATGGATCTAGGCTTTCAGATTTTATCACTCAGACTTAAATTGGGAAATTTTAGTTTGTAGAATTGGAGCTGATATTGAAAATATTGAAACAAAGTTTTTGGTTTTTTTTAAACAAATGTTTCCAATTATGTCCTCTTAAAAACTCAGACTAACACTTATTGAACCTATACAAATAATTATGCTGCCATGAAGATAAGAATACTCAGTAAAGTTTCCAAATTCTGGGAGGTTTTAGAGGGAGAGAAAGATAAATATTTTATTTCTGTTTATAATAGCATAATTTGCTCTATGTTTCATAAGCTTAAACTAAATACAGCTTAAGAGAAAAGAAAAAGTATTTCCATAGGTCTAGAAAATCAAAAGGCAGTGGCAACCCACTCCAGTACTCTCGCCTGGAAAATCTCATGGATGGAGGAGCCTGGTAGGCTGCAGTCCATGGGGTCGCTAAGAGTCGGACACAACTGAGCAACTTCATTTTCACTTTTCACTTTCATGCATTGGAGAAAGAAATGGCAATCCACTCCAGTGTTCTTGCCTGGAGAATCCCAGGGACAGCAGAGCCTGGTGGGCTGCCGTCTATGGGGTCGCACAGAGTCGGACACGACTGAAGCAACGTAGCAGAAAATCAAATATTAAAACATCAGCAGTATTCCAAACAATACTTCTAGTCATCTTTTATGAGTCTTTTCAGTACTACATATTTAATTCTTATTCTGTTTGATCTTGGTTTATCAATGTTATGAACCATCTGCTTCTCCACTAGAATTCTGGAAATCTTAGTTTAATCTACAGGTGGCTACAACTTTCTGTATCTGTTCAGGCTTTGTCCTACTCTTTTTTCTTCCTCATTCTCAGAACACCCACTCAATTTCCATCACAAATAACTATTCTCTTTTCCTTTAACAGAACACACCCTGCGTATCTTACATAAACAATTCTTCTGTTGTTCCTAGTAGAGTCTTATTCACATGCTAATTGTGGTTTTAATCACAGTAACATATGGCATAGAGAAAACTAGGATGTGAATAATATCAACTGACTGTCATGCACCAGTGTTTTACACAGATGTGCAGAGCCAATGAACATACACATCACAACTTTTTATAGCCATATACTTCCTTAGGGTACAACTTTGAGAAATTGAGAAATGTGGCAAAAACGAATATACTAACAGACCAAAACATGTATATAGAACCTCTCTGTACCCTATAAAAATAAGAGGAAAAGATATATATATATATATGTGTATATATATATATATACACACACTTAATATTGTGTTACTTATTAATATTTCAGTGGTTTATCTTAGAAATGATATACTTAATGAATATTCATTTGCTAACTTAATGAAGCTTAAAGTTCTTTGAAAGTATACTTTCTGACATACTAAACACATAATTTCTGTGTAAATGGTCATAATGATTCAATTTAGTATGTACATTTTTATATTTTTTCATAACTTTTCACATCTATTATATATAATGCAGCTGTATAAGTTTAGGAATAACATACGCAAGTAGAATAAAAGCATATACTTATATCATACTTCACACTGATAACTCAGAAAATGTTGTTGTTGTTGAGTTGCTAAGTAGTGTCTGAGTCTTTGCAAACCCATGGACTGTAGCCCGCCACGTTCCTCATTCCATGGAATTTCCCAGACAAGAATACTGGAGTGGGTTGCCATTTCCTTCTCCAGGGGATCTTCCCCATGCAGAGATCGATTGTATCAGCGTGCCCCACTTCTCCTGCACTGCAGGTGGATTATTTACCACTGAGACACTGAGGAAGTCCTCAGGAAAAAAAAAAATGTTTCATTTAAACCAATACTTGAGACTATTTTTGTTCGCGAAAGTGAAAGTCACTCAGTCTTGTGCAACTCTTTGCAATCCCATGGGATTCTCCAGGCCAGAATACTGGAGTGTGTAGTCTTTCCCTTCTCCAGGGGATCTTCCCAACCCAGGGATAGAACCCAGTTCTCTTGCACTGCATTGCGGGCGGATTCTTTATCAGCTGAACCACCAGGAAAGCCCTCTGTTTCCCAAAGATTCGTCTAAATTTTGTGCAATTGAGTTCTCAAACTTCTCAAGTTAACTTTTATAAGAGGTAGTTTTTGGCACATTGAGAGCATGGAAAGGTTAATTTCCTTAATTATGTGGAAATTTTAGGAGTATTCGTTTATATGATGACTTCTATATTCATTCATCTGCCAGATCAAATCTTCTGAGCCTCTCTAGTGAATTCTTATTTCAGTTGTACTTTCTAACTCTGAAATTTCCATTTGGCTGTTTGTCTTTTTTTTTTTTTTTTTTAATAATTTCTACCTCTCAGTTAATTTCTTTATTTGATGAGACATCATCATCATTTTTTCCTTTAGCTATACCCATGCTTTCCTTTAGTTCTTTGAACAGATTGATAATGACTGCTTTGATGTCCTTGTCTGTTAAATCAATTGATTGATCCCTGTCACCAGAAGTTTCACAAGTCCTGCCTTATTTTCTGTGTTGGTAACACACCTAGCCACGAAGGACACTGAATCTCACCCATCTCTTCAGTCCGTTTTGTTAATGTGGTTTGCTTGTTTATTTGTTTAGTGCCTTGCCTGGACTATTCTCATGGAGTCCTTTTCCCCCTCAATGTTAAATCTCTGGTATCACTCACAGAGGCTGCTTCCTTCCAGTTCTACAGTCATTCTTAGATAACAGTGGTTTTAGCAGGACTGTCTTTGTTTCTTTCCCTCATCTTTCTGTTGAACCATCTTTCTGTGTTGGTATCACACCTAGTTTTTAGTCTCTTCTATTTAGCTGCTGATTGCTATATTTGCAAAAGATTCCCTGTGACACAAAACCATCTGATCTAAGTAAACTTCAGTTTCCTCTGCACAGGTAGATGATAGGGCCCACATGGGGTTTCACTGGTAAGATGGTTCGTTATGTTGACCTTGCAAACAAAGAATAAATCACAGTGATCTGTGAGATGGACCAAATCCTTAAGAGCCAGTTACCCTCTCTTTTCCCTCTGATAATTCTTTTCAGTTCCTGACTGCCCTCACTCTTTTTCATCTGCACTCCCTTACCAGTAGATGTTTCAAATAGTCGCTTGGTTTGACAGTTTTTTTTTTTTTCTGCTTTAATGGATTGGCACTCTTGGAAAAATTTCAGAGCCATTGTTCTGGAGCTAAGAGTGGGGACAGTGACCTGCTTTTCTTGGAGGTGACACTGGTTTTATGAACAGAGCATTGAGTGAGGATAATAACCTCTAGTTTTCTCAGCTAGTCTCTCTTGGCATGGACCTTGTACTCTACGAGTACCTGGGTCTGGATGTTCTCAACCTGCCATGGCAGAGTCAGCCTTCTGCCCTATTAACATGGGTGGAGTAGAGGCAGGAAGTCTCCAGTTTCTCAACAGCCGCTGCTGCTGCTGCTAAGTCGTTTCAGTCATGTCCAACTCTGTGCAACCCCATAGACGGCAGCCCACCAGGCTCCGCCGTCCCTGGGATTCTCCACGCAAGAACACTGGAGTGGGTTGCCATTTCCTTCTCCAGTGCATGAAAGGGAAAAGTGAAAGTGAAGTCGCTCAGTCGTGTCCGACTCTTAGCGACCCCATGGACTGCAGCCTACCAGGCTCCTCCATCCATGGGATTTTCCAGGCAAGAGTACCGGAGTGGGGTGCCATTGCCTTCTTCACTCTCAACAGCAGTCCCCAGGTATTTATCCTCTACACTTTGGAGCTGGGGGCATGAGAAATGCTGCCACCTGCCTCTTCTGGAGAGACACCATGTTTTTTGCCTGGGAGCTGAGGGGGAAGAGAGCTCCGTTCTTTTGGCCACACTGACCCAGATTGGATTATCTGTCATTGTGCTGAGATGGAAGGGGGTGGGGTGGGGCCTGGGGGTCATGGCTTAAGTCCTGAAGAATCTCATTGTTTGTAAATGTTTCTTCCTGAGTGGTGTGCTCTTAAAACCGCTTCCAGAGATTTTAAATGATTGATTTTTTTTCATTTTCATCAGTTTTTGTTGTTTCCTGGGGGCAGATCTGTGTAAATCTTCACATTACCATTCTTAAAGTGAAGTCTAACCAAGTTTCCTATATTTTCTCTAATGATAATTCAGGTGGGAATATATTTCTTTTTAAGAGTTAATTTCTTTTAAAATGTAAGAATTCCCTTTTCATATATTATGGAATCCAGACATCTAAATTTGACCACTCATGTCAACATGTCTCTCTTATACAGCGTGTCTTACGATAGCACCTCAGAGTTAATAATCTCAAACAATCTGCTGACTCTGTATTGTGTCATTCTAGCTAAATTAGGGCTATATACCCCATAATTTCTTTACCTGCTTTGTTCCCAGTCATCCTGGAACACAAATAACGAAGATTTGGGAGGACAAAGTAAATCAACAGGCACATTATGTTTACACTGACATGATAAGTGCAGTAAGCACTGTTTCAGTTCACACATAAATTTTCTTATCTTCTGGCTCACTCAGCTGTGAGGGGCAACAGCAGAGCTTACAGCTTATCTGACTTCCTCCAGAGCCGCCTCTGGTTTGTCTGATTGCTGGATCAGGTACATGCTTAGATCTGTGATGAGAGGTGCAGACTTCTCCTGAAGGGTGCACCATCATTGAAGTTGGAAGTTTGAAGATAATGAGATGCTGATATGGGTTGCATTCTGTCCTGTAAGAGTTACAGCTTGAACTTGTGGGTTCTGTTTTTGTCCTTGTTTTCTCTACTTCAAATCATCTTCCCTTCTTGAGTGCCTGCCTATAGACTTCAGACTCTTAACTCCCCAGATACAAAGACAGTATTAGCCTTATGTATGTAACAGAAACTGTTCAATAAACTGTAATAATAATTTGAAGTCAACTCTTATTTTACTTATACAATATGGTGATATAGGAATAATTTTAAAATATGCATGGAAAATATGGTATTTGTTTTTTCCACTCAGTGCCTTTTTTTAATCATCAAACCCTGCTGGGACATATGCATGAATTTGAAGGAAAAGATAGACTGATTGGAAAAAGTTTCATCATGAAAAAGCTTCTTGATCTCTCCTTATGGTTTAATTTTTTTTTTAACCTTCTCAGAATAAGGGGATAGGTAGTAAACATAAAATAATAGATTATTCCTAAGATTTTGGCTAAATGAGTTGGTCACTTTAATTTTCAGGTACTCAGTTCAGTTCACTCACTCAGTTTTGTCCGAATCTTTGCAACCCCATGGGCTGCAGCACGCCAGACCTCTCTATCCATCAACAACTACTGGAGCATACTCAAGCTCCTGTCCATCAGGTCGCTGATACCATCTAACCATCTCATCCTCTGTCGTCCTCTTCTCCTTTTGCCTTCAATCATTCCCGGTATCAGGGTCTTTTCAAATGAGTCAATACTTCTCATCAGGTGGCCAAAGTATTGGAGTTTCTGGACTCTGAGGGAGAAGGTGAGGGTGGGACGTTCTGGGACAATAGCATTGAAACATGTATATTATCATATGTGAAACAGAACACCATTCCATTTTCTATGCATGAGACAAATGCTCAGGGCTGGGGCATTGGGATGACCCAGAGGGATGGGATGGGGAGGTAGGTGGGAGGAGGGTTCAGGATGGGGAACACATGTAAACCCATGGCTGATTCATGTCAATGTATGGCAAAAACTACTACAATATTGTAAAGTAATTAGCCCCCAACTAAAATAAATAAATTTATTAAAAAAAAAGTAAATAAATAAATCAATATGCTGTCTAGGTTGGGCAAAACTTTTCTTCCAAGGAGTAAGCGTCTTTTTTCATGGCTACATTCACCATATGCAGAGATTTTGGAGCCCAAAAGTATAAAGTCTGTCACTGTTTTTATTGTTTCCCCATCTACCTGCCATGAAGTGATGGGACCAGATGCCATGATCTTAGTTTTCTGAATGTTGAGCTTTAAGCCAACTTTTTCACTTTCCTCTTTCACTTTCGTCAAGAGGCTCTTTAGTTCTTCACTTTCTGCCATAAGGGTGTTGTCATCTGCATATCTGAGGTTATTGATATTTCTCCCGGCAATCTTGATTCCAGCTTGAGCTTCATCCAGCCTAGCCTTCCTCATGAGGTACTCTGCATATAAATAAGTAGGGTGACAATATAGAGCCTTGACGTTCTCCTTTTCCTATTTGGAACCAGTCTGTTGTTCCATGTCCAGTTCTAACTGTTGTTTCTTGACCTGCATACAGATTTCTCGGGAGGCAGGTCAGGTGCTTTGGTATTCACATTTCTTTAAGAATTTTTCAGTTTGTTGTGATCCACACAGTCAAGGGCTTTGGCATAGTCAATAAAGCAGAAGTAGATGTTTTTCTGGAACTCTCTTGCTTTTTCAACGCTCCAACAGATGTTGGCAATTTCATCTCTGGTTCCTCTGCCTTTTCTAAATCCGGCTTGAACATCTGGAAGTTCATGGTTCACATACTGTTAAAGCCTGGCTTGGAGAATTTTGAGCATTACTTGACTAGCATGTGAGATGAGTGCAACTGTGTGGTAGTTTGAGCATTCTTTGGCATTGCCTTTCTTTGGGATTGGAATGAAAACTGACCTTTTCCAGGCCTGTGGGCACTGCTGAGTTTTCCAAATTTGTTGGCATATTGAGTGCAGCACTTTCACAGTATCAACTTTCAGGTACTAACTAACATATTTCTACACTATGGGACACATTCTGCCTACTGAAGACTATTGTCATGTATTTGTGGGTGGTTTTATGTTTATGATGGTAAACAGAGATAAGCTCCTTTCACTGTGAGAGAGAATGCCTCCTGAAACCATGAAATTGCCTCTGTGGCAGATTCACAGTGGTCCAGTGTAATTTATATTTATTCATGCCTAGTGTCCGTCCTTCTGTGTTTTTCCAAAATGCAACAGTGATATCAGGTTAAAGAGTATTCTGAGCATACCTAGGCACTGATGACAATAGCAGTATACTTTAAAAAAAAATATTTATTTTAGTTGGAGGCTAATTATTTTACAGTGTTGTAGTGGTTTTTGCCATACATCAACATGAATCAGCCACGGGTGCACATGTGTTCCCCCATCCTGAAACCGCCTCCTACCTCCGTCCCCACCTCATCCCTCTGGGTTGTCCCAGAGCATTGCCTTTGAGTGCCCTGCTTCATGCATGGAACTTGCACTGGTCATCTATTTTACATTTGGTGATTAATATACATGTTTCATTGCTATTCTCTCAAATCATCCCACCCTGGCCTTCTCCCACATAGTCCAATAGTCTGTTCTTTATATCTTTTGTAAAGAAATGTGTCTCTTGCGCTAAAATCAGGAACAAGACAAGGGTGCCCACTCTCGCCAATACTATTAAACATAGTTTTAGAAGTCCTAGCTACAGCAAGCAATCAGAGAAGAAGAAGAAATAAAAGGAATCCAGATTGGAAAAGAAGAAGTAAAACTCGCACTGTTTACAGATGACATGATCCTCTACATAGAAAACCCTAAAGATACAGCAGTATACTTTTTAATTTGCATTTGATTACCATTCACGTAATCTCATGGACAGAGGAGGCTGGTGGGCTTTGGTTCATAGCATCATGAAGAGTCGGACATGACTGAAACTTAGCTCGCACACACACTATTCAGAGATCTTGAAATTCTGTCTCTCTACCTATTCTTGCCTCATAGACACAGACTTAGACAGTAAACCATAACATGTAGTTGATGGACCAGAATAATTAAGAAATCGTCTATAAAACGTATCAATTGTCTGATCATCCTTCTCGAGTTCTATTGTTTTTTCTTGCATAAAATATTGCTTGTGAAACTTGTCTTCAATTCTTAATGAAACAGTTTTGTGGTGTGTACATCTCTCCCTTTCTTTGAGAAAAATCTCATAGTGTTTCTCATAACTCCATCTTGTTGATTTACCTTCATCTTCTCTTTTCCAAATATATACCAACTTATGTGTATATGACATGTCATATATACAAGGTAAAGTGACTTGGTTCTCAAACATTTAGTTTTTAGTTATCAATTCTGTTTTAATTTTTCTCCAAAGTCATGGATAATATTGTCACTAGCAGCTTTGCAATTCACAAAAATCTAAAACAAAGCAAATGCTCATCAACAGGAGAAAGCATACATGTATGGTTAGTATGAATATATTGGGCTATATTTAATCATGAAAAGGATTAATCCACAGCTAAGACCTGAATTAGTAAATTTCTCAAAGCTAATGTTCCAAATATAATGCTGCATTGAAGACAATTTGCAGAAAAAATATACATGGTATGGTTCTATTTGTATAAATGTAATCTGTATCTTTGGTTAAAAAAAAGATATACAAACATGTAAAAATTCATGATAAGAGGTACCTGTTATGAAAAATGAGGAATCTGAAATTAAATGTACACAAAAGTATTACATAGGTTTGGTATAATTCTATTTCTTAACCTAATTTAACAGGCATATGCATTTTCATCTTACTTGTAAACCACACATAAATATTACATGTATCATTTTCTATATTTGATTTATTCCTTAATAATATGATATAGTGTGCTATATCATGTCTCTTAATAAAAATGTAATGGTTTGGTAATAATATAAGCTGATAGGAATTTCAAGAAACATGTAGGAGGGGATAGATGTATACATGTAGCTGATTCATTGTACAGCAGAAACTAACACAACTTTGTAAAGCAATTGTACTCCAGAAAACAAAAAATCATTTATTCATTTTGGAGCATAATTTGGGATTTTAAAAAAGGTGAACATATGCAGTCACATCTCTGACTTTTCTTTCCAATCTATCTATTCATAGAGATTATTCCAAACACTATTATGTTTATTTCCCAAATGACTTTTTCTGGAAACAGATATTTTTAATATATTGAAAAGTCACAACTAGGATTCTGTAGATGATCTAACACTTTCCCTCTGGCATAAATTGCTGTTTAGGTGAGATTTGATCAAGATTTCTGTGTGTCCTTTTCTCTTTCCTTTGAGCAACTTCTGTTTCCTGCTTAAGCCTCATGCCCTGTATGAACAAGCTCTTGTTATTTATGGGACACTGCTAATCCTTCAGTGGCTGGTAACATATTGAGTTAAATATACAATCAGATGCCTATATGGCTTCCTGACATTCCTACCGTTTTTGGTTTTTCTTTTAGTCAATGATAGTAGAGATACTGAGTTTTCATCTTTGAGATTTTGTTTGGAAATGTTAGAAACATGTTCCATAGATATTTCCCTTTTCTATTTGTAGATGTCAGGCATTAAAGATCTTACTAAATGGTCTATTATATGTCAAAGTCAAATTATATTGTAAACAGACATACATGAAAGCATATTAAAATATAAATCTTAAAGATCTGTTTATTAGGGCAGCAAACACAGACATCTGCCAAGACAGCAGATAGTCAGCTCTTCTGACATCTAGAAATTGTGCTTCTGAAAGTTAACTCCAGACTCCCACCACTCAAATCATACGATGGGAAAAGTGATCTAGCCATTTCAAGTTGTATGATTCTTATTTTAGCACATTGCTAACGTGAATAACTGAAAAAAAATTCATAAGTCCGGCCAAGTAATTGGGGTCTGAAAATAAATGTAATATGTATAATCATCCACATATTTTCCAAAGAGTGGAGTATAATAGAATTATCAATCTACTGTGAACGAATCAGTCTCTAAGGAAATGTTTGGGGAGTCAAAATTCAGAGAATGGGGACTATTCTTGATAATTAATGGAAAACAAATTTTTTCTCTTAAAGACAGAATTTATAAAGAATCTATCTACATTGATTAAAATCACTGGATAAATGCTCAAGTGTCCATTTCATTTTGCTTGTGTAGACAGAACCAATGAAATAGGTCATGCCATCTGAGTGAGGGGAATTGAGTTTGACAGAAGATGGGGAATGGGGTCACTATATAGTAAATTGCTTCCTCAAATGCAATTATCTATTCATGACACAAATCCAATACAGTCCTTCTCTTCTTTGGTTTTATTCACTGTACCTCTTCTTTTCTTCATTGTCCCGTTGACAAGTATTCTGTCTGTACGAAAAGCATGTTGTGTTCAATCCTAGTAGGTGTTTTCATTGACAACTAACTTATTTTCTCTGGATGCTGAGTGACTAGAAAAACACTGTTTTCTTGTGTATTATCAACACTTACACCACACAACTTTTTGACAAAAGTAAAGACTATATTGTAATAAATATATACATCATAGAAAGTTGATATTTTAAAGCTACTTTAGAATTTACTTTTAGTAGCTACTTGAAGAAACTCCTAGGGAGGAAAACAATACTCCTGCATTTCCAGCTTCTTTCAGCTTAAAATCAACCCCATCCGTTAGCCCAGTGGCAAACACAAAAGTGAACCAAGCCAATATAGCTTTTATTGTACTTGTAAGGATGTTGTGATTCAATATAACCATATAGGCTGAATTACACTTTCTCTTAGTAATTGTTTTTAACTGCAAAAATATCTCTATGTAATAAAACTTGAGTTTTAATCCATCAAAAATATTATTATCTTATTTTGGTTATGCATCCAAATATAGGACCTCTTAAAAGGGAAAAAATGTATGTATTACTGAACATCATTTTAGAGAGAAAATAATAGTTTGAGTCATTTATTAGGGTTACTCAAAGTGCATAACTGTTGTACCATTGACACAAGAGCAACAATCAAAGCAAGTGAAAAATAATATTAGAATATTTTAAGTTTTATGGAATTATGAGTACAAAACCTAGATAGCATATTTAAAAGCAGAGACATTACTTTGCCAACAAAAGTCCATCTAGTCAAGGCTATGATTTTTCCAGTGGTCATGTATGGATGTGAGAGTTGGACGGTGAAGAAGGCTGAGCACCGACGAATTGATGCTTTTGAACTGTGGTGTTGGAGAAGACTCTTGAGAGTCCCTTGGACTGCAAGGAGATCCAACCAGTCCATCCTAAAAGAGATCAATCCTGGGTGTTCATTGGAAGGTCTGATGTTGAAGCTGAAACTCCAATACTTTGGCCACATCATGCGAAGGGTTGACTCATTGGAAAAGACCCTAATGCTGGGTAGGATTGGGGGCGGGAGGAGAAGGGGATGACAGAGGATGAGATGGTTGGATGGCATCACCGACTCGATGGACATGGGTTTGGGTAGACTCCGGGAGTTGGTGATGGGCAGGGAGGCCTGGCGTGCTACAGTTCATGGGGTCGCAAAGAGTTGGACACGACTGAGCGACTGAACTGAACTGAAACTATTCTGTTCTAGCCTTATAAAAATAAATTTATCCCAAAGCATTAAATGCAATCATTAATTAGAGCTGCTAAAAATATTGTTATATTTTACTGAAATATTGGAGTTTTGAAAAATCCAGAAATTTCCAAACAGCTTAAATATCATGATAATAGGACAGTAATGCTCTATCTGTGATTACTTCTGACACTTTTACCATTTTCATGCACTTGGACTTCTAGTGAGCTTTCACAAGCTGTGTAGCTCCTCCATCCTTCTCTCATAGTCCTATACCTACACTACTCCTGAACATTTCTTATGCAGTGCCAAGTTAAATCCTTAGTTCAGCTTTTGTTTCTAGGGAGCTTAAGCTGAAACAGCTGGTTCCAGAAGTGCCTCTAGGTAACACTGTCAGGGTCAGATTCTGGAGCTGAATCCTTCTCTGCCTAGATTACATTATGAGATTACTGTTCATAGTAAGTAGTCTTGTTTACCACTGGCAAGCTGTAGTGTTACATGCTGTGTGCTAAGACTGCCTGTTGGTAATTTGGATGGGATTCTTGTTGAAGGAGATCTGCTGGTTTGGGGGGAAAAAAAAAGTCTCTAGCATTGGATATATATGAGAAAATAGTAATTAAAAATTTATAAAGTTGGTTTTTGCTATGTTCCATTGTGGCTGTATATTGTTACCCTGCTTATTTAACTTATATGCAAAGTACATCATGAGAAACGCTGGGCTGGAGGAAGCACAAGTTGGAATCAAGATTGCCGGGAGAAATATCGATAACCTCTGAAACGCAGATGACACCACCCTTATGGCAGAAAGTGAAGAAGAACTAAAGAGCCTCTTGATGAAAGTGAAAGAGGAGGGTGAAAAAGTTGGCTTAAAGCTCAACATTCAGAAAACTAAGATCATAGCATCTGGTCCCATCACTTCATGGCAAATAGATGGGGAAACAGTGGAAACAGTGGCTGACGTTTGTTTTTTTGACCTCCAAAATCACTACTGATGGTGATTGCAGCCATGAAATTAAAAGACACTTACTCTTTGGAAGGAAAGTTATGACCAACCTGGACAGCATGTTAAAAAGCAGAGACATTACTTTGTCAACAAAGTCTGTCTAGTCAAGGCTATGGTTTTTCCAGTGGTCATGTATGGATGTGAGAGTTGGACTATAATGAAAGCTGAGTGCCAAAGAATTGATGCTTTTGAAGTATGGTGTTGGAGAAGACTCTTGAGAGTCCCTTGGACTGCAAGGAGATGCAACCAGTTCATCCTAAAGGAGATCATTCCTGGGTGTCCATTGGCAGGACTGATGTTGAAGCTGAAACTCCAATACTTTGGCCACCTCTTGCGAAGAGCTGACTCATTGGAAAGGACCCTGATGCTGGGAAAGATTGAGGGCAGTAGGAGAAAGGGATGATGGAGGATGAGATGGTTGGATGGCATCACCAACCCAATGGACATGAGTTTGGGTGGACTCCGGGAGTTGGTGATGGACAGGGAGGCCTGGTGTGCTGCGGTTCATGGGGTCGCAAAGAGTCAGATACGACTGAGCTACTGAACTGAACTGAACTGATTGTTGCCCCGAATAAGGACAGCTAAACAATTGAGTCAGGGGAGGGAGGGTATTGATTAATGGCTGATTTACGTGGGACAATTGATTAGGACTTTACTGAAGTATATCCTCCACTCCTTAAAAGCTCAGTGAGACATAATATCACAAACTCACTTTCCCTTTTTCCTTTCTCATTATCTTCACCCTTTTTGCTTCTTTCCTGATAATGCTTCTTTTTAGTCAACCACTTTCATAAAATTCCTCATCTCCATGTCTACTTCTGGGGAATCCAATCTATGAAAAAGAAAAAATGATATAGCCTATTGAAATCAGCTAATTGTAAATATAATGTTCCAAATTTTTATTAAGAGATTCACCACAAGTTAGAGTAAGATACACTTAAAGATAGTAGAAGAGACTAGGTTAATAGTATGCCACAAATGCATGAGTGTGCTTTCACATGATTATTTACTGGGTTATATTTACCCACCTCTCACCTGTGATGCTTACATAAGTGGTGAAGTTTTTTAAGTTTCTGACTGTATTAGCCAGTAAAAAATTGACTTCGCTTGATAGTTTCCTTTGACCTAACTATATTCATAAACATAAATCATCCATTTTACAAAACTGCAAATGAAGTTTGCTGAGTATAAATTGAAGTAAGTGATCTTTGACATGTTTTCCACAAAGCTTTGAAATATGTTCATGCAGAGGTTAAATGTCTTGCATTTCTTTATCTATTTAAAATTATATTGTAATTTTTAATATGTAAACAGAGTTAACAGAAAACATTTGAACTATGACCCTCAGGAAGGTAATTGAAACACCCCCAAGTCACCTTTCATTTCTCCTTTATTTTACCTTTTGTGTTTTATTGAGGAATAATTTGCATATAGTAAACTGAATCTTTGTAAAATGTACAGTTTGGTGAGTTTTGAGAATTGTATAAACCTGTGAAACTACCACCATGATCAAGATACAGAATATTTGATCACCCCAAGAATTCTGTCATATTGCCTTGCAGTCCATATGTCTCTGCCTTTGGGTCATTCAACCCATTCATTTGCTTTCTGTCACCATAATTAGTTCACCATTTTTTGTGTTGGGCCTCATCATTCATCTATGTTGTTTGGTGTAACAATGGTCATCCCTGTTTATCACCTAGAGTCATATGAAGGTTTTACCCAGGTTCTCCTACATGTGGGAGACCTATCTGGCTTAGAGCAGGATATCAAAAACATGCTATGGTACATTTAACTGGACAACATATCTTACTTGGTGCTCATCATTTTTTACATGCATATATAAATGTGTGCATTGTTCTGTGAAGTTCTGCATCAATTTGTGTAACCATTGGCAAAATCAAGATACAGAATTATTCTATCATCATAAAGAAATCTGTCATGATATACTCCTTTATATTCTCTGATCTTCCTCATCACCATCGCTATTTTGTGTTCCTCTATAATTTTCTTGTTTCAGTAATGTTACACAAATGGAATCACAAAGCATGTATTCTTTTGAAACTGAGTCTTTTTCGCTGAACCTGATGCCTTTGAAAACCATCCTGGTGCTTGCGTATATCAAGAGTCTTTTCCTTTTACTATGGACTAGTGTCCCATCTTAGTGTAAATACACTGTTTTATTTATCTGTTCGTTTGTTAAGGGGCATTTGTGTTATTTGTAGATTTGGCCAGTATGCTATTTGTATCTTGTGTTTTCTCTCTCTCCCCATATCTTCTTTATATTCAGTACATATAAATATTGTTAAACTTTCAAAGACCCAGTTTGGTCTTGTTGATTTTTTTCCTCTAATTTTCTGTTCCATTAATTTTTAACTTTATTTTTATTTTTACTTCCTTATAATTAACTATTTTTTTCCCAATTTTTTTTGATAGTGGAAACTTATGGCTCTGAATGAAAAAAGTGAAAGTGAAATTTGCTCAGTCGTGTCCGACTTTTGTGAACCCATCGACTATATAGTCCATGGAATTCTCCAGGCCAAAATACTGGAGTGGGTAACCTTTCCCTTCTCCAGGGGATCTTCCCAACCTAGGATGTGAACCCAAGTCTCCTGCATTACAGGTGGATTCTACTGGAGTGGGTAGACTATTCCTTCTTCAGAAGATCTTTCTGACCCAGCATCTCTATCATATAGAATTATAAGATAATAAGTTACAGTTTTTAATATAAATATTTAAAGATATAAATTTTCCTCTAAATGCTTCTTTAGCTACATCCCTAAATTGTTCTCTTGTATTTTAATATCATTTTGTTTGAAGTATTTTCTAAATTATCTTTGGAGTTAGAAATAAATGGTATTTAGAATTAGAGATAATTAGGGATGATCACATGGGCTTCCTTGGTGGTGCTAGTTGCAGAGAACCCACCTGATGACACAGGAGACTTGAGACACAGGTTCGATCCCTGGATTGGGAAAATCATCTGGAGGAGGGCACAGCAACCCACTCCAATATTCTTGCCTGGAGAATCCCATGGACAGAGGAGCCTGGAAGGCTACAGTTCATGGGGTCACAGAGAGTTGGACAGGACTGAAGCAACTTAGTACTGCACAGCAGGGATGATCACACAAAGGTAAAAGAGTATACCAGAGTTGTACATTTTTCTGCCACAAAGGAAGAAAAGACATTTTCATAACGAGTGGACATATGATAGATAAATTACTCCCTTGTGATTGCTTACTAGACCTCTGCATTATTTCAATGTATGAGAAACAATTTCCACATATTTGAAAAATTTCTGGATTCTTATTATTATTGATTTACTGCTTTTGCATTGGGCTTCCCAGGTGGCTAGGTGGTAAAGAACCCACCTGCCAATGTAAGAGATGCAGGGGATGAAGCTTCAATCCCTGTGTCAGAAAGATCCCTTTGAGAAGGAAGGGGCAACCCTCTCCAGCATTCTTGCCTGGAGAATCCCATAGACAGAGGAGCCTGGCGGTCTACAGTCCATGGGGTCACAAACCGTTGAACATGACTGAGCAACTGAGCATCACTACTTCTTTATTAGATATTACACTATGTATAATAGCGAATATTTCAAAACTTGCAAATCATTTTTTTATGGCCCAGCTTATTGTTTATCTCGGTGTGTGTACATGTACCTTATAAGAATATTCTACCATTGTTGTTTATAGTGTCCCATATATATCAATTAGGCTTAGATGGTAGTGTTGCTCACATCTACTCTACTTTTCTCACGCTTTGACAAGTTGTACTTTTAATTGCTGAGAGACGAGCTTTAAAGTCTTTATAATCGTACACATTTCCACATTGGTTATTTAATATTAATATGTCGCATTTTTCTTTTTAGTAAAAAATATGGATAATTTCCTTTGTTTATTTTTTATGTAGCCTCTGAGCTATTTAAATGTTATTGAGTTCCCATACAAATTTATCTTTCTGTAACTGAATTTTATTATTTCCATTGTGGCCAAAGAAACACATTGTATGACATGAATCATTTAATTATATTGAAACTTGTACTATAGCACCAAACCATATCTAATCTTCAGAAATATGTTGTACGCACTTGAAAACTATGCATATTCATTTACTTTTGTGTGAAATTTTCTGTAATTGTCTACTCGGTTAAGTTGGCTGATGGAGTTGTTCAAATCTTCTACATAGTTATTTCTATATAGTTACTGGTTTTCTAATTCTGTCAATTATTAATATTGAAAATAATCAACAAAATAAATATATTTATTTTTCTAGTCAGCATAACATTTCCCTAAATATAATTTTGTCAGTATATTTTCTGTTTTTATGAGATATATATATAATATGTATGCTGCTGCTGCTGCTAAGTTGCTTCAGTCATGTCTGACTCTGTGCAACCCCATAGATGGTAGTCTACCAGGCTCCCCTGTACCTGGGATTCTCCAGGCAAAAAAACTGGAGTGGGTTGCCATTTCCTTCTCCAGTGCATGAAAGGGAAAAGTGAAAGTGAAGTCGCTCGGTGGTGTCCGACGTTTCACGACCCCATGGTCTGTAGCCTACCAGGCACCTCCAGTCCATGGGATTTTCCAGGCAAGGGTACTGAAGTGGGTTGCCATTGCCTTCTCTCTATAATACGTATACATATTGAATATTTACAAAAAATAAGATGAAAAATTTATTAAATGTTCTGTCACTTATTAGCTGTGCAATGCTGAGATATTTGTTCACTTTTTTCTTAGTTTCATTTCACTCGCTCAGTGGTGTCTGACGCTTTGTGACCCCATGGACTGCAGCAGGCCAGGCCTCCCTGTCCACCACCAACTCCCGGAGTTTAGTCAAACTCATGTCCATTGAGTCAGTGATGCCATCCAACCATCTCATCCTCTGTCGTCCCCTTCTCCTCCCACATTCGTTCTTTTGCAGTACCTAGGTCTTTTCAAATGAGTCAGTTCTTCACATCAGGTGGTCAAAGTATTGGAGTTTCAGCTTCAGCATCAGTCATTCTAATGAATATTTAGGACTGATTTCCTTTAGGATGGACAGCTTGTATCTCCTTGAAGTCCAAGGGACTCGCAAGAGTCTTCTCCAACACCACAGTTCAAAAGCATCAATTCTTCCGCACTCAGCTTTCTTCATAGTCTGACTCTCACATCCATACATGACCACTGGAAAAACCATAGCTTTGACTAGATGGACCTTTGTTGGCAAAGTAATGTCTCTGCTTTTTAATATTCTTTCTAGTTTGGTCATAGCTTTTATTCCAAGGAGCAAATGTTCTTCTTAATTTCATGACTACAGTCACTATCTGCAGTGATTTGGAGCCCAAAAATATTAAGTCTGTCACTGTTTTTATTGTTTCCCCATCTATTTGCAATGAAGTGATGGGACCAGATGCCATGATCTTAGTTTTCTGAATGTTGAGCTTTAAGCCAACTTTTTCACTCTCCTCTTTCACTTTCATCAAGATGCTCTTTAGTTCTTCTTCACTTTCTTCCATAAGGGTGGTGTCATCTGCATATCTGAGGTTATTGACATTTCTCCTGGTGATCTTGATTCCAGCTTGTGCTTCCTTCAGCCCAGCATTTCTCATGATGTACTCTGCATATACGTTAAATAAGTAGGGTGACAATATAGAGCCTTGACGTACTCCTTTTCCTATTTGGAACCAGTCTGTTGTTCCATGTCCAGTTCTAACTGTTGTTTCTTGACTTGCATACAGATTTCTCAGGAAGCAGGTCAGGTGGTCTGGTATTCCCATTTCTTTAATAATTTCCCACAGTTAGTTGTGATCCACACAGTCAAAGGCTTTGGTGTTGTCAATAAGCCAGAAGTAGATGCTTTTGTGGAACTCACTTGCTTTTTCGATGATCCAATGTATGTTGGCAGTTTGATCTCTGGTTCCTCTGCCATTTCTAAATCCAGTTTGAACATCTGGAAGTTCGTGGTTCATGTACTGGTAAAGCCTGGCTTGGCGAATTTTGAGCATTACTTTCCTAGTGTGTGAGATGACTGCAATTGTGCGGTAGTTTATGCATTCTTTGTCATTGCCTTTCTTTGGGATTGGAATGAAACCTTACATTTTCCAATCTTATGGCCACTTCTGAGTTTTCCAAATTGGCTGGCATATTGGGTGAAGCACTTTCACAGCATCATCTCTCAGGATTTGAAATAGCTCAACTGGAATTCCATCACCTCCACCAGCTTTGTTTGCAGTGATGCTTCCTAAGGCCCACTTGTCTTAGCATGCAGGATGCCTGGCTCTAGGTGATTGATGACACCACCAGGGTCATCTGGGTCATGAAGATCTGTTTGTAGCATTCTTTAGTGTGTTCTTGCTACCTCATCTTAGTATCTTCTGCTTTTGCTGCTTTTCTTTGTTTATTAAATGACAATTAAATAAGAATTGAGTAGTGTTATTTCAAAGAGTTTGGTATAGAGGAGATTGGTATCTCATATTAATATGCACTGAGTAAATTTTAGCTAATATATGACCATTTTGCTTTACAATACAATGTAAAGTTTTATTATATAATCATATTTTGTACAATCATAATGTATTTCAGCCTCATAATATATAGGAGATATTATTTTATACCTGTAATTCAGATGATAAAATTGAAATACAATAAGATGAATTGACTTGCCTAAGGTGAGGTAGTTACTAATAAAATAGATGATTAATACAACTCAGGTTCTGACTGCAAAGTATAATTTAGCTGAAGCTTTTGTAGATATATATATTGTAGTCTTTAGTTAAAAAAGATAAAATTACTGTACTTGTGTTTTAAAAATTCACTAAGTCATTGATTTAGTGATGGATAAAGATATAAATACCATGACCTTCTACAACAGTCGATTTACTGTGCCTTCACACAATGTGATAATATTGATAATAAAAGAAAAAATGCTTAAACTTGTTTTAGAACCATGTAGGGAAAATACTTCAGAGAAGGAAATGGCAACCCACTCCAGTGTTCTTGCCTGGAGAATCCCAGAGACAGGGGAGCCTGGTGGGCTGCCGTCTATGGGGTTGCTCAGAGTATGACACGACTGAAGCGACTTAGCAGCAGCAGCAGCAGCAGGGAAAATAGTTATTTATCCAGTTTTTGTCAATATTATAAAGCTATAGAAGGACTCTTTCCCTACTTATTTTTCTTCTAGGCACCTAAAAAATATATGTGATCATAAATATAGCTACACTTAACTGGTGGGATGAGATAGGAGGAAGGACAGTGTCATTGTACCATTACTGCTCCACCTGAATTTGCTCTTACCCATCAATTCTCACAGACTTGAGATGAATCTGGATGTAGAAAATGACTTTAGCTAACTGGAAGCTGTAGGGAAGAGATGTTCGTTTGTCTTATCTTCAGCCACACAATTATTTGTGGATTGAATAGAGTCTGTTAGATTTAAATATATGCATGTATAACTGTTATCTAGAGTGCTGCTGCTGCTGCTGCTAAGTCACTTCAGTCGTGTGCGACTCTGTGTAACCCCATAGATGACAGCCCACCAGGCTTCCCCGTCCCTGGGATTCTCCAGGCAAGAATACTGTAGTGGGTTGCCATTTCCTTCTCCAAAGCAAGAAAGTGAAAAGTGAAAGTCAAGTCGCTCAGTCATGTCCGACTCTTCGTGACCACATGGACTGCAGCCTACCAGGCTCCTCCGTCCATGGGATTTTCCAGGCAAGAGTACTGGAGTGGGGTGCCATTACCTTCTCCGATTATCTAGAGTAGAAGCCCTTAAAAGAAAGATGAGTTGAACACCTGCAAGTCATGAAAGAAAAGTTTACACATTCTCTTCTCTCAATTTCTGTTTTTCTCCCTTACCCATTAAATACAGGACTTTATTTCTAGAAATCATGAACTATCAATATAAGTCTTTGCTGATGACTTTACAGATGATTTTATATATATACACGCACACATATATATAATATCCTTAATCCTAGAAATAAAGCAAGTATAATTATAAAGAATTTGAAAACTCTGTCAGTTCTCTGAACAAAGAGAACAATGTGAATTTTGTAAGACCATTACATGTCCACACCTCCAGAGGAGTACTTACAGGCAGACTTGCATCTTGGGTAGCAGCACGTGGCAGTATAACATGAATATGTGCCCTTTGGATAATTCAAACTCATACTTTACCTTTAGTTTTTTTTTTATCATCTACTTCTGTTTCCATATAAATGTTGTATTCTGTTTAGCTCTAGTTTCTCTAAATTTTATTAATTATGAATCCAAGTTTTACTATTATTTTCTTTGTAATATATTCTACTTTGAATGCTTTCCAAATTATGTTCTTTCTATTGGATTTTCCTTCCCAACAAATGTATTCTGAATTAATTTCACCAACCCTTATTTTACTAATGAAAAGTATCACTACTTATCAGATGTCTTAGACTTGAGATACAATAGAATTTATTTATAAAATATACTAATGTCTATCTTTCAGCCAGCCAATAAGGAGTACATTTTATTAAAGGTTTAAATTAGTTAAATCAATGTATATTTTATACAGATAAATTGAAATCTCAAAGTTGGAAAAGGAAAGTAAGAATGAGGGAATTAAGTACAGAATAGCCGAGTGCACTGATACTCTTTCCAAAATGCTCTTTGTCATACAAATAATTTTTGTAAGAATTATAAGTAATTCTTACTTATAATTTTTGGAGAAGAGGTTCATTAAAATTATTAATTGAAACAATGATATTTAAAGCTACCTGGAGCCTAAATATTCAATGTATGTGTAAAACATTTCGTAATTTAGTTGTAGACTTGCCTGAGTAGTGAACTCGTTTGAGCCATTTCATGTAGAATTCTGTGCACGTCGTGATTTCAGAATTGCTCTATTAAAAGTGTATAACAGCTTCTTTACTACTGTTGACAGAGGTTGTCTTTCATTACTAGTTTGTGAGGACCTTTGGACAGGGTGTGATCTGGGTGACTATGACACCTCATTGATTCACTTACAGTCTACGCCTGGTTATTCTGTAACAGCTATGAATTGGTTTCCTTCTCATGACTTCTAATAATAAGTCTAGAGATTCTCTGAGAAAGTTCTGCACCTAAAATCACAGCATTAATTTTGAGAATATTGCAAACTACATAGGAAATCTATCAATAAAAATTTACATAATCAATCTCTGTTATTTAATTGTGTATATTGGAAACAAAGTTAATAGAGGTTACTAAATTTTAAAGGAAATTAACATTTCCCTTAAGACACAATTTATCACTTGTTTATACACAACATTAAATTTTTAAATGATGATTCCATGTCTCAGTTGTATTTTTTCAAAACAGGAATAGCAGCATCACTATTTTTCTTGGGATGTGTTGCTGGAAAACATTTTTTGAATTATTATTAAATATTAGTCAGAATAAGCATGATAGTACGAGTAGTCAGATTGATAGTGATAGAAATATACTGTTGATTCTCTAAACAAGAGTAATTATTATTATTAAGCCTGAATGTTATGCATATTACTTCAATTATTCCTTGCAGCCGAAATTTTGTCATCAGATGAATTCTATTTTTGCTACATAGATTTAAAAGCTATTCAAATTTTATAGTGTATACAACAAATTATGAAACAAACCCTATTTTAATACAATAAGTTTTCACCATTATAAATTTTCTTGCGAAGAGATTTCCCCCCAAACTTTATATAATTTTTGTTGCTAGGGACAGTTACAGAAAACAAATGTTGAAGAACTTCCTTCTAATTATAAGAAGCATTGGGCTTTGTGTTATATAGAAAATGAAACGTTCTTGGAAGGGAGACAGTATAGATAGAAGTGCTGTAATTTTATAATGAATATATTCTTATTTATCATCACATTGGCAGAAATCTCACTGATTTGTGATGTTTTCCAAAGGTACAGTTGAATGGACTGACCTTCCAGAACGGAGGGGTTTATTCCCTTGGGAGCTATTTTATAATTTGATATTGATATATTATATAGTTCATATAGCCAATAATTCTCTTGAAAACAAAGGAAATAAACATGATTTGACTGCTTGACCATGCAAATTAAAAGAATTAAGTGATAGCGCTGGAATAGTTAGTTTGGCCTAGTGTATCCATCCAGTCTG
This sequence comes from Okapia johnstoni, assembly GCA_024291935.2. NCBI lineage: Eukaryota > Metazoa > Chordata > Mammalia > Artiodactyla > Giraffidae > Okapia > Okapia johnstoni. Next base: position 19,852,523 of record CM044321.1, on the reverse strand, counting down.
TGACTTGAATCATTCTGTTACTGGCTGAGGTTCATTTCTGAGTGTCTGTATTCAAAACAAAGCTGGTTAATTTCATACCAGACATAAAACTATCAGAGTTTTCTTTTCTATTGAGCATAAATTCCCACGTTAGCACAAAACTTCACAGTGTCAGGGCACTAATCAAATAGTAAATAGCAAAGTCAAATATGGTAAATTCTCAAATGAATGAAATCATCCATGGGGGGCCTTTTTAAGTAATGCCCAGTTGGACTTTGCAAAGCTTTTCTGTGGTCATCATTTTCATGTTAGGTAAACTTTATTAATACATAGACCACATTTATCAAATCTGTGCTGTTTGTCAAGCATCAAATATTGCGTCAAGCAAGGATTATAGCTCTGATTTCCAAGTTATCACAGAAAAGATGCAGAGAAAGTCTCATATACAATTACATATGTATTATTTGCCAGTTTAGATTATGCTCTCTACTTATGAGAGACCATGTAATAGAACTGCAAGCACTGCCTCCTCCATTTAGGAAAGATTCACAGGGTCAGAGCCCCTCAATCAGAGTTTTTAAAGAGAAATAGGCATTGAGAAAAAAAGATCATTACAGGCTAGAAGAAAAACCTGAGTAAAGAGTAGAAGATGTGATGAGAATGTCTCATTTGGTATAACACACAGTTTAGAATGCCTGGAGCACATTTTTGTTGTTGTTGCTGGTATGAGACAAAGCATGTAGACATGCACTAAATCATGGAACAATTTTAGACTTTTCTGAAAATTAATTTTTAGCCTGTAGGGAATGGGGTAAGAAGCAAATTAAGTACGACAGTGACAGAATCAGATTTGTGTTTCATAAAAAGACCCTGACAAAATTGTGGGGAATTGACAGGACAGTTACAGACTGGAGGACTGAAGACCAGCAGCATGTCATTATCAAAATTTGCACTAGAGACAGTATGGACATACGAAAGCCTCAGCTGAGCTAGAGAGAATCAGACATAGGAGAATTAGGTTTGAGAAGGAGAGAGAAAAATATAGAATGATTCCCAAGAAATTGCCTTGAGCAACAGGATGAGTGACAGTGTTATTAGATAAGATTGGAAACATATTAGGTTTGGGTGAAAAAAGTGATGATTTATATTTTGGACAAAATGAGTTCAAGATGCCTATGTAGTAGTCAAGGGAAAATAACCTAGTAGGCAGTGGAATTTGAGGGGTCGAACCTAGGAAATGGGTCTAAACTATATGGATTAATGAACACATTAGTAATCCTTGTAGAGACTAGTAGAAATACTGTGTGAATGAGATAGATTTTTTGAACTTACATCTTGAAGCCATGATTGTGATTAAGAAAGTCATCCACGTGTATAGAGAAAACAGAGATTGTGTACTGAATTTTAAGAAACTCAAATAAAAGGAGAAGGATAAAGCTTCTTCTTGGATTCAGGTTGCAGAGAGTGTAGAACAATACACCATAACCATTATTAATAATTATTTTCCAATATTAATTATTTATTTCCATAATTAATTTCCAATATCTCACCCTACTACTTGAGCTTTAGCCACAGTTGATATTTTTTAGGCAGTTAATATACTACGGGCACTGCATATGCTCCAAGACTTACATTATTGAATTGTAACATTGAAAACATGTTAGCTAATATATAAAATTACATAGGAAGAGGCAACTCTGATCGCATAACCACCTATTTTATAAACTATGCACATAACAATGCTGGTTGGAAAAGTCCAAAGGGCTTCAGAGGCTCAAAAAAGAGGCAAGTTATTAATAGATCGGATTACCTGGCTTAGTGCCTGTTTTCAAAGATGCTGTTTTATTAATTTTACTTACATTTTCTGGAAAAAAAAAAGCCTTGATCTGGGATTTAAAATAAAAATTCTCTCCTTATTCAAACCATCCAGAGTTTACTACATGTGGGGCATTGCTCTGCGTGCTTCATTCCATCCTTAGAGATCCTATGAAAAGGGTGCTATCATCTCAGTAAAGGAGGCAATGTCTGCAGTGATGTAGGGATTGTATTTATATTACTTTACTTCCCTGCATAAGACTTACTCATAGTCTCAGTGATCTCTCAGTTTAGGCTTAGAACCAAATTTTCTATTAAAATATAAACATATCCTAGGCATAACTTTTCCTATGTGAATCTAGCACATAGTTACCTAACATGGTAGATGCAACCAGATGCTATGGCTGCTAAGGATACATATATGTGTAGGTATTCTGAACAGAGTCCATGTATTCACACTGAAGCAGGTGACCAGAAGCATGGTTCAGCCAGAGACAGAACATGTAGGTCCAGTTTGATAGAATGTGGTGACTAGACACCTGGAAGAAAATCAACATTTTCAGAGAAATTATGTTGTCCTAAATATTCAAGTAGGAAAGTTAGAGAAAACTCGCACCTAAGCTTGAGAAGGGAAAGTACAACCAACCATAATGAATGGATGAGGAAATAATGGATCAAATTTATCATATAACTTATTCAATGTTAGAGATGTCTGTATGGATCCAAAGCTCATTATCTTTCTGCCTGCTGCATTTTGCCACACTGCCAAATAGAACACCTTCTGTTAGTAGCATATGTCCAGTAGGAGTTAAAGTCTTTTGATAACAGAAGATACTTAGTTTGACTTTCCTGACTAAGAAGGAGTTGTCCTGGTAATTATCACAGCACACACTATCAGCGGGACACCTCGTTGTTCTTTCTAGTGGAAAGATTAATTATTTGTTTAAAGTTTGCTTCAGTCACCACTGGATGGTCATTGTAACTTAGGATGGATGGACAGATTAGTTGATATATAAAACAGATCCATAGAAAAGAAAAATGGCTTCTCATATATAAGGCATGTGTATACATGCATATACTATGTATACTATTATACATACACACACACACACACACACACACATACATACATACATATACACATGGGAGTGTATGCTCAGGTATGCACACACATATACATGCACATTAAGACCAAGAGAGAAAGAGAAGCAGAGGCAGAAATTTGCTTACCTTGTCTTCCACTGAAAGAAATTTGTGTTTATTTCTAATTTAGCAATAGTGCAAAATAACGATTCAGTCATGTGTGAATACTGCAAACATATTGCTAAGGTCAGTCATCCCTGAGGTGATTTTCTAAGAAAGTGCTGATTGTGTAAGTTAATACTGCTTGTGGAAAGCTTTAATTTTATATTCAATTTATTTTCAAATTAAAAGTGCCTACCCAAATGATTTAGATGTTCAAACCCACCGTGTAGAGCATATGCCATTTTAGTGATTCTGAGGGTAGCATCAGTTTTAACCTGCTTATCTGCACTGTAATATTCTAATAGCTGTGTCGTCAGTTCAGGACTGGAGGAAAACAAGCTTCTACTCTAGTTAGGGTAAACTCTCAAATAACCCAAGGGTGTGTCCAAGTCACAAATCCTCAGCAACATTTATGTAGGATTCTATCCCAGTTGTTGATGCAAAAGATACCAGTAAGCTCAGGGAAAGAAATCTTCAGGTAGCTTTAATTCATAAAACTTAGCCATCTGTAAGTTGCATTGAATTTTTCTATGTATATAGTAATTAACTCATCACAGCATGACTCACAACACACCTTGAGAGGCATAGTATCAGATGAACAAAAATTGTGAGCTATGAGTTGACTATAAGGAAAGATCATTGAGCACAGAAATTCAGTCTGTTTATTTCACTCATGTAATAGTAAGAATAAGCCTTAAGAAAAGACAGTCCCTTGTGGAGAATTCTAAAAATTGACTAGGTGACCTAGTAGATATTTTATCTCCAACTTCTTAGATTTTATGACAAATGTATAATTAAAATTATGTATAATTACATAATGTACAGTATAATTAAAATTATGTATAATTACAATTACATGTGTATAATTACAATTATGTATAATTACTTAATTAAAATAGCACTCATTTCTGAAACACAAATCAATGCAACTCTATCAAATACTATTTTCTTCTGTGGGAAAAGGAAAATGTATCTTAAATTTTTCAAGATTACTTTCCAGGCATTATGTTCATTGTTAGTAACAGAAAGTGATAATTTAGATATGTATTTGGGAGGCGGGTTGTGATGTGTCCCCAAATTAAGCAAACTCCTTCCGTTTTTGAATTAAAATGAAACATTTTCCTTAATATATCCAAATCCTAAATATTTCCTGAATGTTTATCTGTTTCTATATTTTCATGGTATAATTTTAGAGAAATATTAAAAAATGCTCTCCATACATACCTTTATTAAATTGCATAAAACTCCAATACTTTGGCTACCTGTTGCAAAGAGCTGACTCATTGGAAAAGACCCTAATGCTGGGAAACATTGTGGGCAGGAGGAGAAGGAGGCAACAAAAGATGAGATGTTTGGGTGGCATCACTGTCTCAATGGGCATGAGTTTGAGCAAGCTCAAGGAGACAGTGAAGAACAGGGAAGCCTGGTGTGCTGCAGTCTATGGGGAAGCAAAGAGCTGGACATGACTTAGCACCTCAACAACAATAGTAGTAGAATCATTGTTGTTTTCCATCCATCACTTCCTGTGTCTGACTTCCCTCCTTGCACAAACCTGATTCACATTATGTCTGTGTCTTTTGGTGCAGGTCTGTTACAGGGGTTTGAAAGAAAAATAAAAATATCCATTAAGAAATATTGCCTTTTAGAGATATTGGGCAAAATGGGCTGCCTCATTGCCTCTACTGTGCTACCCAGTCCCACACAGCTAGCACAATGCACCTTATTCTCATGGATGTAAATCTTTAAAATTGAGTATGTGGCTTTTTAATTCTGGAAGGTAAAAATGGTTAAAAAAGAAAAAAATTACCACCTTTGTCTTGGAAATGTTTTCACCCCTCAGAAATGAGTTCTTGTGTGCAACAAGGGATATGTACAAGTATGTTTGTAGTTAAATGGTCTTTAGTAGACCAAATGGTAAATAATTTCAAGTATAGAGTGAAATATGTAAATAAATGATTCATAAAATGGGTATTATTGTGTGAATAATAAATTTATTACAGTTACAGCATATTATAATTGCAGAACAAATGTTAAGAGGAAGAAGCCAGAAATAATAGATGAGGTCTGACTTCACGCTGACAATATTCCAATAGGCAGAACGTATTTACAGTCTAGTAAATCAGGATTGTGGTTAATTTGAGAGAGGGGAAAAGGGGAGCCGTTCGGTGGTAAAATGGGATGGGTTGGCTTTCTGGGAGGTTGGTAAGGAAGCTTTTCTTTTTCTTTTTTTTTTTTCAGAAATGTGTTCACTTTGTGATGCAGTGCCGTATGATGTATGAGTCCTTTAGGAGGTAGATTACATTTTTATAGTAGTTAAAATTAAAAAAAATTAAAACCCTGAAATGTAAAAAATCAAGAATCAAAGTTAAATCTCTAGTGAAGAACCAGTCATATCTCGAAAAAGAAAGTTCAAATTCCTTTTTATTCTTATTGATGTATATATCTGATTTACACTTTTGTGTTTGTTTAAAGTGTACGGCATAGTGATTGAGTTCTTTGTGGATTATATTCCATTATAGATTTTTATAAGATATCGGTATAATTTGCCATGCTATACAATAAATCTTGTTGCTTATCCATTTTATGTATTGTAGTTTGTTAATCTCATAATCCTTGTTTGTTCCTTCCCTACTCCCTCTACTCACTGATAACCACGTTTCTTTTCTATGTCTGTGAGTCAGTTTCTGTTTTGTGTATACAATCATTTGTATGATTTTTTAGATTTCATATAAAAGTGATATAGTGTTTGTCTTTCTCTAACTTATTTCACTAAGCACACCATTCTCAAGGTCCATCCATGTTACTTCAAATGGCAGTAATTTATTTATTTTTTTTGGGGGGGAGGAACTGAGCAATTTTCCATTATATATATGTACCATATCTTCTTAAACCAGTTGTCTATTCATGGGCACGTGGGTTGTTTCCATGTCTTGGATCTTACAAATGGTGTGGCTGTGAACACTGAAGTGCATGTATCTTTTTGAATTAGACTTTTCATTTTATAGGGCTTCCCTGGTGGCTCAGACGGTGAAGAGTCTACCTGTGGTGCAGACCAGGGTTCAATCCCTGGGTCAGGAAGATCCCCTGGAGAAAGCAATGGCACCCCACTCCAATATTCTTGCCTGGAAAATCCCATGGGTGGAAGAGCCTGGCAGGCTACAGTCTGTGGGGTCACAAAGAGTCAGGCACAACTGAGCGACTTCACTTACACTTTCACTTTTCATTTTATCCGGATATATATCCTGGAGAGGTATTGCTGGATCATATGGTAGCTCTATTTTTTGTTTTTTTAGGACCTCTGTACTATTTTCCATAGTGGCTGTGCCAGTTTGTATTCCTACCAGCAGTATAGGAGAGTTCCCTTTTTTCCACACTCTCTCCAACATTTATTAATTGTAGACTTTTTAATGATAGCCATTCTGACTGATGTGAGGTGATACCTCACTGTGATTTTTATTTGCATTTCTCTAATAATTAGTGATGTTGAGCATCTTTTCATGTGCCTGTTGACCATCTGTATGTCTTCTTTGGGAAAATCTCTATTTAGATAAATAGATCCATATTTTTAGATAATATATTAGCATAAAAATCTAATAGTGTAATACAAACTAAGTCATATGTAGGACTTGTTCTAAGAGTGCTAGCATAGTTTAACCCTAAATTTGATAATCAAGTACATTACCATAATAATAGAAAAAAGGCTAAAACACTGAATATGGAAAGTATTAATTGAATATGTCTTCTGAGCTGTTCCCAATCTTTAGAGGCTTTCCTGGTGGCACAGATGGTAAAGAATCTTCCTGCAATGTTGGAGACCCAGGTTTAATCCCTGTGTTGGGAAGATCTAGAGAAGGGAATGGCTGCCCCCTCCAGTATTCTTGCCTGGAGAATTCCATAGCCAGAGGAGCCTGGCAGAGTAGAGTCCATGAGATTATAAAGAGTCAGACATGGCTGGGGAAAACCAGTAACCATAACAAACAAAATCTGTGTTCTTAATGCTTTTGTTTTACTAGAGGAGATGGATAATAATAAGCAAATGAGTAAAGTGCAGCATTATATTAAATAGGGGAAATAAGAAAACAAATAATGGTAAACATGAAATCTATATTTGTAGAAGTGGATGGATGCTATTCTCTAATAATTAGTGATGTTGAACATCTTTTCATGTGTCTGTTAGCCATCTGTATATCTTCTTTGGAAAAATGTCTGTTTAAATCTTCTGCACATTTATTATTATTATTTTTTTGTATTGAGCTCACAGTTGTGTGAGATGTTTATATATTTTGGAAAGCAACACCTCTCTGTTGCATTATTTGTAAATATTTTCTCCCATTCTATAAGTTGTCTTTTTGTTTTATTGATAGTTTCCTTTACTGTGCAAAAACTTTTGAGCTTGATGAGATCCCACCTGTTATTTTTTATTTTATTTATTTAGTGTTTTGCCTTGAAAGACTGATCCGAGAAAATATTGCTACCATTTATGTCAAGAAATGTTTTGCCTATGGAGTTTATGATTTCATGTCTTTTCATTATTTTACATGTGACTGTCCAGCTTTCTTTGTACCGCTTGCTGAAGAGACTGTCTTTTCTGTGTTGTGTATTCTTGACTTCTTGCCATATATTAATTGACCAGAGGTGTATGGCTTTATTTCTGGGTTCAGTATCTTGTTCCATTGATTTATGTTTTGTGCCAATACCACCTTGTTTGGATTACTATGGCTTTGTAATATAGCCTGAAGTCTGGAATGGTTATACTTCTAAATGTTATTTTTCTCAATATTGCAATTCTAGGTCATTTGTAGTTCCAAATATATGTGGATTATTTTAGTTCTGTGAAAAAATGTCATAGATATTTTGATAGGGCTTGTGTTAAATCTGTAGATTGCTAACAGTTGGAAAGATCTTTGAAGTTGACTTTCCCCTAGAGCCTCTCAAAACCCAGCCCAGTCAACAGCTTGATTGAAACCTTGAAATATCCTGAGAGGGCATCCACCTTGGAGAAGCATAGGTTCTTGATCAAAGGAAATTATGAGAAATTAATGTGAGTTGTTCTAAGTTACTGGATTTGTTTGTTACACAGTAGTGGAAATCTAACATACTTATATACATATGCCTAAAATATGTTTGTTTTCTTATTTAGTAGGAATTTCTAATGCATATTGTCTATGATCATTAATTTTATGTGTCAACCTGACTAAACCATGAAGTTCCCAGATATTTGATCAAACATTATTCTGAATATTTCTCTGAAAGTGATTTTGGATGAGCTAAACATTTACTCCAATCAGTTAAAGACCTAAACAGAAGAAAAAGACTGACTTTCCCCATAGTAAGACAGTTTCTACAATTAGCCCTCTAATCTGGATATATTTAAAAATACTAATAACTGTTTCCAGTAGAAAAGAGAGAACTGATGATAGTGTATGTTGTGGAAATAGAGACAGGCAAACTGCAACTGTTGGATATTCTTAATCAAACACTTATAAGAAGTGATGGATGACTGTGTGATACTTTGGAATATTTTTGTAAACACACAAGTAATGATACTATCAGGTTGCTTCTATGTCACTGAACAAGAAAAGGTTGAGCTCAGGGATTCAAATTTCTCAGACTGCTGTATGAAAAATCATGAAGGCTTTGGTGTATTCCCTGAAGGAGACTCATTTCTTGTAGCTGCAGGGCTGAGATAACTGCAAATCATACTCATCCTACAGTTGACTGATATGCAATGCAGGTTGAATTCCCAGCTTCACAGTATCTACTGTAAGAAATGGATTCTTAATAGATAGAATGTGTACATGTGGGAAAACTTTGATGACGTTGGTAACATTGAGGCCCTAATTCTGATAAGTCTTTTTTGACATTACAGGCAGCTTTCACTTCCACTAGAAGTGGCCTCTCCCTGCATTGACTAAGGAAACTGTAATGGCCCCTCCCTTTGGGGCAGTTGCCATAAAAGACAATGCTGATTTCCTTAGCACCCACCTCACCAGCCTTTTTTGGTTCTAGGCCTATAACCAGACTCAAGTTCCAGTGAGCCCTTAAAGGGGAGACACAGATTGTGACCCAGAAGGTGTTTTGCACTGTAAAAGAACTACTTGAGCTTTCTAATTTATTCAGAAAACATTCCAAGGAGTGTGTGTGGAGATGACTTTTAAGGAAGTGGGATAATGATGAAAGGAATATAAAAGAGTCGGGCCAGATTTATTGATGGGCTCACAAAGCAGAAATTCTGTGTTACTGTTGCAGCTCAGGGGAGTAAAATGGCTCCATTTTGGGGTGGTTGGCTGAAACATGACCAGAAGATGGCTCAGAGTTAGTGAGTTGGAAATACTAGACTTGCCTTACTGTGATGTAGCGGGAGGAATTCAGAAGCTCAGGGAGGTGGGAATGTTAGAATGGACTTGTCATTTAAGATTTACCCACACGTAGAGAGTCCCATAGATAAACCTTCCTCCAATATTTGAGAATTAAATTTGCCAGGGGATCCCTGTCATCCTTGAAGAGCTCAGGCATCTCTGTTTTCCATAGTCCAGGCTTTACAGTGGTAACTAGAGTGATACCACTCATCTGCTGAAGACGAGAAGGGCGTAGTTAGTTACTCTTTGACTCTGGTGTCAAAGCAAAGAGCAGACCTATTGCATAGACCTATTAACTAGTTGATCATGGTGTTCCTAGAAGTGAACTAGATAAGAAGCCTATTAAAACCCATACTTGATCTTTGTAAGGAAAATTTCTAGGTCAATTAAACAATAAAGTCTCATCCTAAATCACAAGAAGAGTCAAGATTCCTCCATTGATTCTCAGATTTGAGCTAGTTGACTGACCTAGAGGTCCCTTTGAGGAAGGGTGATACTCTGCCAAAAATTTATACTGTTAATCTTTCTCCTGAGTGAAAGTTGCTCGGTCGCGTCTGACTCTTTGTGATCTCATGGACTGTAGCCTGACTGCAGCCCGCCAGGTTCCTCTGTTCATGGAATTCTTCAGCAAGAGTACTGGAGTGGGTTGACATTTCCTTCTCCAGGGCATCTTCCTGACCTAGGAATCGAAGCTGGGTCTCCTGCTTTGTAGGCAGATTCTTTACCATCTGAGCCAGTCTGTCTCCTAGCCTTCCTCAAACCTATGGCTTTTCACCAAGGTGCATTGGAGAAAAGGAAAAACTCCAGACTTTTGAGGACTACTGCACATTGGTATCTTGATCTTTTATATGAATTATAAAAGTGGCTATGGTTTATTGGACACAGCTTTTCATACCATGTCACAGTTTTTACCTAGGCTTCAGGATGGCATATCATGATAAATGTTTTCCTTTTGCAACTGAAATAGGCGTATATTTTACACAGCTTTCTACCCCAATATTATTGAGAAGTTTTAACATACATTTATCTCTTTGTGCTTATGGTAGAATTACTTCCACCTTGCAAAATATATTGATATAGTTCTCTACCTAATGACTTGAGGCAAAATATTCTTCACAGAAGATTTTAAAATATAACTCTATGTATATGGCCCTTGAATGTATTTCATATTGGTTACAGTTACAAACAGTGCACTATTTACAGTGTTCTGTTTTCTGCTTTTGCCTGTAGGCCCAGAATAGTTCCTGACTTTACTGTTTATGCAGTGGTCTATTTAAAGTAATACTTCACACTGAGGTTTTTAAAATTATCTGCCCCATTTTTTTTATCACCATTTCCATGGAATGACTGAATAAAATTAGTAGTTGCTAAAAGTAGCACTAGTATCTGGAATACTTTAGTATACTTCAAATAAAAGTTTATGAAGTAATTATCAGACTCAGATTGTTGGTCTTCTGTTGATTATTCACAAGATATGGAAGAAAAAGAGTAGCTAAAAATGCTTCTCTCATATATCAGTCCATACATGCATACCTACAACTTCCTCTTGCTCCATAATATGGAAATAATAATCAACTTGATACAATGTTGCACTTGAATGGGATAAACTCACTTAGAAATGAACATTTTCAGTTTGAATATATTTAATCTGTCTTACTTTAAACAAAGTAAACATTTATCCACATTCATGCATTTGCCATTTTTGCACTTTCAACAAGTGAACACCATAAAAGAATATAGGTATTTTAAGGGGTACGTTTAGTCTTTGACTAGCATCATAACCTTACTTGCTATCTGAATGCTATTTAATTTATTAAATCAATTTTTTCTCACTGTTTCATACATAAGCAATTCAGATGACTCATTTCATACCACATACCACGTGACTTTAGGTGAACTCCGGGAGTTGGTGATGGACAGGGAGGCCTGGCGTGCTGCAGTTCATGGGGTCGCAAAGAGTTGGACACAACTGAGCGACTAAACTGACAGTATTGCTCAGTTGCTCAGTCATGCCTGACTCTTTGTAACCTCATGGACTGTAGCCTGTGAGACTCCTCTGCCCCTTGGATTTTCCAGGCAAGAATCCTGAAGTGGGTTGCCATTACCTTTTCCAGGGGAACTTCTTAACCCAGGGGTTGAACCCACTTCTGTTGCATCTCCTCCATTGGCCACGTGAGAAGCCCACATATAGTATTAAAAAATAAGTTTTCTAACAGTGAAAGTTATTTTATTTGATTATAATTAATTATACATATGAATCAGTTATCTTCTAGAATGATGTAAAATAGTGTTTATTATCACAGAGGAACATATCAAATACTCTCTCCTTCAAAACTGTGTCTATAAGCATTCAAAAAAATGCATTATGTTCACTGGCAAGCAAAATAAGTGCCCTTGAAATCCTGCAGCCTTCACTATAGTTCAACTCACTTGACACATTGCTAACATATCAGATAATTAAGTGGAAACTTAAGTACCAAATATTACAAGCAACTTTGTATAATAGATTCTTTGAGTATATATAAAATACCAAGTCCGTGAAATAGAAAATAAACATGCTCTTCAAGGAGAGGAAGGAGAATATGTGAAACATAAAGTGCTATCTGCCAAGTAATCTGCATTTTGTAGGCAGTTGTCAAATGTGATTAATTGTGAGTTCAGGGGACAGTCAGTACACAGCAGCCTTCGTTAGATCCAGAAATTTTCTGTGCCCTTCACTAATAGTTAGGATGAGTCTGCTTACATATTTGACTTGTTCTGCATTGCATATATATTAGGAACCTCATATAGAGATACAGTGAGTTAAATTATCTTTCCCATAGGAAAGCAGAAACAGTAAGACTGGGAGCAGGGGTTTGGAAACAGCCATTCACATCTTCAGTGATCTCAAACTTATTTTCCAAGGGAGATAATTCCACATTGATTCAATAGTTTCAAAGGATAGGCACCATGAAGCAGTTTTGTTGTTGTTGTTTGGTTTTGTTTTTCATTTCTGAACAGACTTCAGGAAAACAAGCTGCAATGAGATATAATTCAAGTGCTAAAAGAATCAGAAAACTTATGTTGGAGGGAAACCTCAGTCAGTTAAGTATAAAACATAAGGTATGCCCTTGATGCAAACTGTCTCAGCTTCATTGGGGGTCAGTGTGTATCCCTGGGTATTCTCTTAAGAATTCAGATACAGTTCACAGGCATCTGCTCTAACACTCTCCTATGATATTTGAAAACTCTTCTCACTTGTCAACTCTTTTTAAAATTACATCTATGAAACACCACAGGGAAGTCTGTGGATATATGTGTCCATACTTAATTTTAAGCCTTAATTGAAAAAGGAGAGAAATCGTTGCTGTGCATAGAAGGAAGCCGTGTTGCTGATGGGCAAAGTGACTTTGTGTTCCAGCTGTTCCATGTGCTGTCTGTGATTTGGGACAAATGCTTAAACATTTGATTCTCTTTTGAAAACCCTGTAATATGAGGCAGTATCTAAACCACAGGTTAATTTAGAGGCATAATTATAGGCTGCACACAGTAACCAGCACAATTCCTAGGAGACAGAAGCTCACAATAAATGCTATTGACTCCGTTTGTAATATTTTATTGTTATTGTTTTATTGCTATTATTTATTGCCGTTATTTCAGTTCCTGCACTCTCGGCATTTTCTAAGAATTCATTTCTTATTTTCAGTAGCTCCCCCCCCTTTCTAATAAAAATGATAAAAAAATGTTCAAGAACAAGGTCAGAAAATGTGTTCGGGGTAATATATACTTGAGCAATTAGAAGTGATGAATTCTTTACTTGCAGACGATTACTAGTAACTCCATGTGGCGAGGGTTATGCGGAAGTGCCAGGAGAGATGGGTCAGGCATTTCTCTGTTCTCTAGAAGGTTATTCAGTCCCAGGAGTTCATGCCAGTCAGCAGGTTCCCTTACTCTCTTGGTGCCAGTTTGAGTCATCCTTTGTGGGAGATCAGATACAGGAGAGGGACATTAGTAGTATATGTATTCCCCCAGCTCCCAGCCTGGACGTTCTCCTTTAGATGGCTTGACCCTCCAGAGAATTTCACTATTCTTTTACAAGGTGGCTGACACCATGCAACTCAGTCCCTTTGGGTTCTGGTGATTTCTCTCTCTTCTTGTCCTTCAGACTCTGGTTTGTTGCCTCCTTAGCCTTTGGAGTTCTCCTACACACAGCTTTCACAGAATCTTTTAGTCATTTCCAATCACTGCTGTACAAAATAGCACAAACTTAGTGGTTTGAACAATACAGATTCATACTTTGAAGTCCTGGGGGTCTGAACTCCTAATATCCAGGATTCAGCAGGTCACTTTCCTAGCAGATGTTTTAGGGGAACTTCTGTTCTCTTGTCTTTTCCAGCTTCTAGAAGCTGCCTGCATTCCTTGGCTCATGACTCGCTGTTACTTTGACATTTGCTCTCTCATCGTATCTCCATCTCTGACTCTCCTGTATGGTTTAAGCTCATTTTATTCTGAGTATTATATCCTCCAGTCATCAGGAGCCCCCCCCCCCCCACCCAGTCATACTGCATATATCTCTAAGAAGAATATCCCTAAAGTAAAACTATTTTTATCAAGTGCTAAAAATAAACCTAGCATCCCATATCCTTAGATTGATATTCTAAGCTAACTCATTTTACACAGCTGTGTCAACATTACATTTACTTTAGCAAATACTTTTAATACAGAATTCTATTATCCAGAAATTTGGATTTTATTGAGAATATAAGGCCTTCCTATCTCCATAATCTTGTTTATTTTTGTATTGTTTTTAAGATTCAATTTTAGTACCATCTCAGATCAATTCAGATAGAAGGGAATCCTCTATCTTCTAAATTTCTGTAGGAATTAGGCATCATTTGAGGTTTTTTTTTTAACAATTCAAAATATAGTTGTTTCTATTTTTATGTCTATACCTAGATTTAAAATTACAGAATCTTTTTACAGTTAAAGTTTTATATATCCCTCACTATAGAACATAGAGGATACATGCAGTTCTTACATAGTTTTCTTTTTCTCCAAGGTTCTTTACTATTTTAGGAGTGCTAAAGTAGGAATTCCCCAGGTGTCTCAGTGGTAAAGAACACGCCTGCCCATGCAAGAGACACAGGTTCAATTTCTGGATTAGAAAGATCCCCTGGAGAAGGAAATGATAACCCACTCCAGTATTCTTGCCTGGAAAATCCCATGGACAGAGGAGCCTGGTAGGTTACTCTACATGGGGTTGCAAAAGAGTCAGACACGACTGAGGTGACTAAACAGCAGCAAAGTAGGAATTCTGAAAATGGAGCTGTGTATCATGGTGAATATAATATTTTACTGTATTGTGTTGAATTTTCTTATATAATGATTTTTTCAATATGAATTTTAAAATGGGAGTTTTTTTCTATTAATATTTAATTGCCTGAATTTCATCGATTGAATCATGGTTATCTGGCCTAACTGACAGCAGAAGAAATCGTGCAAAAACTAACAAGACCTCAGTTAATAAAGGTGAATTTCATATTTTGCGTCCGTATGGGTGACTCTTATCTTACACATGGAAGATGCTTAGCAGAAAACGTTTAAGGTATTTTGAGTAATTGTAAAGTCTTGAATTAGCCATTTTGGTATTGATTCTGGTTTAAACAGTATATTACCTTGTTATCTGATGCAATATCTGTAAGCACTAATTTATAATTTATACCTAGGATTTTTGAAGACTGAATTACATATAGATTTGTTGAGAAAATAGAATATGCAAAATGACTATTTCAATATTCAGTAAAGTTATGTTTTCAGTCAGTTCAGTTCAGTTGCTCAGTTGTGTCCGACTCTTTGGGACCCCATGAATCACAGCACGCCAGGCCTCCCTGTCCATCACCACCTCCCGGAGTTCACCCAAACTCATGTCCATTGAGCTGGTAATGCCATCCAGCCATCTCATCCTCTGTCGTCCACTTCTCCTCCTGCCCCCAATCCTTCCTAGCATTAGGCTCTTTTCCAATGAGTCAACTCTTTGCATGAGGTGGCCAAAGTATTGGAGTTTCAGCTTCAACATCAGTCCTTCCGATGAACACCCAGGACTGATCTCCTTTAGGATGGACTGGTTGGATCTCCTTGCAGTCCAAGGGACTCTCAAGAGTCTTCTCAAACACCACAGTTCAAAAGCTCAATTCTTCGGCGCTCAGCTTTCTTCACAGTGCAACTCTCACATCCATACATGACCACTGGAAAAACCATAGCCTTGACTAGACGGACCTTTGTTGACAAAGTAATGTCTCTGCTTTAACAATGTCTTAACAGCAGGTGGTAGTGGTTTAATCACTAAGTCATGTCGGACTCTTGCGACCTCATGGACTGTAGCCTGCCAGGCTCCTCTGTCCACGGTATTCTCCAGACAAGAATACTGGAGTGGTTTGCTGTTTCCTTCTCCAGGGGATCTTCCCAACCCAGGAATTGAACCCGGATCTCCTGCATTGCAGGCAGATTCTTTACTGACTGAGCTATAAGGGAATTATACCAAACTACAAATCTGATTTTCAGGACTATCTACAAAATCTGTCACCAGAGCCTGAGAAACTTGAGCCTAAGAAATATGTGATCTAACTTAGAATGGGAGGAAAAGGCATTGTGTAAATATTTTTATGAAACCAGATTTGTTGCAATTGCTGTGGTGGTTTTGTGTCTAAATCAAGGACTGAAGTCCAGTTTTGCCTACTTGGAATCAACAGTAAAAATCACATGGTGATTATGCTGGAGAGAGATTTCCTTCCCGATCAAAATAACCTATTTTGATATTAAAGCTCTAACATCAGATCTGAACCACTTTCTCTCCTTCATGTACCTCCTCCTCTGTTCAGAAAAATACTCCTGTCATAGATCTCAAAGAAATCATGTTTCATCTGAAGCAGAATAAATTATATAAGAAACTTCATTATTTTAGGAGAAAATTGGTTTCGCATAGTAAATGATGTTAACAAGAAACTAAAAGAATCATATTGTACCTACCCAGTTTTTCAGACTTCTCTAATAAATATTCTTCTAAAATTATTATTTATTAAAAAAACATATTTTTTCTATAAACATTTCTTTATAAGCACCAGACTATTTTCAATTTTGTCTGAATCACTATTGGCCTACCTAGAGTCTAAATAATTTGCCAGTGAATACATTATAACCTAAATATTATAGAACACAATAAATCACAATGGCTTCTGTGTCACAATACAAGGTAAAGGTTCCATCCCATTTTCATTGGAATTTGGCAACTTCCTGAAGCAGTTGTTGACAAAAATAGCACATGTGAAAGGAAGCTTACCCTTTAGACCTTTGCTGCAATCAAAAGAACACAACTATTTAACAAGGGAAGAATTACAGTTTGAACAGCAGTGCTCTGTCTGGGGGGAATTCTGGTATTGCTCATGAAGGATATTCAGGGAGACAGCTATAAAAACACAACAAGTCGACTGAAGTCTGTAAATTAATTTAGCAATTGCTATGACAAAGCTACAGGCAGAGAACTAGCTAATAAAATGTGTCAATCATGGAGCCTTTAAATAAAGGTGGAAGAGAGCAGTTATTGTAGACTTTAATGGTGCTGCAATATTTAATCTTTTCTTCCCGACGTGACCTTGTATAATAATTCCCAGGTTGTTTTCTGGGAAAGGAGAACTTATTACAACTACACAACTGTCATATTTCCGATGTCTTTCTTTTACCTTTATGTAAGATGTTTTCTGGATTCTTAAATTACATTAGCATGATAATAAAACCATTAGTTTTATTCTCTTTATGGAGAGATAGAATTACACACATTAAGCGGAGGATATGAACAAAGTCAAACTTTCAGCAAGCTATATTAAATATAATTCCCTCTATAAAAATATGTATCCACTTAGGAATGAATAACTATAAATTTTAAAAAGTGGCTTAAATGTCCCAGGATATTGATTTACCAATTTAAGAAAATAAATATAAATAGATGCTTTGTTTCCACATCAATAAAATCTATATGTTATAATTAAGTTATGACCTAATATTTTTAATCAAATTAAATTTTATATTCAAATAAAATTATAATTATAACACAGAAAATAAAGCTACCACCTGAAAATCATTATACTTAAAATAGTCCTATTAAACTAAAATATTTAGAATAATTTTAAATATACTAAATACTCATGCACTCATAAATAGATACATGCACATACAAAAAAAAAAATATATATATATATATATATATATGAGAAACACAAACTTTAGAAATACTCTTAGGAAGTTTTAATTAGTAAAGAGAAGTATTTGCCTTATAGAGATTCTTTTGAATATTATACCAGAAAATATGTCCTTTTGAAGCAGCTGTGTTTTTTCAACTCTGGATCTTTGCATTTCATAGTTAGAAAGTAAATACATTTAAGTAAATGTATTTAATCCCATTGCACACTAGGGCTTCAGTTATCTCTATCATATTCACATCAGAGATCAACCTGTTTTTCCTGGTCCAGTGCATCCAGGACCACTTGGTCTATCTTTGTACATCTCAGAGTGTTATCAATTTTTCTGTTGATGTATGTCTCTTCCTCTATATTCTTTATGTCATCTATAATATCTAGTCAGAGGTGCTTTTGAATGTCCATTGTCCTTATTATAGACATTAAGCTAAAGGTAGTTAATATATATTCTGAATTACAGCTCTAGAAAGCAAGACTACTGCTTGTTCTCTGCTGAATTGTCACCCTATGCCATTTTAGTAGCTGTTATTGAAAAATGTAATGAATATGCACCTCTTTGGCTTGTTGGATTGCACTATATGTGTTCATGCATATATGTGTCTTTGTGTGTATATATATATATATATGTGTGTATACATACTGTATATATTATATAACACATAAAGCATGTACCATATATATATATATATATAACCTTATCGCTTAATATTTATTTTTTGTTAATTTTTAATTTAGTTTTAAGAATGTAGCTGTAGTAAGAGAATATATAAATGACAATCAATAGAGGAAGGAATTTTTACTACCTAATGTTAATGGCCTTAAAACTCGCATTAGAGCTGGCTTCCTGCCCTGTATGTTTCTAATTCCTGCTTATACATGTAATTGTGTGTAGCTAAAGACTGCCAACTTAAGATATTATTCACCTTTAATGGAAAACGTACATTAACGCTCCTCTTTTATTTTCTTATCTTTTATTGAGCTGGTGAGATTCATCATTTAATTGTCTTCTTACTGTGATTGCCCACCATACCCAACAAAGTGATGAAATATAAACTCTAAAATACAAACTTTCTCTTTTTCTTTTTTCATAGACAGCAGGAGAGTGTTGCAGTTGAAATCTTGACCTCTGAAGTCCAACTTCTTAACATTCACTGGGAATATAGTCAAAGGGATAAAAAGTGACCACAGACACCCTGTAGACTGAGAGTCCCCCACCCTGATTAAAAGTTTGAATAATGAGAAGGAGACAGTTATGAGGAGATTTAGTATCAGATTTTTCTAAGAAGAGGAGACCATAACAGATGTAAAGACCACAGAAAGAAAATAACCTAGGTGTGTTTGAACATAAGGAAGAGGTTCATAGGCTATCATTTGGTGCGTGAGGAGCAGAACTAGAAGGTGAAGTGGCAGAATGAGTCAGGGACCCGCTCTTTACTGTCATCTAGCTGTAGGGAGAAGTTTGGATTTTATTTCCAGGCAGTGGCCTGCAGCTGGAGGGTTTTTAAGAAAGAAAATAGCATAATCTGATTTGTGTGGTAAAATTTCACACTGACTGCTGCATGGGTAATGGATTATCGGAATGGAAATGAGAAGGCAAAGACAAGCATTAAGAAGCAGTTCCAGTTATTCCCTTGTAAGAGAGTGGTGTCTTGGTTAGAAAGTCAGAGGATATATTTGGGAACATCAATTTACTTGAGAACATTGCTCCAGAAGAAAATCTCATCCATAATTTAATTAGTGTATGATGCTAATTAATGATTTTACAGCATGGTCTTGCTGCACAGAGTGAGAGCTTACAAGGGTGAGCAGGGTTTAAGATACTTTTGACAACTGATATTAGTATATCAGACTATGGCTATGTGACATCATGTCAAATATCTAAGATTTGAATGGCAAAATATATAGGATTTTATATTTTTTTCCTCAGTCTGCTTCCTTCCACAAACAGAATGACATATTTTCACCACTGAAATACGTAGTGGCAGCTGAAACCAGTTTGAAAGTTTCAGCAGTCCTGGGAGGAATGGGAAAGCAGAACTTTGGAGAATAAAATGAAATGCATTGAGTCTTCTCACAAAGCTATAAGGTTGTAGGGGAGAAAAAATGGTCATTTCTTATAGGAACAGTAAGTTACCGATGTTTAAATTATAAGTTTCCAAAGGATGTGTGTTAAAACCCTGCAGGTAATACTGATTTGGATATAACTTTAATAACAATATTGATATTATTGTAAGTGAATAAAAATATTTATTCACCCATAACATTTCTTAGGAAAAACAGGAAGTGACCGTTCTGTTTGTTTCCAAAGACATTTATCTAGCATTTATTAAATAACAGTGCCAGACAATGTCCTCAAGGATTTAACAGTTCTTTTAGGGAATATAGACATGTAAGCTGATTGTTTGAATATTATACAGAAAGTGGTCTAAAAACTAGAGGGAGATACAAGAGTAGCCCGTGACACAGCAGTGAGACAATTGTTCCAACATCCACTGTCAGAAGACATGGTGCCTGAGTTGACACTTTGAGTAAAGAGCAAGAGTATAGCAAGTAACAATAGTGTGATCACCAACCTAGAGCCAGACATCCTGGAGTGCAAAGTCAAGTGGCCTTAGGAAACATCATTACAAACAAAGCTAGGGGAGGTAATAGAATTCCAGTTGACCTATTTCAAATCCTAAAATATGATGCTGTGAGAGTGCTGCACTCAATAGGCCAGCAAATTTGGAAAACTCAGCAGTGGCCACAGGACTGGAAAAGGTCAGTTTTCATTACAGTCCCAAAGAAAGGCAATGCCAGAGAATGCTCAAACTACTGTACAATTGCACTCATCTCACATGCTAGCAAAGGAATGCTCAAAATTCTCCAAACCAGGCTTCAACAGTATGTTAACTGTGAACTTCCAGATGTTCAAGCTGGTTTTAGAAAAGGCAGAGGAACCAGAGATCAAATTGCCAACATCTGTTGGATCATTGAAAAAGCAAGAGAGTTCCAGAAAAACATCTACTTCTGCTTTATTGACTGTGCCAAAGCCTTTGACTGTGTGGACCACAACAAATTCTGGAAAATTCTGAAAGAGATAGGAATACCAGACCATGTGACCTTCCTCTTGAGAAGTCTGTATGCAGGTCAGGAAGCAACAGTTAGAACTGGACATGGAGCAACAGACTGGTTCCAAATTGGGAAAGGAGTATATCAAGGCTGTATATTGTCACCCTGCATATTTAACATTTATGCAGAGTACATCATGTGAAATGCTGAGCTGGAGGAAGCACAAGCTGGAATCAAGCTTGCCAGGAGAAATATCAATAACCTCAGATATGCAGATGACACCACCCTTGTGGCGGAAAGCAAAGAATAATTAAAGAGTCTCTTGATGAAAGTGAAAGACGAGTGAAAAAGTTGGCTTAAAACTCAACATTTAGAAAACTAAGATCATGGCATCTGGTCCCATCACTTCAGGGCAGATAGTTGGGGAAACAGTGGAAACAGTGACAGACTTCATTTTCTTGGGCTCTCAAATCACTGCAGATGGTGACTGCAGCCATGAAATTAAAAGACGCTTTCTCTGTGGAAGAAACGTTATGGCTAACCTAGACAGCATATTGAAAAGCAGAGACATTACTTTGCCAACAAAGGTCCATCTAGTCAAAGCTATGGTTTTTTCCAGTAGTCATGTATGGATGTGAGAGTTGGACTATAAAGAAAGCTGACCACTGAAAAACTGATGCTTTTGAACTATGGTGTTGGAGAAGATTCTTGAGAGTCCCTTGGACTGCAAGGAGATCCAACCAGTCCATCCTAAAAGAAATCAGTCTTAAATAGTTACTGGAAGGACTGATGCTGAAGCTGAAACTCCAATACTTAGGCTACCTAATGAGAAGAACTGACTCATTTGAAAAGACCCTGATGCTGGGAAAGATTGAGGGTGGGAGGAGAAGGGGATGACTGAGGATGGGATGGTTGGATGGCATCACCGATTCAATGGACATGAGTCTGAGTAAACCCCAGGAGTTAGTGGTGGACAGGGAGCCCTGGCGTGCTGCAGTCCATGGAGTTGCAAAGAGATGGACACAACTGAGTGATTGACCTGAACTGAACTGATAGCAGGTAAAGAAAAATGGTAAGGGCTTCCCTCCAAGTGGGCAGCAGAAATGAAAGAAGAGTGACCTAAAAAAATATGTTGTATAAAATAAAATGACGAATAATTACATAACATCACAGAATGCTGTGCAGCAGTGAGATTTGATGCTATGAAAGTATCAGAGGAAGTATTTGTATTCAGTAATTTCATTCTGTTTGTGTTAGGATTCTCTGAAGAGTTATATATAAGTGAAGTTTCAAGGATATACTAATATGTACCCTTAGAGAAAAATTTAAATTGTTTTATCATTGAGCAATGCTTTTACATATAATTTGCATTATATTTATCATGGCCATATCTACACAGAAGCTTGGAACATATATATTTAATAATAATGACTGAAGTATATATGTCTTGTTGTTCACTCAATTGTGTCCAGTTCTTTTCAACCCCATAGATTGCAACACGCCAGGCTTCCCTGTTCTTCACCATCTCCCAGAGTTTTCTCCACCTCATGTCCATTGAGTTGGTGATGCCACCAGCCATCTCATTCTCTGTCGCTCCTTCTCTTCCTGCCTGCAGTCTTTCGCAACATCAGGGTCTTCTTTAATGAGTCAGCTCTTCTCATCAGGTGGCCAAAGTATTGGAGCTTCAACTTCAGCATCAGTTCTTCCAATGAATATTCAGGATGGATTTCCTTTAGGATTGAGAGGTTTGATCTTCTTGCACTCCAAGGGTTTCTCAAGAGTTTTCTCCAGCACCACAGTTCAAAATCATCAGTTCTTTGGCAGTCAGTCTTCTTTATGGTCCAACTCTCGCATCCATACATGGCTACTGGAAAAACCACAGCTTTGACTATATGGATCTTTGTCAGAAAAGTAATGTCTCTGCTTTTTAATGTGCTGTCTAGGTTTGTCATAGCTTTTCTTCCAAGGAGCAAGTGTCTTATAATTTCACAGCTTCATTCACCCTCTACAGTGATTTTGGAGCCCAATAAATAAAGTCTCTCACTGTTTCAGTTGTTTCCTGATGTATTTGCTATGAAGTGATGGGACCAGATACCATAATCTATTTTTTGAATGTTGAGTTTTAAGTCAGCTTTTTTACTATCCTCTTTCACATTCATCAAGAGACTCTTTAGTTTCTCTTCACTTTCTACCATAAGTATGGTGTCATCTGCATGTCTGAGGTTATTGATGTTTCTCCCAGCAGTCTTGTTTCGAGCCTGTGCTTCATCCATCCCAGCAGTTTACATGATGTTCTCTGCATATAAGTTAAATAAGCAGGATGACGATATACAACCTTGTATATGTGTATGGATATATAAAGTTTTGTGTGTATATATGTGTGTGTGTGTAAATATATATACATACATACACATATGGACTTCCCAGGTAGCACTAGTGGTAAAGAACCCATCTACAGTGCGGGCCACAGGAGATGCAGGTTCGATCCCTGGGTCAATAAGATCCCCTGGAGGATGGCATGGCAACCTACTCCAGTATTCTTGCCTGGAGAATTCCATGGACAAAGAAGCCTGGTGGGGTCCATGGGGTCGCAAAGAGTCGGACATGACTGAAGTGACTTAGCACGCACACATGCATAAGTTTAGTTGCTCAGTCATATCTGACTCTTTGCGACCCCATGGACTGCAGCCCACCAGGCTCCTTTATATACATATATATATATACATTTTTTAAAAAAAGTTATAAGTTGATGCTGAAATCTGCCCCAAATTCTGTATATATCTTATTTATGTCTCCATATAACATTGTAGTTTTTTATACTGTTCATAGCTGCCAAAGCTGTTTCTTAAATATATATAAAGTATGGTTAAAGACAATTAGCTATAAAATGCTAGAGATAGGATTCCTGCTTTTTCCAAGTCTACTCTTTCTAAGTCTAGCATTTGATATTCTTTGGCTTATTAATTTACCAAACATTCAGTAGCAATATTTAGTGTATTAGTTTCTAGAGCTGCTGTAGCACAAACTTGGTAATTTCATCAATGAAACTTCCATAGAACAGAGTTAAACAGGCAAGTAAGACTTTACTAAAGACTATTGCAATGAAGATGAGAGATTTCTATCAGTTCTGTTGAAACAAAAGGCAGGAGAGTTTTCCACACCAGGGTGAGCTAGTGGAAACATACTAGAATGGAGGAGAGGGTGGGTTGATGAACATATTTTGGT
This sequence comes from Okapia johnstoni, assembly GCA_024291935.2. Taxonomy (NCBI): domain Eukaryota; kingdom Metazoa; phylum Chordata; class Mammalia; order Artiodactyla; family Giraffidae; genus Okapia; species Okapia johnstoni. Next base: position 19,828,621 of record CM044321.1, on the reverse strand, counting down.
TATCAGTGTTTGTCAGTTGGTGCTTTCTATATTCTGGCTCCTGATCCCCCACAGAGACTGGGGATGTTGGAACCTGTCTTTCTTCTTGGTGCTTACACTACAGAAGAGTGGCTCCCAGGTCCTTGAAAAAGATATTCCTGGTTTGTGAAAATGGCAAGAAGAGGGAGGAAGATTTATATCTCAAAGGCATAGAGAAGGAATCCATAATTGCAAGTTTTCTAAAGTAAATGTGCCAAGATAAGGAAACGCAGGGGCCTGTGGTCAGGAAGAAACCTGCCTAAACTTAGTCAGCTGAGGAGAACCTTATGGACCTGTTGTTCAGCTTAAACAATAGACTTACCTCAGGTCACAGTTCTAGAGGCTAGACGTGTGAGATCCAGGGCTTAGAAGAATTGGCTCCTTCTTAGGGCTGTAATGGAGAATCTCCTCCAGGCCTTTCTCTCAGGTGGTTTGCTAGCAGTCTGGCATTTCATGGCTTCTGGGCACTACCCTGATCTCTGCCTTCTTTCTGTGTGCCTGTGTGCAAATTTATGCCTTTTAACTAAACTATTCCATTAGGGGTCCACCATTCTCTGCTGTGGGCTCATCTTGACTAATAATAATTGCAACAATCTTGTTTTCAAATAAAATCACTTTCTTAGGCACCGGGGGTTAGGACATCAATATATGAAATGCAGTTCAACCCATAACACTTAGTATTTATGAGGTAAAGGGCACATTTCATAACTCAGCACCAGACATATTGAGAAGTAACACTTAAATGGATTCTCACTTCAGTGTATGACTATGAGTCAATTGATTTTAGTTATAATGAAATGTAATGTTTATTATAAGTAATATTTATATTAGTTATAATGTTATACATATATAACATATTAATAAACTCTTAATTTTAGAGAGCCTTTTGTGTGCTTAGTTGTTCAGTGGTGTCAGACTCTTTGCAGCCGCATGGACTGTAGCCCTCCCAAGTTCCTCTATCCCTGGGATTTTTCAGGCAAGGATACTTGAGTGGGTTGCCATTTCCTACATTTGCTAAGGGCAGTGGCAACCCACTCCAGTACTCTTGCCTGGAAAATCCCATGAGAGGAGCCTGACAGGCTACCGTCCATGGGGTCACAAAGAGTTGGACACGACTGAGCGACTTCACTTCACTTCTTCACACCGAGGGATCTCCCCAAAGCAAGAATCAGACATGCATCTCTTGTGTCTCTTGCATTGGCAGGCAGATTCTTTAACTTTGTGCTAGCTGGGAAGCCCTTTAGAGAGACTGTAGTATTAACCACTGTAGTAAAATTTTCCTGGTTATGTCTGAAAATGAATACTAATTAGTTTTCCCTTTCCATATATTTAATATTTGTATATTGAATATTTTATTATTAGGTGCTTTTAAAACTCTGTGACTGGATTCTTACAGGATTTTGGCTTACAAGGTTAAATCTTAATTAATATATATGAGCTACTTTTCCAATTAAAGTGAAGAAAGAAAAAAGTGTTTATTATTCCCAGGTGTATAGGCTTCTTAGCTTAGTCCAAACAATACTGATCAGAAAGGTGATGTCTTGTTATTCTAGTGAAGTAATTGTATCTCTTTGTAAATATCATTTTGCTTGTTATTTTGAGCTTACATAAGTTTTCATAAAAGTAAGATATGAGTTGTTTTGTCATACTTAACTACAGTGAAAAGCTGTAGCTGCTTAAGCCTGTTTTATTTTGTCTTCTCTATCTCTAAGGGGTACTCAGGTTCAACCGGAGATGAGAGAAGAACAAGGAGATGATGGAGCAATGGGAGGTGGAACAGGAGGGTGTGATTGATTATGTCAACAACAGAAGCAAACTTGAAGAGGAAGAACAGAACAGAACAAAGCAGTTAAAGATGTCTCAGTACAACACAGTAGGTGAAAACTGTTTTATTGAGGGTCAAACTGAGTGGGGAGAAAGGAAGCTTTTGATAACAAAAAAAGAGAGAATAATTTTCTCAAGTTTCTTAGAAAGGAAAGAGGAAAATAAAATATCACTTTTGGAAACAAATTGTGATATAGTGGTAAATGGATATTCTTTAAAGTAGAAAGCAGTAGTGATGTGGTAACTGATTTTTTTGCATAGGATAATACGGTTATACCTAAATAAAGTTTCCTTTAAGTAATTTAATTTAAAATAACTGAAATGAGACTTAAGAGTCTTAGCTGAATACAGTTGGTATTGAAAGGGACAGGAGTTAAATACTGGATCAGTGCAAGCCATAAGAAAAAGTTCATAGAAGTGTCTCCTGGAAAGAGGAAATGGTGAAGCCAAGAGGGCTGGTGGATTTTGTTCATCCTTGTTGAAGTTTAAAGCTTTCACTCTTGTATTGAAGTTTGAAGTGTTTCACTGTTTGTTACTGAAGTCCTTTGCTAAAAGCAAATTAAAACATAAGAAGAATAAAGTCCAAAATTCTGACTTCTGACTATAGCCTAACATGGACTTTCCTTAGGCTGTATATATTTTTTAGCCATGTGATTTTCTTAATTTGTAAAACAAACGGGATTTCCACAGCATTTTTTGACAGTGTTTATAGTATACTACTCTTTATAGTCAAAGAGCTACATGGACTGTTTTGTTCTACATTAGATCCTGGGTTTTTTCTCTGAAGTATCTTGATCTTCCTGAATTTTGCAAAATTATGTTAGAAAAATAGTAAAATAATTGTTCAGTCATTCATCATGGATTTTGCTGATAAAGGTTTTGCTTCACTTTGAAATGGACTGTTCAGAATATATATGGAAGTTGCTTAGCTAAGCAAATATGGGGGGATAAAATGTTTAAAATATTAGTAATTATAAATGAAATAAATCATAAATAATTAAAATTAAATAAGTCAATAAATTTATTGATTAATTTTAATATAATTAGTTTAAATGATCAATTAATTATTCATTAATTACTGGGTAACCTGAAACATCTGAGACTACAAACTTTCATGAGACAACAGCAGATAGAATTGCTTTATAGTTACTATGAATAGTAGGGTAAATTGTCCTTGACTAACTGAGGATCAGCAGAAGCTAGTAAATAGTTCCTCAAATATGTATTTGTGATCATTTAAAACTGGTATAATTGAGGATTAGATGGCAATTTTTAGATACTGAAGTGGGTGAGGTTCTATTTAGACTGCTGTGCTATGATATCTTAAATGTGTGATACTTATGGGAAACCAAGAATATTTTCAGTAGGACACTTTAAATGTGTGATGGTTTCAGAGATCATTAGAATCCAAATGCAGATTATATGACTAAATCCCGGGGGAACAGTTTGAGATTAAAACAGCTTTGCTTAAATATGTATGTGTTAAGTTCACGTTTTAGAAGTCAATCTCTTGGTGATTTCTAATAATGATTTCATCTAATTGTTGAATCACATGATGGTCCATGTTTGAAAGAGAAAGGGAGGTATATAAAGTCTTACGGTTTCATTTAGAGAGATGATGAGAAACAAGAAATGTATATTTAGATGTTGAATTACCTCTGTAGTCAGATACAGATTTTTCAAATGTAGGAGAAATCTATATGCATGATATATGTATATTTTTTAGAGTAAGGCTCTTCATAATAAGAGTAAAGTTTTGAAAGTCCTGTAAAACTTTAATGAAGAATACTGCCATTTTAATATGTGAGTTTTATGAAGTTCCCCTTCTTCTTCTCTCCAGTGTTTTTATTTTTTGTCTTTTATCTTTAATTGTATACATTGTATAGTTAATTCAAAATTATATGCCTGCTCACTTTTTGAACATCGACTCCTAATTTCAAGAATTCTTTTAAACGAGTATTTTAAAAGTTAAAAGAGAATAAAAAATAACCTAAAGAAGCTGGGGGATCATTTACATAAAACATGGTAATTTTACTTGTATGTTGAAATATCATACAATAATAACGAAGATCATCATGCTTCTTAATTTCTAACTGTATTATGAAGCTATGATAATTGAAGTAGTATCATACTGGCTTAAAAACAGAAGTAGAACAATGGAACAATATCAAAAGCCTCAAAATTAAACCCACACATATAGGATGAACTAATATTTGACAGTGGAGCAAAAAACAATCAATGGCGAAAAGACAGCCCCTTAAATAAATGCTCCTGGTAAAACTGGATAGTCACAGGTAAAAAATGAAACTAGATCCCTATCTTACATCACGCACAAAAATTAACACAAAATAAAGACTTAAATGTAAGACCAGAAATCATAAAAATTCTAGAATAAAATATTGATAAAAGCTGTTTGACATAGGTCTTGGCAATGATTTTTGGATATAAAACATAAAGCACAGGCAAGGAAATAAAAAATAAATAAATGGGACTACACAAACTAAAAAGCTTCTGCACAGTGAAAGGAACAGCCAAATGAAAAGCCAAGCTATGGTTTGATAACAATATTTGTGAACAGTGTATCTGATAAGGGGTTAATATCCAAAATATATAAAGAGCTCATACAACTCAATAGCAAGAAACAATTGAATATAAAAATTGGCAAAAACCCTGAATATATAGTCTCTGATGAAGATATATGAATGGCCAACAAGTATATGAAAAGATGCTTAACATTATTATCATTGTGTGCATGCATACTGAGTCATGTCCAAATCTGCAACCCTATGGACTGCAGCCTGCCAGGCCCCTCTGTCCATGGAACCTTCCAGGCAATAACACTGGAGTAGGTTGCCATTTCCTTCTCCAAGCTTTATCATTAGGGTAATACAAATCAAAATCACAGTGAGAGATTACTTCATATTGCTTAGCATGATGAGCATGAAAACAAAAAGCAACAACAACAAAAAAAAACAGACAATAATGCATGAGGATGCAGAGAAAAGATTGTGCACTGTTGGCAGGATGGTAAATTGGTACAGACAATTATGGAAAACTTTATGGAAGTTCCCCCCAAAATTAAAACTAGAATGATCATAGGATCCAACAATCCCACTTCTGTGAATATATCCTGGAGAAATGAAAACACTATATTTAAGAGATATTTATACTTCTGTGTTCATAATAGCATTATTTACAATAGCAAAGGAAATAACCCAAGGAAAAAGAAGTTGTTGTGTATGTATATACAATATTATTCAGCCATAAAAATGAGAAAATTCTGCCAATCAAGATCATATCGATGGACCTCAAAGGCATTATCCTAAGTGAAATAACTCAGAGAAAGACAAATACTATATGATCATGTGGAACCTAAAACACACAGACTGACTCATAGGGAAAAAAAAAAATGAAAGCTCAGATTTGTGATCACCAAAAGTGAGGGGAGACAGATGTAGAGGAAGAGAGAACTGGATGGAGCTGGTGAAAAGGGACAAACTGCCAGTGAGAAGATGAAATAAGGACCAATAATGTGATGTACAACTCGATGAGTATAGGTACACAGCAGTGTGATATATACAGGAGAGTCATTAAGAATAAATCCTAAAAGTTCTCATGACAAGGAAGACTTGTTATCTTTTAATTTTTCGTAGCTGTATGAGATGATGGATGTTAACATTGTGGTAATCATTTTACAATATATGTATGTCAGGTCATTATACGGTACAACTTTAACTTATAAAGTGCTATGTCAAGTACATCTAAATAAACCTGGAAAAAATAGTGAAGAATCATATATGGCCAGGTATGAGATTAGCAGTATCTTCAATAAAATATTTCCTTGATGGAATGTGATATAATATCTTACTAAAACATCAAAATGATTGAAATTATTCTCCACATGTAAACTTTAAAAAAAGTCTAGCAAAATGAAAGAACTTGAAAAGCAGTCATTTTTATGTTGACATGAAAGATGATTAAGGTAAAATTGCTTTGCACTATGCTTTTTTTAAAACCATTAATTAGCTTCTTTTTTTTTTTAAATCTTTGACCTCATATTCACCTTCAGATGGAGACATTATTTGCATTTGAAAAGAGACACTTGATAGTGCTGTTTTGGAATCTGAATGAATGCAAATCTGACAGACAACATAACATTTTCAGCTGTAAATATTTGATGTTACAATTAGTACAAACCAGTCAATCCTAAAGGAAATCAATTTTGAATATTCATTGGAAGGACTGAGGCTGAAGCCCCCATACTTTTGGCCATCTGATGCGAAGAGCCTACACGTTGGAAAAGACTTGATGCTGGTAAAGATTAAGGGTAGGAGAAGGGGGCGACAGGATGGCTGGATGGCATCACCGACTCAATGGACCTGAATTTGCGCAAACTCCCGGGAGATAGTGAAGGACAGGGAAGCCTGAAGTGCTGCATGCAGTCCATGGAGTTGCAAAGAGTTGGACATGAACTTATCGACTGAACAACAATGAAAATGCAGAATCAAAATGACAACTCTATCCTGCCTCTGAAATTAATTTTCCTCCAGAAATGTATCTTTTCACATTACTAAGAACTGATGACGAGAGTGTCCTTCATAGCGTTTCCAGGCTTTCCCTCACATCTCCATGTGCCCTCTTCTTTCTTTCGTGCTTAAGTTGAACGTCATCTGCAGGAGTGCTCTTCCGCAGTGTTACCGCCCGTGACCCCTTCATTTTATGCCACTGCAGCAGTTTATATAACATTCAGGTTCGTTACCATGTTATACCTTATTTTTAAAGTTATAGTGTTATAATTATCCTAAAATATAACATCTTTGAAGGGGAAAAAAATGACCCCTCCTAAACTTCCTACCCAATGTACAGGCATTGACTCCCACTCAGCCTTATAAGAGTGGGCCTTGGGCCTGGAATATTTCCTTACCAAGAGATAAAATGCCCACAGAGCCTGGGCCAGCCCTATCACTTTGTCTAGGAAGATCTGGTCTTGTTTCATGCTCATTGAGTACTATTTTGTCTTTGCTTAAAGCATGTATGTTATATGGCACCGACCCCACTGTTAATTCTGTCTTCCATTGGGAAGCATAGGGTTCCTTCCACTGGGGCACGAGAGGAGTACGACACATAGGCAAATCACCAAAATATATCCCCCTGGCCATGGAGGACCTATGCATACCTTTGAACCTGATTTTGCTCCATCTCTTCTCTGTGTAATTAAAATATTTGTCCTGTCCGGTGTTTAACCACTTTATGTTTTCCTTGGCAACCCTGATACCAAGATGCAATTGGCTGTCAGGTATATTAGAGACTATACGTAATGTCTTTTACAAAGATGCAGAGTCAGCATGACTAAGAACAGGCAATGGAGCACAAAAGTCTGAGCTAAATAGATTCAATGTGGAACAAAGTTTGTAATTCTTTGTTACGAAAGAAGATAGATTCATCCAGCAAATCTGAATAAATCATTAAACTTGGACTGGCGAGCTTATGGGTATATGAGCAGACTGTGTCAATTTCAAGTTGAAAGACTTACGGATGTTCCTTCAACTTAACTAGGCATAGTTTTCATCTCAAGTTTCTCTTGGTTTATAGGGTTCACTAAATACAATATATATTTACTGATTTGGTTGCTGATGTAGCAATATGAGCAGAGGGAAAAGGCAAGAGAAGATTATCTGCTAATTAATATACTCATAAAAAATTTATCATCATAATCATGTTGGTGAACCAATATTGTGATTTGATTTCATGATAAATTTTCTTATTTCATACTGTAAAATTTTAATATAATATAAAGATCCAAAGATCTAATTAGTATATTCTGCAGGAATGATCAGTCCAAGAATAATTTTCAATTTAAAAGCGCTATGTTTTTGAAAAGTTCACCAGTGAGTCACATATGAATTAATTGTCCACTACATTTATTCCCAGACATCAGTTATTGAGAATGTCTTAGGAGAAATGGGCACTTTAAATGCATGCAGTGTCTCATACCTCTCACTAGGTATTTTGATTCCTCATAACAGGAGCTACAACCTTTCTGAATTAAAGTGGCTCCGGGAAATATTGGTAACTGGATTAAATCAGAAAGTTAGTGTATAAGCATGTTTTTTTTTTTTCATATTAACAAGAACAAAATGACTATTTTCATGGAGCATTTTGCTTTCACAATACTTTGTAGTGTGACCTTAATCACAGCTCCTCCATTATCATTTGTGACTTGTTTACAACAGTATGTAATTGAAACAGGTAACAATCTCTTGAAATTGTCTGTTGAGGACAGGAATCTATTGTTATTGTTGTGTACTTTTATGACTGAGCTGGTCATAGGTTTGCTGCAATGTTAATAAGTCTACATCTGGGAACATACCTTCTAAACATCTTATTATGATGGTCAAATACACCTTTTGGTTTCCTGCTTCTCTTCCTTTGCTTCAGTTATTCTTTCTTCTCTGAGAGGAGTTATTCCTCAACCATACTTTACTAGACAGACTCTTTTATTTCATTATTATTCTCTAAGGAGCCTGCGTGCATGTGTACTCAGTCTCTTCAGTCATGTCTGACTCTTTGCAACCTGATGGACTGTAGCCTGCCAGGCTCCTCTGTCCATGGGAATTCTCCAGGCAAGAATAATGGAGTGGATTTTCGTTTCCACCTGCAGGGGATCTTCCCGGCCCAAGGATCAAACCCACATATCTTATGTCTCCTGCATTAGTAGGCAGCTTCTTTATCACTATATCATTTGTTAAATGAACAGATTAAAAAAAATGAAAGGTTTTCCTTCTTTCTCTCATCAAACGCAAGTCAACATAACTTTGATGCTGTAACTGATGGAATTATTATGTCTTTTAGTTCAAAATTGCTATTATATGATAGAAGATGGATGGTTTCACTTCTCGTTTTTAATACGTTCATTGCTATTCTTCACTGTCATACATATGTAAACAGGCAGTTCAGACTGGACTTGAGTTCTCTCCAGTTCTCATCATTTTACTTAGGTCTTTTAATTATTAATTTAAAAATTAACTTTGAGATTTCATATATGTGAGTGAAAGAAGGTGTATGTTCTCCAAGACGTACTAAGTTATATGGTGTAGTACAGGGATGGGTTTACACACATTTCCTGTAGATAAATTCAACGTTTTTTTTAACAAGTAATAGCATCTACAAAATTAACCTTTTGCTCCTTAAATATGTTTTCATATATGTGTATTCATATAGGTGTGTGTGTGTGTGTGTGTGTGTGTGTATACATATATAATATATATATATATATACACACATATATAATTCAAATAATATAATTGAACAAGTATTTCCTTGACTTGTAAACTATTTTATAGCCAAAAGCAGGACAAAAGAAACCCTTAATTCATTTGTACCACTGGAGTCTGGATGTCAGATTACAACTGAATGTTTCTTTTTCAGTTATTTACAACAAAATAAACACAAAAAACTGAAAATGGAATCATATTGAATGTAAATTCAATACTGTAGGTGTCGTCTTTATGGAGGTGCCATCTCTAATCCTGTCTTCAGTGATATGGTGCACCATGAGTCCTGTGTCTAGATTTCATTACCTACAGCACTATTTTATATTGATATAGTACATTGCCTATGCCTTAGGCACCACTTTTGTTTTCATGATTCTCTGTTACTTATGCAATTCTGTTTTTGAAAACAGGTTTTATCTTTGCATTTTACAGCACAATGTAATTTCTTTCACATTGGATCTTTTTATATTCTCTAGGAAATTCAGTTAGCAGTTTGCTGTTCACATTATCATAATGTTACCCAAATCTTTTAAAATATGAATATATTAACTTTTTCTTTCAGTGACACAGATGTGTTGTTTTAGCTTGGGTACATTGACATAGATTTCCCAGAAGACTTGAGATAGAAACATTTTTTTTTTTTTTGGCCAAGTTTTAACTTGACATTCTGTTGGCAATTGCTAAATTATATTAGAATCAAATAATCCTGTTGACTGATCAATTTTTATTGGGGTCAGTTTAATTTTGGGTTGTCTGTTTCATGTTTCTGGCTATATGTAGAAGGCCTTCTTACATATTATTATTATGACAACTTGTAAATATCTAACACATAAGTATGTCTAAGCCATCCATACTGAACTAAATATATGCTTGCTTGGGTTTGGCACTTGTAATACATACTTCATCCGCAGTTACTGTTTAGTTATCTAATTTGGTTACTATACTCTGTGCTTATCAGTATGACTGCTTTATTCAACTTCACAACTTCAGCAAATTAGCTCAGTTCTTATGTAATTGATAGTCAATAGATACATTATTTTTTTACTAAATCTGCTGAATGATATCAGTATCAAAAAAATCTGTTAATAAATTGTAACTGTATCAAAATGTACATAGTATACCTGAAATGGTACAAAAAAGACAGAGTGTCAAGTAGATTACAAATGATTTCAGACAGGTTTAAGAGAAACAAGAAAGCAAGAATGTTTAAAAGTGTCAGTTCAGTGACAAGCAGTAAGGGACGTGGGTTGGTAAATCACCTGAGTTACAGAGGTATATGTGAATAATCAGTATTTCTGGAGTCCAAAGAATGGGTTATTGTTGTTCAGTTGCGCAGTTGTATCCAACTCTTTGTGACCCATGGACTGACTGTAGCACATCAGGCTTCCCTGTCCTTCTCTATCTCCCTGACTTTGCTCAAACTCATGTCCATTGAGTCAGTGATGCCATCCAAGCACCTCATCCTCTGTTGCCCTTTCTACTCCTGCCCTCAGTCTTTCCCAGCATCAGGGTCTTTTCCAATGAGTCAGTTCTCCACATCAGGTGGCCAAAGTATTAGAGCTTCAGCTTCATCATCAGCCCTTCCAATGAATATTCAGTGTTGATATTCTTTATGATTGACTGGTCATGTCAGAGTCTTTGTGACCCCATGGACTTTAGCCCAACAAACTCCTCTGTCCATGGCATTTTCCAGGCAAGAGTACTGGAGTGGGCTGCCATTTCCTTCTCCAGGGGATCTTCCCAACCCAGGGATCAAACTTGCAGCTTCTGCTGTGTCTCCTGCATTGCAGGTGGATTCTTTACCACTGAGCCACCAGGAAAGCCAGCTATCCTAAACTCCCTGAAAAAGCTCAAGAAGATGACAGGAATAATATCAACAGAGTGTACAATAAAATTTTTGTGGTCACAAATAATTTTTCATTTATAATTTCAGTATATATCAAAGTTTATTATTTCAAAATGCTTTTATACACCAATAGGTTAGAAATTTTAGTAAGACAATAAAGTCTGAACACAAAAAAGTAATCTATCTTGTACATAGGAAAATCTATCTATTCCATGTATATTATTTTGCTTGCATAAACCTTTATGATTTGTGTATTTGTACACCAGTGAATATGAAGCTATATTTTTAGTGTGCTACCGGGATTTCAGGGTACCAACCAAGATTTAAAACCTTGTTATTCCTAAGTTAACCTTGTTCTTTTAGAAACTCTCTGTGGTGTGTAATTCATAGTACTTTGAAAGTAACTTTGTGCTACTGAGTGAAATAATGGTCCTCTGTGGAACTTTGTACAGCAGCACCATTATATGTATAGTTATATCATGATTATCCATGAGTGGGTAAGACAGGTTGAAGGTTTTCTTAGACTTTAAATGGTTTTATCCTTTGTCATTGTTACTGTCGTCATAATGTTGTCACTAAATGAGCCACAGAAAACTAGAGATGCCTAGGATTCTTTTTCTGAACCACCAAATAAGGCCCTGTGTTAACTATGAAAGAGAAACAAAACTGTTGTAAAATAAACTACACTATGATTAAAATTCTTATAAATGAACCCATTGCAAATCATTAAAAGTTCATCATTTTAAATTCTATACATTAATAGGGAAAAGACAAATACATGTATAGAAACATGGACAAAAAATTTCAGATGGCATGCCACAAGAGGTTATATGAAATATATCATGGAAATGAGCAGAAGTGATAAATAGGAATAGGTAGGGGAAATGGCTAAATGTTATATATATGAGGATTCTCTGTGTCACCACTAAGTTGATAAATGCAAATTAAAGTAAGATAGTGCCTCAAAGACTAATTTGTAAACTTTGTGGTAGAATACACTTATTGGTGATGATGTTGGGAGATTGATACTGTTACCACCTGCTGATAAGCATTGAAACTGGCATATATATTATGGAAAACCATCTGGTATTACTCAATTAAATTAATATGGATATACTCTAAGGCTGAAATTCCATCCCTTGATTTATATTTCAAGCAAGTTTTTACAAATTTAAAAATGATCAAAGAATAAGATTTATATAATAGTGTTGTTTGAGGTAAAAGGTATTTAGTTGTGATCTAAACATCCATTACTGGGAAAATGGATCCACTGGTAAATGTTTTAAAGTGAAAAAAAAAAGTGTGTTTTGTGAAATGAGAGAAAATAGTAAATTACAGCATGATATCATTGATGAAAATTAAAAACAGACATTAAATAAGTCTATATATTTAAGGATATATTTTAATGAATGCTTTGAAATATAAGATGAAATAAGGAGATCTGAAGAAAAAGGTTAAAATTAAATGAAGAGAAAATTGTTGCAAGGTTATGAGGTAACAAAGTTTTTCAATGTGAGGAGTCTGCTTTTTCCTCTACTGTGGGTCTGAAATAAAAGCAGAATGATAAAGCAGAACTATTACTACAAGCATTACAAGTATGAACATTATAAATGCTTATGACTCCTAAGAATGTATGGAATTTACTCAAAGGAAAACTGGAAATGAATGGAGCTTTTAAAAAATGAACAGAATGTTAGGGAACAAGAAAAATAAATGCAATAAAAGGATAAATGTTAAAGAGAAGGACAGTCAATAAAATCAACTGTAGATAGCTGGTTCCCTAAATTAGAGAGCAAGCCATTCAAAATTGTAAAGAATGAATGCTTGAATCTGTAGATTTATTTGTATCACCGTTTTTCAAGAAAATTTAGTTAAGACAGTCAAATCAAAATTTATTCTGGTAGTATACTAAACCTCAGAAATGAAGAAAATATATAAGGATATTGGAGCAGGAAAAGAAGGTTACATTGAAGGAATAGAATTCCCTGTATCCTAGTTCTTCCAGATGTTCTCTGGCTTTTCCAATGTGTAAGCTTCTTGTGAAGGGACAAACAGCCTGCGGGAAGTTATTTAAAACAAGAGCTATTTTGCTCTTTATACCTTCTCTCCACTCTCCCCCTGATTTAGCATCCATTGATTATTTATGTCTGAACAGTCTTACTTTGATTCTTGCAAAATGATTTCCCAACTTTTTCTGTAAATTGATTTGTCACCATTGTCCTGTAAGAATAATTCCTACTATCACCATCATAAATGTATGTATGACTTACTGTCCCCCTAGCCACGGGATTCTTTGCCATTAGACATTCCATATTTGTGTATCACATCTCCCATAGTGATAACCAGGGTCACAAAAATATCATCACATTCCCTTATCCTTTTTTTTCTTTTCCATTATCACATTAGAGTTGTGATAATATTAAAGCACTGAATGCAGTTCTAGATATTATTTTCGACTGAGAAAAAATAGCATCAAAGGATCCACAAGGCTATGTGTATCCATATATGTCTGTGTTTATATGCTATGGTTTATAATTTAATAATTTATATTTATATAAGCAATATATAATATTATGTTTATATAATATATAAAATATTATATATAAATAATATAACATATTATTTATATATGATATAAAATATAATTTATATATGCTTAATTTATATAATTAAATATATAATGCAATTTATATATAATATAATTTATATGCTGTGTTATAATTCATAATATTAATCATAAAATATAATTTATAAATAAAATCAGCAGATATTTTGTATGACCTTTATTTATCAGAAATAAATATTATATACTTTAAAAAAAATGAAGTTCTATTTTGAAATGTTTAATAGATCTTAATATTCTAGGATTAATCATAAATGATGGGCTTTATTAAGTATCTATCTTGCAGTGTTTGAGCCAGCATATTTAATGTAATACATAATGAGACTCAGGATTAATACAATAACAACAAATTTACTGTAATATAGATCCCCTAAATTGATGTCTCATCAAACAGATAATAAGAAATAAATATACAGATTATAAAAGCATGAAGCAAAACCAATCTGGATTTGAAAAGTAAAATTTAATGAATTGAGAAATTTACTATAGAATTTCATCAGCAGATGTGAGTAGGTAGGAAAAAAATCAATACACAAAATAATACAATAGGTTAGTTGAAATTAGCCAGTCTAAGAATCAGAAAAAGAAATGAAGAAAATGAATATTCATGAAGTGATTTGTCTTGAGGATGCAAGTTCACTTTAATATCTAAAAATCAATTAATCTAACATAGCACATCAATAGAATATATTTTGATTTGCATAATTATTAACACACACAGAAAATTCATTTAACAGAATGCAACACCATTCCATGGCAAAAAAAAGAAAAAAGATACTTAACAAACTAAGAATAAAAGAGCATTTCCTCAATGCAATATCCACATTCATCATGCTTAATGGTAAAAGACAAGATTTTCTTCTGTAAGACATGGAACAAAAACATGATGTTCACTCTTACCACTTCTATTCAACATTTTAATAGAAGTTGCAGTCAAAGCAATTAGCCAATAAAAACGAATAAAAAGCGTCAATATTACAAACGAATAATTACAACAGTATTTCTGTTTGCAGACAACATGATCATTTAGAAAATCTTAAATATGCACCCGGCTTGCCAGGTGGCGCTAGTGATAAAGAACCCACCTGCCAATGCAGGAGATGGAATAGAGGTGGGTTTGAATACCTGTGTTGGGAACATCCCCTGCAGAAGAGCATGGCTGCTGCTGCTGCTGCTGCTAAGTTGCGTCAGTTGTGTCCGATTCCGAGCGACCCCACAGACGGCAGTCCACCAGGCTCCTCTGTCCCTGGGATTCTCCAGGCAAGAATACTGGAGTGGGTTGGAAGGGCATGGCAACCCACTCCAGTATTCTTGCCTGGACAATCCCATGGAGAGAGGAGTCCCGCGAGCTGTAGTCCTTGGGGTCACACAGAGTCGGACATGACTGACGTGACTTAGCATGCATGCATAAAGGTATTAGAAAAAATAAATGAATTCAAGTTTTCAGATGTAAGATCCATACCCCAAAATCAACTTCATCCCTATAAACTTTCAACAAATCATCCAAAAATTAACTTGAGAAAAATTCCATTCAAAAACAAATAATAAAGCACCAAAAAATGTTTAAGACCAACAAACGAACTTCCAGATTTATACTTTGAAAACTATCAAACATTGTTGAAAAATACCGAAGATTTTAATAAAAAGGCATCTCATTTTCATGGATTAGAATCTTCCCAAATCTAATCTGTATATTCAACCCAATCTCTATCTTATTCCCAACTGACTTGTTTATAGAAATTGTTAAGCTGATTCTAAAATGCATATGAAAATACAAGGGACCCTAAAAAGAAAAAAAAAAAAAACTTTCTGTTTCAAAAAACATAATCAATGAAGTGAAACGACAACCCATAGGATGAGATAAAATGTTTGTAAACTCTGATATATGATAAAGAGCATGTACCTGGAATATATAAAAACTTATTAGAGCTGTTATTAAAAGGCAACTCAGCTTTTCAAATGGGCATTGACTCTGAATAAACACTTCTCTGAATAAGATATGCAAATGCCAAATAAGCAAATGAAAAGTTGCTCAGCATTGTTAATGACTAATGATATGGGAGATGTATTATATACTTTAAGTGGGTGAGCTGGCTAATTTGTTAATTGTACTTCAATAAGCTGTTTTCACAACAGTCAGAACTTAGAAACAGTGTAAAACTCTATTGCCTGAAGAATGAACAAACAAAATAATGGTATATCTATGCAATGGGATAATCTTCATCCACAAATAACAAATGAAGTACTGATAAAAGCAACGTCATGAATGATCCTTACAAACATTATGCTATGTAAAAGAAGCCAGATAAAAGACTGCATGCTATATTATTTCATCTATATGAAATATCCAAAATAGGCAAATACATAGAGACAAAAATCAAAGTAGTCATTTCCAGGATTTGGGAGGATAGAAGAATGTCTATAACAACTTCATTAGTATCAATTTTCATTTGGGGTAAAGAAAAATTCTGGAACTAGATACTGTGATGGTTGTAAACATACTAAATATTACTGAATTGTACACTCTAAAATATTTATAATGGTGAATTTCATGAGCCTTTTATCATAATAAAAATAATTTGTAAATTATTGTTGTGAACATAGTACTATGTAAAATTTAACCATCTTTAATTTATGAATTAAAATGTGTTTTTCAAATAAAATGCAAAGCTGAACAAAATGATTTAGTTAATTGTTTTAAATGAATTTTCACCCAGATATTTAACACAGGTAATGCTAAAAGATCTCTACTGTTTGAATTTTCCCCTTCATTTGTTTAAATCTGTCCATGTTCTTGAAAAGAAACCAATTATTCCTTTTTGACTTTCATTGAATCTTTGTTTAGTTATTTAACATGAAGACTTTAATTTAAATTTATACTTTTAACATATTTGTTAAGGAGAGACAGCACAATGTTTTAATCTTTCTAATAGTATTTATTGAAATAAAGCCATGGAATGATTTTCCAGGGCCAGGCTACAAAATATCCTTTGTCTGGTTTTGATTTATGTTTAAGGTGAATGTACAGTGTTGGTAGTATTTCCTACTATGTATGTCAAGTACACCTCAAAGCTTAAATTAAAACAGAAGGATAATATCCCTGTTTTGTGAGGCAGAACCATTTAAACTTTTCCCATTAAGATAGTGATCTGTGAAAATGGTATTGTGTCTATGTTATGTGAATTATGTTAAGTCATGACAACACAGACTTCAAGGCATATAAAAGTTCTGTTCAAGAGAGTGACCTCACTAAGATAGTTGACTGGGAAGCTTTAGATCCTCTTTATCTCTCATAAGAATCAAACTAGTAACAACCTAACGACCAGAATGGAATTCCTAGGTGGCTGAGTGGTAACAAATCTGCCTGCCAACGCAGGAGACAAGGAGTAGATCCCTGGGTCAGAAAGATCTCCTGGAAGAGGAAACGGCAACCCAATCCAGAATTCTTGCCTGAGAAATCCCACGGACAGAGGAGCCTGGAGAGTCACAGTCCATAGTTTCACAAAGAGTTGGACATGACTGAGCATGCAAGCAGGCATGCACACTCAGCAAAGCATCACAAGGAATAAAAGGACACGGAAACATAACTCAATCAAGAGAAACAAAATGAAACTTCAGAATCCAACTCTAAAGAAATGCAAATGTAAGAGCTGCCTTACAAAGAATTTAAAATAACTATCTTAAAGATGCTCAATGAGCTGAAAGAGAGCACAAATAGACAACCAAACAAAAGGAGGCAGATGTTGCCTGAGCAAAATGAGAATGTTAACAAAGTGGTAGAAGCTATAAAAAAGAGCCGAACAGAAATTCCCCGAGCTGAAAAATGACAGTGAATGGAGACATTCACTCAGTGGATTTAACAGCAGATTTGATCAGGCAGAAGAACCTGTTAATTTGAAAAATATGTCTTTTATAATCACTAAATCAGAGACATAAAAAAAATTAAGAGGGAAGAGAACTTATGTCATGTCCAACTCTTTCCAATCCTATGAACTGTAGCCCGCCAGGGTCCTCTGTTCGTGGGATTCTCCAGGCAAGAATACTGGAGTGGGTTGCCATTCCCTTCTCCAGAGGATCTTCCTGACCCAGGGATTGAACCCAGGTCTTCTGCATTGCACACAGGTCCTTTACTGTCTGAGCTTATGGAACATTGTTAAATGGACTGATATATGCCTTATGGGGCTTCCCAGGTGGCGCTAGTGGTAAAGAACCTTCCTGCCAAAACAGGAGACATGAGTCAAGGGTTCAATCTCGGGATGGGGAAGGTCCCCTGGAGGAGAGCATGGCAATGCACACCAGTGTTCTTGCCTTGAGAATCCCATGGACAGAGGAGCCTGGTGGGCTATAGCCCATAGGATCACAAAGAGTCATGCATGATTGAAGTGATTTAGTATGCACTCATGCTTTATGAGGGTTCTAGCAGGAGAAATTTGAAAAAAATATTGACTGAAAACTTCTCAAATCTGAGGAAAGAAATGGACTTGCAAATTCAAGAAGCTCAAAGAGCTCCAATTAGATAAATCCAGAGAAATTCATGTTGAAACATATAATCAAAATTTAAAAGACAAAGATGAAGAGATAGCATTGAAAGCAGCCAGAAAAAGGTGATATATCACATACAAGAGAGCTTCCACATGATTCTCAGCAGATTTCTCAGTGAAAGTCTTGCCGGGCACAAAGGAATGGTATGATATATTGAAAGTACTGGGAAAAAAAGCAAACAAAAACCTGTCAACCAAGAATATTGTATATGGTATAATGTCCTTCATAAATGAAGGAGAAAGTAACACTTAGCAAAATAAACAAAAGCTGAGGGTGTTCATTATAGACCTGCTCTGTAAGAAATATAAAGTCTTTCAAGATGAGAGCAAAGGTGCTAGAGAGCAACAGGGAACCCTATGAAAATATAAAGTTCTATGGTAAAAGTAAATGCATGGACAAACGTAGTAGCCAGTATTAATGTAAATTTGGTGCATAAATTCACTTTTAATTTTTATATAGAATTGAAAGGAGTAAAACAAAAATAACCTGTGTTAAATGGTATATAATGTGTAAAGATGGAATTTGTGATACTATACCATAAAGTGATAGGTGGAGCTATATAGGAAGCTTTATTTTTAAATAACTACAGTGATAGACAAAAATAAAATATCTATAGAACATACACAAAAGAAAATGAGAAGACGATCAAATCATGTCACTGCTAGAAAAACATTAAAAAAATACAGAAAGGCCGAGAAGAAAGGAAGGACAAAAAAGTACAAGATGTACAAAAAACAATGAGTAAAATGGAAATAGTCCTTTAATATCAGTAATTACTTTAAATGTAAATTGATTGAAGTTGCCAATCAAAATAAATTGTTTAGGTAAGTGGATCCAAAACATAACAAACAAACAAACAAAAACAGAGTATATGTTATATACAAGAAACTCACTTAGAACAAATGATACAGGCTGAAAGTGAGAGAATGGAAAAATATATTTTATACAACTGATAAATGGAACAGAGTATTAGTAGGACACTAAATCATACTTTAAGAATAAAAATTGTTCTGATAGATAAAGGATATCATGTAAAGATAAAAGGATCAACTCACCAAGAACTGTATCAATTACAAATATTTATGCACCAAACATCAATGTCACAGCTCCTAAGTATATAAAGTAAATGATAGAATTGAAGAGAAAAGTAAATAGCCATGATTAACATTAGGAGACTTCAATACTCCATTTTCAATATGGTTGTAAGAGCCAGGTAGAAGGTAAGCAAGGAAATAAAAGACTTAATATAGTGAAAAGTAACAAATGTTCTAGACTTATTGGTAAGGTATTTGTGTGTCAAAGGAAAATAAATCTGAAAGAAATTCAACAGCCTTTTATCCCAATGAAATTTCTAGGGATTCCGTGATAAGGAGCATATCGATAAATCTAAGGTGAAGGATACATAATTGTCGTTCGGCTACAACCAAGAGAGAGACAATATCTGGTGTATCTGTCTGGATTTTGGAGGAAACATATTTCTCATTTGGGAATGTTACTGCAGCTCATTTTAAATGGAGAGGCAATTGACATATAATATTATATTAGTATCGTGTATAATGATTCAATATTTTTGTACGTTGTGAAATTATCACGAGTCTAGTTAACATCCCTCACCATACATAGTTTTCATTCTTTTTCTTGTGGTGAGGTCCTTTGTGATTTACTATGTTAGTGACTATAGCATTTTAATGTATCCCCATGAGTTATTTATTTTATGACGGGGAGTTTGTAACTTTTGACCTCCTTTACACATTTTGTCCACCCACCAGTCCCTGCCTCTGGCAACCAGCAATCTGTTCATCTGTTCTCTGTATCTGTGAATTTGTTTTAGTTATTGTTATGTGTTTGTTTAGAATCCACAGGTAAGTTATTTGTTGTTGTTCAGCGTCTTGTCCGACTGTTTGTGGTGTTTGCCTTTGTCGGACTTATTTCACTTAGCATAATGCTCTCAAGTCTTATTGTTCTGGTTGCAAATGGCAAGATTTCATTCCTTTTTATGGCTGGAGGGCATCCCATTGTGTATATATCATATTCTCTTTATCCATTCATCTATTGATGGACACTTAGGTTGCTTCTGTATCTTCACTATTGTAAATAATGCTGCAGTGCATACAGGAGTGCGTATCTTTTCCAATTACTGTTTTTGTTTTCCTCAGATAAATAGAAGTAGAATTGCTGAATCACATGGTAGTTCTAATGTTGATTTTTTGAGGGACTTGCATACTGTTTTCAGTAATGGCTGTAACAATTTATGTTTCTACCAATAGTGCACAAACATGGTCACCATTCTTGCTACCCTGCCTTCTCTCTCTAAGCATGAACCTAGGACTTAATGGGGAGTTTCCTGTGATCAGTTAACTGAGGAAGAGAAGACTTGGACCTGGTTTACACGTGACATATGCAGGCACTGCCAAAAGTGCTGCATTATAACCCCTTTCTGAGACATCCCTGAAGGACAGTGATGACGGGATGTCCTAGCAGTCAGGACATGGAGCAGAGCAGTTGGTTGTTCGCTTTTCTTATATGTAGAAGTGGCCAGATATGTGATTATATACCTGTTTGTTGGCTGTGACTAATGGTCCCTTGACAGATGTATGGATGAACAAAATGTGGTGTGTGTGTGTGTGTGTAAGAGGAAATATTATGTACCCCTAAGGAAATTATGTGACATGCTATAACATGGATGAACGTTGAGGCCATTAAGCTAAGTAAAATAAGGTAATCCCAAAAGACAAATACTGCATGATTCCTCTTCAATGAGGTATTTGAAGAAGTCAACTCATAGAAATAGGAAGTAGAAATGTGGTCACCATGAGCTGGCAGGAGGGGAAAAAGAAGACTTATTGCTTAGTGGGTTTAGAGTTTCATTTTGTCTTGCAGATCTCTTTACAATGAAAATAAACTTAATGCTCCTGAACCATATGGTGGCTCAGACAGTAAAGAATCGGCCTGCAATACAGGAGGCCCAGGTTTAACCCCTGTGTCAGGAAGATCCCCTGATGAAGGGAATAGTTACCCACTCCAGTATTCTTGCCTGGAGAATTCCATGGATAGAGGAGCCTGGTGGGCTACAGTCCATGGGGTCACAAAGAGTTGGACAAAACTGAGTGACTAATACACACACACACACACACACACATACACAAACACACACACACACACACACACTGAACCATACACTGAAAAACAATTAAGATGGTAAATTTTATGATTTCTACTACAGTTAAAAATAATAAAAAAAAACAAATTTGAAAAGTTTAGCTTTAGAAGACTGAGAAAAAGCTAACCCCCATTAAGTTCTCACTGTGTATCCTTCCCTACATACTTATAATAGTAAATATTAAATATAACATTAAAAAATGAGAGAAAATACATTTTAAAAAATGATAGATGTGTAACTAAGGTTACAGTGGTTTAGCATGACTAATGTGGTTCCATTTTATAAAGCAGTAAAAGCTACCAAAACTTCATTTTTGCAGAGTAAGAGGTTTTGAAGTATCCTTTATGAGGATGTGATCAGATCTGTATTCACTTTTCAAATGCAGACCTGGGTTGTAGTTTTCCCAGCTGAGAAAAATGCCTGCTAATAGGTAAGCCTTCTAGCTCCATGGAACAATGTCATACATGGCCCTGTCTGTCCGGAAAGTTGACATTCTTCATTCATGGCTTCATGTAGGCTAGTCACTATATTGTTGCTCAGTCCCTCAGATAGGGCAAGAATTGTGAATGGCTAGTAGATGAAATATTTCCGAATTAAGATTTAAGGAGGCAAAGAGAGATAAAGGAGAACTATTTGACAGAGAAATTTGTACCCAAATTAATGTACAGATAAAATGCAGTTATCTTCATAATACAAATAGGCCTTTTTTTTTCAGTGAAATTTAACAAGCTGGTTTTGCATTTTATGGGGAAAACCAGAAAAGGTCCTTAAACTGTAAATGAACAAGCCATTCTATATTTCAAGCCTTATTATAAAAATAGGATAATTAAGACAGTGATATTATACAAGAGAAGGCAGAGTATTATAAGAGAGTAAAAGAAAGCCCAGAAACCATGTGTACATCTGTAGGAATTTGTTTTAACACATAAGTGGCCACACCGAAGAGCAATGGGTAAATTTTGAACTACGAGATAAGAGTTTCGGAAATGGCCAGGTGTCAGTTTGGTGCTACCATTCCAGGTTAAGGCTGTGGAATATCTTTTTAAATATAATTCCTGGGTAGATTATAGCTTGGGTTAGAAAGAAAATACGTGCAATGTTGAAGTCAGAGGTAAAGCAGAGGGACAGTTTGTGTTAGTTTTAATGTGTTTCACGGATATGATTTAAATACATAGGAAGAGAAGAACAATGCTGCTATAACTATGATCAGAGAGAAAGATGGATGTTTGAGCTCCAAGTAAGATTATATGTTCTTTCATAAGCAGGCATTTCCCTTTTCATAAAATATACTTAGTAGTATATGAGGAAACTGTGCTATAAAATTATATTTCAATATCTGCTATTAGTATATGCTCTGTTAAGAGATTCATAAAGGAGGATTTTATTGTATAGGATAAGAATCAAGCATAAAATTTCTGGAGATATGGGTTTAGGTAAACAAAAAATAGTCATGTTCAATAAAAACTTACCTTTAAAGAGATTCCTACAGATTGGGAGTTGGGACTAAAGATAATTGAAAGTAGGTTCTGCGATACTGAAAATTAGTCTAAAATAGTGAGATACAGTGGAAACTGCATGACTGTGTGTTGCTATCTATGCATTATTGGCATCTCAGTTTATTTATTAATTGCAGAGAAAGGAGCAGAAGAGATAAAGATGGAGCTGAGATTCCATGTCTGTAAAGTGAGGCAGTTATTTCTTCTAACACCCCCAAAAGATATCCTTTTCATTATAGGGGACTGGAATGCAAAAGTAGGAAGTCAAGAAACACCTGGAGTAACAGGCAAATGTGGCCTTGCAGTACAGAATTAAGCAGGGCAGAGGTTCATATGGTTTTGCCAAGAGAACACACTAGTGATAGCAAATACCATCCTCCAACAACACAAGAGAAGACTCTACACATGGACATCACCAGATGGTCAATACCGAAATCAGATTGATTATATTCTTTGCAGCCAAAGATGAAGAAGCTCTATACAGAGCAAAAACAAGACCAGGAATTGACTGTGGCTCAGATCATGAACTCCTTATTGCCACGTTTAGACTTAAATTGAAGAAAGTAGGGAAAACCACTAGACTATTCAGGTATGGCCTAAATCAATTCTCTTAGGATGATACACTGGAAGTGGGGAATAGATTTAAGGGACTAGATCTGATAGACAGAGTGCCTGATGAACTATGGATGGAAGTCCATGACATTGTTCATGAGACAGGGATCAAGACCATCCTCAAGAAAAAGAGATGCAAAAAAGCAAAATGGCTGTCTGAGGAGGCCTTACAAATAGCTGTGAAAAAAAGAGTAGTGAAAGGCAAAGGAGAAAAGGAAAGATATACCCATTTAATTGCAGAGTTCCAAAGAATAGCAAGGAGAGATAAGAAAGCCCTCCTCAGTGATCAGTGCAAAGAAATAGAGGAAAATAATAGAATGGTAAAGACTAGAGATCTTTTCAAGAAAATTAGAGATACCAAGGGAAAATTTCATGCAAAGATGGACACAATAAAGGACAGAAATGGTAAGGACCTAACAGAAGCAGAAGATACTAAGAAGAGGTGGCAATAATACACAGAATAACTGTACAAAAAAAGATCTTCACAACCCAGATGGTCACAATGGTGTGACCACTCTCCTAGAGCCAGACATCCTGGAATGTGAAGTCAAGTGGGCCTTAGGAAGCATCACTATGAACAAAGCTGGTGGAGGTGATGGAATTCCAGTTGAGCTATTTCAAATCCTGAAAGATGATGCTGTGAAAATGCTGCACTCATTATGCCAGCAAATTTGGAGACCTCAACAGTGACCACAGGACTGGAAAATGTCAGTTTTCATTCCAATCCCAAATGCAATGCCAAAGAATGCTCAAACTACTGCACAATTGCACTCATCTCACACACTAGTAAAGTGATGCTCATAATTCTCTAAGCCAAGCATCAATAGTACGTGAACCATGAACTTCCAGATGTTTCAGCTGAATTTAGAAAAGGCAGAGGAACCATAGATCAAATTGGCATCATCTACTGGATGATCAAAAAATCAAGAAAGTTCCAGAAAAACTTCTATTTATGCTTTATTGACTATGCCAACGACTTTGACTGTGTGGATCACAATAAACTGTGGAAAATTCTTAAAAGAGATGGGAATACCAGACTACCTGACCTGCCTCCTGAGAAATCTGTATGCAGGTCAGGAAGCAACAGTTAGAACTGGACATGGAACAACATACTGGTTCCAAATAGGGAAAGGAGTACGTCAAGGCTGTATATTGTTACCCTGCTTATTTAACTTATATGCAGAGTTCATCATGAGAAACACTGGGCTGGATGAAGCTGAATCAAGATTGCCAGGAGAAATATCAATAACCTCAGATATGCAGATGATACCACCCTTATGGTAGAAAATGAAGAAGGACTAAAGAGCTTCTTAATGAAAGTGAAGGAGGAGAGTGAAAATGCTGGCCTAAAGCTCAACATTCAGAATACTAAGATCATGGCATCTGGTCCCATCACTTCATGGCAAATAGATGGGGAAACAGTGGCAGACTTTATTTTTTTGGGCTCCAAAATCACTGCAGATGGTGACTGCATCCTTGAAATTAAAAGACGGTTACTCCTTGGAAGGAAGGTTATGACCAACATAGATAGCATATTTAAAAGAGAGAGACATTACTTTGCCAACAAAGTCCATCTAGTCAACGCTATGGTTTTTCCAGTAATCATGTATGGATGAGAGAGTTGGACTATAAAGAAAGCTGAGCACTGAAGAATTGATTCTTTTGAACTGTGGTTCTGGAGAAGACTCTTGAGAGTCCCTTGGACTGCAAGAAGATCCAACCAGTCCATCCTAAAGGAGATCAGTCCTGGGTATTCATTGGAAGGACTGATGTTGAAGCTGAAACTCCAATACTTTGACCACCTGATGTGAAGAGTTGACTCATTGGAAAAGACCCTGATGCTGGGAAAGATTGAGGGTGGGAGGAGAAGGGGACAACAGAGGATGAGATGATTGAATGGCATCACCGACTCAATGGACATCGGTTTGCGTGGACTCTGGGTATTGGTGTTGGACAGGGAGGCCTGGTGTGATGCACTCCATGGAGTCGCAAGGAGTTGGCGAGGACTGAGCGACCGAACTGAACTGAACTGAAGTCAAGTACTTATGCTAAAGGAGGTTCAATCTGTTTGTCTTTTTAAACAAACCTAGATTAAACTGACAGAGAAGGCAATGGCACCTCACTCCAGTACTCTTGCTAGAAAAATCCCGTGGATGGAGGAGCCTGGTGGGCTGCAGTCCATGGGGTCGCGAAGAGTTGGACACCACTGAGCGACTTCCCTTTCACTTTTCACTTTCATGCATTGGAGAAGGAAATGGCAACCCACTCTAGTGTTCTTGCCTGGAGAATCCCAGGGACGGGGGAGCCTGGTGGGCTGCCATCTATGGGGTCGCACATAGTCAGACACAACTGAAGCGACTTAGCAGCAGCAGCAGCAGCAGCAGATTGTACTGAAGAACTAATATGAATTGATACTGTGTTGTTTTGGAGCTTTAAAAAATATGGTGTGTACAGCTAGGAATATCCTCTAGCAGATTCTAAAATCTTTATTCTACTTGTGAAGATTAAGCTGACTAGAAACTAGAGAAGTTTGTTGAGATAATGTTCATGCTACTAGGAGACTGGTGATTTTTTAAAGCCAAAACACTGGTGGATCATGCCCTGGAAACTGTACTATTTGCCAGGAAGACAGAGGATTGTCTCCTAGAGGTGCGGGTCCAGAATCTCAGTGAAAAACATTTTACCCAGGGTTAGGACTGAGTCATAATAAAAAAGGAGAATCTGTGGTAGGTAATACAGAATCTATTACATTAAAACAAGAGTAACATTAAAATTTGAGAGAAGGAGAATCAGGAACCACAGAACACAGCTTAAAGTCAATATGTGCATATTGCAGACCAAGAAATTAAGGAAGTTGAAGCCAGAAACCGAAATCAGATGAGTCAAAAAAGAGACATGTAAATCTTTTATCATAAGAAAGAGATTTATAACAGAATCTGGATACAATAGCCAAGATTACAGCTACAAGCCTGCCTAGTCTAATAAAAGCTTATTTTTTCACAGCAAAAAGGCAATGAGAATAAAATGGATTCTTACACTTTCTCTTTCTGGAAGACAGTACTGAGTTTTGGAAGTCAGGATTTATTTAGAAGGAAATGAATACCTATTAAGTTATTAACAGCTAAATGTCCAGCATGTTTCTTATGAATCTTGATTCAAATAGAATTTTCTTTATTGCCTTATTTATTCTGATGATCTGAATTAAATTAATATCCATAGTCAGTCTGTCAAAAGAGCCTGGAGTTGGTTATCTCCGAAATACTAAATAAGTACTACTCCCACTTGATCTCACTTGATATTGACTAGTTAATTACAAGATTATTTTAATGAACTATATTTCCTCTAATGCATGATGCCGTTAGCTGAAAGGTATTCCATTATTTTATGAGGCACTAATTAATAGAAAACATTATAGATGCAATTATTGAAAAAAAATTCTGACCACATCACATTTTGTTTTATGCTTATGGGAAAAACTTGCTCAAGTTTATTTAGACCCAGATATCTATTATGTGTCATTTTTTGTACACACATAGAAGTAGAATATAAATTAAATAAATGGATTAAGGTGTGTCCAGAATTTCTTTTCACTCAAAGCCATCAGTGTTCATATTTCTCTATAAAATATAGTCTTCTGGAACATCAAGACAATTGACTTACAACAATTAAGATAGGACATCACTGTTGTCTCTGAGATTTTCTTCCAAGCTGCTAACACCTATCTTGAAAGTGTCATTTTTATGCACACACTATGTGGATGAATTCCACCCGCTGCCTGTAAGATGAGCCTGTTGTCAAATATATATGACTGGTTATTTGAGAATAATGAACAAAAAATCCCTGGCTCAATAACTTTCTCTTAGTTATCTGATTGCCAGCAATGCAGATACCTCTCCAAGTCTCAGTTGAAAGTTTTATAGGGTAGAAGCATTTTATGAAGCCCACTTACCCACAGATTTAAGTCATCTTCTTAAATTGATCTTCACATATGCTTTTTTATTTTCTCATAGGCTTGAAATGTGATGAGAGACATTTTCCTTTACTACAGATGAGAGTAAATAGTATATATGTACCACTTGAAGTGGTTTACAAAGCCATTACCATCACAGTATGTGACTGAAGATTTAAAAAGAAGGGGGTGGGCTACAGAGAATGAAGAGATTATTAGATATAAGACATAAAACTGAATCAGGTGGTTTTTAAAAATTTCTGGTAACAATAATGTCATTTGAATGGAAATCATTCCAGGAGGCCAACCTGATAATTCATAGTCTTGTATCCATTTCTTTAAGCATAAGATCTTTAATTCTCATTTAGTGTTAGACATTTGGGAATAAAATGTAAAGCAACATAGACCCCTTTCTAGGGGAAAATAAACACAATTAAACAATCAACATAAAACATGGTGAATTCTCTTATAATATTAATAGATTGCTATGACACATTGTACTACTATAGCAATATTGCTGGGTCTCCACATGCACGAGTATAAGAAATGTCACTTTATTTTCTATAGTTAAAATTTTTCTACCAGCTTTCTGTGCCTCCAGGTCCTTAGTAAATGTTGTCTCATTAATTCTAGGAGGATCATGCTCTGGCTTTATACTCTGGTACAGTCATTCCCCCAAATAACATGTCTTGAATATCTATAATGAGCACTGTTAACAGTTTCTGCATGTTCTGTAGCCCAAAGATACTGTAGGACCTAAGCCACCTCCAGTGTTGATCTTACTTGGGCAGTGGCAGAGAACAGCATCCCAGTGCTGAGGGCTAGGGACCCAACACTGCTTCTGGGCTTCTCACTTCCTGGTATAATTTTTTTCACGTAATTATTGGCAAGGCTTACTACTCTCTTCCCTTTCACTTTTTCATGTAGTCCTTTTTTACTGGAAACCCATCCTTCCTTCATGATTTTAAAATTTTGAAGACAAAAGCTCAGGAGTCCTGCTGACTTGTACTACTTAACTTTTCCCCTGGCAGACAACTCCTCAGAGGCAGAAAAGCATGAAACCTGCTATTCCCAGAATTATGGAGAAAGAGAAAGAAGAAAATGTGGTTAGACAAGAAGAAAAAAAGCTTCCCAAATTATATCTAAAAATATTATCGAGCCACACCAGTCAAGAGATGGTCAGGAAAGATTACATTTAATCTGATAACTGAAGTAGAAAAGCCAAGATTGTTTGAGATGGAGGAAAAATGCTTGTTTGAGAATCCAGAGTAGAGAAGACATTTTATGCTTGCTGCTGAGAGGTTTTCAGTATCACTGTAGCTTAGAATATGTGAGCGGGTAAGGAGATGGGGGAAAAATAAGACAGGCAAGATAAACAGGCTATGGGACTTTTACACAACCATATTAAGCAATTTTAATTGTATTTTAAGGTCAAGGGGACATTTTGAAAATGTTTAAAGACAAAGTTGATTTGCGTTTTAGAAGTCTCACTCTGTTTTCAAGACAGAAGGAGAATCCTCACACTTCTGGCTACTAAATGCTTCTTTTCCCCCTGAGATTTTATTGAACTAGTATACTTTCCACCAACTGTACCATACACATTAAATATCTTTGCATGATCAGTTCAGTTCGGTTGCTCAGTTGTGTCCGACTGTTTGCAACCCCATGGACTGCAACACGCCAGGCGTTCCTGTCCATCAACAACTCCCAGAGCTCACTCAAACTCATGTCCATTGAGTCGGTGATACCATCCAACCATCTCATCCTCTGTCGTCCCCTTCTCCTCCCACCTTCAATCTTTCCCAGCATCAGGGTTTTTTCCAATGAGTCAGTTCTTCACATCAGGTGGCCGAAGTATTGAAGTTTCAGCTTCAGTATCAGTCCTTCCAGTGAATATTCAGGACTGATTTCCTTTAGGATTGACCAGTTGGATCTCCTTGCAGTCCAAGGGGCTCTCAAGTCTTCTCCAAAACCGCAGTTCAAAAGCATCAATTCTCTGGTGTACATGACTACTGGAAAAACCATAGCTTTGAATAGACAGACCTTTGCTGGAAAGTAACGTCTCTTCTTTTTAATATGCTGTCTAGGTTGATCATAGCTTTTCTTCCAAGGAGCAGGCGTCTTTTAATTTCATGGCTGCAGTCACCATCTGCAGTGATTTTGGAGCCCAAAAAACAAAGTCCCTCACTGTTTCTATTGTTTCCCCATTAATTTGCCATGAAGTGATGTAACTGGATGCCATGAGCTTCATTTTCTGAATGTTGAGTTTTAAGCCAGCTTTCTCACTCTCCTCTTTCACTTTCATCAAGAGTCTCTTTAGTTCCTTTTTGCTTTCTGCCATAGGTGTAGTGTCATCTGCATATCTGAGGTTATTGATATTTCTCCTGGCAGTCTCGATTCCAGCTTGTGCTTCATCCAACCTGGCATTTCGCATGAGGTACTCTGCATATAAGTTAAATAAGCAGGATGACAATATACAGCCTTGATGTACTCCTTTCCCGATTTGGAACCAGTCTGTTGTTTCATGTCCAGTTCTAACTGTTGCGTGATATTTGAGATATAAAGTTCTAACTTTGCATGATATTTAAGGGATATTAACCCATTTTTTTCTAACCTCAATAATTTCTAGTTCATACTTGTTCCAGAGTTTTCATGTCACAGTCCATGCCTGATAAATTCCAATCATAGTTTATTCTATACTGGAGAAATGATGTTCTATCCATTATTAATTCATCATAAAGATTTAAAAGCATGAAAACAAATATTTTTAATAAAATTAATTTTAGAATCCTTTAGTTTATTTAAAACAACTCTACCTATGTATGCTTGTGTTTTACTTAAAATTTCCATAGCACTTTTAAAGAGGGAAATTTGAAAATCTCCTTTTTTTCTTGTTTTAATTGTAGTAGCCCTGTCAACAAAGATGTCTGTGCTTTAGCTACCAAACTTAATTACGGTCTACCTGCTTTTTTTCTACTCCTTTGAGTATAATTTATCAGTAACCGCTCCTGGACATTAATATGTAAATGAAGGCTGTTTATGTAACATTCCCTTTGGAAGACCATTTTGGGCGTTTGTATATTTCCTCTTGATCTTTACATTTTTAGGGCTGAAGAAGATGTTCCAGATTTTTTGAGTGCCTACAAAACTTAAAGGCCTTATATCATCAGCTCTCTCCCCTCAAAGCCTTAACTCTGTGATATCATGTATCCTACTTTCTTCTCTCGTGGAACAATTCGAGAAAATGTCCCCCACGCTCCTGGCTCAACCGCAACTAGCTGTTCCTCTGGCTGTAGGCAATGCTTGCCTTCAGATGTCCACACAACTTGCTCCCTGACTTTCCTTGTCCTTGTTGGGAAGTTCCTTTCTCAGTGAGGCATTTTCTAACCACGCTAAGTAAAATTATAATCTCTAGCACACTGCTACAATCCTTATAACCTTTTCATACTTTTCTAAGAATCACTTTTAAATATATCATATTATTTTAATTTTTATTTTTACTCTCCCCCTTTAAAATGAAAACTTGGACGAAATTTTAAAAACAATACTGCTCTGTTTACTGATGTATCTTGGAAATTGTGTGGTTAAGAAATATTTGTTGTGTGAATGAATGAAATACTAAATGCTTCAAGAATACTATTTCTCTGTACTTATCTTTTGAGGCAAATTTTATTTCAAATTTATAAATAAAATTTATATTTAATTTTATGTATCTGTTTTTAGTTGCATTGGGTCTTCATTGCTGTTTGGGCTTTCTTTAGTTGCTGTGAGTGGAGGCTACTCTTTGTTGTAGTGTGTAGGAGAGGCAAATGTTTATGTTAATCTAGAATACATATACACACAAAAAATTTTATAATTTGGAAATTGTTCAGGCAAGAATGCTGGGTTGTCACTTCCTCCTCCAGGGGATCTTCCCTACCCAGGTGTCAAACCTGTGTTTCCTGTGTCTCTTGCATTGCAGGCAGATTCTTTACCCACTAAACCATCTGGGAAGCCTGAATATATACACAAATACAGAATTTTATATTTACATATAAATAATTTCAGTGCAATTATGTATCATATATACCATTTACTCTAATAATTGAAGCATAAGAGATTATACATATGGTCCAGAGAAGTGCTGAATTAAAGCTATCAAGCATTTATCATACAGATATCAATACATGGGAAAAAACTGAAGGGCCTTTATCAGTCATAATTTAGTCCTCAGAGTACACACCTGTGCGTTTGTGTTTTATCTTGAGTATCAACCATTTATTAATGCTAAACCATAAAATAAAAGATCAAAGATTCTTAAAATGTAAACAGCAAGACAATTTTATTTGTATTATTAAACCCTGCACACACACACACACACACACACACACACACACACACACACACACACACACCACACATACAAGGGTTTAGCAGTCTTTAGAAGATATGACAATACCAATGGACCTTGAGAACAAATTTTAATATGTTACATTTTCATTTTCCTTCAGTTTAAATATGTTTTGAAATATCCCTTGAAATTACTCTTTGTACTAATGGTTGTTTAGAAGTATATTGGTAATTTGGGGATATTTAGGTACATTTCCAGATATATATTTATTATTAATTTCTCACACAATTATATTATGCGTCAAACAAATCACACTGGTTTATTTTAAATCTGAGGGATTTTTTAAATGACCAAGACTATAATCTTTCTTAGTGGATGTTCTTTATTTTATGTTCATTCTAAGAGAAAGCATATTATGCTATTTGAGCAAGATATATTTTGTAACAGCCTATTAGGACTACTTACTTGGTGGTGGTGGTCAAGTTTTCTCTCTCATTGCAGATTTTCTGCCTATTCTGTTAATTACTGAAAAGATGATGTTAAAGTTTCCACATGTAATTGTACATTTGACTGTTTCTCTTCTCATTTCTAACAGCTTTTTGCTTCATGAACTTTGATACTCTATTTTCAGATGAATACATGTTTAAGGTTTGCATGTCTTCTTAAAGATATAATTTCCTTTATCATTATGTGATATTCCTCTTTATCTCTGATAATACTACTTGTTATGAATTTCAGTTTTTTATATTAATATTGGTAATTCAGTTTTTGTGTGTGCTTGCATGGTATATCTTTTCCATCTTTTATCTTTAATTTCAGATTTAAAGTGAACAATTTTAGATGGATTATTTTTGATCAAATCTGATAATTGCAGTTTTTTACATGAAGTATTGGATATATATGCTTTTTTACATTTTATTTTATTTTGTTAAGAACACTTAATATAAGACCTAACCTCTCAACACCATTTTAAATGTACAATACATTATTGATGACTCAGGTACAGTGACATACAGCAGATCTCTAGAGCTTATTTGTCTTGATTAACTGAAAGTTTATATTGATCGTTAGTTACCCATCATTTCCTCCTCCCCTCAGCCTTTGGCAGCCACCATTCCACTATTTGATTCTATGAATTTGCCTTTTTAGATAACTCATGTAGTTGGAATGAGTATCTCAAAGAAATATCTGTACTCTAAAGTTCATTGCAGCATTATTCACAATAGCCAAGATGTACAAACAACCTAAATGGCCATTAGTAGATAAAAGTTAGGAAAGTATGACTTACATACACAGTGCGATGTCACCCAGCATTATTAAAGAGATGATGCAATATCTCTTAGTGACACTAATGGACCTTGAGAAAATTATGAAAAGTGAAATAAGCCAATCACAGAAAGGAATGAGCATTTACAATGCTGATTATATGCATCTTCTGATTATATACATCTACATATAAAAAGAGTTGACTTTTAATTAATAATTTGCTGCTTCATATTTAGTGAAAAATCTGCTGGAGATTATTACTAATCCTCTTTTCCATCTCTTGATATTAATATTTTGTCATTGCCCTTACTTTTACCTATTCTTTAAAAATACAAACAGTTATATTTAATAATATTTAAAGATAAGACAAGTAATTTTCTGCCCATTGTTTATTCCATTCCAGAACTCTTCTTTTTTTGTAGATTCACATATTAGTCTGACATCACATTATTTTTGCTGGAAGAACATTTCTAACGTTTTTCATGGAGAAAGTGTGTTGGCAGTGAATTCTGTGAGTTTTTGCTTCTCCAAGGAAAGTTAATTGCTGTTTCATCTTTAAAAGATACTTTCTCTGAGTATAGATTTCTACGTAAGACCATTAAATTGTTTTCTTTAAGTATTTTAAAATGTTCCTCTATTTTATCTGGCTTGCATAATTTTTTCATAATTTGTTCCTCTGTTTGCATTTATTTTTTCTGGCTACTTTTAAGGTTTTCTTTGTATGTGGTTTTCGACATTTGAATAGGATATGCTTAGGATGATTGTTTGTTCTTGCTTTGTTCCTCTGAGCATCTTAGATATGTGCTATATTGTCTGTCCTTAATCTTGGAAAATCCTCTCTGATTTTTTTTTTAAAAAGTATTTCTTTTCCTTTACTTTTTTTTTTTTTCTCTAAGATCCCAAATATGCTGTTAGACTATTTAATATCATTCCTGGTGGCTCAGTGGTAAAGAATCTGCCTGCAATGCAGGAGATTTGGGTTTGATCCCTGGGTCAGGAAGATCCCATGGGGAAGAGAATGACTACCCACTCCAGTATTCTTGCATGGAAAATCCCATGCACAAAGGAGCCTGGTGGGGAACAGTCCATGAGGTTACAAGGAATTGGACATGGCTGAGTGACTAATATCATTCCCCAACTCTTAAATTCTCTATTTTTTAAAAAAAAAAATTTTCTTTGTGTTTCAATATTTATTATTTGGTGATTGCAGCCATGAAATTAAAAGACGATTACTCCTTGGAAGGAAGGTTATGGCCAACCTAGATAGCATATTTAAAAGCAGAGACATTACTTTGCCAACAAAAGTCCGTCTAGTCAAGGCTACGGTTTTTCCAGTGGTCATGTATGGATGTGAGAGTTGGACGGTGAAGAAAGATGAGTGCCGAAGAATTGATGCTTTTGAACTGTGGTGTTGGAGAAGACTTGAGAGTCCCTTGGTCTGCAAGGAGATCCAACCAGTCCATCCTAAAGGAGATCAGTCGTGGGTGTTCATTGGAAGGACTGATGTTGAAGCTGAAACTCCAATACTTTGGCCACCTCAGGCAAAGAGTTGACTCATTGGAAAAGACCCTAATGCTGGGTAGGATTGGGGGCAGGAGGAGAAGGGGACGACAGAGGATGAGATGGTTGGATGGCATCACTGACTCGATGAACATGGGTTTGGGTAGACTCCGGGAGTTGGTGATGGACAGGGAGGCCTGGCTTGCTGCTATTCTTGGGGTCGCAAATAGTCGAACACGACCGAGCTGAACTGAACTGATTTATTATTTCTCCCTTTAAGTTCACTGATTCTTTCCTTGCCTGCATCAAATTTTTGAAGAGTGTATCAAAGATGTTCTTCATCTCAGCTGCTGTGCGTGTATGTGTGTTTTTCCTACCATTTCTGTTTTATTCGTTCTTGTAGTTTCCATCCGTCTGTTGAAATCACTCATATGATCTCACATGTTGTTCATCTCTCTAATATGAACATGTTTTAGCTGCAGATTGCTTATTATAGCACAGAGCAATGGACAGTAAAGAACATTCTGATGATTTTTACTTTTTGGTGGGAGTGGGGTGAGGTGTGGAAGGAGTTGAGACAAGTGGAGACAGCACACAAGGAAAGACAGCTTTATCCACCCTGACTGCTTTCCGGAGCCAGCGAGGCCCAGAGCCCTCAGTTGCCTCTTACTATGCCACCGTACATTGTGCTCTGTGGCTTCAAAGGGTTGGTGTGACCCCTGTAGGGAGAAGATGGGAGCTTAGCGCTGGAACTATAAATACTACCAAGAACTTGACACCATTCTCCAGAACTCAGTACAAGATAAAGCAGCTAAGGCCTCATCTGTGAGTATGGGGTTGGTTTCCTGAAAAGCTGTGCATGGGTGCGTGCTCAGTTGTGTCTGACTTTTTGCAACCCAATGGACTTCAGCCCATCAAGCTCTTCTGTCCATGGGTTTCTCTAGGCAACAATGCTGTAGTGGGTTGCCACGCACTCCTCCAGGGGATATTCCCGACCTAGGGATCAAACCTGCATCTTATGTCTCCTGCATCAAGAGGCAGCTTTTTTACCATTAGTGCCACCTGGGAAGTCCTCCTGACCAGCCAACCTAGGCTAATCATGATGGAAGAGGCTGCCCTTGACTCAGGATGGGCATCTGGTGCTGGGTTGGGAGTTCTTGGTGGAAGAAAATCCAAGAAGGGAGCTAACTCAGGGGCAAATTTCTTGTCATTCCATGGATCATGGCATATCACGGAAGAGTGGAGTCAAGAGTGTCTGTATCCCTGCCAAGTCCCCCCTCCCACATTGCATCCTAATTAACAATTTTATTGCAGTGATTTGAAACTCTATGTCAGACAGTTCTAACATGCGTCATGTGTCATACCTTAGTCTGGCTCAGATTGTTGCTTTGTCTATTCTAAGTGTGTTTATTATTACCTTCACATATACAATATATTGTACTTTAATGCTGATATCACATGTAGGAAAGAATAGACTGAGACAGGTAACATGTATGCTTGCAAGTCGGCACACTTCTTCACTAAGCCTTTAATCTAGGTGAGTTGGGCTGG
Organism: Okapia johnstoni; assembly: GCA_024291935.2. NCBI lineage: Eukaryota > Metazoa > Chordata > Mammalia > Artiodactyla > Giraffidae > Okapia > Okapia johnstoni. The sequence goes on along the minus strand of CM044321.1, from coordinate 19,792,630 downwards.
TTTTGTAGTGTGGTTGGTATAGTTATCATTCCTATACTGCAGGTTTCAATTCCTATACAAGTACTTTGTATTTAGATGGAGTTTGGTGTTTTAGATCAGTCTCTCTCGATGCTGAGTGCTAGGTCTTCCCCTGTGGCATACCTCAGAGTCTCTGCATGCTCTTTTTCTTTTCCTAGTCCCCAGTATTCTGTACTTACTTATTATTCGAAACTTCTGTACTTAATGGTATAGGTGTGGTCTTAGAAGTGTATCCTCTGATGTTCTAATTAACTCTCAATATTAACCTGAAATCATGTCTTTTGGTCTGAGGTTATACCTACTTTGAGGCCTGTTGCACCTTGTCTGATGTAGTTGTGGGCTCCATGCGTAATTCAGCTACTTCCCAAGAAATAATTTTGGTTTGTTGTTCAATCCTGATCTATTCTGTCAGTGGAACTCACCAATGCCATGGGGACTGCAATTCTTAGTTGCCTTCCTTTCATTGCCAGAGAGTAAGGTTTTTCTTCATTTGTGAACAGTGAAGAGGATCCTGGTGGAGATTCTTACCCTGCCTGCACAGTGGTTTTCTGCTGGCCCAGGTCTGGCTCCATCATGTGAATGCCTCTTGGGATTTTTTTTCCAGTCTTTTCTGTTAGTACACTCAGCTTTCATCAGTTTACAACTATTCTAACTACACTCTTAGCTTTGCATCTTCACCAAATGACTGGTCCCTACTTTTCTTCTTTCAGTGTATATATCGTCTCTCAAAGATCCCGTACCAGTTGGTTGTATGGTGATCTTTTTACTTCAATGGGTTCAAAATCATTACAATTTTGAAGTTAGCCCATCTAACTACTACTGTTACTACCATTTTTCTTTTTTTGGGAGATTTGGAGAGATGATCTTTCTGGGACTCTACTGCCCAGAGTTGAAAGGCATAAGAAATAGAAATATAATCATAGAAATTTAAAGTAATATGTATTCTTAGAGTGGATTTCACAGTAAAATGAAAGTCTAAATTCATGCTTTCATATCATTTTTATTACCCAATCATATTAAATCAATACACTAGTAATTAATAAGCATGATTTCATAGCATTTTCAAGAGCAATCTCAGTGTATGGGGAATTTTAATCAAATTCTAGAATTTGAAAAGTGAATGGTAGACTATTTATTGATGAACCAATGCAAAGAAAGCCAAAGCTTATACACACATGGAGGAAGGTGCTGAGAAGAACAAAGAAGCTGAGCTGCTTTTGAAACTAAAGGGGCTCTGGACTTGGAGACAGAGGTATATCAGAGGGAAGGAGTGAGAGGTGGAGGCAGAAATCAGAAGTTCTAGCTGAAGCCTTTAATGTCATTTACATAACAGTATATTATGCAGTCACACTTCCCACCCCTGCCTTTATTTAGAGATTTCAGGGCAGCTAGGAATTTGCCTGCCACAAGGGGAAAAAAAAATGTAGGATTCTTTTCTGATGCATTATATAATCTCTCCAGGGAAATAATGGGCAGTTAGGATGGATGAAGTTGACTCAAGAATAGGCTTCCTTATTCTGACTTTGCATAATCCCTAATGCACAGGTTAGTTTCTGTCATGCTCACTGTAAAGTAAAATCTTGATGCAACCAAGCTTTTCTTATTATTGCAAGAAACACAATAATTTTAAAGGACTCTTTGTTTACTGCTTACTAGGTGCAACTACTTATCAAAGACAAGAGCCATGAAAAGACAAAACATTTATCAGCTATTTGAAAAAATATAGAAATTAAAGGCAAAATATCAATATTAAAAAGGCAAAAATAGTGACTTAAAATAAAAAGTAGGTATTGATTGATGAGTGAGAAGTTGTTGTAATTAAAAATGTCAAATATTAAAATTCACAATAAGCTTATATTCATATTGATTGATGCTTTTGAACTGTGGTGTTGGAGAAGACTCTTGAGAGTCCCTTGGACTGCAAGGAAATCCAACCAGTCCATCCTGACTATTCAATGGAAGGACTGACGCTGAAGCTGAAACTCCAATACTTTGGCCACCTGATGTGAAGAACTGACTCATTGGAAAAGACCCTGCTGCTATGAAAGATTGAGGGCAGGAGGAGAAGGGGGCGACAAAGGATGAGATGGTTGGATGTTATCACCAACTTGATGGACACAAATTTGAGCAAACTTGGGGAGTTGGTGATGGACAGGGAGTCTGGATGTGCTGCAGTCCATGAGATCGCAGAGTTGGACCGGACTGAGTGACTGGACTGAACTTATATACATAGTGAAAATAATTGTATGTGTTAGAGGAGTGTAATTTCCTTGGTTCTGTCTCGTCACAACAAAAATTTGAAGCTATGGGTGTTAAAGCCCTTGGCGCGTCCCAGCTCTCCGACAGTCTGTGTTATAGTTCTGGGACAGATCAGTTTTATTTAGAAAAGAAAGGAAAATACATCCTCGAGGCGTTGGGGCATGCCGACCCAAGAGATGTGAAGAGGAGAGAGAGAGAGAAAGAAAAAGACAGAATGCGTGCGTGTGCGTGGGAGAGAGAGAGCCCTGGCCCTTTTCTCCTCTTTTTATGTGTTTTTCCTACCCCCGGGCCTGCCCTATGTAAATTGGGCTGGCCAGGAGTGCTGTATGTTTTACTTGAGGTCCTCACTCGGTCCTCGGACCTTCCTTTGTTCTATTTTCGCGGGCTTTTCCCTTCCTTGTCTTTTAGCCACTGCCATTCTGGACTCCTTTTTCCTATTCTAACTACTTAACATATGAAAATGGAGTAATATAAGACGAGATGGCTCTAGAAATACTAAAGCATAATTTCCCAAATTAGAATATAATAAATTTTGTTGACAAACAGATTCGGTATAATATTTTAAAATATATAGAAATAATAAAATATGTATAAAAAGAGACTCAATCTAGGAGATAAAAAATGAAAATAATTAGTGATGTATTTAATATTTTCAAGTTGCTTGTTTTCCACACTGTGGCTCCCATTAAAATATATATATATCTTTTCTTTAAAGTTTCTGTCACATTACATACACAAACACACAGATGCACACATATATTTATAAATATACATGTACATTATACACATGCAAACACATGCATTATATGTAAAAGCATTAAAGTAACCACCAGAATTTCACAGGATAAACCAGTGTACCTCTGGAGAGTTCTATTATGCAGACGTATGGGCATAACTATTTTTTCTTACTATTAATGCCTGTTGTACTGATTTTTTTTAACATTTTAATATCTTACATTAACCAAAATATTAAAAATAAAACAATATATTTATTTAAATTCTGGCTTCAGCTCCTCGTCTCTTTACCACTCACTATTGTTTTGTGAATCACAACATGATAAACAGTGTTTCACTGTCACCTTAACAGATTCTACCATCTTCTGGTTACTCTTGGTTATAATATCCCAGTTTCTATCATCTAGGCTGAGAATTTCAGTCTCAGATTTTTACTTTCCACTGGTCAAGCTTCAGTTAAGAGGATTTAAAATGAGGGGAGACAGATATCTGTAATGCCTCCTCCTCCTGAGTCACCTTGGAGTAGAAGGAGATTTGTTCTTTTGGGGTCTATGTGACCTGCCATGTTGTGTCAAGGAGGGTAAAGAGGAAACACGACCCCGCTTCCAGACATGTCTTAATGTGGAGAAAGAAAAGCTCCCTCACAGAAGATGGTAGGAAAAGCCTGGGTGCTTCCTCCTAGGTCCACGATACACACACCAACACACACACCTACACACAGACACGCGCTCATACTTCTCCTAAACCTGTCATTTCCCCTCTAGAAGTATTGCTTGCATTCTCAGGCAGGCAAGTATGCATTGATACACCCCTTAATTATCCCCAGAGGAAATATCTGGGTTATAGGTATTTATGACTCACTTTGAAAGGTGCAGATACTGAAGTGAAGTCTCTGCATCTCCTCTTGAAATTTCAGTAATGAACAGAACAGCCCCGTTGATCATAGTGCTCACATGACCTGCCCTTTTTGAGAATGTTTCCCTCCTTCCAGGACATATCTCAGTCATACTACTGTACAATCCTTAAAAAGTTACTTCATCTCTTTGTGCCTCGTTTTTCTCATCTCTGAAAGAACAATATGAATGTACCTATTTTTTTGTTTGTTTGTTTGTTTGACATGAATTAAATGAGATCAAACAGAGAGTGTATACCACCGAGCCTGGCACAGAGTGCTTAGTAAGTGTTATGACTGCTATTACAACCCCAGCATTCACATACTCATGTAGAAGTGAGTTCTTTCCTCATTGTTCCAAAATACTAGTTTTCTGAGGGATTATTTCACTAAAAAAAAAAAAAAAAAAAAAAAAAAAAAAAAAAAAAACGAGGAAATTTAGTTAAAATTCTACTTATCAAACAATGTCTCCTAGAGAAAATCATTTACCAATTTAAGTTTCAGTCATCTCATACAAAACTGAGAAGCAGGAGATAGGCTATATTATCTAATGTGTTATCTAATTTGTAAACTGTTTTATTGTATTTCAGTGTTGTTTTTCTTTCCATACCATTTCTTCCTTTACATTAAGGAGTGCTGTTAATTCCTCCTCTAAATGGGTCTAGTACTGTGAGATTTCCACCAGCAAGGTGCCTGAGCTAGTAGTTCACTGCATAACCTGACATTAGTGACAGGTTGTGTCCAAAGAACTGATGGTCATTTAACCCAGAGACATAAAGCCAAGGGAAGAGATCTGACAGCCAAGGAGAAAGATCACTTCAACTGGCAGTTTCAGTAAACGTATATGCCTCACACGGAAGAGATTAACTGAGCTGAAACTTCTTTCCTTTCTCTCAATCTCCATTAACAGTGAGTATGCTGAGAGTGAGAATGGTAAAATGTTCTCTATTCTGCATGTTAGAGAGGAAAGTGTGTTTGGAGAAAGGGATGACTCTTGTACTCCCTTATCAGACTGGTGTTAAACCCAGATAACTTTAGCATGTGTGTTCACGCAGGTGTATTAGTCACTCAGTCATGTCCAACTCTTTGTGACCCCATGGACTGTGGTCCACCAGACTCTTCTTTCCATGAGAATTCTCCAGGCAAGAATACTGGAGTGGGTTGCCATGCCCTCCTCCAGGGGATCTTCCCAACCCACGGATCAAACCCAGGTCTTCTGCATTGCCGGTAGATTCTTTACTGACTGGGCCACCAGGGAAGCCCATGTCAGTTACACTTCAATGAAAAATAGTGACTTAAAACAAATGTATTATATTAAACTTCACATCAGAAATCTGATGTCTCACTGAGCTAAAATCAAAGTGTTGGCAGGGCTATATTACTTCGAGGCTCTAAAAGAAGAACTAAATTCTTGCCTTTTCTATGTTTCTTCAGCCATTTTCATCTCATTTAATGATTTTAATTAGCCAGTTGCTCAGGATTGAGAACTATGAGCCAGCCTTCCTGAACACTCTCATTCCTTCCACTCCTCACAGTTTCCTCTCCTCTTTGCATGCAGGGTAACATTTTGTAGTACGGGTCAGATCATGTCAGTAACATGCTTTCAATACATCAATGAATTTTCACACAATTGAAATAAAAGATCCCTTCTGTGACATATAAGGCCTTACCTACTTCTTAATCTTCATGTGGCAATACTGTCACCTGGTTCCCAATCTTCAATAGAATTAGTTTTTTTTTTTTTTTTTTTGACCTTCAAACCTTCCAAACTTATCCTAAACTTTACACTGGGAATTAGTTATGTTCACAATGCTCTTCTCTAGGTCTCCCTATTGCCAGATCTTCTCAGATGAGCTGAACTGGATCACAGCATGTTTTCTCTAGATAAAGCACACTTCTTTCCACATACTAGTCTTCCATTGGCTTTTTAATTTGCTTTTTCATCAAGCTGATCGCTTTCTAAAGTCATCTCACTTATTGTACATTTGATGAGTTTCGCTGATGGCTCTGATAGTAAAGAATCTGCCTACAATGCAAGAGACCCGGGTTCCATCCTTGGAATGGGAAGATTCCTTGGAGAAGGGAGTGGCTACCCACTCCAGTTGCCTGGAGAATCCCATGGAGAGAGGAGCCTGGTGGACTACAGTCCATCGGGTTGCAAAGAGTAGGACATGACTTAACAACAAACACTTTCACTTCTTTTGACATGCTACAAGTGTTAATATCCAAGATGCAGGGATCATTGTGTAGCTCTAGGATGAAATATTTTTGTGCTATTTAAATGGAAATTGTGTACCTGGGCAGTGTGCACTATGAGTTCTTCCAAATGGAAGTAACGAAGTCTGTCTTCTACCCCTCCCCAAATATTAAGGCTTTGGTCTGTGCAGACACCTAGTAAGTCAGATGTTCACAAATGTGAATGAATGAGTAAGAGAGTTTCTGAAGAGACATTATTTTCTTTTAAACTTAGGTACAATGTGATAATTATGATAGCATTACATGCTCTAAGCTGAAAGCAAGCAAGGTTCTGACTTAACCTAATTTTATTAATTTATCACATTTATCTAAAGGTTCAAATAATTTACTTGGCTAAGGCATAGATATTAATAAATTATAAAATATATTATTAATTAATTGTAACTGGATTTAATGAACTTCCCAAAAACTTTGTTGAAGGATTGGCTGCAGAAGTCTTACAATAAGATTGATGGTTGTGAAAGGCAATGCTAGAGTGGATAGTTTAATCCAGAGAAAACAAAAGTCATGTGAAAAGTATGTCTTACTCTCTGCTCCCTAGAAAACTCACTCTTGTAATGTTTGGCTTTGGTGCAGGGCCTTAGGCATCTTCCACTTCTTGCTGGACCTTTCCAGAGTCATTGGTCAGTATCCGTATCCTTCCTGGATACCTAGAGTTACATCTAGTTTCCTTCCGCATGTCATTAGCTGTACAGCAACTTGAACCTCAGCCTTCTTATTTAACATCCTATTACCCCCAGGCTAAACTCTCCAGATCCCCTTTTGTCTGCTACTATTGCTTACCTGGCTTCTGAAATTTCATGGTTTGTAGACTATTTTCTTTTTGTAAACATTGCTTCTACATTCTCACTTGATCTGACAGATCTGACGCTTTTAAATCTGGAGGTTTGGGACTTTCCTGGAAGTCCAGTGATTAAGACTTTGCCTTCCAGTGCAGGGCATGTGGATTCAGTCCTTGGATGGGGAGCTAAGATTCTACATCCCTCGCAGCTCAAAAATCAAAACATAAAATAGAAGCAGTATTATATAAAATTCAATAAAGACTTTAAAAATGGTTCACATAAAAAAAAAAAAAAGAAAATCTAAATCTGGAAGCTAACATACACCAGTGGTAGCTATGGAGGAGAACAGCATCACCTTTGGAGGCACTTGCTAGAGACCAGATCATTGAATGAGGCCATTCTTAGCAAAACAGAAAGGGGCTCCTGCTTTTATCCAGCAGGGTTCAGGAGAGCATAGATTTTCAATATATTTTATTCTCCTTCACACACCTATCTCCATAAATCTCAGGGCCCCACTTTTCCTTGTAAGGGTCAAGATGTATCATGGCTGCATATTTGCTGTTGGTTGTAGCATTTACAACCTTATAACCTTTCAGTGGGCTTGATTTTCAATACTCTTCCTTGTAGCTGAAATATTTAAGAATGGCTTCTAATATGACCTTAGACGTGCTTAAGGTTAGGATCAGTTAATCCTAAGCCTGCATATATGTGTGTATGCATGCAAAGTCCCCATGTTTGGCCAAAGCAGACATCTCACATAAGATTTCTTATAATCATCATCGCCTCTATACTAATCAAGTGCAGCAGTTACCTTCCTACTCGTCACCTTCCCTCTGAGCTTTTTCCTAATTAAACACTTCTGAAAACCTTAGTAAGTATGATGCCTGTGCATACCAAGAATTATTACTCACTGTAATTATCCACAAAAATATAGTGTCTGTATTGATGTCAGATCACTGAGAATGCAATTCTGAATTCTCATTCTGGGGGTTTAATTATAGGACCAGTGTTGTGACCAATGGTCTTGGTCCAGATATGTTTTGAAAATCCAGCCAGAGGTCTAGCTTCTATGGTAAATCTTTTGTAAACTTTCTTGGAGGGTAGACGGGCGGTGGGAGGATTGCTGTATTACTAGGGCAACACGACTGAGAGAACAGTATAAGGGCTGCTCTAGGGAAGGAGAGAAAGAACTAGAAGTTTGTGGATAACTATGTTGACCACAAATTCACAAGGGAATACGGGCAAAAATGCTTCTCTGAAGAGGGTATATGGAATTACTGTGTCTGAAATTGTCTATTGTGCTGTCCTGTGCTTAGTCGCTCAGTCATGTCCGGCTATGTGACCCCATGGACTGTAGCCCACCAGGCTCCTCTGTCCATGGGGATTCTCCAGGCAAGAATACTGTAGTGGGTAGCCATACCTCCTCCAGGGGATCTTCCCAACCCAGATATCGAACACAGGTCTCCCACATTGCAGGCAGATTCTTTACCATCAGAGCTACCAAGGAAGCCCAGAATTGTCTATCAGGGTGAGAAAAAAGGAAGGTCAAAGTTTATCTTGCCCTTCTCTCAGGTCACCTGTCTTTCACTGTTCAAAATTAATGTATAGGGCTCAGTACCCCTTCATGTCTGCACTGTGTTAACTGGCTCTGTCTGGCCATTGCTGGGGAAACCATAGCCTTCATGATTATAACTGAAATAAACGTGGGTGCTAGCATTGTTGTAGCTGCTGCCTTAATAGGTGTCATTTGCCCATGACCAAGCTCAGTCCTTGTCCTGAGGAGAGGCTGAAGGAGATGATAGGGTTGGGCACATAAGGGATGGCGTAAAACCTGGATATTCTGTCTATTAATACTCTATCACAACTTTATTTTAAAATATTTTATGTGATGCTCTTTGTGAGGATATATCAGTGACATGTACTGTGTTCAGTATATAAAATATGTTTAAAGTGTTTTGTGTATGTTTGATTTGCATTAGTATAGCCAACTTGCGATTTATTTCTTTTTTCTACACTTCATACTCTGCATGTAACAGAATTCTCCCAGAGCTAATCCAGCATTTGTACTAGTGTGATCACATTCACAGGGGTAACTGACAATCCTGGGACTATGCCTCCAGCTATGCAATTCAAGAATTGTAGCCCTGCTCCAAAGGCTCATTTAGTGGATGGGAGTATCTATCTAATATGATCTCAGTCTTCCTCCATCTTTGTGGATGAGAGATCCACCCTTGCGAATCTCATGAACAAATTTCCAGTTGCTACTCCTAGTTCCCTCGGCGTTTTTAAGCAGATTTTGCCTCTAATGTTGGAGCAATCAGTGAGAAAAATGTCTTGCCAGGGTTACAAGCTGTGGAATATCTAGCTGTCCAAGCTGCAACAGAGCTCTCATTTTAGTCAACATATATTGAATTTTGGAAATGGAAATGTCAACCCACTCCAGTATTCTTGCCTGGAGAATCCCCTGGCCAGAGGAGCCTGACGGGTCCCACAGAGTCAGCCATGACTGAAGTGACTAAACACATACTGAATTTTAAACAGAAGTAGAGAAAATTTATCACTGTCTCTCTTTACTTTGCCATTTTAGAAGATACATTGATCTTCCTTGGTCTCTGTTATTATTTCGTAGAAGTTATTACACTTATGCCAACAAACTTTTGGCTCTGATCTGAGTTGAGGAAACAGATCCTGAGAACACTCCAAAGATATACAATATGTTGTGTTCCTCGCAGAAGATACTTTCAAACTCCTCCTCCCTTTTAAAGCTAGAACAGCTCTATGGACTGAATGTATTCCCTTCAAATTGATATGTTGAAGTCCTAATGCAATGATATCTGAATGTGGAGACTTTGAGAGCTGATTAGGGTTAGATGAGATCCTAAGGGCTGAACCTTCATGATAAGATCAGTCAGCAACCTAAGAACAGGAAGAAAGGAGGGGTAAGGTGGCAATGGAGAGAGCCTTGTTTGCCCTCTCCAAGGGCACAAGGAGAAGGTTGCTGTTGACAAGTCAGAAAGAGAATCCTCCTCAGAACCCAACACTCAGACTTCCAAACTCCATAACTTATGAAAAAATAAACTTCTGTGGTTTAAGCCACCAAGTCTGTGGTATTTTGTTATGGCAGACAAAGCTGATTGATACAGTAGCACTCAAATTCCTTTTGAAAATGTGCTACTTACAGGGTGGACCTGCATTCCATCCTTCGTGACCAGATATGCTTAATTCCTTTGTAGGCACAAGTTTATATCCCTGCTTTCTACAGTCCTTAAACCTGTTTATAGAATAATTTTTACCTCTTTTTCCGAGGGAAGAGCTGTCACATCAAAATTGATTGAGAACTTTAATGGAAGATCCATTCTGCTAGGCAGGTATGCATCCAGGCAATTAGTAATACAAATCCCCAGGTTAAAAAAAAAAAAAATGTCAGGATTAGATTGCCATCTACTTCTTTTACAAAATGCTTCAAAAGAACTTGGAATTAAAAACAATTAAACAGCTTAATTTTTTTAAACTTTTAATGATAAAAAGTCAAATGTATGTAAAAGTAGCTGCTGCTGCGGCTAAGTCGCGTCAGTCGTGTCCGACTGTGTGCGACCCCATAGACGGCAGCCTACCAGGCTCTGCCGTCCCTGGGATTCTCCAGGCAAGAACACTGGAGTGGGTTGCCATTTCCTTCTCCAATGCATGAAAGTGAAAAGTGAAAGTGAAGTCTCTCAGTACTGCTCGACTCTTTGCGACCCCATGGACTGCAGCCCACCAGGCTCCTCCGTCCATGGGATTCTCTAGGCAAAAGTACTAGAAAAAAGTATAATAAAACCTAGTATATGAATCATCTAGCTTCAAAAACTATCCATGCATGACTGATCTTGTTTTACCTATATTCTCACCCATCTTCCCTCTGGTCTGACTGCATCTATAGAAAATTTAATACATATTGGTGAAAATATTATCTTCAAAAACATAAACATAGTCATTAGTACACTTTAAGTTTAAACCATAGTTTCTTAAAGTATCAAGTGAGAGTTCAAATTTTTAAATGTAAGTCTTGAGCAAGTGAATATACAGTGACAGAAATCATAAAAAAGAGAAACAAGTTTATTTGATTTACTTTCTTTTACAAATCAGCGTTTTAAACTTATATCCAAGTTAGATAGCTTTGTTGCAAACAAATGCTCCATATTAATTTATCCCTGAAGATATCTGAATACTGGAAGTTTGTTATTCAATCTAATTTTTTTCACATGTCATTAAGATAAATATGTTGTTATAACTTTTTCATATGAAAATGCTAGAATATGGGATTTTCCTCTGAGACAATTTTACTGGCATGAAATATTATGCAAATTCTAATTTTATATGTTGGACATCTAATTTCATATAATCAGTAGTACAATTTAGAAAGATAGTTATGTATTGTATAATCCCATTTAACTCTTTTTTGGTATATTCTACAACACTTGAAAGTGGTAAGAAAAGTGAAGGGCTGGGCTTCCCTGAGAACTCAGTTGGTAAAGAATCTGCCTGCAATGCAGGAGACCTCCATTCGATTCCTGGGCCAGGAAAGTCTCCTGGAGAAGGGATAGGCTGCCCACTTCAGTATATCTGGCCTGGAGAATTCCATGGACTGTATAGTCCATGGAGTTGCAAAGAGTCGGTCACGACTGAGCAATTTTCACATAACACATGTCAGTGGTAAAACTTCATAATGGAAGGAAGGCAGTTGTACTAGTTAGAAATGGAATTTAAGAAAAACTCCCTCTGTCTCTCCCCTTCTCTCTCTTACCTCCTCTCCTCTCTCCTTCCCTCCCTCCCTCTTTCCCTTTCTCTTTCTCTTTCTCTCCCTTTCCCCCTTTTCTGTCTCTTTATACTACAGCCCCAACATATACTTTTTCTTCTGATGTTCTTCTCTGGTTTTTCTATGTATTTGTATTCTATAACTGCTTTTTTATGATTGTCATATCTGCTATAAGTAAGTAGAAAAGGTGAAAAATGACTGTGGTGCTTAATCAATACATCTGTATTAAAAAATCAGTAAGAGGCTGTTTCTTAATATTCATCACTTTTAAAAGGGATCTTAAGATAATTTCCTGATTAAACTCACAAAACATTATAAATTGACAGAGTAAAATAAGTAATTTTTAAAAAACAATATTATCAATTTAAGAAGAATGCAAAAATATAATTTTTTTAAAGTTAACAACTATTTGTTCTTAAACTGTTTGGTCATAGAGTAGAAATTCCGTATGGAGATATAACTTATAATATTTCCCTTTTTATAAAATCACATTAAAAACTCTGCCTATAGATATAAATATTAGCTGAAGATAGAGGTATATATATGATGAATATATATGTATATATATACTTATGGTGAAGTATAGTTGAAATGATGGAGAAGATATATTTCAGAGATGAAATAAAAAAGCAAAGAATTATAATTGACCTATTTGGGAAAATAATCTAAGAAAGAGTGGGTGTATGTGTATGTATAACTGATTCACTTTGCTGTACAGCAGAAACTAGCGATGTAAGTCAACTTACATCAATATAAATTGATGTAAGTCAAATATACTCCAATAAAAATTTTAAAAATTATATATATGATATGCAACACTCAGAAAAAAAAATTCTGCTCACTGCTGTCTTTCAAAAGCAGTGACTAAGTACAATTGGAAGTTGACTCAAATAGTAAAACATATTCCATATTGGTTGAGGTTAAACCTTGATCAGAAAGCTTTTAAAAATATTTTCATCTCCTTTGAATTAGGTACATATTATATATGTATGTGTGTTTTTAAATACAGTCCTAGTAACCACATACACAAATTAGTTATTATCAGAGACTATTTGATCGTGGTCTTATATAACCTTTCTGAAAATGATTAGCATTCCTGAGACCTGTGTTGGTTTTGTTTTGTTTTTATCTTCCAGTGAGTACTTCTGTGTTACTGCGAAGAACAACCCACTTCATTCAACAAACATTTTTCACCTTCCTAATCTCTGACAGGCACTAAGTTAGGGGCATTGGATTCAGTTGTGACATGCCAAGGTTATATTAGATTAAAAAACAGGGGCTACTATAACTTCTTAGAAAAAAAAAAAGCTGATCTTAGTCCCTTTGAGTTGTGGTGCAGCAAATTGAAGATAGGTGTCTTTTATATTGTCCTTCTTATCACTATCCATTTAACAGAAGGGTATTTTATATGCTCAGACATGTGCAATATAGAAACAGCTTCTTTATTTATCAGTATTTTATCAATGTCTTGTAGTGAATATGAGAATGGTTTGTGGTAACTCTTGACAAATGTAGTTTGTATTTGAGTGTTATAATATGAACATCTTAAAGTATACAAAAGTTAAATACATTTTTATACCATACATATTTATAAGCTGTCTTAGTACTTTAGAATCCAAATTGTTGTCTTTTAAATAAAAAAAAAAATTTGGACTCACTCTGCTTTTTGAGAAATGTTACAAGGACATTTCCAAGTGTCAAGTTTAATTGCCTATGATTGATTTTTGACAGATGATGTACTTAAACCAATGAGTCTTAGTTCTTTTCTTTTCATCATTGGCAATCAAAAAACGCGTATTACTCAGATGCTTGTAGATAAATTTTGCAGGATATTACCGACAGATTTTTGTATTATCCTCTGTGTTGTGCAGACCACATGCTGAAGGTGCAGTAGATTCCATCACTCTATATGAGATGAAGGAGCAAGTGACTCTACTAAAAAGATCACCTTTAGATGGATATTTAGAAATGGTGAAACTGGGTATAAAATGATGAACACTTATCATTCAAAACAAGAAGAACAGATATGAAAAAGAGGTGCAAAGACTTTTTTATTAAAGAAATAACAAATATGCAAATTAACCATTAACTGATTCAAGGTTTTAAAAGTCTGTCAATATACAAACGCTGACTTGAATAAATGCACAAAAAGCTTTTTAAGTATCTAATATGTTTGCCTGAAGAAGGAATACTATAAGACAAGTAAACTCTACATACACACAACTACAAACCTTAGTGAAATTGTAAAATTTTAAGTAATCTTAAACATGGCTAATTTATACCCTGAGAGTACAGCTTACTCTTCTGAAAATCAGACACATCATGCATGGTAGTACCCTCTTATCCATGGTTTTACTTTCCACAGATTCAGTTACCCATGGCAAACTGTGGTCTGAGAATAGTAAATGGAAAATTTGTGAAATAATTCCGAAACTTTAAATTCCCTGCCATTCTTGGAGAGTGATGAAATCCTACGCTGTCCCTTTTGGTGCCACCTGGGATGTGAATCATCTCTGCTCAGCTGATCCCAACCTTTAGTCACTTAGTAGCTGCCTGGATTATCAGAGGGGCTTCCCTGGTTGCTCAGCTGGTAAAGAATTTGCCTGCAGTGCAAGAGACCCTGGTTGCAATGCAGGAGATTCTCTGGAGAAGGGAAAGGCGACCCACTCTGGTATTCTTGGGTGATCACATGTACTGTTGTGTGTTGTGGTATCACAGTGCTTGTGTTCAAATAACCTTTGTTTTATTTAATAATGGCTGCAAAATATAAGAGTAGTGAGGCTGGCCATACAGATATGCCAAAGAGAAGCCTTGAAGTGCTTCCTTTAAATTTAAAAGATAGAGGAAAAATGAAAGTCACTCAGTTGTGTCTGATTTTTTGTGATCCCATGGTCTGCAGCCCACCAGGCTCCTCTGTCCTCAGAATTCTTCCAGCAAGAATACTGGAGTGGGTAGCCATTCTCTTTTCCAGGGGATCTTCCCGACCCAGGGATTGGACCTGGGTCTCCTGCATTGCAGGCAGATTCTTTACCATCTGAGCCACCAGGGAAGCTCTAAGGAAAGAAAAATACAAACAAATAATATTGTGTGCTGAAGTTGCTAAGATCTACAGTATGAATCTTCTCCTAGAATTGTGAAGAAGGGAAAAGAAATTTATGCTAGTTTCGCTGTTGCACCTCAAGCTGCCAAACTTAGAGCCACAGTGTTTGATAAGCGCTGAGTTAAGATGGAAACGTCTTTAATCTTTGGGGGTGGAAAACCTGTTCTAAACATTGACAGCAGTGTGTTGCACCAGAAAGCCTGGAACCAATACAAAGGATTCAGAGAAGGATTTCCTAAATGGAGTGACACTAAGCCATTTGCTGCACGTAAAGGATGGTTAATGCACATATGGGCTTCCCTCATAGCTCAGTTGGTAAAGAATCTGCCTGCAATGTGGGAGACCTGGGTGTGATTCCTGAGTCTTGAAGATCCCCTGGAGAAGGAAATGGCAACCCACTCCAGTACTCTTACCTGGAGAATCCCATAGACAAAGGAACTTAGCTGCCTACAGTCCGTGAGTTTGCAAGAGTCGAACACAACTTAGTGACTAAACCACACAAGGGATGGTTACACATATTCAGGAATAGGTTTAGACTGTAAATATATATAAATTACCTAAGAGGCTGTATCTACAAAGAAAGAGTCTGCTGCCATGTTTCAGGGCTAAAGAAGTTGATGAGGTAGAAACACAGTGGTTCATAAAACTTTTATTAAAACATGTTATGATTATTCTATTTTATTATTAGTTATTATTGTTAATACCTTACTGTCTAATTTTTAAATAAGAATTAACTAAGCTACTGAATTTCTGTAGCATGTAGGTATAGAAAACACACACATACATATATTTATAGGGTTTGGTATTCTCCATGATTTCAGGAATCCACTGGGGAGTCTTGGAACATATTCGTCATAGCTTAGGGGCACTACTGTGCATAAATAGTACCCATACAGTGGTAAGTGGAAAGTGTGGTTTATTTTCTTTCTCAATTGTGTATATACATGGCTGTAAATTAGTCATATTTACTCAGTGTGCATAGCTTTCAGACATATTTCAAACAAGAGACAATTTTCTAAAAGCTGAGCCCATATTTGCTACGTATGACAGTGATGTTATTTCATACTAAAAACACAACAAAAGAAACAGTAGCTGACATATTTGTATTTATTATGTGCCAGGCAGTATTTTGACATACATCACCCATTTAATCTTTACAACAGTGTTAGGAGGCAGGTACTCTTAGTGTGAACAGCTTAGAGAAGAGACCACTAACACGTTGAGTAACACAAGGGTGGATGGTCTGGATTTGTCCTTGGGTAGTTTGAGTGTGGAGAGGATACTGTTAACACCCATGCTTAACTGCTTTCCCAAGATAACATCAGACATTTTGGTTGAAAGGGAATCTAAGGCTTATAAACTACAGTCGTTTTAGCTACTTACAAAGTAATAACATTTCTTCCTAATATTTAGGGTTACTAAAATTTTGGAGATGAGGCAATATGATGTACAGGTTTTAAAAGCAAACAAAAACAACTGATTTTTAGGACAAAGTGACATATTGAAATATGACAATTGTTAGATAATAACCTCAATGAATATTTCAAGAATGTTGTCTAAGATTATCTATGGATGCAAATTATGCATGAGTCTGTTAAAGTATATTTAGTTCAAGGCTTTAAACTCAGTGGTGGAGGCTGAAAACCCAGCAGTGGTAATATTCCATTCAATAAGGAAATGAAAATTACTATATAAATTTTTAAATTTTAGTTAACTTATTATTCATTTGTTTCAGTCTTAGAATATAGATATAATAAATCATAACACCAAAATATGCATCTTTTCAAAGTACCCATGTCTTACAAGTAGATATGTTTGTTGACTGTAGGTATGGACATTGATAGTTATAGGTATTTGTTTAGGGACAATTTTAGGATATCAACTCTACTCTGTTTCCCCGTCATAATTCTAGGGTAAAGCCAACTAGAACATTGAACCAAACAATTAGTTCACAGACAAGATCTCTAAAGGATAATTTTGGTAAAAATATATTGTAATAAGGTGTGTTTTCCTAATTAAAATATACTGGCATAGATCAAACCAGTCAATCCTAAGGGAAATCAACCTTGAATATTCACTGGAAGGACTGATGCTGAAGCTGAAGCTCCAATACTTTGGCCACCTAATGCGAAGAGCCAACTCATTGGAAAAGACCATGATGCTGGGAAAGATTGAAGGCAGGAAGAGAAGGGGGCAACAGAGTATAAGATGTTTGGATAGCAACACCAACTCAATAGACCTAAGTTTGAGCAAACTCCGGGTGATAGTGAAGGACAGGGAAGCCTGGCGGGCTGCATGCAGTCCATGAAGAGTCATAAAGAGTCTGATATGACTTAGTGGCTGACAACAACAAAGTCTAGACTAGAATCTGAATAATATATAATTGAAGTGTATATGAAACTTATACCAACCCACATGAAAAGTGAAAGTTGTTCAGTCGTGTCCAACTCTGTGCAACCCCATGGACTATATAGTCCATGGAATTCTCCAGGCCAGAATACTGACGTGGCTAGCCTTTCCCTTCTCCAGGGGATCTTCCCAACCCAAGGATGGAACCCACCAGGTCTCCTGCATTGCAAGCAGATTCTTTACCAGCTGAGCCACACGGGGAGCCCACATGAACAGAGTGAAATAAAGTATGCAAATATATCATTTTAATTTTTTAGGTTTATTACAACTGACATTTTATTTATATATTCTGTAAACATCAGTGAATTCAGTGGGTGTTAGTTATTTTTTAACACATTCCATAGTATACATAGTCATAGTTACTTGGATCTGCTTGCTTGGTAAAAACAAAACTATAAATGGAAATGAGTAAAAATTTAAATTTATAGTTTAAAATGTTTTGTTTTAAAGATAAAAAAGAGTGAGCTTGAAATTATTTTTGGTATTAGTATAGTAAGCAAGCATAAAATAGAAAAAAGTTAATGTATCTATAACACTTAGCTTTGTATCACATATCATGCCATACTTAAGCAGTACTCAAATGCGTTTATCAGAGTATTTTTTAAATATATAAATATTGTCATTACAGTATTTAGAGTTCAAAAGCCTAAATTTTTATGTATAGCAGTTAAAATCATATTCATGAACATGGATATGGAAGAAATATTACTTTGTTTTTTAATAAATTAATCTGAATTCTACTTAGAGGCTCCTCTTAGAAATTTAATCTCAGTGAATCCAGGATCTCTCCTCATCTCCTTGATGAGATTTAATAACCAGTGGACCCATTACTAAGAATCAGGTTGTACGTTTTGTTTATTTTTTTCTTTTTGGAAGGTGTGGGGGTGTGAGTCTTTGAACTTGTTTGTTATCTCGTGACATTGGTAGGAAATTCTTTTCTAGGTAGTCTCCACTGCACTTGCAGACTTCATGTCCTCCCCACTACCAGTCCTGTCCACATGCATTTGCTCTAGTCCTGAGATATGTGGGAAATAGCTGCACACATATGAGGGTACTTATACCCTTTCAACTCTACTATTTCCATTGTTTGAGTCATAATGAGTGCTCACTCATGTTTCCCCAGGATGTTTCCAGGAGTACAGGTGGCACTGTCGTATTTCAATATGCATCCCCCCATTTCTTACTTTGTTTTAGCCTGAAATACATATTTTTCCCAGACTCCTCTCTGCATCCCATACGCTGGGACAGATCAGGGAAGAAAATGTCTCTCTCTTCATCAGGAACATACTCCAGTTTTCCACCAGGACATTCTTCTAATTTTCTTCCAGCCTGCGATGCACCCCCTATTTAAGTAGAGCATGAAAATTAGTAAAATTATTTACTTGTAATTCCATATGTTGGGTTAAATATTGAGAAACCTTTTTTAAACCAAAGTTTTCTATCAGTAAAAGAAATTAAGAATGAATCCTCTTGTATTCTAGCATGTTATCCATTCACTGATCTATTGAGAGAGAAGAGAAAAGCTAACTGTATATGGAAGAGGAAATGAAAGTGACATTCAAAGGAAAGTGATCAGCTAATATGGCAAATATTATCCTGCTGAAAATCAGCGCTTTGTTATCAGCCAGTGTAGTAAACTTGAAGAGAATAGAAATTAATGTTTTGTATTGCAATTGTGGTGAGAATGAAATAAAGACTGATACCGAGGTAAATGATTATTTCTAAAATTGTCTAAACGATGAATTTCAAAACTGAGGTGAAACAAACTCATCCTTGATAGAAATTGTAATTTCAAATCGGGGAAAAATATTTGTGTGCAGTCAGATGTGGTTTTTGGCCTATGTTTTTAACTTGATGTCTCACATTTGGAAATATAGTAAAATTGGCTGTTTTTTTTAACCTCTTTACAAACTTGCTCTGGAAACAAATAGCTGTGCCTGGCTTAAGTAAATCATCTATCTTCTTAGACTATAACCTCATGTGTGGTCCCCCTCTTGTCTGATTCCAGAATCTCTAAGACTGACTTAGAGACTTTCTTTCTGCTCACCTTATTATGATGAAGTTAGATGACAGATTCAGAATACAGTTAATTGAAAGAATTGGTAAATTATTAATTTCTTAATCTTTTCACAATCTATAGGATTTTTAACACCTGTTTTTCTCACTGTGTTTTAGTATTTTATAGATTAAAATAATAAAATTCAAGTCTAACAAAGTTCTTCCCATACATATAAAACATCTCATATGTTAGTGATCCTGTTAACATATCTTAAAAATAACTTAAAACAAAAAATTTTGTACATTTGCAATGATTTTTTTTTTTAAGAAATAGTCCTAGGAAAACATGAATTGACTGGGACCAAATTACCAGACTGAATATTAAATTATGTGCATTAGCTTTCATTGTTATTGTTTTGAATCTTGAGTCTTTTGTTGAAGATGAGAGATTACTTTTTCAAGAAGTGTAAATCTAGAAATTATAAAAAGATCGATTAGAAATGGTCCTTACCTACAAGTTTTGAAACTAAGTTACATAAATACAGCATTTTAAACTTACATGCAAATAAGGACAATTGAACTCATTCAAATACATAGTATTGATATCTCTATATATCCATATCTATACTTATTTCTGCATCTGTCTATTAGTTAGCTACTTACCTATTTCTGTCTACCTACCTATCTGTCTACCACTGTTTCTTCCAGGATAGCATTGGCATATTAGTAACAGAATAAATCTATAATCTACAAAACTAAGAGAAGTAGATAACCACAAATAGGAGTTGTCAACAAAATATTGGAAAATGGGAAAGCTGAGGTCATCTTTCATTCTTCATAAAGCTGAGTCTGAACAAAGACTTGCATGCAGGTAGTTTAAATGTGATCTCAGGAAGTGAATATAAAGGGCAGGTGAGTGAAGCATGGAGGGAGGAAAAACCAAAACAAAGATGTATTTTGGATTTAGCCACTGCTTACAGATGACTGGCACTTAATCCCACCAGAAAAGTCTATAAAGAGTGTTTTTGAAATGCATGTCAAAACTCTTAGCCTGAAGGAGTAAGAGAGCACAATTTATACATCACAGACTCCATGGCTGCTAACACTTCTGCACCCTGGAGTTGAGTATGCATAGGTATAGTTTCCTGCTGGCGTCCTCCATTGTAATGATAAGAGTATCACCTGAAAAGAAATCTGAGGTACACAGCAGTGATATCAGATGAATGTGGTGAGGTTCTACTCAAATGAAGGCTGTGCAACCCTGCATAATATGATGGCTAAGCTGAAGGAAGATGAAGAACCAAGAGGATTTTAAATTGTTACTTGAGAGTAGTCTACTCACTGAACCACAGAAATCAACATTTGGCTACCGTTAAGCTAAATTTTTCATAGAGCCCTTGGTAGATAATTCTTAATAGCAGATAATTCTCAATCATTCTCCAAGGATCTAATAAAAAAATCCCTAACTACCTACAGCAGTTCCTATTACTGCAGCTGATCTTGGGACTGTAACCAGTATCTGTTCTCTTTCTTCTTAAATGAAAATTTTGATTTTCTTCACCAAGAATATGCCATATCCAGGTTCTTGGTTCATGGGGTCACTTGGTCCTTTATTCATAAAGTATCTGAGATCTGAATTACTTCATTTGTGGTACTTCGTAATCACTGATATTGATATTCATGATTATCACAGACTTGGAAGAACTGAGAGGCATGCCATGAATTTCCTGGGTTCTAAGCTTACTTCTCTCTTGCTACAATAGTATAAAATTACCCTTAACCCTTCGTGGTTATCAGAATCTATATGGGCTTAGTAGAGTACCCTAGGTTTTTTTTTTTTTTTTTTCGCCTGCTGCCGCTGCTAAGTCGCTTCAGTTGTGTCTGACTCTGTACAACCCATAGACGTCAGCCCACCAGGCTCCTCCGTCCCTGGGATTCTCCAGGCAAGAATACTGGAGTGGGTTGCCATTTCCTTCTCCAATGCATGCATGCATGCTAAGTCAGTTCAGTCCTGTCCGACTCTATGCGACCCTATGGACAGCAGCCCACCAGGCTCCTCTGTCCACAGGATTCTCTAGGCAAGAATACTGGAGTGGGTTCCATTTCCTTCTCCATTTCTCCTGCTAAACCCAAGGGACAAAGTGTTACTCATAACTTTGTCTATTGTAATCCTTACAATTCCATTTAATTCCATGTCCTCAAAATTCAAAACACATGCCTAATTCAAAACATGTCATTTCAAATTGGCAGAGTAAAAATGTTGTGGGGATCAGAAGCACAGATTCTACAGCAGAGTCACAGGGTGTGAGCATGAGAGGAGGCCAATATCAGTTCCTCCCTTTATTCCCTTGTGGCTCAGCTGGTAAAGAATCAGCCTGCAATGCATGAGACCTGGGTTCGATCCCTGGGTTGGGAAGATACCCTGGAGAAGGGAAAGGCTACCCACTCCAGTATTCTGGCCTGGAGAATTCCGTGGACTATAAGTCCATGGGGTCTCAAAGAGTCGGACACGACTGAGTGACTTTCACTTTCACTTTATTTCCTGCACTAATGTATTTTAGCTAATGGAGACACAACACTGTATCTTAGATTATATACAACATCCTGGAGAAAGAACCCCAGCTTACAGGGTGTTTTCCCAAGTTGGAATGTTAATTTAGTCTTGGCAAGAACATACTACTATTTTGTTAGGTAGGCAGATTTGAATATTGAGATATATAGTCAACATAAGTCCCAAGAACATGCATCTGTGCTCATGCCTCCTCTGCCAGGGGCTGGAATCATCAAAATTTTTTTTTTCCACTGATGTCTGGAGGTTGTTACTGTTTTTTTCTTTTTTTTTTTATTGGGCTCTCAGTTTCTCTCCACTTGGGTTTATCCATGTTTCTCTTCCTGTAACTAATCTGGGATACCTTGTAGTATGTGGTTAGGTTTCAAAAGTGTGTGTCCTAAGACACAGTAAGCCAAGCAGAAGCTGTAATATTTTTAGGACCTTGCTTTGGACACTGTTACTTCTATTGCAGTTCACACATTAGAAATGAGAAAATAAGACTGAACTCTGTATTTGAGGAGAGAGAAATTATCCTGAAATATTTGTGGGAGAATTGAAACAAAATATGAGGACCTGTTTTAAAACCATCAGTCTCTGACGTCGGGGCTTCCCTGGTGGCTCAGAGGATAATCTAGCTGCGATGCAGGAGACCCAGCTTCTATACCTGGATTGGGAAGAGCGTCTAGAGAAGGAAATGAACACCCAGTCCAGTATTCTTGCCTGGAGAAGTCTTTGGACAGAGGACCCTGATGGGCTACAGTCCATGGGATTGCAAAGAGTGGGGCACAACTGAGCTACTAATATACTGACCTGTAGCTCCACAGTAGTTATTATTTCCATATGAAAAATCCACTTACCATTTTGTAAGACCCATCACCAAAGAATTATCTATAGAACAATAAATGTATTTAGCACTGTAAGGCATATGATCTCTGTTCAGACTGCTCACCTCTGGCATTATAGCTTGAAGGACTCACAGATAATGTGTAGGCAAATATGTATGGCTGTATTCTAATAATGCTTTGTTTACAAAAACACATGGGCCAGAACTTCCCTGCTGCCCATAGTATGCTGGATCCACTGGATCCCACTCATGGTTGATGTCTCGGATCTATTTATCTCTGAATCAAGTTCTCAGAAGTGGTTCTGTTTGTGAAGCTCTGTGTTTTCTTTTCTTTTTTTTTTTTAATCTCAGTCTTGAGAGACAAGAGCTAAAAAGACAAGTTATGACCCTTATAACTCATGTTCAGTGGTAAACAGAAATAATTAATACAGCCACTCCTATTCAAAAAGGGTGAAATGGGAGGCACCAAGGCACACAAATTGAGACAGTTCTGAGCCACAACTGGACAGAGATTGCCAGCTGAGTAACTTTGTGAGCCTCATGCTGTCCTTTGCATTGTCTCTGTCCCTTTCCGTCTAAGCTGAAATAACCATAAATATTTTGTGGCTTTCTTATCCATCAATTGGTTATCTGCTCTGTTTGACAAAAGGCATATTAGTTTTTCTTTTTCCCAAAGTAAGAACTTTTCTGCTGTGGTCTTCATGAAGGCTGCTGAAGAACAACAGTCTTAAGATTTTCTGAAGCCCTAAAATTTGATGAAAATTGTGAGGCATGTCTTCAAGATCACTCGTAGGTCTCTTGTCTAATCGAACGCTTCTCTGAGGCAACACTTTCAATATTTCTCAGGTCTTTCTTTACCAATGATCTTATACTTACATGCTGAGTTTAACTTTTGTTCTGAAGCCCTTTTTCATTTGAAAGTCTTGAGTAGGTGGGTATGAGAAATAATTTAAATTTCAAACCAGAAATCCCTTTCTATTTTGACTTCTGTTTGAATACTGAAAAGGTCTTTTTTAAACTCCTGTCTCTCCTCCTCAGTTTTACCATGGGCAGCTTGATGAAACAAGATGGTCCACTGCTCTTCCTGAGTATATGTGAAACACCCAGCACATTATTATGATCTTACATCAGTATAGTGCATTTGTCACAATTAATGAACCAAGATCGATTATGTTATTAGTTCAAAGTTATACTGATTTATAACCTAATTTTGATAGTAGAAGATCCCTCCATGTGTTTATGAGATATTTATGTATGTAAGGCAAAACTTTTTTAGGTGGTATATACCTGAACATGCCTTTATTTTACCATGATCAGATTTATAGTTTTCCTTAGTACAGAATTTTAGATTGGTAATCATTTTTCCTCAGAATTTTGAAGACATTTGCACATTTAGTTTTAGATTTTGGATAAGTTTGATGCCAATCAGATCCTTAAAACTTTTCAGTGATTTATTAGGTCCCTAATCTTTTGTAACTGCCCCATATTCTTCTTCATAGTTTCTTCTCAAATCTTGCATTTATGCCCAGTTTTCTAAATTTTTAGCAACAAGGTGCTTTGATTTAGAACTCTGCGTGTATGGGTGCATGTGTGTGTGGGGGGGTGTGTACTTCTGTGTGGCTTTACTAGACCTCCAGTCATTTCTTTCACTTGGCCTTAAGTAAGTGAACTTCCTAAGGATACAGGACAGGGAACAGAGCATTCTTAGTATCAACATAATTATTACTGAGCCGGAAGCAGGAAGTAACCAAAAAAGGAGCCTAAGGATTTGAAAAACAAATGAATTCTCTCGGAATTTGACATAAAATAAAATGTTAATTTAAAAACATAATTATTATTGATTATGTATTCCCTGGTGGCTCAGACAGTAAAGAATCTTCCAGCAGTGCAGGAGACCCAGGTTCTATCCCTGGGTCAGGAAGGTCCCCTGGAGAAGGAAATAGCAACTCACTCCAGTATTCTTGCCTAGAGATTTTGATGGACAGAGGAGCCTGGGGGGGTACAGTCCACAGGATCACGAAGAGTCGGACATGACTGAGAGAGTAACACATGCCCACGCATTACTGATGAAGCATAAAAGTAAAGATTTGAAAGAAATGGTAGTTTCTTTAAAAGATACAATTCAGATTATACTTGGACCATCATGTGCCATTGAAAGTTTGGTTAAGTGATATATGTGCTGCGATGTCATTTCTTATATAATCTCTCATATGAATTACCATGGAAAAATATAGTATTAGGTAGACATTATTATCAGAATTTTAGAAGACATTTTGTTGTCTCAAAATGTGCTCTTTCTTCCTCAGTAATCAAAATGTGATTCTGAAATGCACAGCCATGAAAAATAGAGATCCTTATTAACAGTTTTGACCATGTGATAAAATTCTTACTGGTGACATGAAAAATAATTCTGATAAGTTTTCTTAAAGGGAAGGGTTCTATATCTCTTTTCCCTCATTCTTTCTTGCTGTTTGAAAGTCAAACATAAAGGCTGAATCTTCAACTAATCGCCTATACCATGTGGTGACCTTGGGAGTACAAACTGGAGAAGATGAAGGACCATGAGAGTAAGGAATTTATCCACCTCAGTAATGAGTAGATTAGATGCCTGGATTCATTACTTCCACACTTCTTGACCATAAGTAACAAACATCCTTCTGTCTTTTTAACAGTACTATAGTATTTTTAAATGAGTATGACCAGAGAAATTATGAGTTTAATAAGTGACTCCACACTTGCACCAGTATGGTATAGCTGCCTCCTTCAGTTCTGTAAGGTCAAAGTAGTAATTTTATTTCTTTAATGATTCCTCCATACTGCATTTCTTACTTACAGTGTCATCTTCTCTACACTTATTACATGTTAAATATATGTATATATATACATATTGTATAAATATAAATATGTATATTTAATTTTATACAGGCTTACATTTTCTGTTTCCTTTCTTGATGCTTTTAAATTGTGACATTAGAAATAAAAGTTAAACTTATAAATTGAAAACCTAGCTTACTTGTTCAATAATGAACTATTATATTATTTTAGAATTCTCCACCATATAATATATTGTTTTATTTACCTTTAAAAATATTAGAGTGAAATAACAGTGAACTTTAAGACGCCTACTCCTTGGAAGGAAGGTTATGGCCAACCTAGATAGCATATTTAAAAGCAGAGACATTACTTTGCCAACAAAAGTCCATCTAGTCAAGGCTATGGTTTTTCCAGTGGTCATGTATGGATGTGAGAGTTGGATGGGGAAGAAAGCTGAGCACCACAGAATTGTTGCTTTTGAGCTGTGGTGTTGGAGAAGACTCTTGAGAGTCCCTTGGACTGCAAGGAGATCCAATCAATCCATCCTAAAAGAGATCAATCCTGGGTGTTCATTGGAAGGACTGATGTTAAAGCTGAAACTCCAATACTTTGGCCACCTCATGTGAAGAGTTGACTCATTGGAAAAGACCCTAATGCTGGGTAGGATTGGGGGCAGGAGGAGAAGGGAATGTCAGAGGATGAGATGGTTGAATGGCATCACCGACTCGATGCACATGGGTTTGGGTAGACTCCGGGAGTTGGTGATGGACAGGGAGGCCTGGCGTGCTGCAATTCATGGGGTCGCAAAGAGTCGGACATGACTGAGCGACTCAACTGAACTGAACTGAACAGTGAACTTACCCATTTTCTCCAGGAAGCAGTGTTCTTCATTATGGGGAAAGGAGTTGTTTAAAAATACACACTTCATAATTCTCTCTGGGATCCACTATACTGAGCTCCAACAAATAAACACCTTATCTAAAACTCCATGCTCATATGACTGCTGACTTTGACAGTTGCCAGCATGACTTTGTATGCATCATCTCTTGCCTCCAGCAGATTCCCTTCCTGTCGACAAGATCTAAGAGAGGCGAAAGTGAGGTAATCAAACACACACAGATGCTCTGCTTCAGCAAGATGGAAAATGATGTTAACAGGACATTCACTCTCTCTGTTACTGCCCTATGTAAATTCACAGGCATATCTTTAATGTCTTACTATTGAATTCCTTGGTTATAAACCTGAGAGGATTAAAATACAAGACAGAAAATATATTTTTATAGTTTTATAATAATTCTTATTGTCTTCTGTCTACTATGCGTTGAAGAGAAACTCACTGTTTTCCCTACAGTTCCTGTTCAGTCATATGCCACAAATACCAGACACCACGTTCAGGTCACCAGATAATTGCCATTCCTGTTTCCATTCTAAGCATTACATGTTCAATGTCCCAAATTATTTTTACATTATATATTTATTTTGATGTTTAAAACACTCAACATTTTCTATATTCTGCGCTATAGTCTTCCATCTGTTTAGAATTTCCTGTCGCTTTCTCTTGAAGCATTTTCCATGTTGAAAATATGTCATTTTCCAAGGACTTGAGGTTTCCTCCTCTTATTCTCCCAGTCTAGGTCACTACATTATGCTTGTGTGAAAAGCTTATCCCTTCTTCATTTTAGGGTGTAATCACTCAGTGGTCCTAAGAATATCTGGAACATTTCAGGCCAAATTAAATAATCAGTTTGTTCCAAAAAGTAGATAAGATAGGAAAATGATAAATGTCTTAGGCTTTATGGTTTTCCAGTAACAGATAATGAGGGATTGACCCAAACTAACACAGTTAGATCAGAGAGATTTGTTTCTGATGTGATCCCCTTTCAGCTTCACCTCCCAACTCTGCTTGAAAGCCTTTGGCCCTCTCAATGTACATAATAGAATGCAGTGCAATTTACCTCACTGTGCAGCTCATAAACTGCTTTTAGCTAATGTAACTAGAAAGATGAGATTAAAGAATAAATAATAGTAGCCAATACCCATTGCACCCTAGCTTTCTCCTTACCAATCATTTATATTTTGACAGAAAAAATGACCAAAGTAAATGAAGTTGCAGTTACGTAATACAATACTGTTATCTTAACAATGTTGGAAGGAATGTTTTTTCTTTTTTTTAAATGTGTGTGTGTGTGTATGTGTCTATCTTCCGAAAGAATAAGGAAAGGAAACTTTTTTTCCATATTCTTCTCCAGTGTTCATCTATTTCTTCTAAAGGGACAGCCCTGTAGAAAATTCAAAATCTAATTTGCCCAGCTAGCAAATATGACCTCACCACAGGAAACAGCATGCAAGGTCATTTTTAGTAAAATATTTATGCAAGCACTCTACCTACATTTCTGATTATCTGTGTAAAATGGTAACAATGTCTACAAAATGGGGTGAGGCACGAAGAGAATCTGGTATTACACACAAATTTAAAAAGCCAAAGAATAGTTATTACTTTGTCAATTAGTAATGTCTTCTTGATATTTTCATCAGTAACTTCACTAAATATTTTCTTCTTCAAAAGAGCATAAAGTCTATTGGCAGTAGGTCAAGGCATAGGATAACACTAGGCAAAATCAGTGGGAAAAATTCTTAAAATCTGTTTGGTTTTTTCACTAAACTAAGTATCGTTAAGTACCACACCATTGTACAATTTAGTCAAATTCACAAAATACGGAATTATTTTATTTCTAAAAATTGTTCCAAAAACCACACTTAAGGTAAAATCCCCTACTGTGTTGTTCATAAATTGAGAATTAAATAAGACAAGAACTATATATTAATGTAAAACAACCTGAATATTCATCGGAAGGACTCATGCTGATGCTGAAGCTCCAATATTTTGGCCACCTGTTGTGAAGAGCCTACTCACTGGAAAAGACCCTGATGCTGGAAAGATTGAAGGCAAAAGAAGAAGGGGGTAGTGGAGGGTGAAATGGTTAGATAGCATCACCAACTTAATGGAAATGAGTTTCAGCAAACTTTGGGAGATAGTGAAGGACAGGGAAGCCTGGCATACTGCAGTCCATTGAGTTGTAAAAAGTCAGACAGGACTTAGTGACTAACACTTTCAGTTTCATAACACTATATATTATGTATTATGTTCACATCTTATATAGAATTTGTTGTTCTTTAGTCACTCAGTTGTGTCCAGCTCTTTGAAACCCAGCTTCCAGCCTCTTATATCAATGGAATTGCCCAGGCAAGAAGACTGGAGTAGGTAGCATTCCCATCTCCAGGGAATCTTCCTGACCCAGGGATCAAACCTGGGTCTTGCATATTACATATATGTATACTAATATTGTGTGCCTATACACACACACACACACACACACACACACCACTATTCTCAAAAGATTAGAAGTTCTAGTTCCATGTATAACCACATAGGAAGCCACTTAAGGATTTTGACTAGAGAGTAATGCATGTCTGTGTCATGATTACAATTTCCTGACATTGAATATAGGAGAAACAAAGTTCTATGACTTTTTTTTAGGTCTACTATAGCCTAAAGTATAAATGAAAATAGGTAAGTATTTTGATATGTCCAGAACACATATAAATATTGTTTATGAAATATCTTTGTGTTGATAGTTTGACATCAAGAAATATTTGTATTTTAAAGAAGAAAATATTTCCAGTAAATGAACTACTATAGAAACCAATTTTAATTTATTTTTTAAGAAATCAACAGATAGAATGGCCTTGATATTTGTCAAATTTCAGTAGACATTTTAACAGTAATAAAAGATGACTTCTGCTATATGCTTTTTAAAGCTATACTTCCCATCTGAGTGAATATAATGTTATACAAATTATTTTTATTATGACTTGAATTTAAAAAGAAAAGCTGGTACTTTTTTAGTTCTAAACTTTATTTCTTTAGTTAGAAACTTTAATACACAACAGAAAGTGTCAGTAAGATATAGTTACCTGCATCAGTTCAACAGATTCTCATGGAAAGTTGCATAAGTAATATAACAGGAACAACTGGTTACACAGTTTGATAATCATTGATAATCTAATGTAAATAAATTTAAAGTAGAATTAAATTCAGATTAAACAAGAATATGTGTGCTCAGTTATGTCCGATTCTTTATGACCCCATGGACTGTAGCCTGCCAGCCTCTTCTGCCCAGGAAATAATACTGGAGTGGGATTCCATTTCCTCCTCCAGGGGATCTTCCTGACCCAGTGATCAAACCCTTATCTTTTGCTTTTCCTGCATTGGCAGGCAGATTCTTTACCACTAGCACCACCTGGGATGCCCTATGGCTACATGATATCAAAGAAATACACTGAAAAACAAAATAGTTATTGAAACAGCTATGCTGCTGCTGCTGGTAAGTCACGTCAGTCGTGTCCGACTCTGTGCGACCCCATAGACGGCAGCCCACCAGTCTCCTCCATCCCTGGGATTCTCCAGGCAAGAGTACTGGAGTGAGTTGCCATTTCCTTCTCCAGTGCATGCACGCATGCTAAGTCGCTTCAGTCGTGTCCGACTCTGTGAGACCCCATAGACAGCAGCCCATCAGGCTTCTCCATCCACAGGATTCTCTAGGCAAGGATACTGGAGTGGGTTGCCATTTCCTTCTCCAGAAACAGCTATTCTGAATCATAAAAATTCTTAAAGTCTCCAAAATAATTATTTGAATTTTATTTTACAAATTGGATGTTATTCATGCTATATGAGACTCTAGATATGATTTCAGATTTTAGAATAATCTAATTATTGATTAGTAATTTAAATTAAATTTAAACATTGAAATTACTGATTTTGTTAATGTTGATTATTTATATAATTTTCTATCGAAATTATGCTGCAATGAAAATCTACAATCATTGCTTATCCATATAAATGAATGTAGGCATCAATATATTGGCTTATTTATTATGTCTTTTTTTTCTCTGCTATACTTACTTCTAAATGCTTGGTTTAAAAAAATGTCTGGATAAAACAGTAATGGAACTGTCACATTTGTATGTTTAAAATAATATTTTTGATCAGCAAACAGTAAAATAAAATATTTTGTACACCTTTGTAAATATTACCCATTGATTTTTAATAAGGAGCTTCTTGGTAATTTTAAAATGCAGTTTCTTCTCTTTCTGTATTCTAGTGTTAGATTTTCCACGGGTATCAGATTGGAAAGCTTGCATGGGTCTGATATCTCTGGTGTCCTTGGCAGCAAATGGTGCATAAACATTTACTCTTCAGCAATGTAGACTGCCAACATCTGTCTCATCTTTTAGAAAACCTGAAGGAGGACTAGAGGCTTAATGATAGAAATAATAAGCTTTCTACATCCTTAAAACGTTTATTATTTTATAGAATAAAATAAGAAATATTGCAAAGGACATCTTAAATTATAAGGTATCAAGACTGACGCAAATCGTTTTGGTATTTTCATCAACCTAATAACATCATACTGATTCTATATTAGTTTATTAACTTCATTTTCATTGGAGGAAAACCAGTGTTTGCTGGAGTAAAGTAACAAAAGAGAAATATGTTTCTTAATGAAAGAGAGGATTTAACATATTTATATCTGTACTTTTTAAACATTTGGAATTTTTCTGATACCCCAGCAGCTGTATCCACATATCAGTGTTCATGCCCACATTTGCATTGTTCTTCAAAATAAGCTCAGTGCTTTTAACAGTGTTTGGACCATAGTCAGTCAGTAGAAATATGTTGAGTGAATAAACTCAGCTTTAATGTTGTCATGCTTTTATAATGCCTTTAACGTGTAATAAACCAAGAAAAGCTTGGAATAATAACTACTGTCATATCTTTTGCAGCAAATGTGAGACAAGAAAGTGAGTTTAAAATAAGGACAATGAGAATATACTTGTGTGTTAAATCATAACACGTATGTTTCATTGAAGAAACTGTCAGTAACCTGTTACAAGTAAAGTTAAAACAGAACTTTTCTAGTGTATTAAAAGGACGTAAAATAAGAGTCAGAGAACCCTATGAAATTCAGTGCAAAAGCTTAAATTTGAAGTTGTTTCAATATTAAAACAAAGTTTTGAGATGATAATATCAGCTGGCCATAATTAAAACAACAGAAAAAATATAAAATTAAGTTACAATTCAGAGAAGAAATGATAAAAATCATTAAAATCTATTTGTCATATAAACATTTGAAAATAGAAAGTGCTAATCATAATTAGATTCCCCAGATGAAAGTGATTGTCATCATCCAGTTGTTAAATGAAGGTTACAGATGATTTCCAAGGAAACAATAACACATTATATTATGTAAGAAAACAAGTACAACATTCATTTTTAAAAATTAAATGAAATATTTATGAGATTATGGAAAGGAAAAGCTATATTGGCTTTTTAAAATCTCGTAATTAGGACAGTGAGAAAACAAAGGAATAAGGCCTTCAAATTATTGATGGAAAATAATTTGTATCCTAAGGTTTAATACTAGCAAAACTATTTCTCTAGAGCATGACCTGAACATACTTTCTGAGAAATATTGAAAGTTATATACTTCCAAACCATCACTAAAGTGTGAATCAATTACAAAAAGAGGAAGAATATCCCTAGGGGGAAGGTGGAGAAGCTAAAAGAGATTGTGTGTTAGTAAACTGGTGAATGGAGAAGGCAATGGCACTCCACTGGGTACTCTTGCCTGGAAAATCCCATGGACAGAGGAGCCTGTTAGGCTATAGTCCATGGGGTCGCTAAGAGTCGGACACAACTGAGTGACTTCACTTTAACTTTTCCCTTTCATGCACTGGAGAAGGAAATGGCAACTCACTCCAGTCTTCTTGCCTGGAGAATCCTAGGGACGGCGGAGCCTGGTGGGCTGCCGTCTATAGGGTCACACAGAGTCGGACACGACTGAAGCAACTTAGCAGCAAACTGGTGAATAGGTTTTTGATCTGGACAAAGTCTGAACTCAAATGGAGGAGATAAAGCAAATTTAATAAATTTCAGTTAATAGAGTTTTTTAAAAGCATGATTGAAATTAGCTACATAGCTGACTTCATTTAAACCATAATAGATATGCCTAGAATTAATACCTTCTAGATTCTTTAATGATTCAGAAGAGTAAACCATTGACTTATTTTAATCTATATTGTCTACACTTGCTAAAGTGTCAAGGATACACACTAACATAACCAAATCAGATTATGTATCTTCTAAATCAGTGGGGATGGCAAAAGAAAATGAAAACGGTTAAAAGGGAGAAGAATAGTTGTGTTCAGTGTGGAGTGAGTACAGAAGACATGGGATAAATAAAAAGAAGAGAATCGGGTGGGAGAAAAAAACCAAATATGTCATATTCATAAGATAATTAAAAGGGATTAACTAGACTTTATGTTCCAGTTGAGCTATTTCAAATCATAAAAAATGATGCTGTGAAAGTGCTGCACTCAATTTGCCAGCAGATTTGGAAAACTCAGAGCAGTGGCCACAATACTGGAAAAGGTCAGTTTTCATTCCAGTCCCAAAGAAGGGCAATGCCAAAGAATGTTCAAACTACCTCACAATTGCACTCAGCTCACAAGGTAGCAAACGGATGGTCAAAATTCTCCAAGCCTGGATTCAACAGTATGTGAACCATGAACTTCTAGATGTTCAAGTTGGATTTAGAAAAGGCAGAGGGATGAGAGATCAAATTGCCAACATCTGTTGGATCATCGAAAAAGCAAGAGAATTGCAGAAAAACATCTACTTCTGCTTTATTGATTACGCCAAAGCCTTTGACTGCATAGATCACAACAAACTGGAAATTTCTTCAAGAGATGGGAATACCAGACAACCTTACCTGCCTCCTGACAAATGTGTATGCAGAACAAGAAGCAACAGTTAGGATTGGACCTGGAACAACGAACTGATTCCAAATCGGGAAAGAAGTACATCAAGGCTGTATATTGTCACCCTGCTTATTTAACTTACATCCTGAGTACATCATGAGAAATGTTGGACTGGATGAAGCACAAGCTGGAATCAAGATTGCCGGGAGAAATATCAAAAATCTCAGATATGAAGATTACGCCACCCTATGGCAGAAAGTGAGGAGAAACTAAAGTGCCTCTTGATGAATATGAAAGAGGAGAGTCAAAGCTGGCTTAAAAGTCAACATTCAGAAAACTAAGATGATGGTATTTGGTCCCATCACTTCATGGCAAATAGATGGGAAAACAATGGAAACAGTGAGAGACTTTATTTTTGGGGGCTCCAAAATCACTGTAGATGGTGACTGCAGCCATGAATTTAAAAGACACTTGCTCCTTGAAAGAAAAACTATGACCAACCTAGAGAGCATATTATAAAGCAAAGACAGTACTTTGCTGACAAAGTCTGTCTAGTCAAAGCTATAGTTTCTCCAGTAGTCGTGTATGGATGTGAGAGTTGGACTATAAAGAAAGCTGCTGCTGCTGCTAAGTCACTTCAGTCGTCTCCGACTCTGTGCAACCCCACAGACGGCAGCCCACTAGGCTCTCCCGTCCCTGGGATTCTCCAGGCAAGAACACTGGAGTGGGTTGCCATTTCCTTCTCCAATGCATGAAAGTGAAAAGTGAAAGTGAAGTCACTCAGTGATGTCTGACTCTTCGCGACCCCATGGACTGTAGCCTACCAGGCTCCTCCGCCCATGGGATTTGCCAGGCAAGAGTACTGGACTGGGTTGCCATTTCCTTCTCCAGAGAAAGCCGAGAGCCAAAGAATTGATGCGTTTGAGCTGTGGTATTGGAGGAGACTCTTGAGAGTCCCTTGGACTGCAAGGAGATCCAACCAGTCAGTCCTAAAGGAAATCAGTCCTTAATGTTCATTGGAAGGACTGATGTTGAAGCTGAAACTCCAATACTTTGGCCACCTGATGCAAAGAACTGATTCATTAGAAAAGACCTTTTGCTGGGAAAGATTGAGGGCAGGAGGAGAAGAGGATGAGATGGTTGGATGGCATCACCGACTCAATGGACATGAGTTTGAGCAAGCTCCAGGTGTTGGTGGTGGACAGGCAAGCCTGACATGCTGCAGTCCATCGGGTCACAGAGAGTTGGACATACTGAATGACTGAACTAAACTGAGCCTTGGATTAAAAATACAGAGGAAAGTTTTCAGAATAAACACCGTGTAAAAGAATGAAGGAAAAGGATGGTGTTTTGGTTGGCTAGGTCTGCCAAAATAAACTACTACAGACTGTGTGTCCTAAGCAACAGAAATTCATTTTCTCACAGTTATACAGGTTAGAAGTCTGAAATCAAGGTGTTGACAGGGTTGGTTCCTTATGAGAGCTAACAGGAAATGTGTCTCACACCTTTCTCTTTGGCTTTGTAGATGGATACCTTCTCCCTGTTTGTCTCCACATCATCTTTTGTCTGTACATGTCCCTGTCTTAATTTCCTCCTCTAATACACACCAGTCATATATCTCTTTAAAGACCCTGTTTTGAAATAGAGTCACATTCTGTGCTGGGGATTAGAATGGTAACATATGAATTTGGGTGAATTGGGGGGGCATTAAGACGAGTCAGCCTATAAGCGATGAGAAAATATATATTACACAAATATTAATCAAAATGAGTTCTTCCGTTATATAACAAAAGTGCTCCTGAATAACAAAAGAATGCAAGACTTTAGGGCATATTTTATTTCTAAATTTGAATAGGCTAAATATGGTAAGATTTAAGATGTAGTTCACTGTAAGATATAATCATTTTTAATTGTGTGCCTAATAAAATCCTTTCAAATTATTGGAACTACAAGAAGAAATCAATACATTCACCATAATAGAATGTGATTTTTAACATACTCTTCCAGTCATTAATTAATCAAGCAGAAAATCAGTAAAAATATAGAAACATTTAATAATGCAATTAACAAGCTTCAGTGGGCATGTACAATACTGATTACCCAACAGTAAGAGACAGTATATGCCCACTCAAAGACACCTGAAACAATTCAATCCATTGACAAAACTTTTTGCCAATTAAGTTTAAAGAAATTTGTAATAAATTGGATTACACAGGAAACATATTTTGACTATAAAGCAATTATACTATAAATATCAAAAAGATTAATACTGTATTACCAAAAAAAGACTATATTACAAATTAATAAATTAACTAACTATAGATGGATAATTAATCAAAAGGGAAATTAGAAAGACTTTTTAGCATTGAAATGTAACAAGAATACTGCCTATAAAAAATGTAGTATATAAATTATACATATAAAACATTGTTTTAAATATATACATATATATAGGATCAAAATCAGTATTTGTAATTCAAAAATGCTCTCCTTTTTTAATGATTTTGAATCATATTGTTTCCTACACCTTGTGTTTCTGTCGGCTAGTTTTGCTGACAAAGACTTTCACATTCTGTACTCAGTTTTGACTGTATCACAACATTCAGTTTCATTCCTTGTTTCATGAATCATTGCCATATCAGTCAAAATGCAAACTCCTCCCTCTCCTGTGTTCTGTCTTTACCCTGTGGCCTTATTCCCAATCATTCCCCTCACTTCTCTGTATGTGTGTGCTCAGTCCCTCAGTTCTGTCTGACTATGAGGCATGGACTGTAGCCCACCAGGCTTCTCTGTCTATGGGATTATCCAGGCAAGAATACTGGAGTGGGTTGCCATTTCCTACTCCAGGGAATCTTTCCCACCCAGGGATCAAACTCACATTTCTTGTGCCACCTGCATTGGCAGGAGAATTCTTTACCACTAAGCCACCTGGGAAGCCCATCACTTCCCAGAAAGGCAGTTATTTTAATTGGCTTAACGTTATTATTCCTTTTTTTATTAGTTTCACTTAGTGTGTTCAATTTCCTTATTCCGTCTTCTTAAACTAAAAGCATTTCATTAAATCAGTCATTATCCTCTTTGGATAAAGGTAATTGAAAATATACTTTAAGTACTTCATCAACTGTGTTCCATGGGCCATATTTTTATTTTTGGATTTTGTTATTTTATTATTAATTTTATATTAAAATATACATATTACTGCTCTTTTTTGAGTATTAACCTTTTTTTTGCCTTAAATTTCTGTAGAATATAATTTAGATTCCAAATGTAATGGATTAGTATCAGCTATGTTTCCAATTTTGATTTATAAATTAATCAATTGTGGTCAAATACCAATTCTTTGTGTCAAATAACATAATGTTGATCCTTTCAAATTCATTGAGAATTTAACTGTCAACTTAGAAGTAATTAATTTTGCAAATTTTTGATTTGTGACTAAATAAATTTATATTTGTCTAAATCCCTGTTAGTTCGGTTGGTAGAGAATCTGCCTGCAGTGCAGGAGACCAAGTTTCAATCCCTGGGTCAGGAAGATCCCCTGGAGAAGGAAATGGCCATCTACTCCAGTATTCTTGCCTGGAGAATCCCATGGACAGAGAAGCCTGGTGGGCTACAGTCCATGGGGTCACATGAGTTTGACATGACTTAAGGACTAAACCACCACCTAATTTATATTTAATCATAGTGTATACCAGCAAAATATAAACAGTCACTTAAAATTGAAATTGAAAAATTGAGATTAAAATGTTTGTGTATAATCACATTTCAGTACTGTGTTTTTTTCAAATTTTCTGTACCTTTCTTTCCTTCTTTCTTTCTCTCTCTTTTTTCTTTTATTCTTGCCTTCTCTCTTCTTTCCCCCACCCCCTTCCCCACTCTCTCCCTCTTCCTGTCTTTTTTTAATTCTTTTTCTGGGATATATCTTACTATTTAATAAATAGTATGTAATGTTATTTATTGATTTATCTAATTTTATTTCTAGCTCTTCCGGTTGTTGCCTTATGTACCTCGAGACCAGGTTGTTAGACACATGTATATTTCTAGTTCTTCCGGTTGTTGCCTTATGTACCTTGAGACCAGGTTGTTAGACACATGCATGTTTGTGATTGTAGTATTTTATTCATTTAGTACTTTTGTACATTATTGAATTCCTCTTCGGTGTTTATCAAATCATTTTCATTGTGTATGTGTATGTTTTCAAAAACTGCTTTCATGACTTGTTATTTTTCTATTTTTATAGTACATAATTTTCATTCCTTTCTTCATTATGATTTATTTTTAAGATGAAATTCACATAATAAAATTAACTATTTTAAAAGTGAACCATTTAGTGGTATGCAGTACATTCACAATGAGTTGTAATAACAAGGTTTGCCTACATACAGAATTGTTTTTGTCAGTCCCAAAAGAAATCCCATACTTATTAAAGCAGTTACTTTCCATCACCTTTCCCCAAACTCTGGGAACCACCAATCAGCTTTATGCCTTTGCCTGGTATTGATAATTCAAATAACTGCAATTATAATAGACCCATTGTGTCTGACTTCTTTCACTAAACATTATATTTCCAGGTTCATCCATGTTGTGTATCATGTATTAGTATGTCACTACTTTATATGACTGAAAAATATTCCATTGAAGGTATATACCACAACTTATCGTTCATCTGTTGATAAGCTTTTGGGTTGATTCTACATTCTGATGCTCTGAACACACGTGCATTTTTTGAGTACTTGTTTTCAGTTACTTTTGTCTATACTCATAGAAAAGGAATTACTAGTTCATATTGTAAATATTGTTATTGTTGTTGCTCAGTCACTCAGTCATGTCTGACTCTCTGCGACCCCATGGACTGCAGCATGCCAGGTTTCCCTGTCTTTCACCATCTCCTGGAGCTTGCTCAAACTCATGTCCATTGAGTCAGTGATGCCATCCAACCGTCTCATCCTCTGTTGTCCCCTTCTCCTCCTGCCCTCCATCTTTCCCAGCATAAGGGTCTTTTCCAGTGAGTTGGCTCTTCGCATCAGGTGGCCAAAATATTGGAGCTTCAGCTTCAGCATCAGTCCTTCCAAAGAATATTCAAGGTAGATTTCCTTTGAGATTGACAGGTTTGATCTTCTTGCAGTCCAAGGGACTCTCAAGAGTCTTCTCCAGCACCATAGTTTGAAAGCATCAATTCTTAGGCACTCAGCCTTCTTTATAGTGTGACTCTCACATCTGTACATGACTACAAAAACCACAGCTTTGACTTGACAGACCTTTGTCAGCAAAGTGATGTCTCTCAATTATAATATGCTGTCTAGCTTTGTCATAACTTTTTTTCCAAGGAGGAAGAGTCTTAATTTCATGGCTGAAGTGACCTTCTACAGTGATTTTGGAGCCCAAAAAAGTGAAATATGTCTCTGTTCTCATTTTTTCCCCATTTTCTGCCATGAAGTGTTGGGACTGGATGTCATGATCTTAGTGTTTTGAATGTTGAGTTTTAAGCCAGCTTTTCCACTCTCCTCTTTCATGTTCATCAAGAAGGTCTTTAGATGTTTAATTATTTGAGGTACTGCCAAATCACGGTTCACAAAATGAATCTCTTTACATTCTCATGATCAAATGGTTTCTGATTTAGCCACATCCTCAACACTATTTTCCTTTTTGAAAACATTATAGTCATCCTCATGAATGTGAATGGTATATTGTTGTGGTTTTGGTTTGTATTTTCCTAATAACTAAAGTTAAGAGCAGTTTTTATGTATTCATTGGAAATTTTTGTTATCTTTCTGGAGAAACATCTATTCAAATTTTATCCATTTTTAAATTGGGCTTTTGTGCTTTTGTTATTGAATTGTAATGCATTGTTGTTCTGGATATTAGACTCCTATCACATTTATGATTTTGAGTATTTTCTCCCATGAATTGTGTATTCACTTTCTTAATAATACCCTTTTATGTACAAATATTTTTAATTTTGATGAAGTCCAATTTATCGGTTTTTAATCTTTTGTTTTGGATCATGTGTTTGGTGTCATATCTAAGAATCTGCTGCCAAACCTAAAGTCATAAAGATTTTCTTCTATGTTTTCTTATAACAGTTTTACAGATTTTAGCTTTTGATTGGAGAGTTTAAACTGTTTGCATTTAAAATAATTACACATGAAAAAGACTTACTTCTGTCATTTTAATTATTTTTTTCTGAATGTCTGATACTTTTTTGTTCATCATTTTCTCCATCACTACCTTCTTTTTTTGTGATTTGATTTTTCCTTTGTAGCCTTTTTGATTCCTCTCTCATTTGAACACCAGAGGCAGAAATCATGGTGACCGTCGTAAAGTCTGTCTGCCAGAGTTCGAAACTTGTGATTTTTATTTTTCAAGTACCTTTAATTCATAAACATCCAAATTTAGTGAATCTTTCTTCTTATATTCTTATTTCATTCATTTTTTTTTTTCTGTGTGTAGGTTTGTTTTTTCATTTAAATTCTATTTTCTTTCATTCTGTTTTAGGTATTACTTGATTGGTATGGAAAGATTTTCCAACTTTCCAATCTCTATTAAATATTCACTCATCTTTACTTCCCATTTAAAATTTTTATCCTTCCTTTGAAGAATTTTGTTTCTCTCTTTTTGGGTATTTCTACCAAGAGTTTTTTTTTTTTTTTTTTTTTTTTACCAAAGATGGATTTGGTAAGCTTTTTAAGCTTCATATATATGGATAATATATGTATTATACTATCATGCTTTATTAATATATTAGTCAGATGTAGAATCAGTAGTACAAAATTATTTTCTATAAAAACTTGGAAAAGGTTATTCACTTTTTTCTTATTCCCTTGTCATTACTATGAATACTGATCAAAATCTGACTTTTTTATTCCATAAGAAAGTATTAACTTCAACAACTTTTGAAAATGACTGTATCTTTGATGATCTTATTATTATTCTACATGTGGATTTTCTTTTAACTATTCTGTTTGAAACTATTTTTTTCCTTTCATTCAGAGGTCTTTTATGTTTCTAGAATTTTTATTTTTATTTCTTCATATTAGTATTTTATTCCTTATAAATCTGGACTCAACAGTAATCCTACACATTTAATAATTTTAATTGCATGCAATCTTTTTTTTTTTTAATGTGCTTTTGTAAGAGATCCTTTATTGAATTACCAGTTTAATACATGTTCTTAAATTGTATTTATTCTATTATTCCTCCACCTATTGAATCAGTTCAATTCATTATATTTTTACCTAATACTTTACTCAGTCTTCTTTAAAACTAGTTCTTTGTCTTCATGATGTTACTCTGTTGTATCATCTCTTTGAAGTATTCTTAATATTTTCAGGTATTTGTTGCATCATATCTGGTTTATATAGTATAGGTTTTTGATTATGATGTCTCTTTATTGGAGTCTAATGCTTAAATATTTATTATTTTAGATTTTGAATGTAATTTTTCCTAGCATTGCCATGTATTTGGCTTGTAGAGTATGTAAGGTGAAAGGAACAAAGTCAAAGCCTTCCTTAGTGGGTATGGTAGGTTTAAAATGTGGAGTTGCATCCTTCATGGTAGAGGCTAAATTGCTATGGTGAAGCTTGGACACCCAGATCAGGAATTTTCTCTTCAGAAAATTCTGGTTCTCAGGAAAATTGTCTTCACCTGTTCCATTAGCTTTTCTCCTTCTTGGTTCTTAATTCTGTAGGGAGGAACCCACTGCTCTCTGTTCTTGATTGCATCCTACATGTGCCGGCACAGTTATGACATCCTGCTCACTCTGATACAATAATCATCTCAGAGGAATGCAACAGAGAAAAGAAAGCACAACTTCAAAACTCTCTTCCTGAGTAGATCTCACACACAGCACTAAGCCCACCAGAGTAAGTTACAACTGACTTGGTAACCTCCAGCAGTGCCTCAGAGTATATTGGTTCTTCAAATCTGTATTTAAAAAAAAAAAAAAAAGGCAGCAATAAAACTTTTCTTAATATCATGTTTGATGATGTTTCCATAGGATAGTTTACAAAAATGTTACCTTGTTTACTTCCTGGATAATTGATTATCCCCCACCCACCCCCTGCCTTTTGCTCCACCAGTGGTGTTCAGTTTTTGCTGCTTTGCTTTTGGCCCAGTGAAGCTGCTTTTAAGTTTTCTTTAAGTTTTTTTGTATGTTTTTCTTCCTACCTAAGTGTTAAATTTATTGACATGCTATCTAAAGTCACAAAGGTATTCTGTCTTCTCTTACAAGGTCTTTAGAGTATTGCCAAGCTCCATTTATTTAAAAAGACTCTGTTCCCCCCACTGATTTACAGTGGCAAGCCTGTTATACATCAAATTACCATATATGCATAGGTTTGTTTTGGGACTCTCTTTTCACTTTCACCAATTTATTCATCTGTGCCTTTGGTCAAACAAAAGAAAAATTATTCACGTTGCTTTGTAGTAAACCTCTGTATCTGATAGAGCAGTTCCTCTCTCCATATCGTGTTCTTCAAGAGAGTCCTAATTTTCCAAGGATTTTCATATCAATTTTAGATCATGCATTTTCATGAAAAATGTTGAAATTTTACTCGATATTGCACTGAATCTATTAAAATCTATTAAAATCTGTAGCTTTGCATGTTGAATATTCTAATTAATAAGCCTACTATGTATCTCTGAGTCTTCTTCAGCCTTTCTAAGTAAAGGCTCATGATATTTCTTAAACAATCAACTTGGCTACACTTTTTTCACATTGGTTGTTTAAGAAGACTGTGTACTTTGATAATGCATGTATGCAAAGTATATATAGAACTGTTGTCATAATTACTTGTTGTCGAATGGCTCTGCCTCCTGTTCACTGATTTCTTTGTGTACGGATCATTTTCTAACAAAATAAATATTTTAAAATGTTTTGTGTTTGTTTTGGTGTATAACTAGATTGAAACCAGTAAAACGTAGATTGTTTAGTTGAGGTTCCCTGATCAATACAGCCATGTGCGTCTAAGGAAGGAATTTGTATGTTCACAGTCTGTTGCCATGGTTTATCAGAAATCCCTCCCCTCTCCCAACTTTATCATTGTTGTTGGTATTATTGTTTTACCCTGATGAGCACCAGCTCGGTTTTATTGTGGGTGGGGTGAGGAGGGGTTATTTCTTTTTGGCTGTTATCCTAAAGTTGCAGGGGCTTCCCTGGTAGCTCAGCTGATAAAGAATCTGCCTGCAATACAGGAGACCCTGGTTTGATTCCAGGGTCAGGAAGATCCCCTGGAGAAGGGATAGGCTACCTACTCCAGTATTCTGGCCTGGAGAATTCCATGGACTATACAATCCATGGGGTCACAAAGAGTCCGACAAGACCGAGTGACTTTCACTTTCTAAATGTGAGCAGAAATTTGTGCTAGCACCACAGTGCAGGGGAAGGTCTCATAGAGTGTTTTCTCGGCTTTGATTTTTTTCTTTTTACCCTGGAAAGTTCTGAAACTAAAGTCTAAATGGAGGGTATCCACAAATGCCATCAGAATAGGAAAAACCTCGTTAATTCAATACTATGTTTACCTTTGTAAATTTGGACTTCTCCGTAATTTGGCATGGAAATTTCAAGTTGTTTTTTAATTTATTCAGCATGTTTGGACTCTCTTTTTAAATACTTTTATTTATTTTATTTTTGGCCGTGCTGGGGTTTCACTGCTGCGTGGAGTATTTGTCTAGTTGTGGCCAGTGGGGGCTGCTCCCTAGTTGTGGTGCTTAGTCTTCTTATTGCCCTGGTTTCTTTGGTTGTGGAACCCAGGCTCTAAGGCTCAGGGCTTCTGTAGTTGCAGCTCCCGGGCTCTAGAGCACAGTCTCAACAGCTGCGGCTCATGAGCTTAGTTACTCCGTGGCAAGTGGGGTCTTCCAGGATCAGGGATCAAACCCGTGTCTCCTGCATTGGCAGGTGGATTCTTTACCACAGAGCCACCATGGAAGCCCCTAGACTATCTCTTTCAAAATTTAGGTGGAATTTTTCTCAACTCAAGTTTAGTGCAAGTAATTTGACCTGTTCTTGTTAGAACTAGAACTTGCTGCCATTTATTTTTCACGTCACAGTAAGAAAGATCTTTCCTCATGCCTTCCTACAAACCGTATCATATCCTTGTCTTAAAATCTCTACTAACTTCATATCACTTTCACTGCTTTCTTAAAATTATCTTTAAATTTAATATATAATTGCATGACACCTGAGATCTAGACTAGAGTATATCTCACTCTAAGCTTTATTCAACTGATCCTGAAAAATTTTTTGTTGTGTTCCAAGAATACATTATGCTCCATTTGCCTCTGGTCTTTGAACAAAAGTGAAGTTGCTCAGTCATGTCCAACTCTTTGCGACCCCATGGACTGTAGCCTACCAGGCTCCTCTGTCCGTGGAATTTTCCTGGTACGAGTACCAGAGTGGATTGCCATTTCTTTCTCCAGGGGATGTTCCTGACATGGGGATCAAACCCAGATCTACTGCGTTGCAGGCAGATGCTTTACCGTCTGAGCCACCAGAGAGGCCCATAATAAAGATACCCCATAATTCTGACAGGATGTAATAACATAATAGTTAAACATACTGGGCATCAAAGCAATTTTCTGATCTTCTCTATGTTTCAGTATCCTACTTATAATGCCAATATACCTGACGTTTTGTTGTGTGGATTAAACTGAAGAAAGTACCCTGTTTATTGTACAGTAACCAATAAATGCTAGTTTCCATTATTACCAGCTCTTTTTAATTTGCATCCCTTTCCCAACTGATAAGATTAGGTAGTTGCCAAAAATGTGTATGTTCATATATCCTTTTTCTAGTTGCCTATAAACATAAGAAATTGATATTTTTATTATTTAGCCATTGGCTTATTTCATTACAGATTTAGATTATACCAAAGGAAGAAGTAGATTGACAACATAAGGGTTTTAGTTCAAGAGTTTATGACATTGTTTTGATGGATGAAGTATGTGACCTAGCATGACTTTGCTTTAGCTTTTAGTACACTCTTTGAAAAAGTATGTTTCATTTGTGTTATGCCATACTTGAAAAGAAGATAGTAGTCTGGCATAAAATAATGCATTATTTTCATAAAGCCTAAGAATCTCATAAAATCTGTGCATATGTGTGTGTGTTAGTCTCTCAGTCATGTTTGACTCTTTGCAACCCATGGACTGTAGCCTGCTGGATCGTCTATCCATGGGACTTCCTAGGCAAGAATACTGGAGAGGGTTGCCATTCCCTTCTCTGGGGGATCTTCCTGACCCAGGAATCAAACCCGGGTATCCCACATTGCAAGCAGATTCTTTACCATCTGAGCCACCAGGAAAGCCCAAAATCTGTGCATGTTAATGGCTAAAAACTGTAAAAGTTTTTTTTCAGTTTTATCCAAACTAGCATTGATCACAGCCAATATTTTCACCTGCACAGTTAATAAACTGTCTTAATTTTATGTTTGTTACAAAATTACACCATATATATATGTATATTGTACAAATATAGAAGGGAGATGGGTTTCCCAGGTGATGCCAGTGGTAAAGAACCTACCTGCTAATG
The DNA here is from genome assembly GCA_024291935.2 of Okapia johnstoni. Lineage (NCBI taxonomy): Eukaryota > Metazoa > Chordata > Mammalia > Artiodactyla > Giraffidae > Okapia > Okapia johnstoni. The sequence goes on along the minus strand of CM044321.1, from coordinate 19,747,829 downwards.
CAGGAGGTATAAGAGATGTGGGTTTGATCTCTGGGTCAGAATGATCCCTTGGAGGAGGAAACGGCACCCCTCTCCAGTATTCTTGCTAAAAGAATCCCATGGACAGAGGAGCCTGGTGGACTACAGTCCTTGGGGTCTCAGAGAGTCAGACACAACTGAGTGTGTGACCACAAGCACAGGGAGAGGGGTACATTATAAGAACTATTTTGAAGAAGTTTACAATGTCCTTTAGCTCCTTAATTTGTATTTTTTTCTTTTCATCTTTAGATCTATTGTAACATCACCAATAATTCCAACATAATTAGTGTGTACTAGATTGGTTGATGTTTGGGTATATTCACATATTTAACACAGTTTAGCAAACATATTAAATTACACAAATTCTATATCATGAATAACGGGAAAGTGAGACAGTTAAAGACAAATATAGTGTATAATATCATCATTTAACATGCAAGTTAGTAGTGGTTAGAGAATTTGTGACCTAATCAACTTCAAATTTTGGGAGGAGATAGGATCATATGTGTATTCTGAAATTTACATCTGAAAATACAGAGGATTATGACTGATAAGGAAGCACAACTTAAGTGTTATTTCAGTGAGTGTTAGGAAATCAGGGGAATGCAGTGTGGAGGCTTTAAGTCTTAATAGAACATTTTAATTAGCATAGAAAACATTGGTATTAGAATGTTGAGTACATAACATTAAAAGGTAGTTTGGGAACTCTGGAAAATGTAGAAAGGAAATTATTCTTTCTCTTTGAGACAATGAATCTTGACAACTGTAGTGTTTTGGCCAATATTATGACATGATGGAAGTGATATTTTGGGAGATTATATAGCAACAGTTAAAATGACTGATTTTGGTAGGGAGTAAACTGGAAGCAAAGAGACTGATAATGGGATTATTGCATTTGCCTTATGCTCCTAATACTACTGCTACGTGCTTAGAGGCTGCATAACATCAATTTCAGAATGGAAATTTACTTGTCATAGCATGTGCCAGAAGAATATTGAATAAAAGTGAACATGCATATCCCAGTCCCAGGATAGGCTGTTTGTCTTTGAAATAAACAGCCTGAGATGAATTTCTCAAGTTTTTACATGAAATGTATTCAGAGTAATAACAGACTCTTCTATGGAATTGCTAACCACTGCTAAATTGAATATAGCCAGAATAGACAAGGGTGTCAGCCTTGTCTCTATTACATTCTAAATGCCACACAGGGCAAGTGAATAAAGCATAGATGCAGATGTACTTGAAAGAACAGAATAGTGTTTGTAGGAAAGGTGAAAGAGAAATTGAACATGGATAGCTAACGAACAGTATTAAAAGTGTGAAAGTGTTAGTAGCTCAGTTGCATCTGACTTCTGTGACCCTCAAGGACTGTAGCCCTCCAGGCCCCTCTGTCCATGAGATTTCACAGGCAAGAATACTGGAGTGGGTTGCCATTCCCTTCTCCAGAGGATCTTCCCGACTCAGAGATTGAACTGAGGTCTCCCACGTTGTAGGCAGATTCTTTACTATCTGAGCCACCACCATCTTGACGTGATGTTCCAAATCGTTATCACATTTACCATTGTATACCTGTAGTTGAACCTGGGTCTCCTGCATTGCAGGCAGATGCTTTACTGTCTGAGCTACTAGGGAAGCCCCCAGATGTAAGTCATAGATTTAAAGATTTACAAGAGATTTTGAAATTTCAGAACACTTGGAATAAATGATTTACGTAAAGATATTTGACTAATTTATTTAAGGTTTTCCATTAAAGTATAGGTCTAAAATATCTCATTATGTAAAGTTATATCATCAATCAAAGCTTAAGGAACATTTGTGTTTTTTTTAATTGACCTCTTCACCAGTTTCATAGGATTAAAAATCTACATGGGTAAAAAATGTCTTGTAAACCTGTTTCAGACCATTAGTTATCTCTTGGTAGTTTTTAAATGAGATATGCAAACCAATTAGATTAGACACAGTCAGATTATGGAATTTTTACCAGAGGAAGCAACTATAACATGAGCACATAAATATGGTTTTGTGCAGATTCAGAAAGAGAATTGTTGTTAAATTGTCAGCTCAGGGGCTAGTTTTGGTTAGTGTTGAAAATAATAACCATTAATGCTGTGGATATTATTTACTTTGTTTACATACATATATCATGTATATTTACATACCAGCATATATAGACACAATCACATCTTGAACTAGTTTGGAATCAGTTTCTCTTTTAAAAGCATCTTGCCTAGAGTCTATGTTAATGTTTTTGAATGGATTTACTAGCAGCAAATTCTCATTGACTGTAAAGTTCAGACATGGTGCCTGGTAATGAGGTTCTTTCTCTTTGGTGTGAGAATGTGGTAGCCCATAACATTACAAAGTATTGCAGCCGATGTGACTATTTGAACTGTGGTGCTAGATAAGACTCCTGAGAATTCCTTGGACAGCAAGCAGATCAAACCAATCTTGAGGGAGATCAATGCTGAATACTCGTTGGAGGGACTGAAGCTAAAGCTGAAAGTCCAGTTTTTTGCTCACCTGATGAGAACAACTGACTCTTTAGAAAAGTCCCCAGTGCTGGGAAAGACTGAGGGCAGAAAGAGAAGAGGGCATCAGAGGATGAGATGGCTGGATGGCATCACTGATACAATGAATGTGAACTTGGGCAAACTTTGTGAGATGTGAGGGACAGAGAGGCCTGGTGTGCTGCAGTCCATGGGGGTCACAAAGAGTCCAACACGACTGGGCAACTGAACAACAATAGCAACATTCATAATTAGTCCGCATGCCCACTAAGGCATGACTAGAAGACTTATAGCCAAATGTATGTGTATCAGAAGATGGTCATTAGATTTAAAGAAAATTAAATAAAAATAAAATTGGAAATGCCCATTCTAAATCTCCTATTTGGAGTGAGACATGTAGAAGCATAGTGATTATATTCCTCAGATGTTAAGTTCCTGTCTTTTGTTACTTAGTTCTCTAAGGTAGTTCTGAGATCCAGTTTGAGACTAAAATGTGAATGGTGTCGAAATCAGCCACTAATTTTTCAGCATTGCCTATGGTTTCACAAATAAGTCAATGGCCTTGTCAAATATCAGAATGCTAATATCTAAAATGGAGTGTTCAGTGAATTGGGAATATATTTATAAATAAATGTGAATTCTGGAAAAGAGTTGGTTAACAGGCATTTACAAAGACAGACAAATTGAGGATAAAGGCTTTTTACTCACTAGTCATAGCAAGTTTTGCTATTCCTTTATAGTCTGTGCGCTGGTTTAGAGTAGATGAAGAGTAAAGATTCTGGGTAATTGGGTGCCTCACAGTCCTCCAAGGCCAGCAGAAATAAAATTCAGACAATCTAATAAATGCATTAGTGAAAGGGTTAGTGGGATTGTATGAATCTGTGAGTTGAGAGCCAAAACAGAATTGGAAATAAGCCCTTGAAATTCTTCTGGAGTTTTTATTGCTAAAAAAAGCAGTTTGTTGAGTGTTTAACAGATCATACTTGACTCAAATCAAAAGACCGAGGAGAAATCTTGCTTCTTCAGCAAGCTTCACACCTGAGTTAAAAGACACACCTGCTTAATATTCACAAGCCTGGTTTGACTTCATTTATAGGTGGATTTCATGAAATGAAAGAATTGATATATTCCCCAGATCAAAGAAAAAGTAGTTGTATTTAGAGAATAGAAGGTAAAATAAACTTACAGGCTAAATTGACAGGGAGTATTGATAAAATCTGAAAGAAAAATATTTGAGCAATTTAGAACTAATATATGGTTCAAATAGCTAACGTGCCAATATTATTAAGGTACATGTATGTATATACACAAAAATGCACACACATACTTGCAAAGAGTTGGACATTACTTAGCAACCAAAAAAATATATATACCACGACAGGACTGAGTGACAGAGCACAGCACAGCAATCACTTTACTAATACATTTGCATTTATTATTTATGAATTGACAAGGAAACGGCATTTAGAAATCCTGAAATGAGAATTATCCACAAGTAATTTATCATGTCTTGGTTTATATTAAATTTGCTTTGTTACATTTTGTTTCTACACTGTCAGAAATGTAAATCTGGATTTATTAGCCATCATTGAAACCTTATTATGGGAACAAATGCATATTAATGCTTCAAAACTTTCATTGATAGCCTAATTTCCTTTCAGTTTCTACACTCAGAATAATTAAGAAGGAACGAGAAAGAGTGAATAAAAATGATGATGTTTTATTTCATTTGGTGGTAATACTATAGTTGACTTGTCATTAACTTTATTGTATGATAGTACCTCCTTCAAGAAACTTCCCTTAGACTTCAGAGTTTGCTAAAATGCTCCATGTCTGTCTTCTCATAGCATTCTGTACACAAAGTTACCATTATCCTTAAATATAGTACTAATATTTTATTGAAAAATTTAACTTCGGTGTTTATTTTCCCCAAACCTATAAATTAACTTCAAGATTTAGACTACAGTTATCTTCATTCCCTGAGAACAGTAATCACTCAGCAAATTTGATTGAATTGAAGTTGTGGAACAAAATTAAAAACATTGTTTTCTGTAACTAAATGTGTGCAAAATTGTTACAAATTCTGAGGAGTTAAACTCACAACCGGTTAATGCAAAAGAAGAATTTAAAGTATTCTCTGTTTTGATTTTTAAAAAAGATATGATTCTAGAAGTGCATCAAACATGATAAACAAAGTTAATTGTTCCCATAGAAGTGGATTCAAAAGTATGATTAGCCATTGTGGAGGCGTAAGTAATGCTGTCATTTAAACAATATGCTTTTGACTATAACTTTAACTGGAAAATATCTATCACTATTTAAAAAGTTGGGTGAGTTGCTACTTAGCATTTGTCAATAACAGGAGAGCGTATATTTCAATAAGAATTTGTTAGGGTTGATGGGAGTGTATAATATTAACTTAATATAGTGTATATCCATGCATAACAAATTTAAGATCCTTATTTCTGAAGTTATGCCTTTACATTTTTATTTTATGTATCTGATTACCATTCTTGTATGCTAAATGCCTGTATAGGGAGAAAGAATGTTGTCTTATCATTTAGGTCTGGTGTATCATAAAAAGCATATGGGATTAAAAAGGAAGTTAGTGTTTAGTTTCAAGGCAAAATTACACACATTAAGTATAATGTATTTGGCTCATTTGATTTTTAGGAACTGAGAATATCAAGTAATATCAACTAATAGAGTATAGAAATAAGGTAATAAAAAATGCCATGTAAACCCACTGGCAACTGTTCCTTTGGAAACTATAGCACAGTTGAGATGTAGAAAGATTTTGACAATTTAGTAACCTCTTTATCTTTCAACAACTGGAATTTTTAATCTTTCAGTATTAGAGTGAATCAGCTTCATTCCTTCTACTGTTGTTGATACCACTGCTAGTGTATTCTATTCTATCTATAAATACTATAACTCTGTTTTGGTATGCAACTTATATACTAGCATATATATGGAATATAGAATAATAGAGCATACACATATGTTTATAGAGAGAGTATATAATATAAACACATATACATATGATGTAATGCAATTGTAGTTCATTCTATCTTCTTCCACTCTGTTCCCTTTTTTTTTTCCATTCTAAATAACTTAGATATAAAAATAGTGGGCTGAATGTTCGTGTTCCTCAAAATTCATATGTTGAACCCTGAGCCCAGTGAAGAGAGGTGGGGTGCTTGGGAGATAATTAGGTGATGAGAGTAGATCCCTCATAAATGGAATTATTGCTCTTGTAAGAAGAGACCTGGAGGGATGGGATGGGTAGGGAGGTGGGAGGGGGGTTCTGGAAGGGGAAAACATGTACACCCATGGTGGATTCATGTCAATGTATGGCAAAACAAATACAATATTGTAAAGTTAAAAAATAGAAAATAAACTAATAAAAAAAATTAAAAAAAAAAAGGAGACATGAGAGGAGTGGTCTTTTTGACATGTGAGGACACAGCCAGACCAGCTGTCTAAAAACTAGGAAGAGGGCTCTCACTGGACACTGACTATACTGACACCTTGATCCCAGACTCCCCATCCTCCATGAAGAATAAAATTCTTCTTTTAAGCCACCTGGTCTACATGTTTTTGTTAAAATAGCCTGAACTGACTAACACATTTCCCTCAGAAACCCTATTTTCAGACAATCGGTGTTGTATAGAGCTCTGTTCTTTCATACAGAACCCATGAGCCACTATTGGCCACTGTGGCTATTTGAGTATGCATTTAAAGCAATTAAAATTAAGCATATTTAAAGATTGAGTTCTTCAGTCACACAAGTGCTCAGTAGACACATGTGTCCAGGGATTATCATATTAGACAGCTGAGACTTTATTATGTATTTCTATCATCACAGAAATTTCTATTTGATCAGTACTTCTATACAGGTTAATAATACATTAAAGAATTAAAATCATATCACCATTATTACTTAGCTGAGTGACCTTGAACTTAATTTTGTAATATTTCTAGGCTTCAATTTTTCCAAGTTTAGAATAAGAACAGCAGCAGTGCCTTTATTATAGGATTTTTACCAGAATAAACCAGTACACAGAAAACCCCTTGCAAAGTGACTAATAAATTGAGGAGCTGAATTTACAATAACCAGACCATATATAATAGAACTCTGATCCACCATCTGCAGTAACCAGACCAGAAAGCCAACCTACTATTTGCAATAATCATTACAAGAAGGTAAACTACTATCTTTAATGACCATTTCAGGAAGCCAAATGATAACCTCCAGAACCATCAGCTCAAAATGACCAGGATTTGGCCTTCCCTTGTGACTCAGCTGGTAAAGAATCCACTTGCAATGAGGGAGACTGGGTTCGATCCCTGGGTTGGGAAGATCCCCTGGAGAAGGGAAAGGCTACCCGCTCCAGTATTCTGGCCTAGAGAATTCCATGGACTGGATAGTCCGTGGGATTGCAGAGTCGGACACGATTGAGCGACTTTCACTATCAGTAACTGACAGCTTCCCTAACTTTTGCCTTCACGTCCAGTTTAGGACCTAGTATAGAAAGCTAAATGTGCATCACTAATGAATCGCATAAATGTCCTGCTTCTAGACACCCCACAGCCTCCTCATGTTAACAGCCTCCAAAAAAGGCACACCAGAAGCTTCCCTTTTTTTTCTGTTTTAAAGCTTTTCCCCTTTTCTGTGTTTCTTTGTGTGTCTCCCAAAATGCAAGTGATAAGCCTGCCTTTATTTAGCATCTAAAGTCCCTGGAATATCATACTTTATTGGTTATGATATCCTGTTGAAGGAATTTGGTGTATGTAGTCACCCGAATAGGCTATACTGAAAACACAGTTTTTAAAAAGTACATTGCTGCTTTGCTTCTGAGTGTGAATTTCAGACTTAAGAAGGAAGGTATGATGACATATATGTCATTTGTGGACTTCTCTATGTTTGGGCAGGCTCTTGATATGTATGCTGTTTTTACTTCTATTTTGTATTGACCTCCAGCCTTCTCTAAGAAGAAGCACCCATGTGGTGGTGCTACACTGAACTTGGGCAAAGCACACTCTCCTTTTATGGCGTTGCAGTCTATTCAAGAGATCAAACACTTAAGAAATGTTTTAGAACAGGTCAGTAATATGGGATCCCTTTTCCTTCTAGTCTTTCACCCTCTTATAACTGAGGATTTCCATTAGAACTAGAGACCTATACAATCATCTACGTTTGTTTGCTCACCTTTCAAAGAAATGGAAGGTGTATCCTTAATAATAAGGAATGCTGCCTCCATTCTCAAACAAATACGGATATGTTCATGAATTCTCAAACCATGTCCAAAATGAAGATTCTGTGTTTCACAAGATGGATATCCAGTATGTATTCACATTGGTAGGTCACCTTTGCAGGAATGAAGGGGTGAAACCTTACAATCTATATTAGTGATGCTGGAAATAATGAATCATATAAAGTAGTAACTCTTCTAAAATGTTTCGTAAATTTAAGCATTAAAAATGCCACATGCTGTAACACAATCTGAAAATTAACAAAGTGCACTAAAGAATATACTCTGAAGTGTCAGAAAGAATATTTTAACATTTTGTTTATATTTATATTAGATAAAGGATCTTAGAAAGATGAGCATTTTAAAAAAGCATTGCTTAATAACCAATAGAGAACAGAAGCAGAGACAAAATATTACAAGTTTCATAATCCACTTGTTAAAATTTTCCCTTATTTTCTCCTCCATATTATATGTTTAGAGGACCTCAGACTTCCCCTCCCCCCACCACTGTTGGAGCTAGGTAAAGGAATGCCAGTATTTAGGCTTGAAACTGCAGAATTTTCTAATAGTAAAGGCATCTCAACAAGATTAGGAAAAACAAAAAAAGCCTTTCTCTTTTGTAGCAAATAAATATTCTGAATTTTAAAAATCATCTCACAAGCTATTTCTAACAAGAATCTTCTCTTGAGAAATAAAATTTTTCTCCATAGTTAAAGAATTTAGATTGATTTGCTTACATTTAATTTGCTGCATTCATAATATTTATACTGACAACTCATTTTTGAAAGGTGTGTCAAGCTTTCCTCTTTGAAGCTCCACAGGAATGACTGTACTTCATTCCCCTCTACAGGCACTTAGAAGAGATAAAATATCTCTTTGCTGGATTTTTTTTTTAATTTAACAAACCATTTTGCTTTTCACATCGCATATTACTGAATTTCACATTTATTAATTGATTTCATTGTAAGGATAGGCAGGCAATACTTTAAAGTATCTGATTTGGGGCACTTCCATGCATTCATTTATAGAATTAGCATATAAACTCGTCAATATTGGCAAAAGATTTTGAGTCTGTCTTTACATTCCCTCTGATAAGGGGATGTGATGTTTTGGAGCTGTGTATATGCATGGGTATGCATGTGAGAGACAGATTAGTGAAGCTGTGGGCTGTATATTTCCTGTGTTTTTTCTTATGTGAAAATGTGTTACTGCTGCTTCAGTACAGTTCAGTCTCTCAGTTGTGTCTGACTCTTTGCGACCCCATGGACTGCAGCACGCCAGGCTTCCCTATCCATCACTACCTCCTGGAGCTTGCTCAAACTCATGTCCATCAAGTTGATGATGCCATCCAACCATCTCATCCTCTTCTCCAGCCTTCAATCTTTCCCAGCATCAGGGTCTTTTCCAATGAGTCAGTTCTTCCCATCACGTGGCCAAAATATTGGAGTTTCAGCTTCAGCATCAGTCATTCCAATGAATATTCAGGGCTGATTTCCTTTAGGATTGACTGGTTGGATCTCCTTGCAATCCAAGGGACTCTTAAGAGTCTTCTCCAACACCACAGTTCGAAAGCACCAGTGCTGTTTACCTAGATGAATTAAAAATTGAAATTAGTTTGATTTTTGCTGTGTCTTCTGGAAGTCACTGTGTATATTTTCCTTTTGTTTCATTTTGTTATTTACTGTTACAGATGAAATCTAGATGAGCATAAATTATTTTATTTGATTTTGCAATTGCAATTAACTTGTTTCAATTATAATGATGGCTTGTAGCAATTGTTTTTATGCCTTTTCTTCTTTATAATTTTTAAGCTTTCTCTAAGATAAGAAATTGATCTTTCTTAATTTTCCAACTCATTTCTATAATTCATTAACAATTTATTTTCATAATTTTAAAAGTTATTCTCCATTCCTTTTTTTATTTTCTGTCCTTAATTTTTATTTATATAGACTAGGCTTGCTTGCTTCTATCTTTTATTCTTACTTCATCTCTCTCTCCTTTTCTCATATATTCTATTGAATTTCAAAAGCTTCTACTTCAATTTTTTAGATAGTTCCTGAGTCTAAATTGTTTGGATTATATAAACTACTTTATTAAATATGTGTATGTATATATATATATATATATATATGTGTGTGTGTATATATATTTTTTATTTAAAGCAGTTTATCTCAATTCCCCATTTTCCCTTCACATCTCAACTAGCTTCTTAGTTGTATAATATTTTGGAACTTTGCACACACAAGTTCACTCCTTTAAAATTATCTTGGGCCTAGTTCTTGAATTGATTTTACTTAAAATAAATTTATAAGCCCACAGAGCATTGTTCAACTCGTTTGTACTAGTATATTTTGTGCTCAGTGCCTGTGACTTCTTCCTCTGCTTCTGTTTATGGAGGATTCTTTTTTTTTTTTTTTTTGGTCTACAATTGGAGGTGGAACTTTGATTTAGAGAACAGTGTAGCTTTCCCTGTCTAAATGTTTTAAGACCCAACAAAGACTTAAATTCACCATTTCAGAAAATGGCCTGTGGAGAACTGGGAGAAAGCCAGATCTAGAAGAGCGTTTGGCAGGGCGCTTTAACTTGATCATTCTTTGAGCTTCTTTCCAGTTTGCTCTGGCATTGAGGAGATAATTACGCTCTTTGTTCTCATTATGGATTAGCTAAGGCAATGCCTCTTAATCTGGCAAATTGTTCTCTGATACCAGCCTGGAAGCTGCCTGTGTCTTTTCATTTTTTCCCCATCAGTGTTTTTCTGGTGAAGTCTGATGAAGTTCCTTGAAGTCTCTGATATTCACATGCATCTCTCATCTAATTTCAAAACAAAAAAAAAAAGTGGAAAATTCAACCCTCTTTTGTCTTCTTGTGATTCACTAAATAAAAATCCTGGATGAAGTTTAAAATTTTAGACAGGTACTTTAGGTTGACCCTTCTGCCATTGACACCAAGTATCTAAAGACATCCCCACATTATGTTATATTTACTTCATGTTTAAGGTCTGTCAACTTTTTTTTCCATCTCATATTGTGTCTCTCTTAGACTCTTTCTCAGATGGATGCTTGAGCAATAGCTGAGATCCTACTGACCTCATGTTTGATTCATATCACAGAGAAAAGAGTTCTACACAAGCATCAACAAACTTCATACTGAAAAGATCTCACCATAGCAGGTACCACATTCCTCTGGCTTCTGCCTGGAACTGGAACTTCTCTGATGATGTCAGTTGTGATGTCTGTGTGACTCATACATGTGCATCTGCAAGTGTAGCAGAGCCTGTGCCCTGGATAAGCCTTCAACCAGTCAGAGTAGAAACAGAACGTTAAGGCATCTCCATTCCCCCCATCATGGACTATGCCGAGATCCATTCATTGGAATCCTCAGAAGTTTCTAGAGGGTTAGAATACTAGACCCCCACAGAGGATGTCAATCAAAATTTTATTTTCGTATCAGCCTTTTCGCCTTCGTTTTACTCTACTCTCATTCCTTCTCTCTGGAATCAAGATTCTAGTCAAATAGAAAGACCTGAACTCAAACTTGAGTCCTTGGAAGAGAAAACAGGCTAAAACCATGGTGAAAAGAACATTTCCACCCTACATAACATAGCATTCTGGAAGTGGACCACTTACCTATCTGATGGACAGAAGAATTGCATTGTGGTGAAGTGGTGATTAGGCCAGGCATACGAAGTGCTTATGCTTTCCCAGGCTGTCATGAGTGGAGGATTGTGATAAGGTACATGTGGAAGTTGAAGTGTTAGATAACTAAGTTCCTTAAATCTGCCAACTCAAGTCATATGGAGCAAACTAGGAGCTTCCATGGCTGAGTTAAAGATATTCATATTTCTTGAATATAGGATAAGAATACTGTGGAGAAAACTGAGTCATGGATTTAATATGAGTGGGAGGGCTCAAAAAATACTGAACACATAGTTTTTGAAGACATTTTATGTCAAGTCCTCAGGCCTCTAAGGAAAATAGTAAAAGTCAGAGGTCTGTGGTTGAGTCATTCTACTAGATGACTGTGAGAATCCAGAACCTTAAAATTCTCAGTAATCCCCTGGACAGGGTGAAGGACTTTAACCCCTGCCACTTGTTGGAAGAAAGCAGTGCAAGATAAGTCTTGCCTTTGTCAGGACCCATGTCTGCTTCTGTCTGCTTCTACTTATTGCCTCCTGGACCAATAATTAGAGTCACCTCTCAGCACATACCATCAGGACAAGATAATTCCTGCTGTAAGGAAACGCCTTACTTGTAGAATTACTGAAGTTCCTAGTTAATAAAGACTAGAAGGAAAACAGAGGAACACATGAGTGAATAGAATTTAGTGATATTGGACTTGTGATCAGAATGAAAGACTTCATAGGGAGAAATGTATTGACATGAGGATACATCTTCATGAATTGTGTTTAATTTCCTTACCTAGGAAAAATGGAGCTAATCATAACACTCTTCTAGGATGGTTGTTAAGTTATGAACATGATACTGGACTTACCTAGACAAGGTGATGTGCTGGGATTATCACAGTAGGGTACAGAAGAAGGACACATAAGGCTACAACAATAATGAGATGGTAAGAATTGATTGATTATGTTAGGGTAGAGAATGCCTCCTACTTCTGTGTGACACACCATTCACTAAATCTTTAAGAGGTGCACTAGCAATGGGACCTTGAAATTTTTGAGCAAGCCAACGTTTGATATAATATGTAGGCTTAGGTTGAATTTAAAAGATGCTTCTATTTAGCTGAAGTGCTTGCAATCCATGGAAATCATATCCTTTAAGATGGCAGAGGCCATATTCTGACACAGCAGAATTATAATTATTATAATGGACAGGAGAGTTGCAGTGGCCAACAAAGTGCCTTAATCTGTGGGTTTCCCATGGTGAAATTGTGTCATAGATTCAAGACAGACCCAGATTGACACTCCTCCTAATGAGAGAATCTAAACCTCCTCCTCTTGTATTTGGGTGGCCTTTCTCTCTCCGTGAGCAACAGAACATGGTAGATGTGTCACTGTGCAAATCTCCAGGTCTAGGTCTTAATTAAGAGACTGGCAGCTTCTTCTCTCCTATTTCTTGAAAAATTTGCTATAGAAATATGTGTGTGAGGGGAGGTGGTGTTCGTGGTGCCTTAGCTGACATATAAGAAATCTGATATGAGAAGTTTAAACCATGTAGAGAGGCCAGGAAATGACATGCCGTGTGAGGAGAGAGACACAGAGAGACAGAAAAGTCAGTGAGCGGCGTTTATTAGAAATGTGAGTTAAAGCCATCTTGGCTGCCAATTTTTCAAGCCCAGATGGCACATGGATCAGACACAGATCAGCCAGCTGAGCTTTTCCTGAATTTCTGACCCACAATATTGTGAGCAAAATTAAACATTTGTTTTAAGCCAGTAAGTTTTGGACTAATTTGTTGAACAGAAATAGATAATCAGACCATATGAGTGGACAAATACAGTTTAACTGCATGGTACTTTATTTTACTGTAAATATATTTATTTTCCTGAAAATATCAAGAGGTGGCAAGAAAAAGCACATGATGTCAGAAGCTACAATGGAAAGTTCTCAGCTCTGACCAGTTTCAGGCTCTAAGTCAGTTCACAGACAGAAAAGGATGCTCTGTTCTCTTGAGGAAGACCTCTGCAGTAGCTCCTCCATAATATGAAATAAATATTTCTCCAGTAATTTTTAAGCAATGTGTAGGCATTTACCAGGGAACAATGCTTTGGAGAAATAGAAATTATGAAACCATGTGAAGGCTTTTAAATAGGATCTGATAATATTAGGGGATCAAATGATAGCATGGTCCATAAGAGAGAGGGTTTATTTTGGCAAGGTGAAGATTTGTCTGTCTATATACCTATTCATTTATGCATCCATCCATCCTATGAAGTCCTAAGAGAAGTTCGCCGTGCCTGAACCCAGTGGATTTATGCACCCACACTGTTACTTCCTTGGTTCTAGAGTGCATAACCGGGATAGATGTGCATAATATCTAATGGAAAGTCCGTATCTGTTTTCTTTTTTTAAATTTATTTATTTTAATTGGAGGCTAATTACTTTACGATATTGTAGTGGTTTTGCCATACATTGACATGAATCAGCCCTGGGTGTGATATGTTCCCCATCCAGAACCCCCCTCCCACCTCCCTCCCCATCCCATCCCTCAGGGTCATCCCAGTGTACCAGCCCTGAGCACCCTGTCTCATGCATCAAACCTGGACTGGCAATCTATTTCACATATGGTAATATACATGTTTCAGTGCTAGTCTCTCAAATCATCCCACCCTCGCCTTCTCCCACAAAGTTCAAAAGTCTGTTATTTACATCTGTGTCTCTTTTGCTATCTCACATATAGGGTCATCGTTACCATCTTTCTAAATTCCATATATATGCATTAATATGCTGTATTGGTGTTTTTTTTTTTTTTTCTGACTTACTTCACTCTGTATAATAGGCTCCAGTTTCATATCTGTTTTCTGACTGGAGTTAAGACCCGTCATGGTAGGAAGGGCTAATTGGTAATCCCTAAATACTGTGTGTGCATTTAGCACCATGCGCTAGTGGTAAAGAACCCACCTGCCAGTGGAGGAAACATAAGAGATGCAGGTTCACTCCCTGGGTCAGGAAGATCCCTTGGAGAAAGGAATGGCAACCCACTCAAGTGTTCTTGCCTGGAGAATCTCATGGACAGAGGAACCTGGCAGTCTACAGTCCATGAGGCCACAAAGAGTTGGGCACAACAGAAGAGTTTCATAATCCCTAAACATGATACCCAATTCAGCCAAGAAGTAAATCAGAAGTTATAAGCAATACCATACCCCAGGTTTCCGAGGTGGCACAGTTGGTAAAGAATCCTCCTGCCAATGCAAGGAGACTCAAAGGACACAGGTTTTATCCTTAGAGGACAAAATGGTAACCTACTCCAGTATTCTTGCCTGGGACATCCCATGGACAGAGGAGCCTGGTGGGCTACAGTCCATAGTTGCAAAGAGTCAGATGTGACTGAGTGTGTACATGCACGCGTGCACACGCACACACACACATACACACGCACAAACACACATATTCCAGTGAAAATGCAGAAAATAGGAAGGAACTCTTTGAAAAACTTAAAGGATTCTGGGCTGTTGGTGCCTGCCATTTCCCCATTTGACACTCTGGTGTGTCCTTGTAAGAAATCAACAACACGTGGAGTGTGGTGAATCACACTAGATAAATACATCTTATACCAAGAAATCATAACCCTTCTCACGATTGCTGTCTAGATGTGGTATTTTTATTGGTAATAATGTAAAATGTGTTATGGGCTACTAATCTTGCAATTGTTGTCTCTTCAATTCCCTCTGTAAGATGAATCAAGTGTAATTCACATTCACTCCCTATGTTCCAGTAGGTATGTAGACTGCAGGAAACTAAGTTATCTGAACTTAGTAGTCTTTATTGTATTGATGACATTTTGCTTATTAGACTTGGCAAACACTCATGATGCCCTGTCAATTAGATTTTTATACCCAAGAATATATGCTTCTACCTTACACTCTCAAAATCTCGAGGCCTTAGAACCAAACCGTGGAGTGAGCATAGTATTGGCCCTCTTGTATCCTTTGCAAAAGTCACCCACTTGTGAAGTGTGTGTTCCTTGTTGCTTCTTTGGTAGGCTTTGCCCAGCATAAAGGCCTGGTTCCTAGAGGAGGGACACCATCTGGCCACTGGGGCTCTGCTAGCCAATCAGTTGGTCAGAGATAAATAGAAGATTTACTCCACTAGCTAGTTATTGATTCTGATGTCCTTGGAAAGTCATGCACTAAAGAGTTTGTCTAGAGTGTCTTCTGATGCTTTGTGCCTATAACTAGTATATCACAGGAACCTTAGCCTGACAGAGGTAAGGCCACAATGGGCTCATACTTTATAGAGATTAAAATCTCTGGCACTGTAGCAGACAAGAATCCTAATCCAGTGTAAGTTAAGGGTGAAGAAATCTAGAACTAAAGAGATAGGAGGGAACTAATAAATATGAATTATGATAGGCTTTTGTCTTCTGTCAAAGAAACACCTGCACACTGTAAATAATAGCTTGTATTTTCCATGGATTCATAATCCATTTTTCCTGCTTTTGTGGTGTGATGGAAACTAAGCACACACTATAATTGTTTCATCTATCATGGTGCATCCTACAAAACCTGAAAAATTAAGTGTTAATTGAAATTCTGAGTTATAATCATTTTTGATAATATCATATAGAGGTTATGTATAATACCAGAAAGCATAGAATATAATTGCTATTTAATTTTAGTGTAGTGTATTCTATGCTATGCAGAGGGATAAAGTTTGGTATATGCTAATAATTATCACTAAATTCTTATACTGAAACAGGCTTGGGGTTATTTGCACTTTGTTTCTTAATTAATTATTGATTATTTACTTGGGTTATTTCTCATCTATCATTTGCATTTTACATCAAATAACATTTCTCTGGTGTTTCGTGATTAACAAGACACTTTGTTACAATAGTCATATTTAAAGATGTATAATCTATATAATATATGTAACTTTAAATTTACCTTATTTTATCAGTATTCTACTAAAAACTACTACAGTTTTTCAATCTTTCTGAACTATTGAATGTGTAATATTTTTCATGCATGTTATCATCTTACTTTGAATTTTACTAGAACAAGTTTTCATAAAAAGCTTGTCTAGGATATATTCTTGAATGTACAATGAGCTTTCTGATTTTCCAGTGCACTGACTTAATCCTTACTCCCTCCCTCAGTGATTAAAAACATTAAAATCTTACTTTAGAAATACAAAGATACAGTGTCATAAATATTATAAAAATGAATGAATGTTTTGTGGGTAAATTCTAATTGCATACTGGCAAACCCTTGAAAATTCTTTGGATATACATTGTTGTTTTACTTTCTCAAGGAGTACATGTTTATTTTATGAAAGGACTCTGTACACATTTTTTAAAAAAATGTACCAAGATTCTAGTTGAAATTAAGCATAGCCATGACCTTAGGCAAGTCATAAAACATACTATAATAAGAGTATGCTTTATGCACTCTGTCAGAAATATGTTGGGAGGGTCAAGGTAATAATGTATAAAAACATTTTCATCATTAAGTAAGAATGTATTCGAAAAATAAGTAGCAAAGCTCTGCAAAATTTAGCAAACTCACTTGCTTCTCTTCTCACTGTGAATAGGGAAAATTTTTGTACATGGGGAAGTCCTGGGATTGGAGTAGGAAGAGCCTCAGTTCACAGGACTTCCCTGGTAGCTCAGCTGGTAAAGAATCTGCCTGCAGTGTGGGAGACCTGGGTTTGATTCCTGGGTTGAGAAGATTCCCTGGAGAAGGGAACGGCTACCCACTCTAGTATTCTGGCCTGGAGAATTCCATGGACTATATATAGTCCATGGGGTTGCAAAGATTGGACATGACTAAGTGACTTTCACTTTCAGTTCCCTTGAATGGCCTTGGAAATAAATGTCTTTAAGTCTCTGAATCATAATTTCTTATTCAGAAGCAAAAATGCAGATGTAAAATATACTTTGGAAGAGCAGTAGTTGAGAACTATGTGTAAAAAGCTATATAAAGAATGAATTTTTACATTGCTATAATCATTCGCAAATTCAGGCTTTACAAGCCTTTAAGCTTATATAATATAAATGACATGTGTTATAAATAATATTGGATAAACACATTAATATTTACCTAGAATGAGGAGAAATCATCATAAATTGTGAAGCTAATAAATTTAAAATTGCCACAAATACTACAAAAGCCAGAAAAAATATGATCTTACTCTTTATAATTTACTTTCTGACATCTCTATAATATTTTCCTTAAATATTATTTAGGTGAATACTCCTTGATCACCTCTTTTTATAAAAATAATTTAAAATATAGTCTATGGTGATAACAGTCTGGATAGGTCTTTTCTCTTTGCATATTTCTCTTTATATTTCCATTGCTTCCACTATGAATAGCATTCAGAGAGTGACTATATCATCTGACTTACATCGTGATGCCAGGAGCATTGTCACAGTAACCCTTGAATGAGAATAAGAAGCAAAATTCATAATCCTATAGCAGAATGAGCACAGGTACTGTTAGAAAAGATTGAAGTTAGAACCTCAGTGTGGAGTTATGTCTCTTTTGTCCATCCTTGTATTTCTAGTTCCTAGCATAGTCGCCTGCCCATGAAAGATTCTCAGTAAGTAATTGTTGAATAAATTTAAAAGTTCATGAATAAATTAGGTCTGGAACGATTCCATTCTGGTTCCTAGGAGTTATTTCCAAACTGAGGGTTCTAACGGTATCTTAACTGTGGTTAAACTAAGAGAGGACTGTGACTATTTGAATATCTCATGTGATAATAAAGTTAAATGTACTCCCTACTCCCCTTGACCATATCTTTATTCCACAAATATTACCTGGATCCAGACTCATACTTGTAGACTCTAGACTAACTCTGATGGAAGGAGAGGGACAAAGTAAAAGCAGGCATCATCTTAATTTCGAAATTTTACACAAGCTTTTAAAGTCAAGTGAACACATTGTTAAAGCTCTTTGAAGGGCTATATTCAATGTGGAGGGAGCCCTAGGTGGCTCAGTGGTAAGCCTGCCAATGCAGGAGATATGGATTCTATCTCTGGGTCGGGAAGATTCCCTGGAGAATCTTCTGATGAATGAATGCCATTCGTTGAATGGCAACACACTCCAGTATTCTTGCCTGGGAAATTCCATGTACAAAGGAGCCTGGCAGGCTACAGTCCATGGAGTCGCAAAAGAATCAGACTCAGCTTAGTGACAAAGAAACGATTCAGTGTAGAACTGTGAATATTTAACTTTAGATTCATGGTCAACTCACCTCTGAATGCATTTGCTTATGAAACAGATGATTCTTCTCAGTAGAATGCCAGAAATATGTTATGAAAGTAAACATGTAGTGGTATTTGGGGAAACCCTGTCTTTCTGTTTATTTTTAGTAGGTAGTATCCCCACTAGTGTGTAGGCATGACTGATGGCTTCCAAAATTAGTAACATGATATCAATAGACTTAGTAACTTTGTTTGTCCTGGTAAAAATTCTTCATGGAGTCCACATAGTCACCCAGTTCCAGATCACTTTTCTTTGTTGAACATTCTGGACCTAAATAAACATATGCTTATTGTTTTACATATTGTACTTTCCCCAATGTTTGATAACTTCCATTCACTGCATAGATTATGTCCAATTCATTTTTATTTTCTCAATGCCTAGCACATTCTTTGACCAAGTATAATCTTAATAAACATTAGTAGAATTAATAATGCATCCACGCATGTTAAGTTGCTTCAGTTGTGTCTGACTCTGTGCAGCCATATGGACTGTGGCCTGCTAGGCTCCTCTGTCCATGGAATTCTCCAGGCAAGGATCCTGGAATGGGTTGCCATTTCCTCCTTCAGGGGATCTTCCCGACCCACGGATGGAATGTCTCCTGCCTTGGCAGACAGGTCATTTACTACTAGCGCCACCTGGGAAGCCCAGAATTAAGAATAAATTCAATCAAAAATCCCTAAACATATACATTTGAATTTTTTGAGATAATTTTAAAATTTATTTTATTTTCTTCCACTTTTCTGTTGTCTTTAAAATGTTGATATTTAATTAACTCACATGTATTGAGTGGTTACTGTTGGTTACTCAGAATACTGTGTTTTCTTTTTAATTCAATACGGATTTATTAAGCTGGTCACTACTACTTAGATTTATAAATATGACTAATTATCTTTTAATTGCCTGCCCTCAAAATTCTTAAAATCACTATGAAGATCCTGACCTGTTAAAATATCATCATTGGAGCTTGGATTAAATTCCAGAAGAACAACACAGGTCATTCCTGTTTTTGGTGAAGGGTAATTGGTGTTAGATGATTTTATCAGGGGGAATTTACTAAGGGCAGGAAAGCTGAGGTCTCCTAAAGAATTAGAATAATTAGATTACCGATAACTAGAGCTAGGAACACCTCCATCTCTACCTCTCCTCATCCCTCCACTCCTCCCCACCCTCTACAGACATGTGTCAGAGAATGAGGAGCATGAGGCCTAGTTAGTGTAAGTGGAAAGACACTGGTGTAACAAATAGTGTCTACTTAGAAAAGCAAGGGATTTAGCATTTTAGGGCATGGCGACCCACTCCAGTATTCTTGCCTGGAGAATCCCATGGAGTGAAGAGCCTGGTAGGCTGCAGTCCATGGGGTCACAAAGAGTCGGACATGACTGAGGTGACTTAGCATGCACATAAACAAAACACAAAAGTTTGGAAGTGCCCAGGGCCAGCTCATGGGTTTATTTTTTTTTAATATACTGTTACAAAAATAAAAAAATTGAGTCCAAGCCATGAGGAGGTATTCACTCATGGGATATCTAGGAGGAGTGTAGTATAATTACATTTACACTTTGATAGGTTGTTTTAATAGCATTGTGAAGATCTATAATATGTAAATCTCAAAGAAAATGACTAGTTAGGAAAGTACATAAAGGCTACAGGAACATAAATGGCAATGGCAATTTAAAAATTTTCATTAATTCTCACAGTCCCCTCTTGAAACTTAAAAAAAAAAAAGTGTGCCCCCATTTTGCAGATGAAAATGTTTAGATTCAGAATGATTTGATTGTTTTATTTGAATCAGTTATCCAAAGCATATATGCACAACTGTCAGTTGCACTGCCTTTTTCCAGGAAGGTACAGTAACATTTCTCCAGCAGTGAATATGTCCACAAGTCTTCAGCCAGGACTGATTCTAGATTTTCTGTTAGGTTAGATGCTAACTTCCTATAACCAAGTATTGCTAAACTGCTATGAGAAGATGCAGCCTTATGTGCTTCAGATGACTCAATTCATAGGTTTCAAATGGAGCAGTATAAAAAGTTAGAGACTACCCATTCCAAGAAAGGTCAGTACTTGGCACCTTGATAAAGTTTTTACTGTTTATTGAATAAATGACAGAGTGCATATCACTCTTTCCTCATTAACTCGCTCCATTCTTAATAATTTTTTGCAAGGACAGTCTGTTCCTAAACATGAAAAAATTTTTAACTCCATGCAAGTGCAGAACAGTAAGTCACATTTTAAGAACCAACAAAGGAAAAAATAATAATAACTTTCAAACTTTCGTGAGTAAAACGTTCTAATCTTCCTGTTCTCCTCTCAAACCACTTCTGATTCCATCACAAATTGGTCAAACCACTATTTTAATCACACCAACAGTATCTGTTTGCCTATGTCAATATCCTCTTTCTCTGACCATCCAGGGGAGAGTTTAGGAACTGTTCCAGAGGTGAATATTTAAAGACCATGCCACAATTTAATCTTCTATTTTTTTTAGGAGAGAAAAATCAATTATTCTATATATTTAGCCACTTTTAGCACAGCAAAAACATTAAAAACTCAGCAGAAGGGAATCATAATATTTAAGTGCATTTCTTCAGATGATGGTGATCCATGAAAAAATATATATAAATACAGTTCTAATTATATATACTATACTGTGACTCTTGCTTATTTATATATTAATAATGCATTTGTTTTAGGCTATGATTAGGTTTGGAGGCTTTCCTTATTCAACTGTTAAGTAAGTCACATAATGAATTCATTTTAAATCACTTTCAGGGAGAGTGATGATTAAATCTATGCCAAGAGGCAGAAAGGATTTAGAAGCTCTGTGAAGATTAGAAATTAGAAATAGAACATATAGATCCTGCTTGGAACATTAACTTTATCTAATTATACTTCTCTTATAATATGATTCCAATTTCAACCTTCACTTTTTTTCCATTCCAGAGAAATCAATTCATGATTTCTTATTCTAGGAGAAAAAATAGGCTTCAAAATTATTTTTCCTTCCATACCTTAAAGGATAAAGCTACATATTTGTTAAAATGTAATTGTTTCTCTGTTTTGAATTTATTTTATGTAAGAAAATTAGGCATTCTTATATGTAATTGAGACAACTGCTAATGAAACAAATGAAGGGCCAATACTTTGTTTTAAAAAGAGCAGGGAGATTTCACAAGACCGAAAATATGAATTCTAGAGCTTATTGACCTTTATGGAATACTTTGTAGGTACTTGGATATAGTCCCATGAAAATTTCCACATTCTTTTATTCCGTCTTCTTTCTTGGACAGGCATTCTCTTTCAATTAAAATAACTTAAAAAAAAAAAAAAAGAATCTGCCTGCAATGCAGGAGACCTAGGTTCAATCCCTATGTGGAGAAGACCCTGAAGAAGGGAGTATCATCCCTCTCCAGTCTTCTTGCCTGGAGTATTCCATGGACAGAGGAGCCTGGCGGGCTACAGCTGAGCGACTCGCACTTCCACTTTTTCACTTTCATTAAGATGATCCAGGATAATTTCCCTATGTTGAAATTTTTAACCTCATTATCTACAAAGCTCTTTTTATCATGTAACATAATGTGTTCATGGGTTCTAGGGATTCGGGTGTGCGTGTCTTTGGGAATCATTCTGCCTTACAACGTTCGAGATAGGATGACTACCAGTGTGTCTATTAAGCACCTTATGAAACAGGTTATTTCTCTTAACTTTAAAGTATCATCTGTCTCATTTCTTAGCTCCAGCTTCCATTATTCTTCATTTTGTGTTTACCATTCTTAACAAACATGAAATTTCTATTTATGGAGGAATGCACATTTTCAGCTTTTGTGGATGATGGGAAATGGAAGATGTTTTGTATAAATGTACACAGCAGCAAAGAACACTGTATGTGCACTTCAACTGTGCGGCAGCCTCATCAAAAATCAGTACTTCGCTTAAACATTTTTAAACATATGTACATATCCTAAGATGTGATTAAGCTAAATATTATGAAGATAGGGTCCCTTTTTATTTGAGTATTGCATATTCAAATTTTACTTCAGATAAATGCTCATTTTTTACTAGTTTACTAACTTTTTCTTATTTATTTCTAAAAATCCTTTATGTGGTCAGTCACATATATTTTATATTCTCTGTCTCAGTTTATGATATGTTTTAAAGTTCCTTTAATGTTCACATGGAACAAAAAAGTAGCAAT
Source organism: Okapia johnstoni (assembly GCA_024291935.2). Lineage (NCBI taxonomy): Eukaryota > Metazoa > Chordata > Mammalia > Artiodactyla > Giraffidae > Okapia > Okapia johnstoni. The sequence continues at coordinate 19,724,964 of CM044321.1, read as the reverse complement.
GATGTGAGTGATGGGGATGGAGTAAAAGGGATGCACTTTTAGAGTGAGATTCTCTGAGAATATCTTATACATGGATGCGATTTTTAGAATTATGCTAACATTTCATATAATCAAAAATATTTTAACAAAATTAAAAAGATAAGAAAAAACAAGATGGATTTAAAATATTATTTCTCTCAACCCACATTCAGAAAGATATTCTTTGTATTTTCTTCTGTTAACTATATAGTTTTACCTTAAATATTTAAAATTTAATTTTTATAGATTCCATCTTTTTGTTATAGGGCACATTCATGAAGGGAGTCAGGTGAATAGGTTCACCTACTAAAGAAATGCTTCTCCTCCATCAACTAGCTTTATTTGAGGCTATTTTGTAGTTCTCTCTTCTCTCTAGTGTTGTTTTTCTGTTCTTGAGACAATAACATTCAGTTTTATTATTTTGCCTTTGAAGTGCAGGCAGTCTTCACCTTGCCTGATTCTGATTTGCATGAATTTTATTTACCATGGTTTAGTTAAATAAAGCAAGTCAAAACTTAGTAGCCAGGATAAATTAACTGTGAATGCATAAAGTACAAACTTCACTGTTAGTATTTCATTCACTTAACACTGTATAGATGCAGAGGTGCATATAATGGTCAGGGAGTAATCCTATCACTTCCTTCAAATGATTGGGATGTTGGAAGTTATCAGTACATGGAAAGAAGTATGACAATCTCCAAGGCATTGAAAAGATGCTCACTCATATTGTAATTTATATAATGGGAAAAAAGGACAGACAACATTCAAACTACCCTTGATAAAAATTTTACAACTTAAAAAAAAATTTTGCAAATAAATAGAAGACTTTGATTCTTGATCTCTAATATTTTACGTTACAACACACTGATCATTCCTCTCACTATTTTCTTCATTTCCCTATACATTTATAACTAACAGTAGGAGAATTTAACATTTTGAGAAGATATATTTTTAAAGATACACCCTTAGAACAGTAGTGATTTTTCTGATTGATTGCACTGTTTTGCATGATTCTGGCCTCCATGGTCATCTATTTGTTTGTATACTGAGGAGCACATGTTGTGTGTGAACTTGGGAAGATTGTTTGCATATTTTATATTTAGTAGAAAAATTTCCTCACTTTTATTTCATTTTTTAAAATGAGAGTGACTAGTTTTTGTAGTTCTTAATTTCTCAATTTAAATTTTAATTAATTAAAATTTAATTTAAGGCAGAGTTCCAAAGAATAGCAAGGAGAGATAAGAAAGCCTTCCTCAGTGATCAATGCAAAGAAACAGAGGAAAATGATATGATAGGAAAGATTAGAGATCTTGGCAAGAAAATTAGAGATACAAGGGAGTATCTCATACAAAGATGGGCTCAAGAAAGGACAGAAATGGTATGGACCTAAGAGAAGCAGAAAATATTAAGAAGAGGTGGCAAGACTACACAGAAGAAATATACAAAAAATATCTTCATGACCCAGGTAATCATGATGTGATCACTCACCTAGAGCCAGACATCCTGGAATGCGAAGTCAAGTGGGCCTTAGGAAGCATCACTATGAACAAAACTAGTGGAGGTGATGGAATTCCAGTTGAGCTATTGCAAATCCTAAAAGATGATGCTGTGAAAGTGCTGCACTCAATATGCCAACAAATTTCGAAAACTCAACAGTGGCCACAGGACTGGAAAAGGTCAGTTTTCATCCCAATCCCAAAGAAAGGTAGTGCCACAGAATGCACAAACTGCCACACAATAGCACTCATCTCACAAGCTAGTAAAGTAATTCTTAAAATTCTCCAAGCCAGGCTTCAGCAATATGTGAACTGTGAACTTCCAGATGTTCAAGCTGGATTTAGAAAAGGCAGAGGAACCAGAGATCAAATTGCCAACATCCGATGGATCATCAAAAAACATCTATATCTATTTATGCTTTATTGACTATGCCAAAGCCTTTGATTGTGTGGATCACAATAAACTGTGGAAAATCCTGAAAGAGATGGGAACACCAGACCACCTGACCTGCCTCTTGAGAAACCTGTATGCAGGTCAGGAAGCAACAGTTAGAACTGGACATGGAACAACAGACTGGTTCCAAATAGGAAAAGGAGTACGTCAAGGCTGTATATTGTCACCCTGCTTATATAACTTATATGCAGAGTACATCATGAGAAATGCTGGGCTGGATGAAGCACAAGCTGGAATCAAGATTGCTGGGAGAAATATCAATAACCTCAGATATGCAGGTGACACTACCCTTATGGCAGAAAGAAGAACTAGAGCCTCTTGATGAAAGTGAAAGAGGAGAGTGAAAAAGTTGGCTTAAAGCTCAACATTCAGAAAACTAAGATCATGGCATCCGGTCCCATCACTTCATGGCAGATAGATGGGGAAACAGTGGAAACAGTGGCTGACTTTATTTTTGGAGGCTCCAAAATCACTGCAGATATTGACTGCAGCCTTGAAATTAAAAGACACTTACTCCTTGGAAGGAAAGTTATGACCAACCTAGATAGCATATTAAAAAGCAGAGACATTACTTTGCCAACAAAGGTCTGTCTAGTCAAGGCTATGGTTTTATCAGTGGTCATGTATGGATGTGAGAGTTGCACTATAAAGAAAGCTGAGCACCAAAGAGCTGATGCTTTTGAACTGTGGTGTTGGAGAAGACTCTTGAGAGTCCCTTGGACTGCAAGGAGATCCAACCAGTCCATCCTAAAGGAGATCATTTCTGGGTGTCCGTTGGAAGGACTGATATTGAAGCTGAAACTCCAATACTTTGGCCACCTGATGTGAGGAGCTGACTCATTGGAAAAGACCTTGATGCTGGGAAAGACTGAGGGCAGGAGGAGAAGGGGACGGCAGAGGATGTGATGGCTGGATGGCATCACCAACTCGATGGACATGGGTTTGGGTGGACTCAGGGAATTGGTGATTTACAGGGAGGCCTGGTGTGCTGCGGTTCATGGGGTTGCAAAGAGTCAGACGCGACTGAGCAACTGAACTGAACTATCTTATTAAAATGATGATGTTTTTCAACAGCAGTAAAGATATAGACATGATGTTGAGAATAATGAATTTTTTATATTCATTAATTGTAAGTATTGATAGTTTCATGAACACAAACTGATCATTTCAGTCATTTAAACCACTTAACATGTATTAAACTACTTAAAATGTATTTTGCCAAATTTTTTTTTGCTTAAGATATATTTAATTTTTGAATTATTGAATTTTCAAACTGGAAAGGAGTATGTTGTCATGTTTTTTCCACCAGCTATAATCAAATGCTGCTTTACTGTACTTTGAATTATTTCTTTCTGTTTTCCACCATAGTACCACTTTCTTGTTTAATCTTTATTATGCAAGAAATACCAAGAATCTGTTAAATCTTCTTTCTTAGTATCAAAATATCTCTTTCGATCTAGATAAATGGTATTTGCAAACAACTCTGATCTCCACAGGAACCTATTGTGTGATTTTTACTTGTAGCATAAGCAAAATTTGAAACAATAGTAAGTAAGCAAAGATATCCAAATCCTTGATCATAGTACCCTGTTTATTTGAATATTTATTTGTATATTTATAATTAAAAGCTGATTAAATGACTACTGTGCTATACATAGCCCCAGATATTATTAATTATATCTCTTAGCATATCCATATATATTAATTCTATTTCATAACATGAAGCGGCATTAAAAGAGTCTAGTTTCTTTAATCACCTAAGCTGTCTAAAATGAGGACATCCAAGCTTAGTTTAAAAATGAAATTCACTGAATTTCAACAACAACAACACACTGTTTAATACAACATACTAATGTATGAAACTGAAGGAGCAAAACTTAAATAACATCCCATATTCTTTGGCCTTAAACATATAGTTGTGTTTTTCTATTTTTGTTCTTTGAATTACAGAACTCAGCTGAAATCCATTTAGTTGAATGCTTTCTAAATATAAGTTCCCATTTGAGCATATTTATCATATCACTTACTGTTTGCTTTTAGACAAATTAAACTGGAATTCTTATAAAGCTTTCGTAAAGGTACTAGTCTCAATTTCATAGACTGTCTTTTTATTGTTTGCTTTACTATTTTCATGAAGGTGCAGCTGAAAGAGGAAATTACAGTTCCATAACTTAATAGCCATGGGGTTATACTGCTTAAAATCTGTCAAATTTCCATTCTTCTTAATATTTAATAATCATTGCCCAGATTGTTATTAACAATTATAGTCAGTTAAAAAAATGAAGTGCTACTCAACTGCAGGAGACATTATCAGCCTTGAGGTTTGTTAGTTGAATATCTTGAACACTGTAAAATAAATCATGTTCAAATATCCTTAACAACTAGATATTTTGATTTCTTAAGTGTAAACACAGAAAATATAGCCAATAACATGAATTTAAAAGTGAATGTTTTTGAAGGCTGTTGCTGCTGCTGCTGCTGCTAAGTCACTTCAGTCGTGTGCGACTCTGTGCGACCCCATAGACGGCAGCCCACCAGGCTCCCCCGTCCCTGGGGTTCTCCAGGCAAGAATACTGGAGTGGGTTGCCATTTCCTTCTCCAATGCATGAAAGTGAAATGTGAAAGTAAAGTCATTCAGTCGTGTCCGACTATTCGCGACCCCAAGGACTGCAGCCTACCAGGCTCCTCCGTCCGTGGGATTTTCCAGGCAAGTGTACTGGAGTGGGGTGCCATTGCCTTCTCCATTGAAGGCTGTTAGGGCATAATATAAATTATCGGTGCATATATTGAATAACTTCCAAAAATTGTTTCACATAACTATTAGCTTAATTGAGGGGGTCTCTATTTGCCTAAGAAACACTGAGTACTATAATAAAGTCTTCGTCTCATTCATGCCAAAAATCATATAAAATAATGTATTAATGAAAGTCACAGGGTTTGTGATACTTTTAGATGGTTGAGTCATTTACATACACACCAAAGTTATATGCCCTTCCAAATATGGGTACACTGATTATTATTTTTTTTATTCACCAGTATGTAATTATCTTCTCACAAACCTCAAAAAGTCTGTAATGTGATTGATGGCATTATTGTAACTTTGAATAACATATGATATCTTCTTGTTTGCTGTAAACCTTCATCTTTAGTGATTAAACAAGCAAATCATTGATTGAAATGATACTACCAAATAGTGTCAAGGTCTTTGAATAATGTTCTATTTTATGATAGATAGATAGATAGATATAGTTTGACTAAAGCCTCAGAAATGACACTATTAAAGAACACTATAAATATATGTGTACTTATATTAACTTGGGAGAGGGAAGTCTAATGAAAATGGAGTTAAATTTAATGTTGATTAATTTTTCTCCATCAAAAACATTTAAAACATTGAAAAAGAAATGCATGATTAAGCTAAGTGCTATGCAGTGGTCTAGGAAAAAAAATGTTTTTGGCATGTGTATATTAGGATTAAATAAACCTGAGAGTGACAGAATACAAAAGTAGTAAATCTATCAGCAAAATAGAAACTTATTGCTCATTCATATACTTTGTCCAGAAGAAATTGGTTCATAATTTGTTTGACTCTTCACCTTTATTTGGGACCTAGCTACTTCTGCATTCATTGTTGCTCTGATTTCCCCTTACTTCAGTACATGTATCATGGGATGTCAATCATGCCAGCATTTCAGCCAGTAGAAAAGAGGATGTGGCAAATAAGAACATAATTTGTCCCTTTGAGGACTATTTCAGATGTCCCACCCTACAATTCCCCTTAAAACTCACTGGACAGAATTTAGTCTCATGACCATACCTAGCAGACGAAGAAATGCTAAAGTTATACCTAAAGTTATAAAAAGTTATATATAAAGGAAGGACAGAAAAGGACATCAGAATTATCAGTAAAATTCATTTTTGACATATTATTGACAGTTTAACACTTTATGTATCATTTGCATATGCAATATATTTTTCAAGATTTTTTTTATTAAGAACATCAGGTGGCTCTAAAAGAACTATATTTAAGCTGCTTTCTTTCAGATTTTTATTGGTGTTTAATTGCTTTACAATGTTGTGTTGATTTCTTACTGCACAGCAAAATGAATCAGTCAACCTATTTATTCCTTTTTAGATTTCCTTCCCATTTAGGTCACCAATGAGTAGAGTTCCCTGTGCTATATACTAAGCCTCTATTTAAAAAAAAAAAACGTGTTTTTCTAGCTATTTCTCTTTTCCTTTCTAAAAGATGTTTACTGTCAGTATAATTTCATTCTACTTCATAGAAATAATGTAACTAATAAAAGTTACCTCATTCTAATATTTGACAATTTTCTTTACATTAGCTGTACTAACAGTCACTATCATGGGATTAATATTTTGGCCAAGAAATAATGACTATATTGCAACCCAAAAAAGTAAGCAGTCATTATAAAGTGAACTGCTGTATTTGGAGAAGTATAAAAATATTTTACAAACCTATCCCTTGACATATTTTAGATGTACTAAAACATATTTTGCTTTTAGTAGAAATAATTAACTAGGTTATTAACATGTACAGGATAGTAAACTGAAGGTAATCTTTTTTTCCCTTAAATGGTATAATTCAGATAACCAAAATATTAAGAGTTTATTTACCAATGCTTAATGCCTCAATCACTTTAGTTTGTGTTTCACCTCCCTGGAATTACTGAAAGACCTTTATTTCCCATATTTTCTTCACACAGTGTTTTTCTTTTGATTTCCAGTTAATGTTTATACATTTTCTGAACCTGGTGGCTACAGTTTTATCTGCCACCCAGTTTAGTCTGTGGAACTTTCTCTCTGAAATTATATTTTTTGCCATTGGGATCTATGACCCTTGCCCTTGTGTTGCTTCATCCATAGCCGACTTAACTTGTTCGAAACATCCCCGTGTCCAAAGAACTCACACCAGGCTGGAAATATTAATGAGAACTCGGTCAGTGTTCAAGAGAAATTGAAAAAAAAGTTGATGTAGAGTGCCTTAAACTTGAGCCTAAATATAATTTTAATGACATAATAAAGAAATTTTAAATGGACCTCTCATTGTGAGCTTCCATCCCTTACCTCATTCTTAACATCAGGTAAAGCTCAATTAACCAGGAAGTGCCTTTGCACATGTGCCTGCTTTGAGTCCCTCTGTCCTTCAGCAGGGTTTCCCTGGTGGCTCACTGGTAAAGAATCCACCTGCCAATGCTGGAGACATGGGTTCATCACTGGGTGGGGAAGATCCTTTAGGAATGAAATGGCAATGCACTCCAATATTCTTGGCTGGGAAATACCATGGAGAGAGGAGCCTGGTGGGCTAGAGTCCATGAGGCTGCAACAAAGTTGGAGATGACTTATGACTGAACAGAAGCAACAATTCTTGACAAAAACTCGAGGAGAGTGCTTTTATCAATCTTCAGAAAGTCCCACACTCTCTTGCCAACTGCACAACTCCAGGCTTCACTCCTTTCATAGATTTCCAGAGACTTCAGGGAAGGGACATACATGAAAACTACAGGTTTGGCTTTTAGAATTGTTTTGACTTAAAAAAAAAGATCATCCAATAAATAAAATTATAGATAAATTTGTACATGGGATGAACTTGTTATAGAGTCAGAAGCACTGCCCATCAGCAGTTCTTCCTTATTAAACTGTTGTATTTTAGTTAGGGTATTACATTCCTCTGTGCAAAGAAGACTGTTTAACAGACTTGATTGCAGTTAAAAGCTTTCTTCAGCTGATCCCCCTTAGGGAGCATGGGAGATCAGGAATTGCCCTGATGAAAGTATGTTGGATGGAGGAAGGTTGGGTATGTGTCACTGGGGCTCAGGCAGCTGTTTTTGCTCTTTATCTGCAACTTCAGATTGAAGGTTGCTCAGCCTGGTGCTTCTTGATCTTGGCGGTTAGTGTGATCCTGGTAACCATCACAACACCACTCTCTGTTTCCAGAGCCTTGCGTTGATTCCTCAGGAGGGAGAGGTTGAAGGAACAGAAACAAGCATGGTAGAAGGTAAAGGGGAAACTTGGGCTCCTGCCTCATGTTTCCTTTAGACCTTAGACCCCTATAGAGATACAGTAGTGGAATTCAATTCAAAAAGTACATTTTATTTGGTGAAATTTGCTTTAAATATACATTTTTGAGGGGAAAAATGTCATTCCTCAATGTTCAAAGACACACTTAGACATGTATATGGTGTTTGTATCTTTCTACTTTATACATTAGTAGTCCAAAGGGCAGCACAAAAATGCGTTAATGATTTGACTCTCTTTCTGCTCAATAAATATCAACTAAAATTAATGTGAACATCGAATGAAAGAATACACCTAGAAAATTTACAAAAGAAGAGGGAGGACAAATAGAATCATCTGGAATTTACAGAGAATCTGGTGAGATGGCCACAGTTGCAAAGTTTTTAGTAAACTTTACAGTTGAAAATGGGTAGATATTGAGGACCCATTTTTGAAACCTGATTTAATGATTTTAATTTAGGATAGTGTAGCATTAGGCAATACAGTTGACCTTTGAACAACATTGGGGTTGGGGCATCAAGCCCCTCCACGTTTGAAAAACTGCTGATAACTTTACAGACAGTCCTCCTTATCTTTGTTTCTGTACCCATGAATTCCACCACTCACAAATCTTGTAATACTATGGTACATATTTACTGAAAATAAATCCATGTTTAAAGAGACCTATGAAGCTCAAATCCATGTTGTTCAACAGTAAACAGTATTTTAGGTAACACTGATTTACAAGTAGCTGGGTGAGAATAGAGATGTAGTCAGAGATAAAAAAAATTAATATTTTAAGTAGTGAAATGTAACAGTTTCATAACAAACCAACTTGAGCAATATGGTCAATTTTATACAAATACCTTGCCATATAAAAAGGGCTACATTTTATATTAAAGGTTTTATATTTTGGATCATAATTTGTAAAATCTTTATACTCATTTCTGCATTTTCATACATGTATATTATTTCTTTAAATATTTATAAGTATGTAACTATATATTACATTTAGTGTTATGTAGTATATACTCCAAGCCAGAGTTCAACAGTATGTGAACTGTGAACTTCCAGATGTTCAAGCTGGATTTACAAAAGGCAGAGGAACCAGAGAGCAAATTGCCAACATCTGCTGGTGAGCATTGAAAAAGCAAGAGAATTACAGAAAAACATCTACTTCTGCTTTATTGACTATACCAAAGCCTTTGAGTATGTGGATCAAAACAAAATGTGGAAAATTCTTTAAGAGATGGGAATACCTGACCTGCTTCCTGAGAAATCTGTATACAGGTCAAGAAACAACAGTTAGAACCAGATACAGAACAACAGGCTGGTTCCAAATAGAAAAAGGTGTATGTCAAGGCTGTGTATTGTCACCCTGCTAATTTAACTTATATGCAGATTACATCATACAAAATGGTGGGCTGGATGAAGCACAAGCTAGAATCAAGGTTGCCGGGAGAAATATCAATAAACTCAGATATGCAGATGCCACCACCCTGATGGCAGAAAGCAAAGAAAAACTAAAAAGCCTCTAGATGAAAGTGAAAGAGGAGAGTGAAAAAGTTGACTTAAACCTTGACATTCAGAAAACTTAAGATCGTGGCATCTGGTCCCATCACTTCATGGGAAATAGTTGGGGAAACAATGGAAACAGTGTCAGACTTTATTTTCTTGGGCTCCAAAATCACTGCAGATGGTGACTGCAGCCATGAAATTAAAAGACACATGCTCCTTGGAAAAAAAGCTATGACCAACTTAGACAGCATATTAAAAAGCAGAGACAATACTTTACGAACAAAGGTCTGTCTAGTCAAAGCTATGGTTTTTCCATTAGTCAAGTACGGATGCGAGAGTTGGACTATAAAGAAAGCTGAGCAGCGAAGAATTGATGCTTTTGAACTGTGGTGCTGGAGAAGACTCTTGAGAGTCCCTTGGACTGCAAGGGGATCCAATCTGTCAATCCTAATGGGAATCAGTCCTGAATATTCATTGGAAGAATTGACGCTGAAGTTGAAGCTCCAGTACTTTGGCCACCTGACATGAAGAACCGACTCATTGGAAAACACCCTGATGCTGAGATAGAGTGAAGTCAGGAGAAGGGGACAACAGAGGATGAGATGGCTGGATGGCATCACCAACTCGATGGACATGAGTTTGAGTAGGCTCCAGGAGTTGGTGATGGATAGGGAAGCCTGATGTGCTGCAGTCCATGGGGTCACAAAGAGTTGGACACAACTGAGAGACTGAACTGAACTGAAGTATGTACTTTATGTAAAGATAATAGACATTATCCCCTCAAGTGCTGAGGGAATTTCTATAAATCAAATTCTATATATTCCATATTGTAGTTTTGTTAGTGTACATTCTTTCAAGAGGTAAAGATCTGTTTTTTTTTTTTAACATGTGGAGTCAAGATGATCAACTATTTATGTTAACAGAAAATAAGATTACGTTTGCAAGTTTGCAATGAAGAATTGCCACAGAGGCTAATAATATTTATCAAAAAGTATCAGGAGACATATTATTGTTCAGCTAGTGAAGTTTAAGCATTAAGTCTGCTCACACAATTTCCTTCCAAGATCCTAGGAAGGGCCTTGGAACTATAGTTAGTGGATGTTGTCAATGCAAAGATTATCCAACATTTGTACTGCAGCAGAATGCTTGAAATGTCCTCAGATATTAATGCTCATCTATGAAAATAAAAATCCACAAAGCTTGAAAATAATTTATCCTAACTTGAAAAGAAACCTCTAGACATACATAGAACATTTGCAAAATTAGTTCAAAAGTTAAAATATATATTTAACCATCAAAAATAAAAAACAATTGATCAAACTTTCTGGTGAGGAAACTAAATTATCATTCAGTTACCTCTGTAGAAAATACAAAGAGAATGAGTTCCAAAGATTTAAGAAAGATAATAGTAGTGTGAGGGGCAGTTAATTCATAAGCATATCTTTGCCATTATTTCAAAGGTTTTGTGCTATTTTCCATCTTTAAAATGTACAGTTTATTAGAAGTTTTCCCTTATAGTAATCTAAGTAAATATTACAAGGAAAAGTGAAGTTTTATCTTTGTTATTTTGATATATTCTTTTCCTAAACTCATGTCGAGTGTGTTTAGCTTTTAAGTCCCACAAAACATGGGTCTTCCTTCAGTGGGCTCAAATTAGATGAATGAAATTTGAAGTAACCTTAATCCAAATTTTTCTTTCTCCCTCCCTTAACTAAAAAAATAAAACAAAAAAACAAAAATAAAACAACTTACATTTAGAAGGGATATCAATCATCCACTAGAATTTCAGGCTGAACATAGCACCTAGGTATGCTGGGATCAATTTGCCTTCTCCTATAGTAAACCAATTTATGAATTCTCCCGTTCCATCTTCTACCTTCTCTTTCTAGTTTAACCTAAAGATTAGGATGACTGACAACCTCAACAACTTGGTGATGCTGTTTTCCAGATCCCATTGACCATATCAACATGTTATAGGAGCTGAAGCATGAAAAGTTGTAGTGAACTTTTTTGGAGGACATTCAAAAAGAGCACTGATGGGGAAACTAATAGCTGTGTGTGCCCATCTTTGGATAGATCCATTACACTTACAATTGCTTTTTTAGTGTATCGTATCTTAGAGGACATGGTCTGTGGATACTCATTTTTGAATCTGCAGAAAGTCAGTTCAGAACATAGTACAAAAAAGTAAGAAATAAATGCTTGTGTCTTGGTGAATAGATAAAGAATGAAAAGATAGGAGATGGACAGGAAAGTTTTCAAATTTGTACGTGTTCAGGATTTGTTTTGAAAATAACTTTTATAGAAATTATACTAGAATTTCTTTATACAGATATGATATAAACATTCTATTGTTTTCAGATATATTGCATACATTTCATTCTACCATAGTTAAATCTGTTCATACTTTTTCTTTAGATTAAAATCTATTCTTTCTGTGTACCTACTTTTTTATTTTTTAATATGACAGTTGCACTGTGATTATGACAATGTGTCCTCCATGGAAGAAAATCAACTGGAGGAGTATATTCTTTCCTTTTCTAAACATATTTCTGTGTTATGATCAATACTTTCTATCTTCTATCCATTATATTTTATCTTTCTGGTGTTTCCTAGGGAATGAGAAGATACATGGAATATCCAGGTAGTACTTGAACTCTTTCATGTAGCATTTCAAGAGAAGCTCAGGATTAATTAATCAATTCATTCATGTTAACAAAACAACTAATTGCCCACTCTGTGACAGTCAGCGTTTCTCAGGTGGTGCTAGTGGTAAAGAACATTCCTGCCAATTCAGGAAATATAAGAGACGTGGGCTTGATTTCTGGGTCAGGAAGATCCCCTGCAGGAGGGCATGGCAACCCTCTCCAGTATTCTTGCCTTGAGATTCCCATGGACCGAGGAGCTATGGTCCATAGGGTTGCACAGAATTGGACACGACTGAAGGAACATAATATGCATACATGAATGCTCTGACAATCAAGGTCTAGCTGCCACACACATTGTGAAACCAAACAGAAGCAGTCATGTAGAGATAAGCAGTTTAAAAGAAAACATACAATTGAATTTATCCATATAAATTTCACAGCCCTACAAAGTAAAGAGGCAGCGTAATGTAAGAGGAATAATAATGGTGACTTACTTTAGAATGCATGAATAGGTGAGTCACACAATATTTTTTAAATAATTTTTTTATTTTCGGAGAATGTATTGCACAGTATAAGAAAAGTGGAAGTAGAAAATCAAGAGAAAAGGAAGAGAATAGTAAGCCCAGAAACATTCATCATTAAAAGAAAGGTAGAGAGGCAGGTCCCTTTAAATATCGATGTTAAATCAGTTTAAAGTCTTGCCTGAAACTCCATTTCCACCACTCATAATTTCATCATTTCCAGTGCTCCAGTTGATCCCACTACTCTGACCATAGTATATGTATTAGTTATCTTTTACTCTGTAAAAAAAGACCCCAACAACAATTAGAAACTTTAAATATATCTATTATCCTATGAGTCAGAAATCTGGATATGACTTTGGTGGGCAACTCCAGCTTAGCTTCTCCCACCAGGTTGTAGGCAAGGTGTGGTCCAAGGCTGTGGTCTCTACTGAGGGAGGTTCTACTCCAAGCTTACTCATGGAGGTTGTAAGAATTTAATTCCTTGATGACTGTTGACTGGAGGACTCTCTTTGTTGGCCATTCAGTAGGTAAGCTCACATATGGTGGCTGGCTTCCCTCACAGTGAGAGTAAAAGAAAGCAAGTAAGGAAAAAGAGCAGGGATTTTTTTTTTGGTAGTATAATCTCAGAAGTAACATCTTATCATTTTTGAGATTTTTTTTATTTGTAAGATTTGTAAGAACAAAGGTAGTGGAGGTGGTGGAATTCCAGTTGAGCTATTTCAAATCGTAAAAGATGATGCTTTGAGAGTCCTGCACTCAATAGGCTAGCAAATTTGGAAAATTCAGCAGTGGCCACAGGACTGGAAAAGATCAGTTTTCATTCCAATCACAAAGAAGGGCAATGCCAAAGAATGTTCAAACTACTGCACAATTGCAATCATCTCCCACGCTAGCAAAGAAATGTTCAAAGTTCTCCAAGCCAGGCTTCAACAGTATGTGAACTGTGGACTTCCAGAAGTTCAAGCTGGATTTAGAAAAGGCAGAGGAACCAGAGATCAAATTGCCAACATGTGTTGGATCATCAAAAAAGCAAGAGAATTCCAGAAAAACATCTACTGATGCTTATTGACTATGCCAAAGCCTTTGACTGTGTAGATCACAACAAACCGTGAAAAATTCTTCAAGAGATGGGAATACCAGACCATATTACCTCCCTCCTGAGAAATCTGTATACAGGTCAAGAAGCAACAGTTAGAAACGGACATGGAACAACAGACTGGTTTCAAATTGGGAAAGGAGTACATCAAGGCTGTATATTGTCACCCTACTTATTTAACTTATATGCAGAGTACATCACACAAAATGCTGGACTGGATGAAGCACAAACTGGAATCAAGATAGCTGGTAGAAATATCAATGACATCAGATACTCAGATGACAGTACCCTTATGGCAGAAAGTGAAGAGGAGGTAAAGAAACTTTTGATGAAGGTGAAAGAGGAGAGTGAAAGAGCTGGCTTAAAACTCAACATTCAAAGAAGTGAGATCATGGCATCCAGTCCCATCCCTGCATGGCAAATAGATGGGGAAACAATGGAAATAGTGAGATACTTATTTTCTTGGGCTCCAAAATCACTGCAGGTGGTGACTGCAGCCATGAAATTAAGAGATGCTTACTTCTTGGAAGAAAAGCTATGACCACCTAGACAGCATAGGTATTTTTAATAAGCAGAGACATTACTTTGCTGACAAAGGTCCATCTAGTCAAAGCTATGGTTTTCCCAGTAGTCATGTATGGATGTGAGATTTGAACTCTTAAGAAAGCCAAGAATTGATGCTTTGGAACTGTGCTGTTGGAGAAGACTCTTGCAAGTCCGTTGGACTGCAAGGAGATCCAACCAGTCCATCCTAAAGGAAATCAGTGCTGAATATTCATTGGAAGGACTGATGATAAAGCTGGAACTCCAATAGTCTGGCCACCTGATGCGAAGAACTGATTCATTGGTAAAGTCCCTGATGCTGGGCAAGATTGAAGGCAGGAGGAGAAGGGGATGACAGATGATGAGATGGTTGGATGGCATCTCCGACTCAGTGGACATGAGTTTGAGTGTGCTCCGGGAGTCGGTGATGGACAGGGAAGTCTGGTGTGATGCAGCCCATGGGGTCTCAAAGAGTCAAACAAGGCTGAGCGACTGAACCTAACTTAACTGATTTGTAAGATGCAAATTACTAGGTTTAGCCCATACTCAAGGGCCAGGATTACACAAGGGTATGAATAACAAGGGTTGGTAATTGGATGCCATAATTAGAGACTGTCCTATGACACCGTGATGTATCTTTTTCTTAAAATTTACAACTCATTATTATGGTGAACAATTTCCTCAGTTTGACTGTGACTGTCTCAGTTTTAGCACTAAAGTCCCCCATCCTGGGAAATTCCTAATTGGTTAGCCTACATAATACATATACTTTCAAAATATAGGATTTTATAGAGAGAACTCTACTTATATTGTCTCAATAGCCTTTTCTTTTTCTACTAGCGTGAAGCTACTCAAACTCCATGACTCTGCTTAAATATTTTCTCCTCAGAGAATTCTTCCTATCTCCAAGTCAAGGTTAATGGTTCCTTTCCCACACCAGAAAATGATTTTTGTAACACTATTTAAATACTTCCTTCTCTCTGGTTCTCTCAAGACCCACTTGCCCTTTGTTCTCCCTCCACCAAGACTAGAATCTCATAAAGTTGATTGAAGATACCTATCTCAATGGTTAGTGATTTTGTAGCAGAATCTGCATTTTATGGAAGAGAAAATATGACCTCAGAAAGGTGAAAGTAAATGTGCAAATTCATTTAGCTTATAAATGAGGAAAGAAAACCTGCAGGTGCCCTGGAGTCTACCCTAGGCATTGATAATGAGTTACATGACACGTTTATATTTGAAATTCTTCCATTGTAAGCACTGACCTATCCAAATTGTATAGTAACCATAAAAATGTCTGTATACTTTTGGGCACCAAAAAACATAATAACTGAAAAATAATTATAAAAGAATTTATTTTATTTTTTAAGAAAGTGTAGACATCTTATAATTAATGCTGCTTTCACACTCTAGGGAACTCACACTGTTAGGATGATGCTAATAGACCATCCTGGGCTTTCTGCATAAACACTGGTATATTAAAACTATAGATGCTATAGGATTAGGTAAAATAGTTTACAAAACTACATTATCTAAGCCAACAAACAGGAGCCTCCTGAAGTTTCACTTTTCACCCAGGTTATCATACATTATTTGGATTTTTGAGCAACTGTTTACCTACTTAAAACTGAGCCTGGAATAAGGACTATAGTTGAAATATGATCAGTGATTCTTTAGTGTTCATGGATGGATAAAAATGACTCAGCATTATGTTTGAAGAGAGATGACTGTTTCCCAGAGTAAACAGGCTTTGGAAGTAGAGGAATGGAATTATTGCCTTTACTTCTTCCCCCAATTAAATATAATAATTCAGAAGTAAATTAAGAAGGGCTAGGAATCCTGAGGTGAGTTAGAGGCTGACATTTTATTAAAATTACGTTAGCCTACTTATCTTACTGTTGCTTGACCTGGTGTTTGGCACACAATTTTGATTGCCATGGCTTTCCTGGTGGAACAGTGGTGAAGAACCCACCGGCCAGTGCAGGAGATGCAGGAGACTTGGGTTCGAACCCTGGGTTGGGAAAATCCCCTTGGAGAAGGAAATGGCAGCCCACTCCAGATTTCTTGCCTGAGAAATCCCATGAACAAAGAAGCCTGGTAGGATATAGTCAGGCTACAGTCCATGAGATCACAAAGAGTTGGACATGACTTAGAAACCGAGCATGCCTGCATGCATCCCGTGGCTGTATTGCTCATTTTTTGTTATGTGAATGACAATAAATAAACCATGATTAATATAAAGTAATATGGTATTCATATTTCCTTTTGCCAGATGCTGCATCAGACTGTTCATGGCACTTATAATGTAGCAATAATACTTCTAAGAAAGATTTGTTCCCCAATTTATAAACTTGCTGATTGGAAAGCAATTTTATGATATTGCTAAAAAGCAATGATGTGATATTTAAAGCTGTGACTGTAGTCTTTTAAATCATGAACAGGAACATCAATAATACAGAGTTTAAGAAAGAGTGGGAAAAATAGGAAGACATGGACCCATTAATTCCTTAATAAATCGAACAAAATAGTGCCTACACTCTAGATCCAAATACCTCTAACCTCTTCATAAGTGTTCTCTTTATGTTTTCAAGTGCTAAGAATTTGGATATTCTGTCCTAGCAACTGAGTATGTACTAACTGAATAAACTAATTCTATAGTAAAATCATTAGTGACGTACATAGCAAAATCTTTGAATAAAACTGGAAAAGAATTTACTTATATAACCATATTTTTGAAGCTCAATCAACTTAAAAAAAAAACTTCAACCTTGCTAGTAATGTAACGTTTATAATATAAATAAATATAATTTTAACGGCAAAAACAAAGCCAAGATATGTTAATCCCAAGAAATCTCTTTTATCCTATTAATAAATAAGCCTAAATTTGGTTCATACACACACACGCACATAATATATCTTATGTGTTTTTCTGCTAATATTTTAATGTGGTTTAAAGTGTAACACAAATATTTAACAAATAGCAGAGGCCTACTGGCCTCTGATTTTAGGTAAAGAACATCACCAGATGTTGTTTACATTAATGATTTTAGGTGATAATGGAGTAAGATTAATTTTCTCTTTGTCATCTCATCAATAATACAAGTCACACTATCAAACTATATGTATTTCCCCCCCCTAAATAGTCTCACTTTATTGTTAGTGAGATCAACAGAGTAGGGAATCAAGACAGCGCATTCACTGCTAATTTTCACTGTGGTTAATTGCTGAAACCGTTAATGAGACCCCTTGTGCTTTTCCGGCTACCTCTAACTTGAACTTGTTCAGCAAATTTTGTCTGCATTAGTAGCCATGGCAACTTCAGGATAAATGTTGAGCGCTGGCCTTCCAACTGTTAAAACCCTTTAAGTCTCCTTTAAGTCCACAGTGTATCTCTATAGAGACGCAGGGATGCAAAACAATAGAAACTTTTCATCTAGATCCTAGGGAAAGAGGTAAAATGTCAAGAACAATCTAGTTTATTATAAAAGTAAATAGAACTTGCAGTGCTAGTATTAAGAAAACTTTTTTACTCCTAAGGTGGTAGAACAAATGGCAAATTTCATAGCAATTATGTGAAGCTTTGACATAAACAGATCATTAACACAGTTCCATGCTTAGCTACTCAAGGAACTATTGAAGAATGGGTGGAGAAAAGGGGTAATTCAAGACCAGTATTCTCACAAAAATTTCACTGCCCTTTTAGTTATTTGTGATATATGGCTTTATGTAATGTCTTCTTAATTGAGGGTGAAATTATATCAAGTCCAAACCTTTTAAAATTATATCCTTGTCATTTGAAACTTATTGACATCTCTTCAGACAGTGCTTGTATCTACAGATTAGCTTGTGTTAAATCAGAGTTCATGTGTGTGGCATCAAATCTCATATTGTTGATTTGTTAGATAGGGAGATGGCTGTGCTCAGCTTGCATATTCTGATAGTGCCCTTTGATTTTTAGAATACTCAAATGTGTACCATTAAAGATTGTTAAAGTGAACATAAGCCCTGTGGCATATTGTATTTCCCATTGTTGTTGTCATTCAGTCCCTAAGTTCTGTCCAACTCTGAACCCCATGGACTGCAGCACACCAGTCTTCCCTGTCTTTCACTATCTCCCAGAGTTTGCTCAAACTCATGTCCACTGAGTTGGTGATGCCTTCCAACCACCTCATCCTCTGTTACCCTCTTCTCCTCATGTCTTCATTGTTTCCATAGATGAGCACAATAGTATCTCCTATACCACATACTTTTCTAACCATATAACCTTGACATTCCTCCCAAGGGTTCTGTCCTTTGGATCTTGTGGACTATATGTCTCAGGTAACAGAGTATGGTAGAAGTAACACTGTAGTTCCTGAGACTCAGTCATCAACATAGCATAGGCTCTTTGCCTTTTGGGAACACTTCCTTCTAGAACTCAGCTGTGGCCATCTTGCGAAGAAGCCCAAACCAACACACAATAAAAAACCAAACGGAAAAGCCGTATCTCAGATGATAGCTGCTAGTGTTCCACTGCCAGCTGTCACCAATCGCCAGACGTGTGAGTTAGGATATATACAGATGTTACCAGTCCATATCTGTTAAGTCCCATCAGACTTAGTGTTTTTCTGCTGAGGCCCAAGACCTCAATGAATAGAGCAAGTCACCACTGCTCTGTTTTTGAATTTTAAGCTTCACAGTACCAGAGCACAATGAAATGATTGTTATGCTCCTGCATATGGTAAATTAATATGCAGTATTGGGTAACAAGATAGATACTAACTACTCATCTCCTTATTAGTACTGTTCTTCAGATAGAAAATTCCTAATTAGGTTTCCTAAATTTGTTTAAAAAATCTTTTATATCAAGCCCTGCTTTATTCAAGGGAAGATCATTATATTATTTTCATTCCAAAAGTTTTATCAGTTTAATTGCCACCAAAGAAGCATCTAAGTAGCATAGAAGTTTTCACTAAAATCATAAGCAAGATTTGCTCCTGTCAAAGGTTGAATTGAATTTATCACTTGGAGATGTAGATTTGAGAAACTGATATTAACATTGTCAATAGTTATTTTGTTTTCTCCATACAAAATATTAAGAAGAATTTCCCTTTGCAAGATGTAAATATTGATTCAGAAAATGGCAGTAATTTATCTCTTAGGGATTTGAAATTGAAAACCTAAATCTCTACCAGACTTTGCCTTGTGTTGAAAATCAGATGCAACATATTATATGTTAAACATATGAAGAAAGATACAGGAGAAGAGATAAAGAAACACACAGACTATGATGGTGTTTTGTTTTTATTTTTTTTTCCTAGTTGATTTTCTGTTTCTGGTTCAACTGCATTATCTTGATGCCACTGAAAAAGTGACAGTGTCCATTGCTCAGTCGTGTTCAACTTCGTGACACCATGGACTGTAGCCCTCCAGGCTCCTCTGTCCATGAAATTCTCCAGGCAAGAATACTAGACTGGGTAGCCATTCCCTTCTCCAAAGGATCTTCCCAACCCAGGGATCAAGCCTATGTCTCCTGCATGGGCAAGCGGCTTGTTTACCATCTGAGCCACCAGGGAAGATATCCCTATGTTCCTGCAAAACCCAATTGTCATCTGAGGTTACTTAAAGATAATATATCAGTTAGAATTCCTTTGACTTGAGAATAGGGCTTCCCAGCTGGCACTACTGGTAAATAACCTGTCTGCCAATACAGGAGACATAAGCGATGTGGGTTTGATCCATGGGTTGGGAAGGAAATGACAACCCACTGCAGTTTTCTTGCCTGGAGAATCTAATGGACCGAGAAGCCTGACAGGCTACAGTCTATAGGGTGGCAAAGAGTCGGACACGACTGAAGCAACTTAGCATGCACACACACAGAATGCCTTTGACTTGAGAACAAGTTACAGTGTCAGCTCTGTTGGCTTAAATGAAAGGAAGGACGTAAGATACCATAACAAGAAACAACGAGATAGAGTCATCTGGCAGATTAGCTGTAGAGAAACCAGAATCTTTCCATGTTCTCATACACCAGTCACAGTTTAAGATGTATCTTACCACCAGTCCCTCTTGTGGCTTTAGGATGCTTCAAAGTGCATATCTTTTTATTCATTCTACATATTTCTTCATTCAGTACAAGTGATACCGTTTCCTTCTGCATGCCTTCTTCAATTCTTTTTCCTCTCATTTGACCCTTCAGAGCCCTTTAATTGTTTATTTCCCCAACTGTTTATTTCCCCAATTGTTTGCAAATCCCAACATCTGCATATTAACATGATCTGTTAACATGCTTTACAAAAAAGCAAAAGCACATTCTTCTATGCCATCTTTTTGTAGCACAGAATCATTGATAGTAACCAGGTTTCATCATTTTCTTTTTTTTCACAAGTTTTTTCACATGGAAGGGAACAATGATCTGATTTATCTTAAGAATAATTTCAATAATATAATATTTTCAGAAGACATAATCGGTTTTCACTTTGAGTACTATTTCTTTTCCTTAATTTCACTTCATTTTGTTTTCCTTCTAGTTAGTTCAAGGTCTATAGCTTGACAGTAGTAAAAGACCCATTAATAAATGTATTTATAGGAAATATTCCATAAGAATAATTTCTTAGTAAAAATAATTCTGTATTCTGAAGCACAGTTTATTTTTAACTGAATAGGCAATTAGCTATGTCAAATATAAAGACTGAGTCATATGGAAATTACATAGAAAAAAAAAGCACATCGCTAAAAAAGCACATTGCCAAAAATTAAACACTGTGGATATGTCTTGCTTTCAAGATTTTGTTTAAAATTCCTGCTGTGACCCTACCTATACACAATATGACATACCCAACATACAGTTTTGCCTTATGGTGTATTTTCTTAGTCTTTTGTACAGAAAAAAATTCCCGTGTTGTTGAATATTTTTAAAATAGTACTATAATGCCATGAAATATTTTCAAATGAATTTAGTATTAAAAATAAATGTAGTATCACTTCCATGCTTTTGTTTTTTACATTACATCTTATCTTTTTAGTATTAAAATACTACTGCCACATATTAACCTTTTGTATTAATTAGTATCCACATTTTATATTAATAAAATACTTTTAAATTTATTCTTGTAATGGAGTTACTGAGACAGATAACAGTGTGTATTTTATTAAGGTTGTCACACAAATGAATATATTTAATAAGAATGTAGATAATTTTCTGGGCTGTTGATAATATGGCTAAAACTGGTTTCTTATTAATTTTCATATGTTTATCATTTGATTTCATCATTTACATAGTAAGTCCTAGTCAATATTATGTGGTATCAGCTACTGAAAATTGCATATGGCCCTATCGTATACAGAATACAATATAGCTTTCAGTACTTTAATGTGTTTTCACCTTTCATTTGCAAGATGGACACATAACTTTGCAGTATAAGCAAATCTTTTTTCTTTGTTTTGTCGTTTGTCAGTGGGGGAAGTTTATATAAAACCAGTAATCATAAGATATTTTTACCATTATGAGAAAAGAAAAAGCAACTCTAATTAAGTGGCAGGTTTTAAAATGGAAGGTTAACTCCATGAAAATTCATTTTGATTTAATAAATTGATCTTTGAAAATTACAGAGGTATCCTTTAATGTGTGAAATTCAGATGGAAAAATAAAACTGAACTTTTGGGTCATTATTATATTTATAATTAATAAAATAATAAATTCTCCAAGATAAAACACAACCACTTAGATATTTTTATTGTGTATGTAAAATTTATTTTGGAAAAAATTTGCAATTTATACAAACAGTTCATTCCCCAACTTCTTATGACACATACATTCCTCAAAAAATTAGACTTGTATCAGTTTGAGTATAACTGTATGATCATATAAAGGACATTTGTTTGATATGTGTTTGTATTTTCAACTTAAGAATAGTGACTTTTGTCCACCTGAAGAGAAGGTTAAATTCAAATCATTCAAATTTTTATTCTTTTAACTCAAAATAGTTTTTTCTGAAGTATTTTCCCACAGAAAATAATCTTAAATACTGAAATACTAAATAACCAATTTGGATTTTAGTTGAGTCAGCATAAAATTCTTCCTAATAAAATAACAGAGATGGTCACAAATACTTTTAATATATGTTTTTGCTTTCCATGGTTTTATATGCTTGAAGTAAAAATCCTCCCTAGAGGAGTCTTGGCTCCAAATACTGTAGCTGTAGAGAAAATTCTTATTTCCCTCTATCTACAGTATCGATTAGAAGGTTGAATTACAGAGCCTCACTCTTCAAAACACATTCTGCATTTTTTGAGGTTTTTGTTTTAGGGTGTATTACCCCAGTTGGATTCCTGGGTTGGGAAGATCTGCTGGAAAAGGGATAGGCTACGCACTCCAGTATTCTTGGGCTTCCTTTGTGGCTCAACTGGTAAAGAATCCACCTGCAATGCAGGAGACCTGGGTTTGATCCCTGGGTTGGGAAACTCCCCTGGAGAACGAAAAGGTTACCCACTCCAATATTCTGGCTTGGAGAATTCCAAAGAGTCACTAAGAGTCAGACAGACCTGAGCACCTTTCACTTTCACTTTCTTTCTTTGGAAAGGACCTACAGATCTGTGTCATTGAAACTGCTGCATTATTTTCTTGTTAAAGGACACTGCCTGTCCCTCTTCATTTAGCAGGACTAGCCTTAACTAAGATTTTCTTGATCGCATATCAGCTATGAACACCTTATCTGCAAACTAAATCTTTTCTTGAAACTCTTTTTATAATTATCTTTAGGCAGTTTTAAAATTTTTCTCATACAAAAAGGTATCGACTTAGTTACGGACATATTGGCTATAATTTTTAACTGTTGCCAGTGTTTAAGATCCCCTTCTGAAGTAAAGAAATCTGTTTATGAATAAAGGAATGTGAGCTTTATTGACTCTCTGCAGCCAGGCAGCAGGCCACACAGACAATTCTGAGAAGAAATCTTGTTAGGAAAAGTGAGTATAAGGATTTAATTTTGTGTAGATTAGGACTGGATATTACTACATTGTGATATCATAGTTGAATCTTCATATTGGTGATTATTTAAAGAAGAGAGATTCTTGGTGAAGAAGAAAGCATATGTGCATCATCTGACATGAACAGTGAGGATAAGAGTTCTGGTCCTTGCAAGCTATCTTAATAATTGAGAAAAAGATAATTTTGGGTTTATAATAGTTTATATTAAATCATTCATTCTCGTTATATTTAGATAAGTTGGTAATTCTGTTATCTCTGAAATCACCTCTTAGTTTCTAGTTAAGTCAGTAGGAAATGCATAGACTTGTCCTTACTTTTTAGAAAATCACCGATATGCATAACACATATGCACAGAATGTGGTAGACAGGCCTTGAGATAATAGTGAATAATTACAAAACCCCTCCTGAGTTCAAGGCTCTATTCTAAGACTTTTACCAGAATTAACTGGCTTAATTCTACATGACCCTGTTAGTAGGTTTTATCAGAATCCTCAACTTACGGATGAGGAAACTGAGGCACAGGGATTTTAAGAAGCTTTCTCACATTCACACATGTCCTCAGTTCCCGAGCCAGGTTTCAAACTCAGTCAGTCTAGCTCTAGAGTGTGTGATTCATAAAACACAATAGGGAAGGAAAAACAAGATAGAAACAGAGGAACAGATCATAAGTTAAGATCAACAAAAACTGCACGGGTAGAAAAATCAAGGGCTCATGGGGCTGGATTTGTTTGGGGAATTGGGGGATGTTAGCTAGAAGTAGGAGAAAAATGCTGGCTATTGGTGCAGTTGTTGTTTATATTGATCTGAAGAGAGATGGAGGAAAAAAATGAGCTATAAACAGTCTTTTTATAAATAAACTTTCACCTCGGCTTTTTGGAAAGGTTCCAGTAAAGATTGAAACTGACCTCACTACTTTTGGTTTTAGACTTACATTTCTTTGAAAGTTATACTGTATTTGATGTTGACCTCAACTCAAGGGCTTCCCAGGTGGTGCAACTGGTAAAGAACTATGTCCCAGTGTCTGGAAGATCCCCTGGAGGAGGGCATGCAACCCACTCTAGTATTCTTGCCTGGAGAATCCCATGGACAGAGGAGATTGGTGGGCTTTGGTCCATGGGATCGCAAAGGGTTGGACATGACTGAAGCAACTTAGTGCATACACACACACACACACACACACACACACACACACACACACAAGAGAGAGAGGAAGAGTTGGGCTCAAGGTGGAATGCTGAAGGGGTGGTTCTTAGATTTTTTTACCTATGATTCAGTACCCTACACCAAGTTATTTCCACACACTAAGCTAGCCATATGTAGCCAGGAGAACGTCTGGTACAAGCTTTTAGGGACTTGAAAGCCATATACGACAGTTACTGCTGCTGCTGCTGCTAAGTCGCTTCAGTCGTGTCCGACTCTGTGTGACCCCATAGGTGGCAGCCCACCAGACTCCCCCATCCCTGGGCAAGAACACTGGAGTGGGTTGCCATTTCCTTCTCCAATGCATGAAAGGGAAAAGTGAAAGTGAAGTCGCTCAGTCATGTCCAACTCTTGCGACCCCATGAACTGCAGCCTACCAGGCTCCTCCATCCATGGGATTTTCCAGGCAAGACAGTTACTACTAACGTGCTTTTACAAGCATGTCAGCTTTTTGCTGAAAATATGGTATAAAGCAGTGTTATGTCAAGTGAGCCATGGGCCATAGCATTAGCATTATTTGGGAACGTGTTCGTTATGTTATCTGACTCTACTCCAGGCCAATGGGATCAGAATCTTTGAGAATGGTGTCTAGTATTCTGTTTCTTAACAAGGCAATTACTGAGCACATCAAAATTTGAGGTGCAATAATGTGAGTATTGCCTATCATTCAGACATAAGGCTGTGATGGCACTTGGATTACCACCAAACACCAAAAAAAAGAAAGAAAAAATGTTCACGATTAGTTGGAGATGTTAAATATAATCTTGGAGGAAAAAATGCATTGTTTGAGATGGGTTATCTACTGAGAATGAAAAATACACAATAGTATTTGAGGTCAATCCTCCACAAAATATAAAACTCATACATATTTAAACTAAAAAGCTATGAACCTCCAATTTCATTTGATTTTTCTGAACCTATTAAGGATCATACGGATGAAAACTGTGGTGAGGACAGCTCCACAAACTTGGTGTAACCAGAACTTGCTTAGTGGCAGACAAAAAAAAAAATGTTGTTTTAACAAAATTATTTAAATTATATCATAATATCTATTAGTAACTCTCTTATTTTTTTTTTCTGTGTATGCAAAACCTTTTAACCACAGATCAAATCTCAGCCAAAGCACTTTCTCTGATATTTTTCTGCTGTGCACCTTAGATTCCAGTATTGTGCCCTGTAGTGACCTATCACAATGCCTTTTCTTATCTCCTCTCACCAGCCCAAGCCCCACACACACTCCAGAATGGATTGGGTGCCTACCCTGGACTCTCATACATGAGCCTTTCACATAGCAATTGTTGGGATATATCGACATTTTCTGGAGAAGGAAATGGTAACCCACTCCAGTATTCTTGCCTGGAGAATCCCAGGGACAGAGGAGCCTGATGGGCTGCTGTCTATGGGGTTGCACAGAGTCAAACACGACTGAAGTGACTTAGCAGCAGCATCAACATTTTCTCTGTGTGTTTTGTGTGTGTGTGCATGTGCGTGCCTGTGACTTTCTACCTTACTGAATCCTGAGTGAATACTCAAGTATTCTTGCGAGTGAATACTGTCTTTTTCACATCTGTAAATTCAGTCCAGGTCCAGTGCCTGCCATTTAGCGCACACTCATAAATTTGATAAACTCAGCTAAGCAGACCACACAGTCAACAAACGCATGTTTCTTAGTAGCCTCAATAGATATAAATGTGACATGGATTGTGAACTAAAAGCCAAACACTTTCTTCATAGAAAAGTCCCTCAGGTCCTATACAGGCTTATTTTAGAGAATTTGTTTTGTTTTGTTTTGTTTTTAAGTGCTTGCTTATTTTGATTTCCTAGCACACAGAAAATTAAAAGCTGCAATTTGGAGGCAGTAAGGGGTAATGCTAGAGGCAAGCATAGGAACAAAAAGATGTTATAGCTGCTGACTTGAGGTTACACAAAGATGATACCAAATGTACACATGAATCACTTTTTTTCAGAATTAAATTACAAATATCAACCTCTAGTATGTTATTTGACTTGGGGTAAATTAAATTACAAATCAATGATTTTAAAAAGATTACAATAAAAGTTAATTTGTTTGGATATTTCCTATGTACTTCTAAATAATCCCTCTATTAAGAGGTTTGTGAAAAATTACAAAGAAGTAGGTATATTTTGAACTAAGTAATAATAAATGTGACATGATGGAGA
Organism: Okapia johnstoni; assembly: GCA_024291935.2. Classification (NCBI taxonomy): domain Eukaryota; kingdom Metazoa; phylum Chordata; class Mammalia; order Artiodactyla; family Giraffidae; genus Okapia; species Okapia johnstoni. Next base: position 19,698,300 of record CM044321.1, on the reverse strand, counting down.
TGTTGCATGTAGATATAACAGAACACAGGGAAAAACACACAGACTTAAGTGCATTTATTTTAAAATAGAACAAAGCTTGTTATATTTTAAAAAGGGAAGCAAGATAAATCAAAATAAATGAGTGATAATCAAGAAAAGGCTAAAGATCAGCAAAACAGGTAAGGTACCGTACTTACAATTGAGAAAAATAAAACCTAAACTTGCTTCCTTGCAACAATTGCTTAAGTGAGCTCCACCACTTAAGCTTGTGTTATTGCATCAGATATAAATCTCCATATTCTATGTATTCAATGAAACCATTTCATAAAGAATAGTTTTCTGTTATTCATTCAATATTTATTATCTCCTCTACACCAGTGACTATAAAACAAGAAATAGTCCTTACTTTAGGAAACTTTACAGTCAAAACAACAAATAAAAACCAAAAAAAATCCAGAAAATGAACTGTTAAAAAGCAAATATATATCCATCAGACAAATATAAAAATCAAATTAGCAAGAAAACATACCAGCTAACAATAAGTTTTTTTTGCAGAAACAGTGGCCAAAGTATCTGTTAACATATGTAAGCCAAGTAAAGGAGAGGAGTGAAAACTGAATTTGCGGATTCTTGGTACCCTCCCTATATATTAATACAGTAGATGGAAAAGGAATGAATAGTCAGGGAAGGGAAAGGCTGTCTAAATAGAAGAGATTCCATCACATGGCTCTCTCTACATCAGAAATACAAGGTCAAGGGGGAGTTCATATCTTCTTACACATGGAGTGTACTAGGGAATATTCTAGGAAAAGGGGCAAAATTGAGATCCAGTAGATACATGTAGTGAAGTCCCAGCAAGAGAGGAAGAGAACAGGACTTTCATTTTAAGCAGCATGTTTTAAAAGTTCCCAAAGTTGGCTTCGTTATTTTTTTTTCTTCTGTTTACCTCTCAGCAAGCTGAATTGAATGTATCTGCTGACATCTGGATACAAACTTATTGAATACATTGGTTAAGAAGGGTATATATAAATCAGAATAATGAAGACTATATGCTTGGATTTAAATAATCTAAGTACCTAGATTCCTCTGGTTTGGCATTTGGGTAACAACACTTCCCAGATGGTGCTATTGGTAAGGAACCCTCATGCAAATGCAGGAGACTTAAGAGACATGGGTTTGATCCCTGGGTCTGGAAGATACCCCAGAGGAGGAAGTGGCAACCCACTCCAGTATTCTTGTTGGGAAATCCCATGGGCAAGAAGCCTGGTGGGCTACAGTCAGTCCATGGGGTCAGTAAGAGTCAGGATATGACTTAAGTGACTTAGCATGCATGTGGGTAACAAAGAAATTTTTCATGTTCTCCTTTAAATACCAAATGATGGGACAAATATTAAACGATTATAAAGATTAAAAATCAACCAAAATTTAAAAGAAAAAAATTTCCAGGAAAAAAAAAATCGGGGAGGCATTTGCAACAGGGAGATTCATCTTCAGATACACTTATTTCTCTAGTGTTTTCCCTACCCCTGCCTCACTTTATCTTTGCCATGTGGATAGTTTGTGCTGAGCACAGAAATATTTGAGAGGTATATCACACACATTTACGACTGTATAAGCTGCTTGTGCAAACTTTTCTCTGTGAGTAAAAATAAGATTGGGGCATTAACTTGTTTCATTAATTTGAGGTGTGAGATCAGTACAATCCTTGCAGACACTTTAATAATACATGCTACCCTAGCTTATGATGTAGAGCTACAGTGAGAGGTCTCAGTTGCCCTAGGACATAATTTTATATTAGTAAAAGCAGTTCAAAATAGATCAGCATTATAGCAAAGGTCCTTTGCAGTGAATTCACATGTTTTTCTACTCCTTCTTATATTCTTAAAACACTAGATTGTGTCTTCAAAATAGATGTATATGACCAGAAGTTTTACGATCTCAACTTTAAAATATGCAAATTTCTCAAAGTAAAATATATCTATTTAAAAATATATTTACCTAAGAAAATAAGTCCACAGTTTCTCATTTCTCCCTCTACAGAATCATTTCTGTAACTTTTCATTCAGAGAAAGACATGCCCCCATCTGTTTTTTATATTTATTTTTTTATCATTAGCAGACAGTTATATGCTGATTTACCAGTGTCAGGATTATGCTTGTTTATATTACTTACTTATTAGTATTGCCCACGTGTATATGCAATTTGGATGATAAACTATATGGTCACACTGTCTATGGTGGCTTGCCCCAGAGGGCTGTGGTTTTTCCAGTAGTCATGTATGGATGTGAGAGTTGGACTATAAAGAAAGCTGAGCGCCGAAAAATTGTTGCTTTTGAACTGTGGTGTTGGAGAAGACTCTTGAGAGTCCCTTGGACTGCAAGGAGATCCAACCAGTCCATCCTAAAGGAGATCAGTCCTGAATATTCACTGGAAGGACTGATGTTGAAGCTGAAACGCCAATATTTTGGCCACCTGATGTGAAGAGCTGACTCATTTGAAAAGACCCTGATGCTGGGAAAGATTGAAGGCTAGAGGAGAAGGGGGCGACAGAGGATGAGATGGTTGGATGGCATCACTGACTCAATGGACATGAGTTTGAGTAAACTCCAGGAATTGGTAATGGACAGGGAGGCCTGGCGTGCTGTAGTTCCATGTGGTCACAAAGAATTGAACATGACTGAGCAACTGAACTGAAGTGGACTAATAATTATTATGACAGCTCAATTCCATGGAACATTTTAAAACTTAGATTCTTGTGATCACACAAAATTGAGTTAAATTTTACTTTATATGAAAATTATATTGAATGTCATTTTAACATGGTAACTAATAAAGGACTTTAAAGCATAAATGTGTATTGCTTTAAGATACCAGCCTATGGAAGAAATGGAAAAGATGTGTTTGGTAAATCAGTAAAAAGAGTGATGGAATAATGCCTACTGTGAAATGGTTCATGTTCTCTTTTTTTAAGAAGAAGATAGTGGTGCCAAATTTATTAATATAAGGTATTTATATTTGATCATACATATTTAAATGAGTGATGTAATTTAATTTTAAAACGTTTGCATTGAAAAGATATGATGAAGTTCTAGATATCAACTGAAAAGTGACCAATGTGGCATATGGTTTTACAAAATTTAAGGGGTCTATTTGGAACCAAATAGGCATGAAGACCACTGATATTGAATTTCACATGCTTCCCTGAATGCCATGATCTCCCAGAGTACATTGTGTGCAATTCTGCACTTGGCTATCAGCAAATTCTATAAAACTCACACATACAGTGATTTCCTTCTCATTCATTAAGATTCAAGTCAACCACAACTTCTCTAGGAAGTCACTGCCAATATTTTTTGTTTTTAAGAAGCACTACATTGATACATATACTATAAAATCACACTGTACTAATTATTTGCTTACATGTATTACTGGCATTAGATTGATAGTTTTGAGGGCAGTGTTTAATAGTTCTGTATAATATCAGTATCTATATAACACACCCTGTTATGCAGATAAGAACATAAGAATTCCTGAGTAAATGAAACCTTATGAAAATACTGGAGAAAGAAGTTACAAATAAGTTTGTGTTTCAGAGAATCTTATGCATTTTAGGATACTGCTTTTAATCTGCATGCAATGAGGGAGACCCAAGTTTGATCATGGTTCAGGAAGATCCCCTGGGGAAGGGAATAACTACCCTCCAGTATTCTTGCCTAGGAAATTACATGCACAGAGGAGCCTGGTGGGTTATAGTCCATAGGGTTGTAAAAAGTTGGACACAACTGAGCAACTAATACCTTCACTGTTTTCACTTCCGTCGAGTCTATAGACGTTAAAATCTTGTCTAAAATTGAGAAGGGAGAAACTAGCTAAAATAAACTTGTATAATCACATTTAGTTATTTTGCTTGCTCTTATCAAATTTCAGCTAAATTCTATAAAGAACAGTATTTTATGAAGCACAATATTTTAAAACAAGGGATATTTAATGGATTCTTGGATAGACTAAAGGGAGCATATAAAATTTCTTCTAGAATGGCGTATAGAAACTTATTTTCTTTTTCAATGGTTTATAAACCTCTTTCAGCTTCAATTCAGTTCACTTCAGTTCAGTCACTCAGTCGTGTCCGACTCTTTGTGACCCAATTGACCGCAGCACACCAGGCCTCCTTGTCCATCACCAACTCCCTGAGTTTACAGAAACTCACGTCCATTGAGTCGGTGATACCATCCAGCCATCTCATCCTCTGTCATCCCCTTCTCCTCCTGCCTTCAATCTTTCCCAGCATCAGGATATTTTCAAATGAGGCAGCTCTTCATATCAATGGGCCAAAATATTGGAGTTTCACCTACAACATCAGTCCTTCCAATAAACACTCAGGACTGGTGTCCTTTAGGATGAACTGGTTGGATCTCCTTGCAGTCCAAGGGACTCTCAAGAGTCTTCTCAAAAACCACAGTTCAAAAGCATCAATTCTTTGGCACTCAGCTTTCTTTATAGTCCAACTCTCACATCCGTTCATGACTACTGGAAAAACCATAGCCTTGACTAGATGGACCTTTGTTGGCAAAGTAATGTCTCTGCTTTTTAATATGCTATCTAGGTTGGTCGTAACATTTCTTCCAAGGAATAAGCATCTCTTAATTTCATGGCTGCAGTCACCATCTGCAGTGATTTTGGAGCCCAGAAAAATAAAGTCTGTCACTGTTTCCACTGTTTCCACATCTATTTTCCATGAAGTGATAGGACCGGATGCCGTGATCTTAGTTTTCTGAATGTTGAGCTTTAAGCCAACTTTTTCACCCTCCTCTTTCACTTTCATCAAGAGGCTTTTTAGTTCTTCTTCACTTTCTGCCATGAGGGTGGTGTCATCTGCATATCTGAGGTTATTGATATTTCTCCTGGCAATCTTGATTCCAGATTGTGCTTCATCCAGCCCAGCATTTCTCATGATGTATTCTGCATATAAGTTAAATAAGCAGGGTGACAATATGCAGCCTTGATGTACTCCTTTTCCTATGTGGAACCAGCCTGTTGTTCCATGTCCAGTTCTAACTGTTGCTTCCTGACCTGCATACAGATTTCTCAACAGACAGGTGAGGTGGTCTGGTATTCCCATCTCTTTCAGAATTTTCCACAGTTTATTGTGATCCACACAGTTGAAGGCTTTGCCATAGTCAATAAGGCAGGAATAGATATTTTTCTGGAACTCTCTTGCTTTTACAATGATCCAGTGGACGTTGGCAGTTTGTTCTCTGGTTCCTCTGCCTTTTCTAAAACCAGCTTGAACATCTGGAAGTTCACGGTTCATGTATTGCTGAGGCCTGGCTTGGAGAACTTTGAGCATTACTTTACCAGTGTGTGAGATGACTGCAATTGTGTGGTAGTTTGAGCATTCTTTGGCATTGCCTTTCTTTGGGATTAGAATGAAAACTGACCTTTTCCAGTCCTGTGGCCACTGCTGAGCCTTCCAAATTTGCTGACATATTGAGTGCAGCAATTTCACAGCATTATCTTTTAAGATTTGATATAGCTCAACTGGAATTTCATCACCTCCACTAGCTTTGTACATAGTGTGCTTCCTAAGCCCCACTTGACTTCCCATTCCAGGATGTCTAGCTCTAGGTGAGTGATCACACCATTGTGATTATCTCGGTTGTGAAGATCTTTTTTGTACAGGTCCTCTGTGTATTCTTGCCACTTCTTCTTAATATCTTCTGCTTCAGTTAGGTCCTTATAATTTCTGTCCTTTATTGAGCCCATCTTTGCATGAAATTTTTCCTTGGTATCTCTAATTTTTTTGAGGAGATCTCTAGACTTTCCCATTCTATTGTTTTCCTCTATTTCTTTGCACTGATCACTGAGGAAGGCTTTGTTATTTCTCCTTGCTATTCTTTGGAACTCTGCGTTCAAATGGGTATATCTTTCCTGGTCTCCTTTGCTTTTTGCTTCTCTTCTTTTCACAGCTATTTGTAAGGCTTCCTCAGACAGCCATTTTGCTTTTTTGCATTTCTTCTTCTTAGGGATGGTCTTGATCCCTGTCTCCTGTACAATGTTATGAACCTCTGTCCATATTTCATCAGGCACTCTGTCTATCAGATCTAGTCCCTTAAATCTATTTCTCACTTCCAGTGTATAATCGTAAGGGATTTGGTTTAGGTCATAGTTGAATGGTCTAGTGGTTTGCCCTACTTTCTTCAATTTCAGTCTTAATATGGCAATAAGGAGTTCATGATCTGAGCCACAGTCAGCTCCCAGTCTTATTTTTGATGACTTTAGAGTTTCTCCATTTTGGGCTGCAAAGAATATAATCAATCTGATTTTGGTGTTGGACATCTGGTGATGTCCATGGGCAGAGTCTTTTCTTGCGTTGTTGGAAGTGGGTGTTTGCTATGACCAGTGTGTTCTCTTGGCAAAGAAGTTTTAGCCTTTGCCCAGCTTCATTCTGTAGTCCAAGGCCAAATTTGCCTGTTATTCCAGATGTTTTTTGACTTCCCACTTTTGCATTCCAGTTTCCTATAATGAAAAAGAGATCTTTTTTGGGTGTTAGTTCTAAAAGATCTTGTAGATCTTCATATAACCATTCAAATTCAGCTTCTTCAGCATTACTGGTCGGGGCATAGACTTGGATCACCATGATATTGAACGGTTTGCCTTGGAAACAAACAGAAATCATTCTGTCGTTTTTGATACTGCATGCAAGTACTGCATTTAGGACTCTTGTTGACTATGATGGCTACTCCATTTCTTCTAAGAGATTCTTTCTGACAGTAGTAGATATAATGGTCATCTGAGTTAAATTCACCCATTCTAGTCCATTTTAGTTTGCTGATTCCGAAATGTCGACATTCATTCACTCTTGTCATCTCCTATTTGACCACCTCCAATTTGCCTTGATTCATGGACCTAGCATTCTAGGTTCCTATGCAGTATTGCTCTTTACAGCATCGGACCTTTCTTCTATCACCAGCCACATCCACAACTGGGTGTTGTTTTTGTTTTGGCTGCCTCTCTTCATTCTTTCTGGAGTTATTTCTCCACTGATCTCCACTGGGCACCTACTGACCAGGGGAGATCATCTTTCAGTGTCCTACATTTTTGTCTCTTCATACTGTTCATGGGGTCTCCAGGCAAGAATACTGAAGTGGTTTGCCATTCCCTTCTCCAGTGGACCACATTTTGTCAGAACTTTCCACCACGACCTGTCCGTCTTGTGTGACGCTACACGGCATGTGTGGCCCTACAAGCTCAGTCGACTTTTTGCAACCCCATGGACTGTAAAGTCCTTCGAATTCTCCAGGCCAGAATACTAGAGTCGGTAGCCATTCCCTTCTCCAGGAGATCTTCTCAACCCAGGGATCAAACCTAGACCTCTCCCATTATGGGCAGATTCTTTACCAGCTGAGCCACAAGAGTTCAAGAAGGCATGTTGATAGAAATTAGCCTTCCTGTTCCTTCTAACTCCGTATTCAGTAAACTTATTCCTGAAAGCATATTGACCACATATATCAAATCAGTTTACACTGTCACATTGTCACGCATTCCACAAATTAATTTAATCAGAATGAAAGTTAGGTGTAATATAAGAAGATCCAGGAGATAAGTAGGTTGTATCTGGGGAAAGGTATGAGTTTAAAAAAATACATTCAGGAAGTCTGCCTTTTGAATTGATGATTTAAGCAGTGGGGAAGGATGGTGATTATCTATCCATATTTTTAACTTTAATTCCTTTTAAATATCTGGCTGGAGTTGGAGGTTCATTCAACGTATGTGAAAGAGAAAGTATCACAAGTGAAGGAATATTAAAGAACTCGAATTACACTATTATCTAATCCACCAAAAATGCATATTCTCAATGAAATTGCTCTTTTTGCACTCAAAACTCAGCAAAAAGTGTTTTGAGATTTTTTTTTCTCATTTCAAAATATTTTTCTTAGAAATGTTAATTAGAAATTAAGGCAAATACAAGCCTTATTTTAAGTTCATGTGAAAATTCAAGATATTTGTTAAATTCCAACAAAATTTATAAAACACTCTACTAAAAGCAAGAGTTTATTATTCATTGTGCTCAGTCGTGTCTAACCCTTTGCAACCCCATGGACTCTAGCCCACCAGGCTCCTCTGTCCATGAGATTTTCCAGGCAAGAATATTGAAGTGGGTTTTCATTTACTCCTCCAAGGTATCTTCCCAACCCAGAGATTGAACCTGTGTCTTCTGCATCTCCTGTATTGGCAGATGGTTTCTTTACCACTGAGCCACCCTGGAATCCCCTTTACTATACATTATGTAGTCAGAAAGAATTAAGGAACAAGTATCTTGTCTTTGAGGGCCTTATATTTAGTTAAAAATATGTTTTCTTATGCTAGTATAACATTTTTGTAATACAAGATAATATAGGACTCCAGATTTAATTACTGCTAGATATCTTTCATCATATAGAACATTGATCATTAGAGGCTACTCAGTTTTATGCTACTTTGATTAGTTATGAAAGTGGCATATTCATTAATAAACATATTTTAATTTAGCTAATGAAAGCTGCCATGACAATTGTTTTTAAATATTCATTAATGAGCAATTGACAAAGAATTTTAATTCTTAAAAAATGAAAATTCAAAATGTCCGCAACCTGTGATTTCCAACTTAAAATTGTGTAACTGAAGCAAACAGTAGTCAGCAATGCAATATTGTATATTCATTGTTTATCTAAAATTGAAATTTAGGTTTTTGTAGTTTTGTATGTATATTTATTTTGTAATTTTACTTGCTAAATATGAAACATTGTTTCTCTTAAATGAATTAATAAACATATTTACCACACACCATAGTCAGTGGCCTTGTCTTTTCAAACTAATAATTAGAGATATTTTCGTTTATATATATTATTATATTGATTAATTAATGATTAGATAGTATGTTATAGCATTTATGTAACTTTGTTTAAAATTTCTCTACTGAAATCCACTTAGATTTTACATATATTATACCATCAAACAGTAAAGTAAATCTAAAAATATATTCTTGGTCCTGTTCCTTTGGATACATGGCAAATATCTGTACAAAGTAAATACTAGAAGGAATGATTTAAAGTCAGAATTCAGACCTATTTTATTTGAATAAATGCTAACTTACCCTTCAGAATATTTAACAAATGTATAAACAATTACAGATTCAATCTATTTTCATTGTGAACTTTGATAGTAAAAAACAATCAGTTCAGTTCAGTCACTCAGTTGTGTCTGACTCTTTGCAACCCCATGGACTGTGGCACGCCAGGTTTCCCTGTCCATCACCAAGCTTGGTCAAGCTCATGTCCATCAAATGGTTGATGCTATCCAACCATCTCATCCTCTGTCGTCCCCTTCTCTTCCTGTCTTCAATAATTTAATTGATTTAAATTTCCATCCTTCTGAACCATGGGATTATCTTTCAGGTTTTTATTAGTCAGCTGCATATTATTCAAGTCTATTAGATTTTTTTTAATTTTTATTTTTTTTGTTTTTTTTAATATGATAGGTAACAGTGTTCATTGTAAATATAGCAGATATTTTCTTCTTCTAGTCTGTCTCTTGCCATGTAACTTTGTGGTATCATTTGTTTCATAGGAATTTAAAACATTAATGTCATCAAACTTATCAGTACTTATCTTTAAGAACTTCTGAATGTTATTTTGAGAAACAAGGTACCTCAGTAGGCTGAATAAGGATGTCCTAAGATTTCCATGCCCTAATTCCTAAAACCTGTTACCTTAAATGGCAAATAGGATGTGATTTAGGGGCTTCCCAGGTGGATCCCTGGGTAGGGAAGGTCCCCTGGAGAAGGGAATGGCAACCCACTCCAGTATTCTTGCTGGAAGAATCTCCAGACAGAGGAGCCTGGAGGGCTACAGTCCCTGGAGCTGCAGTCAGACACAACTGATGGACTGAGCACATCCAGATGTGATTTAGTTAAGAATCTTGAGATGTGAAGTTTATTATCCTGGATTATATGGGTGGGTCTGATGTAATCACAAGGCTCTTTATGAGAGAGAAGATGTTATGAAATTTAAGAGAGAGATTTAAGGATGCTACACTGCTGGATTTGAAGACAAGAAGTTACAAAAGCAATGGAAAGGCATTCTTTCCTAAAGCTTCTGGTGGGAGAACCACTCTGCAGTCACCTTTGTTGCACAGTTGCTCAGTCATGTCTGACTCTTTGCGACCCCATGGACTGTAGCCCACCAGGCTCCTCTGTCCATGGAATTCTCTAGGCAAGAATACTGAAATGGGTAGACATCTCCTTCTCTAGGGGATCTTCCTGCAGGCACCTTTATTTCAGATTAATAAAACCTATTTTGAACTTTGACCTCGAGAACAGAACAAGAATAAACTCGCATTGTTTTCAGCCACAAAATTTGTGGTAATTTGTTACAGCTGCAATAGAAAACTGATACAAACCTATTCCAAATTTATAAAATTGCCCCATATTTTTAACAATTCTGTAGTTGTTTTTTTTTAAATCATTTTAAACTAACTCTCAGTTTTTTGACCAATATTTTTATAGCCTATATTTTCACAATTATTAATTACTTAACAGTTGCTTCATAATTAATTTTTGAAAATGTCTTTCATCCTCTAAATTTACTTTCCATTGTTTAATTAGTAGATAATCATCAAGTTGTTTCTGAATTATCTTTGCTATGCCTCAGGTCTATCTATACATCATTGTGATAATAGTACATCTTAAAAAATTTAGATCTTTTCATACTGTTTGTTTTCTAGTAAAGCAAAAATCGCTTCTTTTTTCTTTGACAGATGCTCTTAGACAGTCTTATGTACATATTACAGGAAAAAAATGTGTTTCATGATTTAAAAATCACTATTGCAGTAGTAAGCATGTGGATTTCTGAACTTTTTTTAGAAGGAGGACACTTGTCTTTTTCAGTTTTGAAGCAACCATCAATCCTTTAAGTACTTCCTCTTCTTTTTCGCTGTTTTTGAAACTATTACCACTCATTAGAACCCAGATATATCAGCCCCAAGCACCCTGTATCTTACATCGAAGTTAAAAAATAGATAAACAAACTAATTAAAAAAAAAAAAAAAGAACCCAGATGTAACTGACAGTCTGTGACTTTTAATTTGGTTTTCAGTTTCTTAATTTTTATACTACTTTCTAAAAGACTTGATGAAATCAATTTATTTTAACACTTTGGCCTTTTCAGAACATGTATTTGTGGCAACGTCAGATGGAGCCCGGCTCATGGCTTCACGTGTGAGCCCCAACCAGGCTGAGAGTACAGATGCTGCACATGGGTCTCCCTGAGAGAGTCGGCCTCAAGGTAAGCCTTGGATTTCTATCTTCCAAATACATTTAAGAGTTTCTGAACACAGATATTTCCCTTAATTGAGTTACATTGAGGCAATATATTAGCTTTTTTATTTTTAGCTTATATTTTAGTACATCTTTTTCTTCTTTGTATGAACTTGTGTCTGAGTATAAATTCCAGCATATTCTCAATCTGCAGTTTTTAAGCTGAAATTAATATGTCATAAAATACCCTTGAAATTTTTAAATATTCTTACTAAGGTGTGATGTATAACATAGTATTTTTTAAAATTTTCTACCTGTTTGTTAAGTGACAGTTTTGGTTTACATATGTGTGATACTTGTTTAATTTCAAAGCCGTGTTAGCCTAACTTTACAAAATGAAGTCATGAGTTAAATATGTCACGTGGATCCAGTGGATTTTTAGTATTTAGATTTATTTTCTGCTCTGCCTCTATTTTGTTTGATCTCATTATTGTAAGTTACAATTGAATAGGAAACAATTCATGTACTGTACAATAACAAATGTATTGGATTTCAGATATCCACGCTAGTAGCTTAACTTTAAAATATGTCCATTATAAATTAACACATTTGTTTATACATGTTTATATTTTTCTCAAACTCTCAAACACATATATAAGTTTTATATATATATATATTTTTCATCTCATCAAAGAACTAACTTAAGTTTTAATTAATGGCACTACAATTTTGGTTTGCAGGAAATAGCTTAATTTCTCATCATACCTTTGCAGATTTCTTCCTTCCATTTTTTTTGATTTGTTTTATTTTGTTGGTCTCTTCAGATTCCTGATATTAAAATTGTATTCACTTTTTTCCCCTAAGAAGTCTAACTAAAGCTGTAATATTTTATTTGTAAACTACTTAGGCCATAACCCACAAGGTATTTTTTAATCTCCTTTGTCTGTCATTTTCTATTAAAATGATCAGATAGAGAAATAGGAAAAATAGTGAATTAAACTTCCCCTTATATATATTGAAGTATATATGGGCCAAAGATCTCGATACATGGGAATTTGTTTTAAAATTATTCAAGAAAAAAAAAAGGACAAGTAAAGTAAATGAACCTCTATTAGAGGTTCAAAATTAATTTTTCATTTACTTTACTTGTCCTTTTTGTTTTTAATAAATTTTAAGCAAATTCCCATATATCCAGATCTTTAGCCCATATATACGTCAATATATGTCTTTTTTAATTTTTATTTTAAGTTGGAGCATAGTTGATTAACACCGTTATGTTTCCGGTGTATAGGAAAGTGGTCCAGTTATACATACATATGTATATATTTTTTTCAAATTATTTTCCTATATAGGTTTTTACAGAACATTGATCTGAGTTACCTGTACTATTCAGTAGGTCCTTGTTGGTTATCTATTTCAAATATAGCAGTGTGAAAATGTCAATCGCAAACTCCTAGCCTGTTCATCCCTCCCACCCTTCCATCCCTGGTAACCATAAATTCATTCTCTACATTGCTTATATGGGGAATCTGAAAAAATATATATATATACAAATGAACGTATTCACAAAACAGAAACACACTCAGTATGTGTCTTTTCATGCCATAGATAATTTGTCTTCATATAACCATGATGCTGTTGTTCTGTTATCACATTTTCCTTATTTTCTCAGAACTGTTATTTAAAGTTGATTTTTTTTTTTTAGTAAGGATTTTAGCAGAGTTCATGTATCACATTTAGTTGTTAGATATTCTAGGTCTATTTTTTTTTTCTTAATGTGGAAACCTGTGATATTTAGCCCTTTAGAACACCCCATATTGTGTATCTTCTTGTTCTCTGATTAAGTCATGTAACTTGTTTCTCCTCTGTATTTGCTAAAATTTGAAGTTTGCTCTAGATATTTGATTTACAGGTTTTGATATGAACACTTTAGAGATACTCCTCTGAGATTCATATTGCTCCACATCAGGAAACAAAATATTTTTTTCCCACTTTTAGTGAATCTGAGATTTCAGTTGTGGTTCAGGAGATGACAGCTTTATGTTCCCATTTTGAAGTTCCCCATGAAGTATTCACTCAAAAACTTATTCTTTATTATTTCCTGATAAAATTATTTCATGAGGAATTACCAAATGTTGTCTTTCAAATTTTATTGCTGTCTTCATATTTTGGCTTCTGTGATACACATATCTGATTAGGTTTCTTTGAATTTAATTTTTCTGGTAAAAAATGTTTATTTTTTTCCCCAATTCTTTTCTGATATCTGTCAGTTCTCATTTCATGTCCTCCTTCCTGTCTTGCTGCAAAATATGAGAAGTTGTTTATATTCTGATTTGTGTCTTTCCAAAGCTGTGGCAATATTTTAAATTTGTTGTATAGAATTTTAAATTATTAAGTTTTTCTTTCTATTTGCTTTGTGGTCACATACTTTAGTATCTAGTCATTTTCTATTGAAATTTTATTAGGTACATTTTCTATTTTTTCTCCTACAAAACATTTTGGTTTTAATTTTAATCTATTTTTTCCCATGTCTAAATGAGATGGGTGACTTAAACTATAAGGAAAAGGTTTACTCCAGTTATTTTAAATCTTCTTTCTATGTATATTTTTGTCTCTTTCTCTGCTATTTTTCTTTCTGCTTCTTCTATTTTTTTCTGCTTTTATCATTCGAAGTCAAACACTTATTGTAAAAAATTTTAACAGTTCACAACTAGGTATATTTGAATAGTTTATTATTTTCTATATATACCACATTAATACATTAAGGTCATTGGATTTGACCTAAATGATCTAATGTGAATGTGACCTAATTGACCTAACTGATGTTATTTGGACTTTCTTAAGATATTCTCTATAGTCTGAGCATATTATCTAGTATATATTATCTAGATATATATTATCTAGTATATTTTATATATATATATATATATATGTTTTCAAGATATGAGCATAGGTATCATATTTCAAACAGAATCCTATTTATGCCATTTCATCCTCTTGCACATACTTACCAATGAAAATTCTGGTAACAATTATTCTCATTCATTTGAAGATGACCACTCTTACAAAACTTTTTTGGATTTTCATTTTGTTTTTGATGTTTCAAACATCATGGTTTGGCTTCTTCTTCTCTGTTGCAGAGGGGATTGTGAGAAAGCTGTCAAAGTGTCTTTACGTTCATAAAAGGAGGCATCAGATCCACTGCTTGACTTGGGCCCTTCCCATATCTCTAGCCTGACTCTCTGTGATGGTCAGTCATGAGGATGAAAAAAGGGACAGAACCAAGGACTCTTGGCAAGGTCATTTATCTAGCCTATTACTTTTCACCTATAAACAAGAGAATTTTTGTCCCCTCTGAAGTGAAGAATACAGTTTCAAGAAATAGCCCAAGTCCATTGTTTTGAGAATATATTTTATATGTCTCAGATATTTAACTTTGAAACTCAAAAGTCTCTTTCCTTTTTGGGAGTGCCTTAGAAGTTTCATTATTTTTCTTAGAGTATTCAGTACAAAATTGGTAACTCCACACACAAAGTAAAGAACTGATCATTTCTAATGTGTTTGACAGTCAAAGAGTATGCTACCAATGTCATAAACATATATGTTCAAAGTATTTGGATGTATTTTTGTCTAGTGTATTGATCTAATTATGAGAATACTTAATTTTTCCCAACTAATGACTATAAAATCTAAAATGTATCAACTATGGTAAAGGGTTACATCTTTGTTAGCTCAATTATATTGTGGTCTCAGGAACTTAAACTTGACATTCAGTAATTTCCTAAGTCTTCATTAGTGTTGGGAATCAAGATAATGTAAGTTGCAGAGTTATGTTCATGTACTGAAGAGTAGAGGAAGTCAGTCTACAGAGAGAAGAATGAAGAAGACCTACAAAGTATAGAGATGAGAGGTCATGAGGCTGCAGGGAGAGAAGAGACTGATGATGTGGGAAGCTTTGATCCCTGATAGATTTCCACATCTAGATTCTCAGCCCCCAGGAGGTCTGAATGTACTGCCTGCCCTTGAGTTCTATGAAATACGACTGCATCCTTTACTTGCATTCTTTTAATAAAGGTCTTTCTTTTTTGTTCTTTTATTCCATTTATTTTTGCCTTAAGGCATTTTAAATTCAGTTCTCTAATGAACCAAGATTAACCTTGACTAGCATGCATATTATTTTCAGCTTACATCATAGAGTGATTAAGAGGTTGTGATTAACATGCTGCACAGATACAAGAAATAAGTGATAGCTTAAGTAAAAATAGCTGATTTTTTATACCCTTGCTGTATCAATATTATTTTTAGCTTTTACATGTTTAATTGTATTTCTAATTCCTACTGAGCCAAATTGATTAGACAACCAACAGTTCCTCAAATCATTTGTTATGGATGGCATGGTAATTGGTGACTATCAGAAAAAAAAACAAGTAAATAAAAAACCCTGGGGGGTGAATTTTCTGAATCTATTAAATATTGTGGTAGCACTTTTATGTTGCCACATGTGTTCTAATATTTGAATTGTTTCTGATATCAAAATAAATTTTGAAGTGGAAACACTTTCTCTGAGGACAAAAATGCATTTCATTTTATTTAAAGTTTACAATTCCACATTTTATACTAAACAAACACTAATCACATGTTCAAAAAAAAAAACTTCTGTGAATATTTATTACAGTGTATAATATAAGTCCAATTAAGGAACTTTAGTGATATAAAATATTTCAAATATGAACTCATTTTTAATACATTAGCACATAAATTTGTATTATACATAGAATATACAATACTTTGTTTTAACATGTTCATATATATATAAATATAAAGTATTGTAGGGAATGTAGTATTTCTGAATTACTCAGAGCAAAGCATAGACATTATGGTCTGTCATAGCTTTGAACTGTGATTCCACTGCTTATTATCTCATGGTTCTGAGCAAGACTTAAATCCTCTAAGTCTCAGTTTTCACACTGAGTTCTTGAAGTAATAATGTTAGTTTTATAATATAATGTTTTTAACATGTAGCACAATGCCTGGCATAAAGTATATAATTGGAATTGATTATTCATGTTTTAAGGCAGGAGAAAAATAAATGCATAAATTAATATATACGTAAATGAATAATGATCATTACTTCCTTAGGTATACGATTTCATGTCTGATTTCTCCAAGGTTTTCTCTCTGACTCAGTATGCGTTTACCTTACACTTGGAGAAACCACAACTTCATCAAGGAAGATCTCTATCAGATCTTGATTCCCTTCTTTTGTCATGTTGCCCCAATCACTGGGGAAAGTGAAGATCCTAGGAAAGTACTACCTAGTTGTTACAACCAGGGAGAACATAAGGGGTTTGTCATATATACACACAGCCATTAAAAGTTCAACTGTGAAAAAATAGAAGTTCAACCGTGCGTTTTCTGGTTTATTACCTTGGTTGATTTTCTCACTGCTTTATCAGCGAAGAGAAATCATGTTTGTTCTCTCCTAGGAGGCTCCTCACTTTTGGCACTTAGTTCTCCAAGGCTTCTTGTTTACTGTTAGTCCTCTGACTGAGAAAAAAAAAACAATGCTCTGTAGCTTATCAAGTGTGGTTTGGATTTAGGATGGGACTGATGGCCTCTTGTGACTGCCTCTAGCCTACTCTTTCTGTGTTGCTGACAGAGAAAAACACACACCATAGGAGTTGTGAGTTTTAGTTTCACTCAGGGTCTTACTGAGGATGACAGCCTGGAAGGCAGTCACTCAGGAGCTCTGAGTGGCTGTTCCGAAGAGTTTGGGGAGAGTCCAGATTATATATGAGCCTGTGGTGGGGAGCTTGGAAATACATGCTGTCAAGGATATATCTTAGATTACCGCTAATCGCAAAAATCAGATATCTCAAGTTAGTGAGTTTACTGGGCTTCCCTGGTGGCTCAGATGGTAAAGAATCTGCCTGCAATGTGGGAGACCTGGGTTCAATCCCTGGGGTGGGAAGATCCCATGGAGGAGAGCATGGCAACCCGCTCCAGTATTCTTGCTTGTAGAATTCCCATGGACAGAGGAGTCTGGCGGGCTGCAGTCCATGTGATCACAAAGAGTCAGACACAACTGAGCTACGAAGCACAATGGTTTAGTTCTTTTCTTGGTATGGGAAGATGCAAGGATCTGAGGTCACTGAAATTCTTCTGAGATGCCCGTCTGAGTATGTAAGGGCCTCTTTACCCAAAGCGCAGTGTGTCTCATCCTGTTTTTCATCCCAAATTCCTCCCAGGTTGCTCTGTCAGTGGGCAACTACAGTGGGTTATGACTCAACCCTTTCAGAACCAGGTGGTAAGGAACACTCTTTTGTTTTTCTTGTTCACAGTAGATTCACTGCAGGAATTTCCTTATTAATTCGGGGTAATTTTGGTGAAAATAATCATTTTATAAACCTCTGCTTACAATAATGTCTGTGTATATTGTTGTCCTGGAGGAGTATAGAAGTTGATGAGAGTATTTGAGTTCAAGTTTCATATCTGATTTCACAAGTTATGTAACATTAACTGCACCTTCTGGGTGTTGAGCAAGAACATTTGCCCATAAATATACCCTTGCCTTATTCCCAAAAAAGGGAAATATTTTGATAGAGGAATGAAGCTTATAGGCAAATTATTATGCTCCCTGAATCCCAACTTCTTTAACAATGAAGCAGGAATAAGAATTATAATTTTATAAAATTAAAGTGGATTAAGAAATAGTAATTTGGGTTACAATCTTTGCATAATTAGCAAGGCTATGTGGTTTTTTGCTTTACAGCTGTGAGAGGTTTGAGAAGATATTTTGGAACTATAAATTATTTTTTGAGAAAGGGATTCAATGATTGAGAATACTGTTGTCTAGGAAAATAGTCTTATTGGTGACAGAATGAGTAGATATTTTTTGTCTGTAATTTCAGGCAGGGTAAATAGACCCTCTCAGCACATTCCAACTAAAAAACAGATGGTTTAGTAAAACCTGCCAGATGGAGGGATGGGGCAGATCAGAAGGAACAAGACCTTGCTGTCGCCTTCCTTCACCACCAAGTATATCAGTCCTGTTCTCTCCTCAGTCAAGCGTGATTTTCATATTTTTTCATTTGCTTGTTTTGTTCTTACGAATCCACCCTACTGCATGTGGTCACAGTCCTCCAGGGAAGTAGAACTTAGTCCATGAAATAAAATCCTTTTTGGCTAAGGTGTGTATGCTGGTCCCATTACTCTCATCATGGATCAGTTTAGGAATTGAACTGTAACATAATTCTCACCCATAAATTGAAAAGAACACAATTGGCAAACTTCTAAAAACGTTTTCTCACTGAGAAGGAGACTCAAACCATTTGGAGGGGTGTCCTCTCCCTGCCGCCCCCTCCTCCCATGAACATTGACCTGAAACAGCAGCAGCCATCCTCAGAACATGACAGCAGCAAAGCCCGTGACACAGTAGGTGGAGGGAAACTGAGACCTGAACACTATCATTGATAGTTAAGAACTCTGGTAACACCTACTTTCAAACTTATGGCTGTGTTAGAGAAAATAATTTTCTTACTTTTGAAATTCAGTTGAGATAGGTTTATGTTGTGTGCACCTGAAAGTATCTTAAGAAATATGAAGATGAGTGCAGTATGATCTTTGATGGTCCATTGGCTGTGTGGCAATTGGTTAGTGAGTTCCATGTGACAGTTTAAAACAGAAAATGGCAATATTGATGTCATCACTGTATAAACAATGAGATTCTTTGCTAAGAAACCATTTTGTGAAAGTAAATTTATTTAGAGTATTTCCTTCTGAGTTGAATATAATTTATTGGAGATATTAGAAGTTAGTGATTATTATTATTTTTGTATGTGTGTATTAATATATATCATGAAATAAGCATTTAATAAATGTTTGCCATATAATAATAAAATAAATCACTATGAAATAATCACTTTGAACAAATATTTTATGTCTTCTATACAAAGAACTAGAAAAGGTATAGTTAATAACTGATGGTAAAAAAAAAAAGCAATATTTGTTGAAACATTGCAGAATTAATTGCTGTTGTTGAAATAGGATGCTGGAGGACGCATAAGTGATGGAAATACAGTGACGAATAACTGGTGATATTGGATGTATAAAGTATAAACCTGGAAAGATATACATAGCCTTTCATTGTCTTATTTAACATCTCAAGTGACAGATTTGTATTTTAAAATTGTCTTTAAGCAAAAATTTTGACTTTACTAAATTTTACATATTTGAAATAAAAATGAAATTGAAAAATGGAGATCTGATTCTACAAATTAAAGTCAAAAATTAGTGGGGCTAATCATTGAAAAAGTCCCAGTCTTCTTTTTATCTTGTCTTATCCTAATTTTCTTTCCCTCTACTTTTGTTACTAGTTATTCTCTCATTACTCAGGGCTCTTTCTTTTATGATCACTTTTGACATGTTCTCCTAAGGCAATTCTCAGTGTTTTAGACTAATCTCTCTGGTCTACTCTTCAAACTATACTTTGCTCCTAGCAAACTAGTTTTGTTGGAGGAGAGTGCATAAACTATTTCTCCTTGGAGTGGTGTTGAAAAATATATTACCTAAAGGCAGAATGTAAGACATTCTTTGAAGATATTTAGGAGCTCCTAAAATTGTACAATGAGTGGACCTGTGGGTATGTTTGATATAAGCCAATGGGGGGGATGGAGAATGCACTTATTCATTCAGATCAGGAGAGTCAACACCAGAGATCAGTTAGGTAACAAAACTCAGAAGGATAAGTCCTCAAGCACTCTGTCAATAGAGGACTATTTAATTTCTCTGTAAGACTTGATCTAAGAAAAATAAATTATTAAATATAAGGAGATAAAATAAAAACCATCAGGAAAATAAACTTTCCCTACTAGGATCGATTCTAAAAAATGGAAATCCTCTAACTAGTGAACAAAGATGATACTCAGGAAGTAATTGAATGTGTGTGTGTTGTGTTGAGTTAGATGTATTTCTTAAAGCTAAATATAGCCTGTATATTTATATAAGATTAAATGATCAATGCAGAATATCATCCATTATTGAAAACTACATTTGGATATTTTAAGAATGCAAAGTGTGTGCACCCTACTGGCTTGAACAATTTAATGCAAATTCACCAAATTCTCTCATGGTTAGTTACTTATGTATTCACTAATTCGGATACGGAATATCTACATGCTGTCTTCTATTTTTAAAATGATTTGGGGGATTTTTGCTATAAAAGAAAAAAAATGTTAATGTTCTTATTTTCTTTAATTGTGTTTCTCTTTTATTTGAACCCTGATACATTTGAAAAGCAACAGCTGGGGAGAGACAAGCAATCTTAGAAATTGTGAATTATTTTACAAAAACATTTCTAAACTCATTTATAGTGTTCCTTCTATTTTACAGAATTAGTAATTAATTTATTCAAGTTAACCTATTTTGAAGAACTATATGTATAAGTATAATGTATGTGTTTGTGTATGTGTAACTTTTTTTTTTTTAATAAATTTATTTATTTTAGTTGGGGGCTAATTGCTTTACAATATTGTAGTAGTTTTTGCCATAACTTTTAAGCTATTCAAATACTTTGCAAATATCCTTGATTATGTTCAACTTTATTAACTATAGAAAGCACTCTCAAATTTGCAATGGTTTTATAAATATTGGGCTATAGAATATCTGACAATACATGAGAGTCTGAAAATTAAACTGATATATTTTCCTAATATTTTCAATTATGTTTCCCCAGTAAATACTGTAATAAAGGTTTTTAGTGGAGCAAAATTTGCATCTCAAAATATTATTTTGCCATGCACATTATTTCGAGCTGAAAACAATCAAGGCCCAAAAGACTCAGGAAAATAAAATGTGACCTTCCCCTTAACTGCCTAAAAGAATGCAGATAGGAAAAAAACAAAAAGAATGCAGATAGAAAACCTCTTCCAGGAAGGGAACTATCATGATAGATAACAGCAATATGAACGAGGTGTATAGATTGGGTAGAAACTGGCAAAATCTGTTTGCTAAAGTTCTCTGTGTCCCATGGTCTCTGCCTGGCCCAGCAAACTTTGTTTATTACACATTTGCTTGTTCTTCTCCATATGAACAGTCCTCCTACTACTTGAAGCCCCAAACCATTATTCCCAACATCTTGTTTTCTCTTTAGCTGAAGGTGGTACTTAAAATGAGTGTTTTGGCCATTTTGATGAGTTACACAGCTTTCCTGGGTCTCTCCCGTGTATACATGTTAGTAAGCTGTTTAATTTTCTCCTTTTTATCTGTCTTATGTCAGCTTAATTCTTAGGCCAGCCAGAAGCATGTAGAAGGTTAGAGGAAAATCTCTTCCTCCCTGACTGGTTTATATATTTCATTTTCTTAGTAATTTCTCAATTATTTATCATGTAGAATAGTGATAACTTAGTTTCTAAACATAATGCATTATTAAAACTGTCATAACGTTGAACAGTGCTATCCAAGAAAGTTTTCTTCAGTGATGGAAACTCTTAACAACTGCCATGCCCACTGTGATAGTCACTAACCACATGAAGCTACGGAGAGCTTGATGTGCAGCTAGTGTGACTGAAGGAGAATATTTTAATTAATTAAATATAAATTTAACCACAGCACTAGAGTCTGCTATGTTGCACAGTTATATCAGGAGTAATATATGTCTCTTCAAAGTCTTTTTTGCCATCTCAAAATAGACTGCACAGAGCCTTTGAAACTGGAGAAAAAGTGGTATGGGTGGGGCTTTTTCTGATATTGTCAGTTAAAAAAATAATAATTCCATACAATGCATGACCTAATGAATTGTAGGTATAAAGTAGAAATGGAGAATGATGGTATAAAAATTAGATGAAGATAGCTTATGGAAATGTTTTATTTTCACAGTGGTTTATTTTAAAGACTTAGCATAGCTTTTTCTGGGATGTAGAGGATCGTATTTGGCATTTGTTTTCCGCTCTTCCCTTTCTCTCCCCATTCCTGCCCTGAATAAATTTCTGTGTTCTTGATCATGAATGTGGCCTGTAGTATGATGTTGTAATTGAGCGTATCCTCCATTAAAAAAAAAAGGATGTTTTTCTTTCTACTTTAAGGGTATATTCATTTGAATTAAATGTAAGTAAAAATGGCTATTGTGTAATCTAATGAGAGTTGATATAAAAAGGTACACAATTTTATGAAACTCAAATTATTAATTTGTTAAATAAGAGAATTTATTATGTGTTTGTTTTCAAGGGGACAATTAAACGAATACCTGCTTAGCCTATAAACTCAAACATAGCTGTAATTCTCCGAGAAAATTTAGTTTTACATAATTTTAAAATCAATAAAATTATTGCCATATTGCATAGTTTTGAAAAAGTCATTGGCCTAATTTTATATGTAAAAAATATTTCATATCACAGCAAACTTTTGTACATCAAAGAGCACAAATAAAAAAGTGAAAAGAGAAAAGACAATCTGTAAAATGGAAGAAAATATTTTAAAATAATATATATGATGAATCTAGTATGTTGACATGTTAATTATATAAAATACTAATGTACATTAATTGTATAAATGTATATTAAACATATGAAAATATATTGCTCAATATCAGCTGAACAATATAAAGATAAATGAACCTTTTAAAAATAGAAAAAGAAATAGACATTTCCTCAAAATATTATACAGTTTGCCAATATGCACGTAGAAAAATGGTCAACATTGTGAAGTCATTGCTGCTGCTAAGCTGCTGCTAAGTCGCTTCAGTCGTGTCCAACTCTGTGTGATCCCATAGACAGCAGCCCACCAGGCTCCCCCGTCCCTGGGATTCTCCAGGCAAGAGTACTGGAATGGGCTGCCATTTCCTTCTCAAGGCATGAAAGTGAAAAGTGAAAGTGAAGTTGCTCAGTCGTGTCCAACTCCTAGCGACCCCATGGACTGCAGCCCACCAGGCTCCTCCATCCATGGGATTTTCAGTGCCATTGCCTTCTCTGTGTGAAGTCATTAGAGATGGACAAAATCCATAATCAAATGTATTTTAACAGTCTTTCCAGTTTCTTAAGTATGACATAAATTAAAATAAAAGAAAGTAGTTTTCAGGTATATACTATGGATTTCACTTCTTAAATTTGTATCCTGACTAGCTTAGAAGACATAACAAAGTCATCATACACTTTAGTTCAGCTCAGTTCAGTCGCTCAGTCGTGTCCTACTCTTTGTGACCCCATGAATCGCAGCACGCCAGGCCTCCTTGTCCATTACCAACTCCTGGAGTTTACCCAAACTCATGTCCATTGAGTCGGTGATGCCATCCAGCTATCTCATCCTCTGTCGTCCCCTTCTCTTCCCACCCCCAATCCTTCCCAGATCAGGGTATTTTCCAGTGAGTCAACTCTTCTCATGAGGTGGCCAAAGTGTTGCAGTTTCAGCTTCAACATCAGACTTTCCAACGTACACCCAGGACTGATCTCCTTTAGGATGGACTGGTTGGATCTTCTTGCAGTCCAAGAGATTCTCAAGAGTCTTCTCCAACACCACAGTTCAAAAGCATCAATTCTAAAACCTATATTAATCTATGAAGTTGATAAAAATGCTATATGGTAAATTTCAAGCCACAAGTGACATTGCCAAAATAACACCTTTTCTTAACACAATGGAAAAATAGTAATGTAATTTGGAACAAAGAAAAATTCTATATTTCTTCATTTGACATAGTAGTTGAACTTATTGCATGTTTTGTAATTACTAAGCTCTGCAAAAATAATTACATAGATTTAAATGTTGCTTAGAAAATAATAAACATATTTTTCACCCACATAAATATCCAATAGAATATAGGAATGTTGTGGAGAATTAGGGAAAATATTTCAGGTTTTGGTGGGTAGGGGGAGTTGGAGTGACTTGTACTCTCTGAAAGGGTACAAATTCAAATGTGATTTGTACATTACACATCAGATAATATTCATCATGTTCCAAATCTCCAAGGCACTAAAGATTTAATAGCAGTATCGATGAGCAAGGTAGAATACAACAATGATAGTTTCTAAAATACTGCCTTCCCCAGTGGTTGGACCCTTTAAAAACTATTGCTTTATACACATTTCCGAAGCTATCACATCCATGGGCTTTTACCTAACACACTCTTTCTCTGTTACAACTTAGTTTTGGAATGGTGGCAACTACAGTCACTTTTCAAAGTGGCATGTTTAAGAACCTGGACATGATAAACAAGAGATGTCAAACCTGTTTTTGGGACCAAAGTAGAGCAACTCTTCCAGCTCTGAAAGAGGTTGAAGGGATGGAGGAATCAGTGGAAAATAGGAAGATGTTCCATGGAGGAAAGGAGTGCTTTATTTTCCTTGCAAGCCATGTGAGAAAAGTTCAATACTGTTTTAAAAACTTCCAATTGGACCCAATGAAATTTGTGGAAAATAGTGGGATGGTGGTCAGCATACCAGAGAAAAATGTTCTGTAGATTCTAGTAATAAAAGGCTATTCTATTTGTGGCAATCGAGAGCTGCCTCTGGGAAAATAAACAGGATTCCATTGACATTTCCAGGTGTTTATTGTTCATCTCAACCCTGAATTACAAGTTTATTAAGGCTAGAGGTATTGTCTCTTAGTTCACTACTATAGCCCCACCATCTAAAGCATTGCTTAGAAAATAGCAAGTTGACAGTAACTATTTCGAATTACTAGTGAATGAATTAATGATATTTAGTATAGAATAAGTGACGACACCCTGTGTGGGTGAAGCATTTATCATTCATTAGAACAGAGAACACAGTAGAAGTAGTATATCAGAGGAATGAATGAAAATGATGAGTATGGCACTGGAGATATTAAGTTTTAAGTCTGTAGAACATCTAAATGTAGATGCCCAATAGGCATTATACATCTAGATTTAACAAGACCATTTGGGCTATAGATAAAGAAAAAAATGGATGTCAAAATAACTGAAGCCAACTGTTGAACAAATAATGCCACACAATATTGTTATACACTGACCAGGATTTCAGAAAGAATATTTATAACAGGTGTGAGATATTTCTTACCACCTATTGCATTCTAGGCCAGGGAAGATAACACTTCCAGAGATGGATGTCAAAGTCTGGACTCTGAGTTTGTAGAAGGCGTGATTCAGGAACCACCAACTTTTTTTATGTCATAATAAAGGTCTGGAGTTTATATACAATGTTAATTGTTACAGTGGGCTTCGCTGGTGGCTCAGTGGTAAAGAATTCACCTGCAATGCAGGAGACACAGGCTAGATCCCTGGGTCAGGAAAAACCCTGGAGGAGGAAGATACCAGTATTCTTGCCTGGGAAATCCCATGGACAGAGGAGCTTGGCGGGCTATAGTCCATGAGATCACAAAAGAGTTGGACACAACAGTGACACAAAAATTGTTACAGCAGTATATAAATTGACAACGTGTTTGAAGATTATCTAACAAGAGTGAGTAAGAATTTGAAGTAGAAACTGGAAACAGAAGTTTTTCAGTTTTTTTAAGATGGAAGTGAAAACAGTGTATGTACGATGGAAATTATCCTATCACATAGAGAATGATGATGATTTAGAAGAGGGAGGAAAATTTTATTTGTAGGCAAGAGAGTCTGGGACCTGGCACAGCAATCAAGAAACTGACCTCAGCAAAATGTTTGGATAATTCATCTGTGGTAATGAGTAGAAAGACATACAGGTGGAAAATCTGCTATATCCAAGATCTGTTGATTCCATTTCTAAAATTTAATAACTTACCATATGATAATCTAGTCCCTATTTTACCCCTCCATTCCCACCAGTGCCACTCACACATCCAATTAAAATTCATTTAAGGCTCAACTGTACCCCATTTCCCTGTTTGCTCTGTTGCCTCTGTTATCCTTTGATGATGCTGTGTCATCCTAGAGCACTCCTCCTTTAGCTCTCAACTCAAAATCGATAAGACAAATATGTCCTTCAAATATCCAGTTAAAGAAGGTTTGCTTTTTTCTCCTCTGTGATTCCAGACACTAGTCACCAAAACTTCCTTTGAGTGTCTACATGACTGCACATTGACCCCTCACTCGTTTCTGTCAAAGTGCTTATTACATTGTATAGCAATGCATCTATTACCTAGAAGTATGTGTTTTAACTGCATAATATTACACCTATTATCTAATTGTATGCTTCATAGACCATAAGCTTCTTAAGGACAGTGCTTCACAACTTGGCCTATCTTAAGAGCTCAATAAATTTCCATGAATGGATACTCAAATTACTATTTTCCAGCTGCTGGGGCAGAATCCTTTCAAAGATTTATAAAAGAGTTAATATAAAAAGGAAATTGTATTTTTTTTAGAAAATTGTGTTTTTATCAGTTTATATGCTAAGTACTGGGATGTAAAAATTGTGCTATAAGGAACCAGGCATGTTATATTGTATTTCTGATTTTTGGAAATATGATTTTTGAAAATAAAACAAATAATGTTGATCAACAATAGTCCCAGGAATAGTCAAAGTAATTATTGAGCACTGAAGCTTTATTCAGGTGTACACTGGAGCATGTCTGCCTCCAACAGAGAATAAATAATACCAAATATCACAACAATTTGCCCATACACAGGAGCTACAGAGAGGTCACTCAGATCACAAAGCCCATTGATCTCCATTGGCATGTAGCACAGCTGGGAATAATGCACCAGGACTTTGGTGGTGTCTAGGTTCAGTGCTTTGTCTGAATTTCAGAGGCAATCTCTTGGACATGGTAACAATCACAAAGGTGTTATATACTACTTAGTAACCAAAGGTCATTTCCATTATTATCTGTGAGCTTTTAAATATTTCCTTTGGGATTCTCCAAAGGGATTCAGTTTCATTCAGACAAAACACTTTTGAGCACAGATCGCGTAAATAAAGGCATGCCCTCAAAATATTTGAAAACAAAACGTCAGTGAGAGTTAGGTCAAATAAAATTCTTATTAAGTTGACTATAAAGACTTAAAATCCATATTTGTCTTAAAGTCAGTTCTTGACACAAGATCAGCTATATTAGGTTGATTTTTATGTCAAATGTTGCAGATAAGCAAAATTTATAATTTCATAAATATTTAATAATGACATTTCCAAGTTAGAGAAACTATTTGCATACTACTTTTGTCTACACAGCAGAAATATATCGTTAAATCTTTAATATTTTCTTCAGGTCGCCTTTTAAGAATTAAATATTACAGATATTTTTAAAGTCCATGTACATGTGTATGTTAGTCACTCAGTCATGTCCAACTCTCTGTGACCGCAGGGACTGTAGCCCTCCAGGCTCCTCTGTCCATGCAATTCTCCAGGCAGGAATACAGGAGTGGGTTGCCATTTCCTTCTCCAGGGGATCTTCCCGACTTGGGGATTGAACCCAGGTTTCTTGCATTGCAAGCAGACTCTACTGACTGAGCCATGGATTCACCTCTTCAATTTTATTCTTGCTCATTCCTCAAAGATACTTTTTTTTTTTTACAGTAACCCACATAAGTATTTTCATACAGTCACTAAATGTGCTTATAAGCATAAAAAGTTAGTGTTGTATCTTTGTTTTAAATATCTTATAAATTTCATCAGTCTTCATCTTGCTTCTTCTTCAGCTTTTTGATATCTGTTCATATTGATACATTTAGTTCTAATTTATTCACTTTAATAGTCACATATTCAAGTTTATAGTTAACACTCCAGATTACCATTATTTTATTTATGGATGAGTAGTGTTTCCTTTTTCTAAATATCTTATGCTACAAAATGCTTCAGTGAACATTCCTGTATATATTTCCTCATGCGTACCTATACTAAACTAGCTATATTTCACTAAAGCATATCAGTAAAGCAGAATTGCGAAGTTCTGGATGGGCCTTGTAGCATTTTCAGATGTTATCTATTGCCAAATTTCTTTCTAAAGTGGTTGTAATAGTCTGTACATGTTCCAGCAGTGCAAAAATATTTCTGTTTTTGCAAATACTTGCTATAATTTTGCATTATTCATCTTTTAAAATTTTGCCAATCAGGTGGGTATGATATTTTATACTGTTACAAGTTTTACAAATATAAATTGTCCCCAATTATACCAAATATACAGAAAAGTGTACAGAGCATAGTACACGACTTGATGAGTTTTCATAACTCAAAACAACTTATATCCAGTACCCAGAATATTAATACATTGTCTGATACCCAGATCACCCATATTTACTTTTCTAGTCACTGCCTCTTCCCAAGAGTAACTGATATCCTGATTACCAGCATCCTAGACTAATTTTTCCTGGTTTGGAATAAATTCTTCTTTGGCGGTAAACAATATGCACTGTTTTGTGTCTGGCTCCTTTTGTTCAACATCATGTTTGTGAGTCTCTTCTATATGGTTATATTTATGCATTCTCATATTTTACTGAATGACTGTGAAACTGTTGGTTTATACATTCTACTGTGAATGGATATTTAAATGATCTACTGTATAAGGCCCTACAAGTTGGTGTCTTAAAGCAACTGTTTTATTATGTGTTGTAATCTGTACCTAGACTCAACTCACCTGAGTCTGCTGCCCCACTGAACGATGCAGAGATTAGCAGGCCAATGTGTGTGATGTGGTGAACTCACAGGCCTAAAGGTTAATGCTGGTGGGAGCTCTTCTGACATTGTCCACCAGACTGTCTCCATTCCGCACTTTATTCCTTCTGCATATGGTATGGTTCCAAGAAAAACATCTCAAGATCAAGTTTTTCAGATAAAAATAAAGCAGATGCTTCCTATCATTTTAAAGCCTATGATCTGAAGTCTGAATATTATTTCTGTCACAATTGCTTCATCAGATTATTACAGGACAATCATAGATCCAGGGGTTTTTACAGGGAAGGAAAGAATTCGGGAAAAAACAGATACGTTTGTTCACCCTCTTGTCATAATAATTCATTTACACATGAAAAAAATACATTGCCTCCTTCCCTCTTTCCAATTATGTCAATATCGAGTGGTTTAAGATTCCATCACTAAAATAACGTCAAGAGCGATGAGCTAATTGTGTTTAGCATCTCAGGTGCATTTGTTTGGTCTCAAAGACTTGTCAGCTCAGAGTATCCAACATATAATATTGACAAGAGAGCAAGATAATTATGACAAATACTTGCATTTAAAGGGTTTCAGGTTGGGGAGACACTGTTTCATGGCAGTTAAGGTATGCAGCCAGCCATGTTTCATCAATACCCACAGGATTTCTAGATATCTTCCTCAGCTCTTGGCTGTGCCCTCAGGAGTCTTCCTTCTTTTTCTTTGAGGATGCTGGTGGAGGTTGAATAGCTTTCCCAGCCTGCTAAATGCCTGTCTAAGTTGAGAACTGAGAGACCATTATCCCCTTTTATTGTTTTTAAACTTGAATTAGGTTTATTAACATTAAGAACACAACATAAGGCCTATACTTTTTAGCAATTTTTTGAATGTAGAATACAGTATTACCCATAGAAAAATGTCATGGAACAGATCTCTAAAACGCAATTGGCTTTCTGATGTTAGCACATATAATTTCTTTGAAAACTGTTTCATGTATCAAATTGTTGTCTACTTAAACAGAAGTTATATGCATGTAACTCTCCAGCACCAACTCATCTGTAAATAAGGCTGAAAATCAGCTTTATGTGGAAAAAGCCCTTATCAATCCTAGAAGACTTCATGTTTAACAAGAAGATTGAAGAGGCATGTTTTTTATGAATATCTGATTTTTTTTTACTGAAATGTTCTATGAAACAACGCCCTCAAAATTCATGAGATATTTACAAACTCATGAGACTGTTCTATTTTTTTTTCACTAGCAGAACCCTGAGTTTCATCTTTTTCTTAAAGACATTTCTGTTTTAAAAGCATATTTTAACTGGAAAGACTCTTTAATATCCTTAATAGTTATAAGTTCTTCTAAAACATTTGCATTTCTTCTTATTTTGCATCTATTTTCTCATATATTATCTTAGACAACTAGGAAAAGCCAATTAGCACATTGCAGGTTGAAGATGCTAAGATATCTAAATATCTCTGAAAATATTTAGTCACTAAGACAAGTTCATTACACAAACTTTATTTTCCATGTTACCATAGTCAACAGCATTGTCAAAATTAC
Organism: Okapia johnstoni; assembly: GCA_024291935.2. Lineage (NCBI taxonomy): Eukaryota > Metazoa > Chordata > Mammalia > Artiodactyla > Giraffidae > Okapia > Okapia johnstoni. The sequence goes on along the minus strand of CM044321.1, from coordinate 19,667,930 downwards.
ACCTTTTCATAGCATGGGTCATTTTCCCCCTCAGGTCTTATTAACACCATTTTGTTGTTATGTCTACCTTCAGGAGTCATGTTTACAAGATCCTTCAGGCCTGAGAACATTGCCCAGTTTTATTTGCCTATTGTTTCAGATGAAATGTTTGAGATAATTTTTAGGTGAAATTAACAAATCTAAATTCACCATTTTAACCATTTATAGTAATTCAGTGGGTTTTCAGATACTAATAATGGTGTGCATTAGTACAACTATCTAAATTTAAGAATATTTCCACCACCCCCAAAAGACACACCATACTGCCCACTTCCTCTTACACCATCCTCAGATAACCATTAATTTTCTTTCCATCTTTATGGGTATGAAATGGAAACATTATATCTTTCATTCAAGAACGGTCAAGGGGTATTAAAATATATTTTTGGAGAAAACTTTGGGTTTCATTGAGCTTACAATCATTGTTCAGAAGTCAGAGGAATAGGAGGCCTAGGGAAGAACATCTGGACCCATAAATGCTCAAGATGAACAGAGAAAGGAACAAACACACATGGTCTAGATGGAGTAGTCAGTAATGCTACAACTAAAGAACTAAGCTAAGGGCGGCTAAACTTATCTACTAAAAGAACAAATAACAATAGGATTTAAAATAATGTCTTTGCTTGAATAAATAGAAGGGAGGAATCATCTGCTATCACAGTGACAACAGCACACATGGAATGCATTGGGCACAAAGCAGGGCAAAGCCTGCTTTTGAGTTTTGCCAAGAGAACTCACTGCTCGTAGCAAACACCTTCTTCCAACAATACAAGAGATGACTCTACACATGGACATCACAAGATGGTCAAAAGCGAAATCAGATTGATTATATTCTTTGCAGCCAGAGTTGGAGAAACTCTATACAGTCAGCAAAAAAAAAAAAAAAAAAAAAAAAAAGACATGGAGCTGATTGTGGCTCAGATTATGAGCTCCTTACTGCAAAATTCAGATTTAAACTGAAGAAAGTAGGGAAAACCACTAGGCCATTCATGTATGACCTAAATAAAATCCATTATGATTATACAGTGGAAGTGACAGATTCAAGGGATTAGATCTGATAGAGTGCCTGAAGAACTATGCACAGAGGTTCTAACATTGTACAGGAGGCGGTGATCAAAAACACCCCCAAGAAAAAGAAATGCAACAAGGCAAAATGGTTGTCTGAGGTGGCCTTACAAGAAGAGAAGAAGAGAAGAGAAAGGCAAAGAGGAAAAGGAAGGATATACCCATCTGAATGCAGAGTTCGAAGAATAGCAAGGAGAGATAAGAAAGCCCCTTTCGATGTGAACAATGCAAGTAAATAGAGGAAAATAATAGAATGGGAAAGACTTCAAGAAAATTAGAGATACCAAGGGAACATTTCATGCAAAGATGGGCACAATAAAGGACAGAAATTGTATGGATCCAACAGAAGCAGACGATATTAAGAAGAGGTAGCAAGAACACACAGAAGAACTGTACAATGTGTTAATGACCCAACTGACCACAATGGTGTGATCACTCACCTAGACCCAGACATCCTGGAGTGTGAAGTCAAGGCACCTTAGGAAGCATTACTACTACTACAAACAAAGATAGTAGACGTTTTGAATTCCACCTGAAGTATTTTAAAGCCTCAAAGATGACGCTGTTAAACTGCTGTACTCAGTACACCAGCAATTTGGAAAACTCCACAATGGCCACAGGACAAGAAAAGGTCAATTTTCATTCCAGTCTCAAAGAAGGTCAGTACCAAAGAATGTTCAAACTACTGCACAATTGCATGAATTTCACATACTAGCAAAGTAATGCTCAAAATCCTTAAATCTAGACTTCAACAGTATGTGAAACAAGAACTTCCATGTACCAGCTGGATTTCGAAAAGGCAGAAGAACTAGATATACATCGTCAACATCCATTGGTTCATAGGAAAAGCAAGATTATTACAGAAAAGCATCTATTTCTGCTTTATTGACTGTGCTAAAGCCTTTGACTGTGTGGATCAAAACACACTATGGAAAATTCTTAAAGAGATGGAAATACCAGAGCACCGTATCTGTCTCCTGAGAAACCTTCATGCAAGTCAAGAAGCAACAATTAGAACCAGACATGGAACAACAGACTGGTTCCAAATTGAGAAAGGAATACATCAAGGCTGTATATTGTCATCCCTGCTTAATTAACTTATGTGCAGAGTACATCATGTGAAATGCCAAGTTGGATGAAGCTCAAGCTAAAAGCTCAAGATTGCTGGGAGAATTACCATAACCTCCGATATGCAGATAACACCATCATAATGGCAGATAGTGAAGAGGAACTAAAGAGCCTCTTGATGAAAGTGAAAAAGGAGAGTGAAAAAGCTGGCTGAAAACTCAACATTCAAAAAAGTAAGATCACAGCAGCCAGTCCCATCACTTCATGGCAAATAAATGAGGAAACAATGGAAACAGTGACAGGTTTTATTTTCTTGGGCTCCAACATCACTGCACATGGTGGCTGCAGCCATGAAATTAAAAGACCTTGCTCCTTGGAAGAAAAACTATGACCAACCTAGACAGCATATTAAAAAGCAGAGACATTATTTTTCCGACAAAGGTCCACCTAGTCAAAGCTATTTTTCCCAGTAGTCATGTATGCATGTGAAAGTCGGACCATAAAAAAGGATGAGAACCAAAGAATTGATGCTTTGAAACTGTAGTGTTGAAGAAGACTCCTAAGAGTCCCTTGGACTGCAAAGAGATCTAACCAGTCAGTTATACAGGAAATCAGTCCTGAATATTCATTGGAAGCACTGAGGTTGCAGCTGAAGCTCCAACACTTTAGCCACCTGATGCGATAAGCTTATTCATTGGAAAAGACCCTGATGATGGGAAAGATTGAGGGGAAGAGAAATAGGGAGCGGCAGAGGATGAGATGGTTGGATGGCATCATCGACTCAATGGACATGAAGTTGAGCAAACTCTAGGAGACAATGATGGACAGGGAAGCCTGGTGTGCTGCAGCCCTTGCCATCACAAAGAGTCGGATATGTCTGAGTGACTGAACAATAGCAAGAAGACTTTTGTGGAGTCAAGGGTGAATATATCACCAATGACTATAAAATGTTTTAGAATCATGATTAGGATAAAGAGAGTTTCTGGTTCTTAGGTTTGAAGAATTTTTAATTTCATTGTGTTAAGGTGAGGCTCCATGGAGGCTTTTCAGATGGCTCAGTGATAAAGAACTGGCCTGCCAATGCAGGAAACACAAGTTTAATCCCTGGATTGGGAAGATGTTCTGGAGGAGGAAGTGGCAACCCATTCCAGTATGCTTGCCTGGAAAATCCCATGGACAGAGGAGCCTGGCAGACTCCAGTCCATAGGGTCGCCATGAGTTGGACATGACTGAGTGACTAAGCATGCGCACACGCCATGAAAATAGAAAAATAATTGACAAAGAACATTCTACATTCTGCATCCTTTAGCGCTATTGAATGTGTGTTCCTTCTCAGTTTTTGGAGCTTATTTGAACTAACTAAATCAATGCCTGAAGACCAAACATGATTTATTGATCCAAAGTTACTTATGGATAGTAACAGTATAATATAATATAACTTGATGAAAATGCTTGTATGTTAGTGGATATTTTTAATGTCTGAAAAGATACATACATCTAATGCATGGATGTCAAGATTTGCAGAAAGAGATAGATACTTAGAGAAATTTTCTCACTCCTCAAGTTTTATTGTGTGTTTCTGATTACTCTGTCACCATGGACAGATATAATTCCTGAGTTGTGGAAAAACTGGCTTTATTATTAATCATATCCATTCCATAATGAAGTCGTAAAATGTTGACTGATTTAGACGAACATATTGTTCAGACTGTAAATCTTGTAGATGTGGAAACTATTGCCAAGGGAAATGAAATGTGCGGTCAAGGTCACAGTGAAAAAGAACATACACCTGGGTTTTCTGATTCATGGTATAATGCTGTATCAAACTGCATATATTCCCTCCCTGGACATATCATCACAAATTCTTGTTCATCCTCCCCCTCTGGCTGCCAGAGTGCCCATAATGTAACTCTCTGTTCCTATCTGTACCATTTTTAAGTTTCCCATAAATACTACTTTTTCCTTTACCTGACCTTTCCCAAAACGATACAGAATCTGTTGACTGAGGTTTTAATCCTGGTAGTCAACTCACTGTGACTGTAAATAATTTTTATAAAAGTTTTTTTGGCTAGTTGTATAAAATAGCAATAATGAATACGTCTTCCTCCCAGGGTTGTTGTGAGGACAAAACAAAATGTTCTGGGAAGTGTTCTGTAAACTATGAGCAAATGCAGTTGTGGGTGATGATCCTTTTCTTTCATTTAGTCTGGAAAATCCTAGGTATGTTCTTATTGTTCTTTAGCCATACTGTTTGTGAACACCATCATCTTCTCCAGTACTACTAACCAAAAATTAATTTATTCAGAGATGAAAAACATTAGCAATAAATGGAAAATACTCAAACCTTGATTTATTAGTGCTTTTTTTGAACAAATACTGTATTGCCTAGAAAGTAACTTTTTAAAAAATAATTTTGAAGATATGTGTGGAATTCATATATTGAACACTACTTACAATCACTGTGGAAAAAATATCATGTTCAGGACCGTTGCAAGGCTGTGCTCCATGTAATCAAGCAAGTGTTGAATTTGTGAGACATTCTGAAATTTTTTATTGACATCTTGAATAAGTACAACAGGATAAAAATATGAAAATCAGTTCAAGGAACCATATTGTCTACCTTGCTTAAATAAATTAGGCTAAGTTATGTCTAAAGTATGTGAATGCATAAAATAAATATTTTCTTGCAAGTCATACCACGAGGCCTCCTTGCCTTCAAATATGTGTAAGAATGTTGTGATTCTACATATATTGAAAAATCAGAAGATAGGAGATAGATTTGCTTGGATTTTTATAATCTTCATACTTGTTAAATAATTATTCCTTATAAAGCAATATATGTACTTGGTGAAAAATCACATCATACAAAAGTGTGAAATCTACATAAAATGAAGACCTAAGTGTGCAAGATAAAGGAAATAGAAAAAATGTGTAGAATAAAAACGTGTGAATTGGAATGGGAAAAAATAAATTATAACAGGTACTCAGAAGCAAAAGCATAATGTAGACAGAGAAGAAATATTTTTAAAATATCAAAACTAAAATTTTCATGAAGACACACTTGTCAAAAATATTCATTAGATAACTGAGTAAGAGAATTGAAACAGCCCAATGTGACACCGACATGTGACACCCATTTTGGGGGGGCTCCCAAATCCCTGCAGATGATGATGCAGCCAGGAGATGAAAAGACGCCTGCTCCTTGGAAGGAAAGCTGTGACCAACCTAGACAGCATGTTAAAAAGCAGAGATATTACTTTGCCAACAAAGGTCTGTCTAGTTAGAGCTATGGTTTTACCAGTAGTCATGTATGGATGTGGGAGTTGGACTATAAAAAAGCTGAGCGCCGAAGAATTGATGCTTTTGAACTGTGTTGTTGGAGAAGAATCTTGGACTGCAAGGATATCAAACCTCTCAATCCTAAAGAAAATCAGTCCTGAATATTCATTGGAAGGACTGATGCTAAAGCTGAAACTCCAATACTTTGGCCACCTGATGCGAAGAACTGACTCATTGGAAAAGACCCTGATGTTGGGAAAGATTGAAGGTAGGAGAAGGGGATGACAGAGGATGAGATGGTTGGATGACATCACCGACTCAATGGACATGAGTTTGAGCAAGCTCTGGGAGTTAGTGATGGACAGTGAAGCCCGGTGTGCTGCAGTCCATGGGGTTTCAAAAAGTTGGACATGACTGAGCAACTGAACTGAACATGATAGCAACCAAACTGAAGTGAACTTGATACCAGATCGTATCTAGCGAAACAAGGAAAGTCTCTAAACCAACAAAACAATGAAAAATAGAAGATTAATAGGGAAATTCAATGCATTGTGTAATGAAAAAATGAATAGTTAAAGGAGAAAGAAATGGTCAGTTTCATTTGTAATTAGAGAAATACAAATAAGCAATAGTTATTTCCACAGTATCCATTACATAGGAAAATACTGGAAAGTTGCTTCCAAAAGTGTTCATTTAATTGATTGGATATTCAAGTTTTCTAATTATCTATATATCAAAATACATAAATGCTTCCAAACTTAAAGATTTAAAACAATGACAACATAAAGCAGATTGTGAAGGGTTCAGGGGGATCAATGTATAAACTGTTCCACTTTGAGGTGGCTCAAAGACTGCAGACTGGAAAGATATGAAGACTAGTTCTCTCAGCAGTTGCTGGCTCTCCACTGGAGAATTAGCTCCACCTACAAGCAGGAGCCTCTCGCTGTGGCCAGTTTTCTCACAACGCGGTGGCTGCTTTCTATACATGTCAGTGTATGGAAAAACAAATACAATACTGTAAAGTTAAAGAATAGATCAATAAACTAATTAAAAAATAAATGAATGAAGAGTATCCCGCAGGAGAGAGCAAGGTGGAAGCAGTGTTGCGTTTCTAACCTTGCCTCAGAAGTCAAACCCTGTCACTCCACAATATTCAGTTAATTCATCAGGAGCACAACGTATGCTACTCATATACACATATATACAAATACTTGCATTTTAGAGTATCTTTTTGCTGGAATGAAATCACTCTGCAACTTATTATTTTTAATGTGATGATATACCATTGATAATCATATGACATTTTTATATGTACTTAGCTTTTGTAAAATTGTTAGCAAGTTATTAAAAACAAGCAGGCAATTTTACTGTAATTATAATTTTTGAAAAAGAGCTGACTGAAACATATTTATTTTCATCTCAATTAATATTTTTTACAATATTGAGTGTAAGCATTAGTAATATGATCTGTAGCCGTTTGAATTTATTATAGAAATTACTCTAAGAAAAGGAGATTGTGTCTTTTTTTTCTTTTTTTTGAACCACTTATCAAGGCTTTATCATTAGTAAATATGTTAATAATTGTGTGTCATATTATACATTTTGTAAGTGGTCAAGATATGTTAATAACTTTTATGCTTACATATGTGCTTTTATTTTTATAGCTTCTTGACATCCTATGCTAAAGACAAAGAAAAAAAAATTATTTGGTGACTAGAAATAATCACGAAAACCAGTCAGGCCCAGGCCAACATTAATAAAAGGTGGGGTAGGGGGAAGATACCACATGATTTTTTTCTTAATTTATATTGTGTGTGTGTGTGTGTGTGTGTGTGTGTGTGTGTTTGTGTGTCCATGTGTGTGTGCATATATATACTAGTTCTGCCTTTTCAAAATTTCTATTTTTCTCAATCTCTTAGTCTTTTGATGGCAATTAAATCTCAAATTTAGATCATGACTTGCATTATAAAAATTGAGACTGAGATGGTATTAGAAGAGAAATAGAAATTATATAAAAATCCTACCTTATGAACCTAAGGGAGAAATTAACACAATGTTGGGTTGATTTTCTTTGGGATGGAATATGAGTTTGATATACTTTGCAGAAAGATCATTGGATTGATGCGCTGATTTGGAGCTAATTAGAGCACATGGAGATGGAGACTTCGAATGCCTTGCAAAAAATGATACACTACCTGTCTGCTAGGATGATGGTTAACTGAGCTTCCGTCTGTGAGAGTTTTCAGGACTTGCCTCAGTTTTCAAAGAAGGTCCAGCTGTTCTCCAGGCATTTTCCAGCCAATGACTGAACAAGGAGATATGCAAGGGCCTAGCCCTCTGTGTCCAGTGACACACCCCTTTTATGGGCAGCCTTTGCTCTGCAGCACCCAGCAGCACTAGCAGGGCCTTTTGGGCTGCTTTCATAGTCTGATGCCTTCATCTGGCTTGCCCTGTTCTTTCTGTTTTCTTTAAAATTGTTACTTCCTTTAAAGCTTTTGCAGTTCTGCTCCATTTTAGCGTTTTAGTATCTCTTCCCTGGGAGTACATTTGGCAAAATTATTTGTGTTAAGTCTCGGATTTGAAAGGATGGTATATATGGATATTCAACAGGAAAAGAGAATAATACATATCTAATTTATATTTTACATGTAATATATATTATTTAATATATAAAACTTATAGAAGTATAATTATTTTATAAATATATATAAAATTTAAATTTATAAAATTTATATTAAATATTTATTGGTCTGTTTGTGTGTGTGTGTTTAAAGGGCTGATAAAAATCAAATTCCACAACTGCTTTAGGAAAAATATTTTTAAAAACTCCCCTGTGTTTAATATTACTGTAATTAAAGGGCCAACCATCTATAACATGAATCAAAAAGGGAAGGCTCATAGTTCTCTGTCCCCTCTAGTTCCCAGCAGGCAGGGCACTGGCACAAGACCTATGCTGAAAAAATTCACTGTCTCTGGAGAACATAAAGTTGAATTTGGAGTAGATGACACATAGAAAGAAATTATCAGAGTTAATTAAAAGCAACTGTAACTCTGTTGGATGGCAAGTGCCATAGTATGTGAAATAAGGTTTTTCCAGCCATGATGTCCACCAGCATCTTCTGGTTGTGGGATTTATTCCTCTTCTACCTCAGAACTTATCTTAATTCTTGCCTATTTTCTATCTCCAGTTCCTATGATTCCATGCATCCCTGGCATTCTTCTATCAATCCTTTCTTCTGTTTTTCAATATGAGTTTCTTTCATGCACACAAGAGACCAGATTTATACAACTTTGAATATTAGCAATATTCTCCATTATCAAATTCCCACAGAGTAATACAAGTTTAAGCAGTTTATCCTCAATAAAGTAAGTAGAAACATGGGACAGTGTTAAATCACTCAGTCCCGTCCTACTGTTTGCAACCCCATGGACTGTAGCCCGTCAGACTCCTCTGTCTGTGGGGTTCTCCAGGGCTTATTCTCAAGGGGAATCTTCCCAACCCAGGGATCACACCTGGGTCTCCCACATCACAAGCAGATTCTTTACCATCTGAACCACGCGGGAAAGTTAAAATCTTTAATCCTCACTGAGTTTGTTCAGTCAGCTCCTGCAGCCTGAATTGTCCACTAAAGAAATAAAGCAGTTTGTTCAAAACCTCAAAATTGAAGTTTTTTTAATACCAAGACTCTCAACAGCCGCTAAATCAAAACTTTCAAAATATCGCCCCACACCTATGATACTGAGAAAACTTAACAACAATTAGAGCCATTTTTCAAGCAAAATTATGTTTTCAGAACCAGGGCATAGAACAATACAGAAAGATGCTACCTTTTTAAGAGTTGATGGTTGAGACTCAATGAAATCTCTGGCAAAAGTAGTAGATAGAGGACTCCTAAGAGTTGGAAATAGCTTCCCCTGGTGGCTCAGACAGTAAAGAATCTGACTGTAATGTGGGAGACCTGAGTAATCCCTGGGTTGAGAAGATCCCCTGGAGGAGTGCATGGCAACCCACTCCAGTATTCTTTCCTGGAGAAGCCCCATGGACAGAGGAGCCTGGCGGGCTGCAGTCCATGGGGTCTCGAAGAATCAGACACACGACTGAGTGACTTCATTTTTCTGTGCATTGTAGTTCTTGCCATTTCATATTTTTACATTTTCTTAAAAATTTCAGAAATGTGTGGTGATGAACTCTGCTCTTATTCTCCAGTTTGCATATTTAGAACATCTAAATTTGCATTTCTCTCTGAGCCTTTTGTTTCAGGCACTTCAATGCTAAATTGAGTGTGAATTCTGTCAGGTGACATTTTCTTTTCTTGCTCCACTATGCAGAGTAAATTGCATCTGTAGCAACCAACTCTCCATTCATAGAGTGCTTTTTATTACATATCTCAAAACCTGTCTCTTCTGTTTTTCTCCTTTCTCAGAGACCCAATTCATTTTTAATTGTGTACTACAGTATCTGTGGACTGCCCTGGTGGCTCAGAGGTAAAGAATCTGCCTACCCATGCAGGAGACACAGATTCTATCCCTGGGTTGGGCAGAACCCCTGGGAAAGGAAATGACACCCCACTCCAGTATTCTTGCCTGGGAAATCCCATGGATAGAGGAGCCTGGTGGGCTACAGTCCACGGATCGCAAGAAGAGTCAGACATGATTGAGAGACTAACCAACAACAGCATCTGCTCCCATGGATTTTTGGAATGGGGTTTCCTAGGTATATAATAAGTATCCGAAGAGGGAAATCCTCCCTTGAGCATCTACATTTGATGCAGCATGAGACTTGCTGTTCGTGCATTCTTGAAATGAAGCTGCTATCAATGCCTGCAGGACCTGGGCTCCCAAGGACCTAGTGAGAATCACTGCTTCTGCCAGATGCTTTTCCCTGATACTTTGCTTTTCCGTGGATTTGATTATGCCAATCTTTTAGAAAAACCTTTGGTAATTCAAGGCTTCAAAGAGTAGAAGGAGTGCTTTCTGCCATGCATTTTTCTGTGGTTGTGGAACACACACACTGTGTTCCATTTTTCCTCTACTCTTTGTAGTTAGTCATAGCTGAGTTTTAAAAATCTGTGTCTCCTTTTAAGCTAGTCACATATTCATTCTGCCTTGAATTGAATTGCAGTACCTTTATTACTCTTCCTCTCTCATTTTTTTCTGGTCCAGAGATTTTTTTTTTTTTTTTTTTACTACTAAACAGTTTTGTTTTCTTATCTTAGGCTTGAATTGGATTGGCATTTCTCTTGCTTCCTGTAATTCTCTAACATATGCTAGGCAGGAGCTCTCTGAACAGAAGGTGTAACTATATCACCTCTAGCAATAACTGTGTCACCTTGTAGCTGATGCAATAATGCCAGAAGTATTGTACATACATTTTCCTGGTATTGTCACCCCAATTAGTCTTCCTTTTTTTTTTTCCTGTAATCATCTAATATAGCTGTTTTTAAATGTTATTATTATGGATTATACATCAGAAGCTTTCTGAGAGTTCTTTACAATAATTTCCTGGAATCCAGACTGTCTTTGAGAAAATCAATCAGATGTTTTTTTTCATTGAATTATTGCCTCTCTTCTTCTGTTAGATGTACTCAGGTATTAATCACTGTTTATAACCCAATAAAATCAAAACTTTTTTTTTCAAGTCTCATTTCCTGAACATATAAAGTAACATTGTTGTTACATGCAAGAATGTAATTACTGTGGATGGAATCATACTTTTTTAAAATTTCAGAGCAATTCATTTTTGTGTCTATTCTCTTCTTACAGTTTAACGTATCTGAACTAAATTTTTCATATGTATTTCTGATAACAAAAAAAATCAAAAATTTCATATCTCAAATATATTTAGTTAGATTCTTCTTGCTTATTATTGTATTCATCTGTCAGTAAATAATACTTTTATTCCACGTTTTTTGTGTCTAGTTATTTTTCTTTATTGTGAACATAGGACCTTAAGGGCTTCCCCAGTGCTTCAGGGATAAAGAATTCACCTGCAATGCAGGAGCAGCAGGAGATGCACGTTCAGTCCTGGATGGGGAAGATCCCCTGGAGGAGGGCATGGCAGCCCACTCCAGTATTCTTGCCTGGAGAATCCCATGGACAGAGGAGCCTGCCGGGCTACAGTCCACGGGGTCTCAGAGTCTGACACAACTGACGAGATTGTGCATGCACTGATATGACCTTAAACATATCTGGGGTCAAGTTTTAAATGACTTTCTCAGGGAATGAGGAAACTGATTTTGTTTTTATTTTTCACTCAGAGCCAAGTCTGGCATCAGCGGTTCCAGAGCAGATGCTATTCCTCCTTCTCCTCATCCTCTCTTCCTACCCCTCCCCCTTCTCATCCTCCTATTACTACTAGTTTACACATAAAAAGTGTCATTTTTGTGGCCCTGGCTATTTAAAGAGCATCTCTAACTCAAAGTCTTTTATCACTCATGTTTTTTACCTATCTCTTGATGGCTGCATGGAACTAATAAAGCTAAAATCCTAGGCTTTGGAACGCTGGTATGTAATGTTATGATGGCAGGTTCAACTTCAGGGTTTAGTAACCTTTCTGTATACATGCATTCTCTTTATTTTTCAAGATTTCTTTTTATAGCTACCTCAGGCATTTACCAGAGAAGGCAATGGCACCCCACTCCAGTACTCTTGCCTGGAGAATCCCATGGACGGAGGAGCCTGGCAGGCTTCAGTCCATGGGATCGCTAAGAGTCGGACACGACTGAAGCGACTTAGCAGCAGCAGCAGCAGCAGGCTTTTACAGTAGTTATTTCACACATATTTCCCATGTACTACATTTTTTAACTTACTACATAAAATTATTAGTAGAAAAAATATGGGTTATTTAATTTGACTAATATAAGAGGATAATATGAGCTTAATTGCTTTTAAGAAAGCACATGGAGGAAATTAATCCTTGGACGATTTCAGATTTCTGTAAGCAGATAAGAGGAAAGAAGTTTTTCTCAGAAATAATGACAATATACTACAGGGATACAGGGATTAAATCACTTAAAGGAAAGAGATTAGTATGGCTTGATTGAGTTTCTTTCTGAGTAGTGGATAAAATCTTGGAAAATTATGAAGTAGACAATAGCTAAAGGACTTTGAATGTCAACTAGGGACATGTGAAACAAATTAGGTGAGCAGAAGGTACCCATAGGCCAGATTGGAATATTGTTTTATAGGGTGGACAATATAGGTGCATTAGAGTAACTTTGCAGGAAATGTTTGAAGATGGGCTTTTAATGGATGATAACAATGTAAAGAAATTTTAATGGAAGTGAGATTTTCTTCACCGAGATAAACCTCACATAATATAAAGTTCACCATTTTAGCCATTTTAAAGTGTACAATTCATTAGTTTTCAGTGTATTCACAAACTTTTGGACCATCACTATTATCTAGTTCAGAACGTTTTCTAGAGACAATTCCAGAGAAATCCCATACCATACCTATTAACAGTCAATGCCCATTGTCTGCTCCCCCCAACTCCTGCCAACCACTAATATACTCTCTCTATATATATAAAATGTGCCCATTCTTACCTTTCATCTAAATGAAACCGTCATTCTGTTTGTGTCTGTGCCTTTATGTCTGGTTTCTTTCTCATAGCATAGTATTATTTTTAAGATTCATTTATAGAGTAGCATGTGTCATTCCTTTTTATACCTGAATAATATTCCATTTTTATTTATCCATTCATCAGTTGATGGACATTTGAGTTGTTTCTATTTTTATCACTATTATGAATAATGTTATAAATATTAATATTGTTTTAAATATTCACAAGTGTTTGGGTGAGCATGATTTCAATTCTTATAGGTTGTATGAGGAAAAATTGGAATTTCTGTGTCACATGATAACTCTGTGCTTAACTTTTGAGGAACTGCCAAACTGTTTTTTAAAGTCCCTATTTTTACATTACATTTTACATTCCCACCAGGAAATTTCCACATTTTCACCAACACTTAGTTTCATCGTTATTATTCATTATTATTGTTGTTGTTATGCTAGTGGGTGAGAAGTGTTGTCTCATTGTTTTGATTTGCATTTCCTTATGTTTACTGAATTAGAACATCTTTTCAAATCCCTGTTGGTCATTTACATATATTTTGGAGAAATATGTTTACATGAATCACTTAGTTGTATCATATGCTTTTCTATTGTTGACTTGCAAATATTCTTTATATATACTTGTATTCAGAATTCAGTTCAGTTCAGTTCAGTCACTCAGTCATGTCTGACTCTTTGCGACCCCATTAACCGCAGTATGCCAGGCCTCCCTGTCCATCACCAATTGCCGGAGTCTACCCAAACCCATGTCCATTGACTCTGTGGTGCCATCCAACCATCTCATCCTCTGTCATCCCCTTCTCCTCCTGCCTTCAATCTTTCCCAGCATCAGGGTCTTTTCAAGTGGGTCAGCTCTTCACACCAGGTGGCCAAATCATTGGAGTTTTAGCTTCAACATCAGTCCTTCAAATGAACACCCAGGACTGATCTTTAGGATGGACTCAGGACCTTTATTATTTAGTTAAATTGTAAATACTGTTCCTAAATTCCTTTCAACTCTCTAAGGCCATTTTATTAAAAGAAAAATATTTTAAAGAAGTCTTTCAGCTTCTTGCTAGTGTCTTTCAAAGTACATTTTTTTTTTTTTACTTGCTTTAAATTTGGCATTGTATTCAAGAAACTGTTGAATACGGCTTGGTCATGAAGATTAAATCTACATTTGCATCTACGAACTTTATGGGTTTTGTACTTATATTTAGGTCTTTGATAAATTTTGAGTTATTTTTAATTATTTGTGGGAGATACAGGTCCAACTGTATTCAGTATTCAGTAGTTTGCATATGGAATTCTAGGTATCCAAGCATCATTTGTTGAAAAGATTATTCTCCCCCCTACTGAAATGTCACCTTTGTTAAAAATCAATTCACCATTGGGATATGGGTTTACTTTTGTACTCTCCATTCTATTTTATTGATCTGTGTGTCTGTCTTTATGCCACTAAGATCCTATTTTGATTACTATAGCTGTGTAATGTATTTTGAAATTGAGAAGTGTGAGTCCACCAACTTTATCCTGGTTTTTCAAGATAATAAGTATATCTGGGTCCCTCGCAAGTTCATATGAATTTTTGGAGCAGTTTGTTCACTTTTGTAAAGAAAGACAATTGGAAATTTGATACAGATTGTATTTATTTATCATTTGAAGAGTATTGACACTTTAATAATATTCAATTTTCCAATTCATGAACATGGAGTCTTTTTCCATTAATTTAGATCTTATTGATAACTTACAACAATATTTTGTAGGTTCAGTGTGTAGGTCATACATTTTCTCTGCTTATTCCTAAGGAATGTATTATTTCTGATACTATCACAAATGAAATACTTAGCTTTCATTTTTTATTGTTTTGTGGTTGTATATAGAAATAAACTAACTTTTACATATTAAAATGTATCTTGAAAATTTTCTGAGCTTGTTTACTGGTTCTAATAGTCTTTTCATGGATTCTTTGGGGGTATAAATTTATATCATAATGATGTCATCTGCGGATAGAAATGATTTTTGTTGTTTGTTGCTCAGTCATTTTGTTATGTCCATTTCTTTTGTAGTCCCATGGACTGTAGCACACCAGGCTTTTCTGTCCATGGGATTTCCCAGGCATGAATACTGAGGTGGGTTGCCATTTCCTTCTCCAGGGGATCTCCCTGACCAAGACATCAAACTTACCTCACCTGCATTGGGAGGTGAATTCTTTACCACTGAGCCAGCAAGGGAAGCCCCAGAAATGGTGTTACTTATTTTCCAATGTGAATATCCCTATTTTTTTTTTCTTGTCTGATTGCTTTGGCTAGAACTTCCACTATAGTATTAAATAGCAGTGGCACAAGTGAGCTTACTTTTCTTGTTCCTTCTTTTGGAGAAAATTTTCAGTCTTCCACAATTGAGTATGATATTAATTTCAAGGTTTTTATAAATATTTTCTGTCATGTTGGAAAGTTTCCTTCTATTTGTAGCTTGGCCTTTTTGATGGTACTTGCATATTGTACTGAGCCATATATAATATCCACAGACTTCCCACTGGTAACTTTGAGTGAAACAATTTTTGGTGTCGTTAAAGGCGGTTTGTAATGATGGATACAGATGCAAACATGAATGAAAGACTTGTCTAGAAGCTAGTGAATTAGTGTGTTGGTCTTCAATAGGGAATCATGAGGAAACAATGTAGTATATAGTCTAAATGATAAAGACAAAATTTGGTTAGTGAACGTAAGATTACATTAAATAACACATAATAAATTTAGAGAAGCCAATTCTAGAGAAAATACTTTCAGTTGAGCTCAGTAAAATCACGTTTTTATTTGTTATATGATTTTCTTCATATAAAAATGAGTGATTGGAGAAAATTTAGTCTATGATGCATGGGATTTATTTTTGTACATTTATATTATATATACTATATATTATTCAACATTAGTATATACTATATATTATTTCATCACTTTGCTATTTTAATTTTATTTGCCTAGTCTATTTCTGTCCATGCTATGAATGAGGGGTATATATTAAGTGACTACAGTGAAAATCACTTTGAAAATCACATTTTAATTGATTATAGTTACATTCCATTAATCTAATGTTTATATGCAGCTTTTGAATATAATAGCAAGATGAGAAGATTCCTTATCATCCCACACATTTCAATCCTTTTTGAAATAATTGGCCATGATATTTTCTGTCCCTTAGAAATAGAAAATAGCTATGTTGCATCTCAAATAATAATTCTTTTTAATTAACATTGCAACATAGGGAGAAAAAAAACTGATAAAAAGATCATGGGTATCATCCAGTCACTGGAAATTGAAATCTACTAATAATCTGTTCAATGGATATCCTTGAGTAAATTTATAAGTATTTGTAGGAAAGAGAATTGATATTCCAAAATTATTATATAATATTGCAACATGAAGTATAGCCACATGTTCCTTCTGGCTTGAAGTGAACAGTTGCAATTGGAAGCATTTGAAATCTATTTACAAGAAATCTGAGTTCTATATGCAGTTGTTTTTCTATAGCCAGATCCTACATGAGGATTCCCAGGAAATGTGAGAGACTTTCTATAAAGTCCCAGTGGTCATAGTTTTTAATATACTGATCTTCTTTCATATGGACGTTTGCTATATAACCACTGTGGGTAAAACATGCTGTAAAAAGTAACAAACTATTTACTGATATATTATCATTTCTCAATTCTACTATGCCTTCTTACAAACTAGCCATCCACATGTGCATACTTGATGAACGTATGAAATAATGAATGGTAGATGTTAATAATATATTTAAGATCATGACTATTGTTTGATCATTTTTCTGAATATATTTAAATTTCAATGGGGTGAAAAATATTTGGCTAAATGAAAAAATGGTTGTGTTTACTAGTTATCATACAGAGTAAGGAATTGTATTAGAAACATAAGTCTCTTGTCCTCCCCATATTCCTTCAATCAAATGCATAAGTAACTACTGTATTAAGAGATAAGGTCTGTCCATATGTACCAGATTATTTCCTCATTTCCATCTTCACAGTTTTGTTGAACTTATAAACTGCAGTATCTAGAATTTTCTCTTTTAATTTTAATTATCTCTATTTTCAAGTTAAGAAACATAATAATTAATCTAAAACATGAATATTGAATAGGAAAATAATAAATATTGTTTACTAAAAGAGAGGAGAAACAAACCTTTTAATAAAGACCTACCCATATCAGTATTTGTGTCCTGGAACCCTACCCCTGCAATGTGATAGTATCAGGAGTTGAGGCCTTTGTGAGATAATTAGGATTAGATGAGGTCATGAGGGTGGAGCTTTCACAAATGGAATTAGTGCCCTTATGAGAACTGGGAGAGAGCTTGCTTTTTCCCTTTACTCCCAGTCATCCTTGATGGCACAAGGATAAGTAGGTAATATATAATCTGAAGAGAGTTCTCAGCGGAATCTGATGTGCCTCGCACCTTGATCTCAGACTTTGAGCCTCCAGAATTGTGTAAAATGAGTTTCTGTTGTTTATAATCCACTCAATTTGTGATATTTTGCTATAGCATCCCTAGCTGACTATGACAGTTTCCTAGACTGTATTATAGATTCACTGTGCTTTACAGTGTTTGTGATCTTACTTCTGTTAGTAATTTGATAGTTAAACTTTTATAATATGTGATTTCTGAGAACACAATACATGTTAGATTAATGAAGACTGGTAAAGTATGTGACCCTAAGTAATATATGTTTTTGATATCTTTACATTTGCATTTGATAGAAGAACATAAAACACTATTTCCTCTTTTATTCAGTATCTTTGAGTGTATTTTCCTCTTTTATTCGTTATCTTTCTTTATATATACACTTGTTAATAATTTATTGAATGATAGCTTACTCTAAAAAGATACACATATCAGGCAAAAAGGTGAAAAAAACTTTCTTTTTTAATATTCTAAGTTAAACTTCTTCTTATGATCATTATGATTACTTTTCATTTGTCTGTTTTATGTATTAAATTGGTCTTGATCAATTTATGTTTTTAAAACTTTTGGGGAGTTATTTCTGACATAATTTAACCTAGTATTCAGAAATGCTGCCTTAAATCATTAATTTGTCAAAGAAGACTTTCACTCTGGCCAGACTTTCTTAAATCTCAATAATTGTTCAGGGAATATCTTTACCATCCAATATATTGCTGAAGGATGTCCACCTGCCAAACAATGAAATGAAGTAACATAGCCGGCAAACTTTGAAAGGAGAAAGAGCTTCAAAAATTTGTAAATGCATTTTATTATTTAGAGATATTTGGCACCTGTCATTTTTGTTCTCTTTCCTTTCTTGTAGAAAAGAAGAAATTCCTTTTGTGTTTGACAGCTTCCCCAAGGCCAGTGGAGTGATTCTTTTTACAGTACAACTTCACATATTTTGATTTCCAAGGGCAAAAAAAAAAAAAAAAAAAAAATCAAGTCTCAGCATATATACCCAGAGATCTAGTGTTAGCTAATCAGATCTTATTTTTCAGAGCTCCTTAAATTTGCTGGTCCTGAACATGGTTTACCAATGACAGTAGTACCAGTAAACCGAACTGGGGTAACTCAGGCAAAGGCAATTGAGCATGTCTTGAAATTGGTAGAATTTGCTCCAGCTAGAACCAGCAACAGTAGAGAGTGAGTAAAGGCTTTTAGGTTGAGATGAGATCTAAAGGCTTTTAGGTTGAGATGAGGTCACGGCAAAGCCTGTTCAAAATCACCTAGGCTTGGATAGTTATAAAACAAATTGTAGCATGAGGTCTAGCCTATGAATTTTTGAAGGTTAGAATGTTTAAAGTTGGAGGAAATCATAATTCATGAACTATTTTCAGACCAGAAAAGTGTAGAACTTAAAATGTACAAATATATAAATATATATATATATATACTTGTGTGTGTGTATGTATGTATATATATATATATATATGGGAGTGAATTTCATCTGATGGGAAATTTTTTAAAGTTATTTTTATTTTGCGGTTTAACTTTAATTCATGTATATACAAAACATATATTTAATTATATTAAAGTAAAATAAGAGTGTCCGTAGCCTAAACTTTGCATTTATCTTTTATTACTCCTAGGTTATGATGAGATTATGTTAATAGGCTTTGTTCTGTTCCCTCTCAAATGACAGATCTGTAATAATATAGAGTCAAAATGAAGAAAGTATGAGAATAGTGAATAAGGATCATTTTTCATTGTTTTTTTCATTATTATGTTTAAAAAAGAACATAATTTTCAAATGGTCAAAACATGATACATTTTAATTTCTGTAAACATTAAATAAACAGCCACCAAAAAACAGAAAACTTTGTGGGAATAAAATGCAGAGAAATAAGTACAAAACAAAAGTAACCACTTAAAAATAATAATATTATTAGATTCAATATCTCAGTTGTTTAATCTTGATAGTTTACACATCATCTTTATCTCTTAATGTCTCTTGAAAGCTTATAACTGCAAATATCATAAAAATATAAATAACCCTAGAAAATTCCAATAGTAGAAGCAAACATGTTAGATATGGTATTGTTTTATTCTTCAAAAATCTATTATTAAGGATTTATTCAGTGTTATGCCCAAACTAGCTCAGATCACCTCAGTATAGTCAATTATGTTCCTCTTTTCCAAACTGTTTATTTGGAGATGTCAGGTTGTATCTTTCAGTTGGCCATTTTGGGAGTACTTTTACCTCAGAAACTGGCAAATGTGAGAAAATTAAGACATTTTTCCCCTTAATTTCTTGAGTGTTAGCGATTAAACATTTCTAGCACAGCAGTGAAGATCAATGTGATTAAAATATTAACATTCAGTAAAATCAGTTAACTATTTGTTTTATTTGTTGTTGCCCCTCGTGGACTAAGAATATATAGTTGCTTTCCACTGAGCGTGTAAAACATCTATTAAAAGAGAAAACATGAAGCTTATCAGTTGGTCTAATATTTAGTGTCAATAACTAGATGTTTTTAAATCACTGCTTAAAATTTCTTCATGAAAAGGTAAGCATATGCTTTAAGAAAACAAGTGTAAATAGATGTGAATTAGCTCCTTCATAAAAGTCTCTTTGGGGAAAACAAGTCGTCAAATCTCTGTTTAATTCCTTTAACTTAAAATGATATTTGATGAAAGTGGAGTCTTTGGAGGGTATTTTTTTTTTTTTTTAGTATTCCATTAGACTCATAGGTGAGTAATCTTTAATGGTATAAACTGCAGTGCAAAAAAGGATAAAAACGTATATTGAAACTTGGGAAGGGAGTCAAATTTCAGAACAAGTCAAAATAAACTCAATCTACAGTATGTTTCTATTTCTCTCAATATTTAGTTATGTATATTTTTAGAAGGGCCATGATCATTTTGTTTCAATTTAATGCTTGACTCTTTCCCCTTAAAGCTTTGCTATTGTTAACAAAATAATCTTCAATTTTTAATTTTTGAAGTATTTCTAATTTTTCTTACTTTGTTTTTATCTTTCAATCTAAACATATGGTTTTCTGATTAAATTAAACCTAGGCCTTCAGTGATATTTAGGTCACCTGCAGCTATAGAATGCATTGTGTATTTTAAACTCAGTGATCTAAAATATACTTTATACTCTCTCAAAGAGTTTTGGATCCTTATAAATAAACTTAAAAAAAATTGCTGCCTGTATCGTGATTGTGTTTGTTAGGTAATTAGAATAGGAAACAGGAGCCCAAAATGGCGATGGCTAAAGGGACAAGCCTGCGAAAAGGAAGGTCCGAGGACCAGAGTGAGGACCTCAGGTAGAACAAACAGCACTGCTGGCTAGCCCAGTCTACATAGGATAGGCCCAGGAGGGAGGGAAAAAACATATAAAAAGAGGAGCCAAGGAGCTGGGGGGGTCTCTCTCTCTCCCCTGCGTGCGCACACACACTCATTCTCTCTCTCTCTCCTCTTCTCTTCACGTCTTTTGGGTCAGCATGCCCCCACGCCTCAAGGATGTATTTTTCTTTATTTTCTAAATACAACTGATCTGTCTGAGAACTATAACACAGACTGTCCAAGAGCTGTGACGTGCCAAGGGCCTTAATGTCCGTCGCTTCAAATTTTTGTTGTGACGAGACAGAACCGAGGAAATTACACTCGCCTAACATGTTTATATAACAGTATTTCATACAAATTCTGTACTGAATTAACAACTAATTTCAAATAATTTAAATAAGTAGTGTGTTCAGGTCTAAAATATTTAAGTAGCTTTAACTTTTTTCTTATATTTTGACAAACTTAGACTCTTTGCTACTAGAAAAAAGTAATACACACAAGTCAGGAAAAATCAATTAAAATTCATGGAGTGAAGGGCAATTTTCAGTGAAGAGGAAGACAGTGAGGATAACTCTTGGAAGTAGGTAGAATAAAGGTAATGATGGTTTCCATTGAGAATTAATGGATTTTAACCTGGATTAAATGAAAGATAGTAGTTCTCTCATTTTGGGACTAGGATACTTTCCCCAAAGTGTGAACCCTTCTAAAATTTGAGTAGAAAATTAATGTGAATCTTTTAGATAAAATTCTAGATATCCTAAGCCTTCTGAAAAGGCATTATTGTTAATGCAAGTTCATGTGCCCAAAGCACAGTGAGGCCAAACTGAAATGTCAGAATTTGGAGCAAGGAAAGGTTTATTCTGAGGCCGTGCAAGGAGAGATGGCTCTGGCCTTGAAAAATCTGAGTTCCCCAAAGGGCTTCTGCAAAGCAATTTTAAAGGGCAGGTATGGAGGCTGTGGCAGGGGATAGGGGATGGGGTGGGGGGTGGTGGTGACACAGGGTGCATACAGTTCCCTGATTGGCTGATGATGAGGCAGATCCCAAAGGCCTGAGGCGATGTACTCAAGATCATCAAATTGTTCCTCCATCTGCAAAACAACTCAGGAAATTGGCATCAAATACTGACAGAGGATGAGATGCTTGGATGACATCACCGACTCAATGGACAGGGGCATGAGCAAACTCCAGGAGATGATGGGGAAGCCTGGCACGATGCAGTCCTTGGGGTCCCAGAGTCGGACAGGACTTAGCGGCTGACTTAGCAACCAGCAACAACTGTTATCTGGGTACTTCTGAGAGGACCTAAAGCAGAGGGTGTGGGAGAAGTCCTTCCTGGGAAGGCCCCATAGGGTCCTGCTAGGTTACAGTATGAATTGCCTACTAAAAATGGATTATCTTACAATTGAGAGGATAGAGTATTTGCCTAATATCCTTGTTGTGGTGATTAGTGATGATGGGAAGACAGTAATTAAAGAGCAGCAATCTTTGGCTGCTTTCTTGGTTTGCCCAGAATTTGTGACCTAAAGGACCGTTTTTACATGTATTCACTATCGTTGTTTTGCTAAATCTATGTTAATAACCTATGTATTTTAGATTCTGCTAGCCTAAGTTAAGCAAACTTTTAATAAGCCCACATAAGAGGAGTATTCCTCCACAGCACTCCTGGCTAATTTTCCTCAACTTTGGTTTTCTTTTCCTGGCCTCAAAATCTGTTCATGCCCTCCTAGCTCTGCCCTATAAATTAGGGCCACTTTTATCTGAAGCTGTTGGTCCAGCCCTCAGATGTATTCCAAACTAGTCAGCCTTATCTACAGGGAGGGGCAGGGAGTGGCCCCAGAGCCACACTGTTTTTTTCAAAGGGCTCTCTGAACAGGGTGATGGTACTGGCCTGTAAAGAGAGGAAGTGGTCTTGTCAAATGTGCTCCAAGTGTTACAGACTTCCCCCTTGAACAGCTTCTTTCTCTCCAGAATTTAGTAATGTTTGGTAACTTTATTCCTCAGGCTAACACTGGGTTTTTCAGACCTGCCAGAAGAGAGTAGATCCAAAGGAGGATGTTCTTTCCTGTGCTGTCAGGATTCAGAAATTCACTGCCAATACAAGTTAGTTTGTGCTCAGATAGTCTTTTCTTACTAAATGATCCTAAGAAAAGAGAAAGTTGGAGCTTTTGTGTCAGCCTCAAGAGAACCAATCATTACCCTGACCCAGCCATCTTCTTTTTGTGTTTCCCATGTGGCGCTTGTGGTAAAGAACCCACCTTGGCAATGCAGGAGACATAAAAGACATGGGTTCGATCCCTGGGTTGGGAAGATCTCCTGGAGAAGGAAATGGCAGCCCACTCCAGGACTCTTGCCTGGAGAATTCCACGGACAGAGGAACCTGTCAGGCTACAGTACATGAGGTTCCAAAGATCGGACACGACTGAAGTGACTTAACACACATGCACACAGCCATCTTCTTTGATCTGATTGATGGCTCAGTAGTGAGAGACTCTGAATAAATTTATTCACAATTAACCAGTTTGCACTACTGACTTTAAAATACTTACATATACATAGAATTTCTAATGCAAATAAATAACAATAATAATTGCTCGTAGGATTTATTAGAGGAGAAGGAAATGGCAACCCACTCCAGTATTCTTGCCTAGAGAATCCTGTGGACAGTGGCCTGGTGGGCTGCTGTCCATAGGGTCGCACAGAGTCGGACATGACTGAAGTAACTTAGCATTCATTCATGCACTGGAGAAGGAAATGGCAACCCACTCCAGTATTCTTTCCTGGAGAATCCTATGGACAGAGGAGCCTGGTGGGCTGCCATCTATGGGGTTGCACAGAGACAGGCATGACTAAAGTGACTTAGCAGCAGCAGCAGCAGGATTTATTAGACTTCCATAGAACTTAGTGGATTTCCATCAACATGGTTGTAAATTATTTTAAAATATATTTTAAATATCTGACCCTTTCTTTTCATTTGCTCAGGATTGCTAGTTGAAGGCAAAGCTGGTTTTGATCAGTTCAGACTCTTCTTTTCTTTAGGCAATTGGAGGCCACTTTACTTATAAACTGCTAATTTTATTCATCTTAAAATCCAGCTGAAGTTAAATACAGCCTGCTTTAACATTATGTAATGGCACTAAT
The DNA here is from genome assembly GCA_024291935.2 of Okapia johnstoni. NCBI lineage: Eukaryota > Metazoa > Chordata > Mammalia > Artiodactyla > Giraffidae > Okapia > Okapia johnstoni. Next base: position 19,643,980 of record CM044321.1, on the reverse strand, counting down.
AGAAGTTGCAAACCAATTTTATTCTTAATTATATAATTGATGATGTCCTTATAAAATCAAGAATTTGCAACCATAAAGAGTTCAGATAAGAAATATCAGAGTTCCAGTAATAATATCAGAACATTAAAAAGCAAATGTTTAAAATATTTAATTCATAAAAGAATGCTTTTAAGATACATTTTAACCTGAAGTTTAAAAATGCTTAAAATGTAGTTCTGTGTTTATAATATCAATATAATTTTTATTTGTTATATTAACATCGTATATTTTAGTTAATTACACTAAAAATAAAGCTGAAGAATATTTTTTTTTTCTTTTTTGGACAGGGGTGGTAGTGGTGCTTAAAACAACAATTATCACTTTTTTTCCTTTAAAATTAATATATTTTTCTTTATTCTTTAATTGGAGGAAAATTGCTTTACAACATTTTGTTGGTTTCTGCCATACAACTATGCAATTCAGCCATAATTATACATATATTACTTCCCTCTTGAATCTCCACCTTCTCTCACCTTCCCACCCCTCTGCGTCATCACGGAGTGCCAGCTGGGCTCCCTCTGTTATATAGCAACTTCTCACCAGCTATCTATTTTACAATTATCATTTATGGTGTCTTTTGTTTCTTAAATGTGGGTGTTGTTTCAATCCCAGCATGTTGATAGTGGTGCTGTCTGGGTCAAGGTCAATGTGCTTGTATCGAGTCCCCAGAGATATTTCTCTCACTGTATTCAGTTCTGTGACTAGACTGGCCCTTGTAGTTCTTATGATTGCAGAATACACTTTAGCAAAAGCATCGGGAATTGTGAAGAACAAGATTTAGTACTTTTCTTGTTCTGGAGGGTACTTGGAATGTCTGAAGGCCACATAGCTGAGGTTAAGGGCAGAGAGCGAGAATTTGAACCTGGAACTTTGTTAAGAACCAAGGGTGGAGTATCTAGGGTTTTGTAGGTTTACTCTTTATTGACTGATTTAAAGCATAAGCATGGGAATTAGGGCTTAGGAAGGAAGAAGCAGGATCACTCAAGGTGCGTTATCCAGGTTACCCAAGGCTTTCTGCAAGAGCCTAGTTCCTTATCTGGTTGTTTTGCTAGTAGCCATGAAACACAGCTGGGTACTTATTTATTTAAGTTGGATATATTTTGAAATGGATGCCTTGGCAATCAAAAGCTTATATCAAGCACTTATGCTGTATTGGATGGTGATGACTAAGGACAGGTATTCTTTATTCCCTGTGGGTTGACCCTTCTGACACGGAGAGCTGAATTTTTCAGGATGGCTTCTACTCATGTGTCCTTTTGCTTTTTCTTTTTTAAAATATTTATTTATCATTGGCTCTGCTGGGTCTTTGTTGCTGGGCACGGACTTTCTCTAGTTGCTGCACGTGGGTGCTCCTCTCTAGTTGAGAGCCACGGGCTTCTCATTGCAATGGCTTCTCTTGTTTTGGGGCACAGGCTCTAGAGCACAGGCTCAGTAGTTGTGGCACACAGGCTCAGTTACCTTGCAGCCTGTGGGATCTTCCTGGACCAGGAATTAAACCCATGTTCCCTGAATCAGCAAGTGGATTCTGAACGACTGGACTCACCAAAGAAGCCCCCACTGACTTGTCTTTAATGCAGTTGAAATGTCTAGAAGAGTTCAGGGCTGGTCAGATATCTCTTTGTCTCTCTCTCTGTGGCCTGTCCATATGGCTAGCTTGGGCTTCCCTACAACATGGTGGTTTCACAATTTCTTATGCGTTGCATGCTTCCTTCAGAGCACAAAGGTGGAATAAGCGCTCTTGGAATAATTCTATCTTAGACGTGGATGAAAGGGAGTGGTATTTGAGCTTGGTTCTATAATTTTTTTTAACAACTTTATTGAGATGTTCAGTTCAGTTCAGTTGCTCAGTCGTGTCCGATTCTTTGCAACCCCATGAACCGCAGCACACAAGGCCTCCCTGTCCATCACCAACTCCCAGAGCCTACACAAACTCATGTCCATAGAGTCGGTGATGCCATCCAGCCATCTCATCCTCTGTCGTCCCCCTTCTACTCCTGCCCCCAGTCCTTCTGAGCATCAGGGTCTTTTCCAATGAGTCAGCTCTTTGCATGAGGTGGCCAAAGTATTAGAGTTTCAGCTTCAACATCAGTCCTTCCAATGAACACCCAGGATTGATCTCCTTTAGGATGGACTGGTTGGATCTCCTTGTAGTCCACGGGACTCTCAAGAGTCTTCTCCAACACCACAGTTCAAAAGCAAGTTACTGACATATAATAAAACTGCATATACTTAGAATACCACTTCAATACATTTTTTACCTAAGTATATAAATTGAAATTATCACTCACTTCCAAATAATGAATATATCCATCAGACACAGCAGTTTCTTCAGGACCCTTTGGAAACTTCTCTTCATGTCCCTCTGTTTCCACTCCTCCTTCATCTCTCGCATTGATTTTGGCAACAACTGATCTGCTGTCACTAGAGATTTGGCTGCATTTTTCAGAGTTTATATAATTGATATAATGTAGTACTTACATGTTTTTACGTTTCTTGGCATAATTGTTTTGAAATTCATTTTTCCTATTCTATATATTAATATTTTGCTCTTCTACTTGGCATAATTATATTGAAATTCATCTTTGCTGTTGTCTGTATTAATAATTCATTCATTTTTGTTGGTGAGTAGCATTCCATTGTGTAGATATGCTACAATTTGTTTATTCATTCTCCACTTGACAACCTCTTGGTTATTTCCAGGATGGGGCCACTATAAAAAGAACTGGTATATTATTCATGTACAAGTCCTTATATGTATATGAAAGTGAAAGTCATTCCATTAGGTCCAACTCTTGGTGACTTCACAGACTGGACTGTAGCCCACCAGACTCCTCTGTTCATGGAATTCTCCAGGCAAGAATGCTGGAATGGGTTGCCATTCCTTTCTTCAGGGCATGCTTTTCCATTTTTCTTGGCTATTACCTTGGAATGCAATGGCTAGATAATGTAGTAGGTATTTGCATTCCTTTGCACAACTTGAGTTTAACCAAATTATATACCCACTACAATTTTTTCACTTTTACAAATATTTGCAGTGAAATCCAACTAATAGTATTCTAACGTATTTGTCATTAATGTGCTCATACACATATATAGTACCCATATGTGTATATCTTTCTAATTAATAATCCCTATATAAAATTTTGTATATATTTTACCAACATTGGTATATAGTTTATCATTTGTTTGCATGTTACTAAAGAGAAAAGATAATTATAATCTGTTTCCAGACTTTGTTTCATTATGTATTCTTATCAAACATTGCAAGATAAAGAATTTATGTTGTTTTCTATAAAATATTTATCATTAGGGACATGAATATCTAATATACAATTTTGAGTGATTATAACTTATGGCTTAGTTCACAGTAATGTATGAAACATAGGAACCATGGTACCATTTTATTTACCTTGTTAATAATCTGCTTAGGACCCCACTATGTGAAATAGCTTTAGTGATAGAAAACCTTGTATCAGTGCTTTACTGGGAACAGAACGGCCAAATATACATAAATAAGAGAAAGTCTAGGGGACAAAGTGATAGTACTATTTGAACTAGAATTTTTTTAGTCACAATATTGTGATCATCGTATTGTAATTTGTAATGTCTTCTCTTTGTAGACACTTTTAATTATTTTAGGTAAAGATTAAAAATGCAATATATCAATAGCAAAAGTAATAGTACTCCAAAAATTGCCATTGTGTTAGTTATTATATTTAACCCTGATCATAACAGAAAGCTTTCTGGCTTACAACATGATTTCTCAAACCCAAAACAGTAGTGTAACAGTGTGTTTATTTTGTTGATTGGTTGTAGAATTATATTGAAAGAGCACACATTTCTCTTCTAATAGTTACTGTATTGTGATCTTTTTATTATACCCCTGCAGAATAAGCCTGAAAGCACAGACACTTGAGCTGTAGCTGTCTGCTGTGTTGTAGTAGAAGGCGGACAGTGACAGCAAGACCGCTTTCCTCACCCTCAATACCGAAATAAGAGGCTCTCAGGGCTTAACCCACATTTCTGAAGTTCAGGTCTCTCGTTTGTAGAGATGATAGTAATATCTCCATTTGCCTGTATCACAAAGATAATCTGAGAATCAAATCAAATGAGATCATTCAAGTAAAAGTACTTGGTTAACTTCAAAGCACTTTAGAAATGTACAGTGATTTAGGGACAACATCAGGGTTTATGTATGGTTTTCTGCTTTAGAAAAAGCTAGAGTAAGGTTACAATTCAATTTTTAGAATTGAATTATGTGTACAGAGAGATATGGAGTGGCATTCTCAGTACATCTCTTATATTAGCTCTTTATTATAGTTGTCAGTTTTATCTTGATGGTTGGTAATAAATGTAATTTTTAAAGTAATACAATATGAAGAAACTTTGTCGTTACAAAAAATTAGCCCCGGCCATTTCAGCTTGCATTGTACTTGCTATAACTCTGATTTGGGGCTTTGTGTAGTGTCATACAATCACAGATACTCCAAATACTAGGAATATTGCCTTCCTTTATAAATTAAGGGGGTTTTTTTGTAAGATGAGTATTGTATTTTATAACAAATGCATGGAAGAGGAAAATTTCAGAGTTCAATAATCTGGAGATTGTTGAAAAGAAATCATGGATGAAATACCTTAAACATTAAGAAAAATCCACACTAGCTTTTCACCTTTCCCTCATGTTATGAAACTAAATAGGTTTTTTATTTACATTTGAATAATCAGATAATTCAAGTACATAATTGTGACAGACTGGGTAAAGTGTTTACATTTTCCTCAGTTATTTTCTATTCTTCTGAAAGACCAAGTACCTAGAAATGTCTCTTGAGATCCTTTGTTTCTAACAACATGGTAAACTAGGTATATTGAAAACTCGACAATAAATATTTGTTGATGAAATATATTTTAAAATTTTCCTTACAAGCATAGCTGAGCTCAGAAGATTGTAAAACATCCCAGGAGTTAAATGGGAGAGAGAGAGAGATAGGAAAAGAGAGTGAGTGATATTGAGGAAGAGAGAGAAGGAAGTAAAGGAGGGAGGGAGAGAGAGAGGAAAGAAGAATAGACAGGCAGTGAGCTTTTCCCTGTGGGCTTTCCAGGTGGTGCAGTGGTAAAGAATCTGCCTGCCAGTGCAGGCGACTCAGGAGACCTGGGTTCCCATTCCAGTCTTCTTGCCTGGAAAATTCCATGGACAGAGGAGCCTGGCAGGCTACAGTCCATGGGATTGCAAAGAGTGGAGCTTTCCTTGTTTGAAATAAATAGGCATTAGATAAGCTAGAATAAATATCTAGCTTGTGAGTATGTGCTGTGGAGAGCACAATCTGTGATGCCTTTTATACTTGAGGTTTTCAGAGGCTTACAACATGATTAAAATGATAGACCATAGGGAAAATGACCTTGCAAAGAAAAGAAGACTGAATTCTGATGAAACTGGCTAATTATTTGAGGAAAGGAATAAAGTGAATAACAAAAATGCCATTCTTATAAATACTTGAGATTGCCTTTAATATTACCTTCACTTCTGTTGTTGCTGTTCAGTCACTAAGTCGTGTCCAGCTCTTTGCAACTCCATGGACTGCAGCACACCAGGCTCCGCTGTCTTCCACTGTCTTCTGGAGTTTGCTCAAACTCATATCCATTGACTCAGTGATGCTATCTAACCATCACATCCTCTTCCATCCCCTTCTCCATTTGCCTTCAATCTTTCCCACCATCCGAGTCTTTCCCAGTGAATTGGCTGTTCACATCATGTGACTAAAATACTGGAGATTCAGCATTAGTTCTTCCAATGAATATTCAGAGTTGATTTCCTTTAGCATTGACTGTTTTGATCTCCTTATAGTCCAAGGGACTCTCAGGAGTCTTCTCTAGCACCACAGTTTGAAAGTGTCAGTTCTTTGGTGCTCAGCCTTCTTTATGATCCAACTCTCACATCCATGCATAATTACTGGAAAAACCATAGCTTTGACTGTGTGGATCTTTGTCAGCAAAGTGATGTCTCTGCTTTTTAATGTACAGACTAGACTTGTCACAGCTTTCCTTCCAAGGAGCAAGTGTCTTTTAATGCCATGGCTGCAGTCACCATCTGCAGTGATTTTGGAGCCTAAGACAATAAAATCTGTTACTGCTTCTACTTTTTCCCTATCTATTTGCCATGAAGTGATGTGCCATGATCATAGTTTTTTGAATGTTGAGTTTCAAGCCAGCTTTTTCGGTCTCCTCCTTCACCCTCATCAAGAGGCTCTTTAGTTTTTCTTCACTTTCTGCCATTAGAACACCCCAAATCAAGGGAAGAAAATTAAAAAAGAAATACTCCAGGGGTGTAATGTGTCTGAGATACCAGGAAGCAACAAATGCAGTGCCTGTAAAGAGAGCTGCACCACCAAATGAGAGAAAACACACCTCCACCTGTGGATACACCAAGTCTAGGGCTACGTGGGGAACACTTTCCTCTTTGTGGACCTGAAGATTAGTTTTCCACAATAGAAAATGAAAGGACCACAATGAGGAAAGGCAGAGACATGATCTCACAATCACAGTAGGAAGGATCTCACACTTACAGAGCTTCTCCCTGAGGAGTGAGGTATCATGCCCCTCCTCAGACACTTGAACACTTGGGGCCTGAAATGTAAACACAATTCCCCAAACATCTGTCTTTGAAAACCAACAGGGCTTATCTCCTGGAGACCCAAAGACTATAAGGAACAGATATTCTGCTCTTGAGGGGCTTAAACTGCACACTAACCCAGGGACCCAACACAAAAGCAGCAGAAAAGCATTTAGACTGTACGGGAAAAAGACTCATTTGCTAACTTTTAAGTATCTGCTGGTGGGGTAGGGGCCTCCTGGGATTCTCCCCGGGGACAGAGGCACTGTAAGATGCCAGATTTATGTTCTCCCTCTACTTTGCTAGCACTAGCAGGAGCATGTAGACACAGCACTCCCTAGCTAACCTGCTAAAGCCCCCGGTGAAACTTCTGCTATTTCCAGATAACAGGATTTTATATATAGAATACCCTGAAGGCTTCACCAAAAAACTTTCAGAATTGATACATGAATTCAGAAAAGTTGCATGATACAATATTTATATACAAAAACCTGTTGCATTTCTATGCACTGATATCAACTATCAGAAACAAAAATTAAGAAAACAATCCAATGTATGATTGCATTTTACAAAGAATAAAATTCCTAGGAATAAATTTAACCAAAGAAGTGAAAGATCTATACACTGAAAATTGTAACAACATTGATGAAAGAAATTGAAGAAGATACAAATAAATGGAAAGGTAGTTCATGCTCATGGATTGGAGAATTAAAATAGTTAAAATGACCATACTACTCAAAGCAATCTACAGATTCGCTGAATCCCTATCAAAATTCCAATGATATTTTGCAGAAAGAAAAACATGAAACTACCAAATCAATCTTCAGAGAGAAGAAAACTAGAGATTTTGAACTGTACTAAAAAGAAAAGCACCAATACAGTATACTAATGCATATATATGGAATTTAGAAAGATGGTAACAATGACCCTATATGAGAGACAGCAAAAGAGACACAGATATAAAGAACAGACTTTTGGACTCTGTGGGAAAAGGTGAGGGTAGGATAATTTGAGAGAAGAGCATTGAAACATGTATATTACCATATGTGAAACAGATCACCAGTCCAAATTTGATGCATGAAACAGGGCACTCAGAGCCAGTGCACTGGGACAACCCTGAGGGATGGGATGGGGAGGCAGGTGTGAGGGGGTTCAGGATGGGGGACACATGTACACCCATGGCTGAGTCACATCAGTGTATGGCAAAAAACACTGCAATATTGTAAAGTAATTAGCCTCCAATTAAAATAAATAAATTCATTTTTTTAAATTAAGAAAAAAACTGTAGTAATCCAAATAGTGTGGTATTTACATAAAAGCAGACACATACATCGATGGAACAGAATAGAGAGCCCAGAAATAAACCTAGGCATATGTGGTCAATTAATTTATAATAAAGGAGGCAAGAATTTATAATGGGGAAGGACAGCATCTTCAATACATGGTGTTGGTGACATTGTACAGCCACATGCAAAACACTGAAACTAAACAACTGTCTTACAGTACAGAAAAATTCACTCAAAATAGGTTAATGACTTGAGTGTAATATCTGAAACCATAGAACTCCTAGAAGAAAACATAGGTGGTAAGCTCTTTGACATAGATATTGGCATTTAATTTTTGGCTCTGACTTCAAAAACAAAAGCAAAAATACACAAATAGAACTATATCAAACTAAAAAGCTCATGAATATCAAAGGAAACCATCAACAAAATAAAAGCCAACCTTCTGACTAGGGGAAATTATTTGCAAATCATGTATCAAATAAGAGGCTAATTCCAAAATAAATAAAGGACTCATACAGCCCAATAGAAGAAAAAAAAGAAGAAAGGTAGGAAAGAAGGAAGGAAGGAAGAGAAGAGAAATCTGACTGAAAACAGGCAGAGGATCTGAAAGATGTCTCCAAAGAAGACATACAAGTTGCTAACATACATGAAATGATGCTCAGCATCACTAATCATCAGGAAAATGCAAATTTGAAACCACAGTGAGATGCTGCTTCACTATTAGAATGGTCTTTATGAAAAAGACCAGAAATTACTAGTGTTGGCAAGGATGTGAAGGAAAGGGAAAATCTCCTGCACTGCTATTGGGAATGTAAATTGGTGCAGTCATTATGGAAAATGGTATGAAGGTTTCTCAAAAATTAAAAATGGGACTACCATATTATCAGCAGTTCCACTTCTGGATATTTATTTGAATAAAGCAAAAATGCTAATTTGAAAAGATATACACACCTCAGTATTCATCGGAGCATTATTTACAAACAACCTAAGAGTTCATAGGTGGATGAATGGATAAAGAAGTTGTATAGCTATATATATACATATATAAATACATACATGCACACATACACAAAGGAATACTACTCAGCCATTAAAATTGAAATCTTACCATTTGTGACAACATGGCTGCCCTTGAAGGTATCAAGGTAAGTGAAATGTCAGACAGAGGAAGACAAATAAGAGTATGATTTCACTGATATCTGAAATCTTAAAGATTAAACAAATGACAAACAAAACAAGATCAAACTCACAGATTCAGAGGACAGATTGGTGTTTGCCAGAGGGGAGGGTTGTTGCAAAGTTGAGAAAAATGGGTGAACATGATCAAAATGTATAAACCTCAAGTAATAAAGTTATGGGAATGTAAAGAAAAATGCATTTGACATTACTGATATTTCTCTATATCAATATGGAGAAATATAATTGTGCCTCTGAAAAGCTGATCTTTTGAAAAGGAACAAGGACATCACTAATGTTGGTATTAAGTTTAGTTATGCCTTTGTTGGGATATGTTAACAAACACTTTTTAAACTCCTATTATAGCATCTTGGCATAGCTAAGTAAATATGGAATATGTGATCTTGCATATTCACAGGTTTCCAAAAGTAAAGAGAAAATACATAATATTTGGAAATAAGATAGGAAAATACTTTCCACAATTTATAGATGTCCTGATAATTCATAAGTGGTGAAATTATATAAAGTCATCTGTAATGAGTGAAAATATTTGTGATTTTATACTTTCCATACCTTGTCCTCTTTTTTTGTAAGAATTACCTAAGCTGTTTTAAGAGTGAAAAAAATTAAACTGCAATTTATTTAACACTGAAAACTAAATAAATACCTTTTAATGCAAAAATAAATCCAGTTAGCTTGATAAAGATGTTTCCAAGTTATCAATGAAATCACAAAGAGATTGGAATATCTTCTATGTTGTGAGGAAAAAAATACCATGACTAAGAATATTTTCACCATGAATGACTGTTAAGTATCGTGATACTTTCAGAACAAAAACAACAAAAGATTTTTATTACTAATATATTTACATCTGTGGTCCCTTTAAAGAGTGTTAGTTAAAATAGGAAATTGAAACCAAATTTCGAGTATAAGATGCAGAAGAAAATATGAAACCTACAAACTTACATTGTAAATATGCATCAACTATATAAACAATAATATTGTTGTAATTTAGAAGAAAATGATAGAAATAAAATATTGAACATCCATAATATTTAAAACACAAAGTGGAAAATTTCAAAAATCCTTAATATATTTATAAATAGTGGAAAGATACAGATAATTTTAGTCTTTCAAACAACTGCAGCCTTGCAAGTTTTAAGGGTAATCAATAAAATGTTAAAAATTAAATGCATAACAACTTAGACAGTAATACAGGAAAAAAATGTATAAATAAACATAAAACATAACAAGCTGGAAAATACTTTCAAATATTTATATAATCTAACTGTAAAAACTCTCCAAATAAAAGACTAAACTTGAAAGACTAAAATTGTTTTTAAATAACTGTTGGTTATTTATATGAGATGACTCAAATCTTGAAAAATATTCCTATTCAAATACTAAACATACATGAAAAACCTCATGTAGTCATATCAATATTAGGTGAAATGAAATTTTATAAAAATCTGAATTAAAAATAAATCTATATCATGAAAACATATTTTAATCTACTAAGGAACTAATTATAGACTAAGGTATTATTTTTTTTTTATTTACTATTGCAACTTGCATTATACAAAAACAATTATAAATAAACTTCCCTGCCAGGGAAGTTTTTCTGTACCTTCTTGATAACACTCTAAAATATCAGAAATATGTATAGAATAAGTTTATTATATAAAGATATTGAAGGATTTCTTAATCAGAACATAAAAAAATTAAAAAAAATCACAATAAACTTGATAAAATTAATAATTTATGGATAATAAAGTCACTATATATGCAATGAATAGCAAGTCATATTTAACAAAAGATTGATATCAATATTTTTTTAATTTACAAGGTCTTCTCAAATCTATCCCTTAGTGCTATCAATATTCTATGTTATAAGAAAAGTCACAGGAATAAAATAAATTTAAGAGAAAAAGAAATTGTCATCCTTAGATTATATGATGATCAACTTAGAAAACCAAAAAGACAAAAGAGAATTATAGGGTAAGGAAGTTTAGCAATGTTGGTAAATATCTGTTGTTGTTCAGTTGCTAAGTTGTGTCTGACTTTTGTGATCCCATGGACTGTAGCCCACCAGGCTCCTCTGTCCATGAGATTCTCCAGGCAACAATACTAGAGTGGATTGCCATTTCCTTCCCCAGGGATCTTCCCAACGCAGTGATTGAACCCACCTCTCCTGCATTGGCAGGCAAATTCTTTACCACTGAACCACCAGGAAATATTAGATTGCCACAAATTCAATTCCTTTAAATCAGCAACAAAAGTCTTTGGAAATAGCAACAAAAATATAAGATGTCTAAGGATAAATGTAATAAACATGTGCATAATTTTTATGTAAAAATAAATTTATATTGAATAATTATGGTAGAACTGAAAAAATGGGAGAGATGCAGATGTATGAACATAAACATGCTATATAAAATGTGATAATATTCAAATTGGTCTTTTTCTATTAAAAATCCCAACTAATTCACATGTGTGCGTGTACTTGTGCATAGTTGTATGTGAGAGTGAAGCTAGACAAGCTTTATATTAGTACCTGAAAGAACAAAGGGCTAACTGCTACTGTTTTCAATTTGGTTCTTCAGAAACTAAAAGTCGCTCAGTCTCTGTGACCCCATGGACTGTAGCCCGCCAGTCTCCTCTGTCCATGGAATTCTCCAGGCCAGAATACTGGAGTGGGTAGCTGTTCCCTTCTCCAGGGACTCTTCCAAACACAGGGATTGATCCCAGGTCCCCTGCATTGCAGGTGGAGTCTTTACCCTCTGAGCCACCAGGGAAGCTGGGTTCTTCAGAAGCAGCCCCTAAAATAACTATGCTTGTGCAAATGATTTTTAAAGAAAGTGTGCCAAGTAGAAACTAGTAAGGAATGAGGAAACCAAGAGAGGGACAAGGAGGGAGCCAGGCAGGATGTGATTTCAGACAGACTGCCATGATGAATCAGTTTAGTCTGGTTTCGTAAGAACTCAGAGTAAAGCTAACTCAGAGGTGTCCCTTTCTAAGACAATGGATCTGGCCTTTCATAATTCTGCACTGGTGAGTTCTTGTTTAGGGGTTGCTTCTTGTTTCCTGTTTCTGGAGAAAGCTGGGTCCCATGGCACAGAGATGCTTGGAACTCAAAGTGTGCCCAAGCTGTATATAAATATATACAGCTATATATTTATATATGTTTATACAGGGATACATAAAATGGTTTAAAAAGGAGCACCTACATGGCATACTCTTTCAAGACAGTTTTTAAGAATTTAAGAGAGAGGACTTTTCTCGAATTATAAAAATAGTGCAATTAATATGTAATATTTGTATAAGAAAAGAGAATACACTAAAGGGTCAGAAGTAAATCAATATTTGATAACGTGATATTTGAGAAAGACAGCTTTGCAAAATCAAGGGGAACACAGTGGGATAAATGGTATTGAGACTAATGTTTTCCACATAGATAAAAATAAAATTAGATTTATCTTATTATTTATTTCTTTAATTTTAAAATAAAACATAGAGCTTGAATTAGGAAAATGTCTTAATACCTCAAAAGCAAAACAATTCAAAATTTCTAATAAATTTAACTGCTTTAATTTTCTGAGTCTTAAATATATAATTAGAAGAAACAGAAGCAGAAATAAAAGTGGAGAACAACTTGGCAATGTAACCAAAGAAAGATTCATTTCAACAATATATAAAGGACAATCAGAAATCAGTGAGAAAAACATAAACCAGTAGAAAAATAAATGGAGAAATTATATGAGTTGATAATTCACAGAAGAGAAAGCCAAGAAGCTAAAAACCATAAAAATTAATGCTTAATCTCACTGGTAATCAGAAAACACAATGCCTCTTCTCTCCTCTAAAAAGGCAACAATAAAGATAAGCAATAGTGAACTCATTATTCTGGCTGATAGTACCAAAAGTTCATAAAGATACAAAAGTAAAACAGATTTTCTTATCTGTTCTGAAGAAAATTTGAACTGTTTGAATATTTTTCATGCAATATGAAATAGTAAAGTTGAAAATGAATATATCTCTGATGCAATGATACCAATTCTAGCAGCATAGTACTTCTATAGTATTCTACTTCCATAGCATAGTACTTCTTAGTACACTTACAAATATTATCACTAGCCATATGTGACTATTTAAATTCATATTTATTGAATTTAAAGTAAAAAATCAGTTACCTGCCACACTTGCCAAATTTTCAGCACTCACTACTTTGGACAACACTGATATAGAAAATTTCCTAATCACAGAAAATTCTGTTCATAAGCACTGCCCTATGTTATGTATGCACAATGATATTAAGGAGGAATATTTATTGTCACATTTACAGAAGCAAATAATTGGAAGCAAATGCCATCGGCAGGAAAATAAATTTACTAATTTATGGTATATTTATACAATGAAATATATAGCCATGAAAGTAAATTATATAGAACTACATTCACCAACATGGATAAATCATGTAAGTTTACTGATTAAAATAAAAACCATAATGTTTTTGACATTAATTTTGTGAAATTCTGAGTCATTATTGTTTCAAGTATTTCTTCTCTTTCCTTCTGTCTCCTTATGCCATTTCCACTACTCATATTTGTCACATCGTCCTTGGATACTCTATGTTTGTTTTTTTTTTTCCAATATTTCTTCTCCTTGCCTTTCCATTCTGAAAGTTTTTATGGAGATATCCTTAACTCAGAAATTATTTCCTCAGCCATGTCCAATCTACTAATAAGCCCATCAAAGGCACTGTTCATCTCTAGTATAGTGTTTTTTGTATCTAGCTTTTATTTTCAGTTCTTTAAGGTTTTCACATCTCTGCTTACATCGCTTATCTTTTTCTGCATTCTGTCTACTGGATTCGTTAGAGCCTTAACATATTAATCATAGCTGTTTTAAATTCCCAATCTGATGATTCCTATATCTCTGCCATGCTTATTCCTGATGTCTTTAATTTCTTTTATTTTTGCCTTTTGGTATACTTGTAATTTTTTCTGGATAGCTGAACGTGATATGTGCCAGATGAAAATGACTGCTGTAATAGACCTTTAGTAACATGGAGTTAAGATGGAGGTTGGAAGTACAAGAGGCATTTTATAGTCTTATGATTAGATCTTCATCTTTTAGTGAGCCTGTTCTTCTGAACTGTGAATGTTGCAAATGTTTTTCAGATTTCCCCCCACTCCCTTAGGGACAGGATGACTAGGTGGACTAGAGTTGGATAATCTCCCTTCCCTCAGGTCAGTTAGCTTCTGATAATACACCAGCATTGCTCTTTGGAAGAAAAGCTATGACAAACTTAGACAGCATATTAAAAAAGCAGAGATATCACTTTGCCAACAAAGTCCGTCCAGTCAATGGTTTTTCCAGTAGTCTTGTATGGATGTGAGAGTTGGACCATAAAGAAGGCTGAGCACCAAAGAATTGAGGCTTTCTAACGTGGTGCTAGAGCAGACTCTTGGAAGTCCCTTGGACAGCAAGGAGATCAAACCAGTCAGTCCTAGTGAAAATCAACCCTGAATATTCATTGGAAGGACTGAAGCTCTAATACTTCTTTCACTTGATGTGAAGAGCTGGCTCATTGGAAAAGACTGATGCTGGGAAAGATTGAAGGCAAAAGGAGAAGGAGTTCGCAGAGGATGAGATAGTTGGATGGCATCACTGACTCAATGGGCATGAATTTGAGCAAACTCTGGAAGAGAAATGGAGGACACAAGAGCCTGGCATGCTGAAGTCCATGAAGTCACAAAGAATTGGATATAGCGACTGAACAACAATAACAATATGCCAGCAGGCCAGGCTCTGGTTAACTAGCTTCCTTTGAGGGCAGGAACAGAGTGCTCTGGTTTATTTCAACAGGGTTCCCATTATCCTCCTCCACTTGGAAGTATGTGGGGATTTTTCCCCATTATTACCGAGGGAAAGTGACTTAACTCTTAGAGGTAAATCCCACAAAACTGTGGTACCACCCAATGATCGGGTGCTCTGGAGTTTTTAACTCTCAGCCTTGTCCACATTGACCAGTTCAGGTTTTTTCCTGGCCCTGGTTTCTTAGGAGGTTTCTGCTCATGAGTCTCCGCTCTAGTAAATTGTTATTCTCTGTATTCACTTATCTCTTCTTGTGGTCAGTAGTTTGTCTTGCTTCCTTCTCTTTGTTATGGATTCATGAAGAGTTGTTGATTTTGTCAATCTGTTCAGCTTTCAACTTGTTAGGACAGAATGGTGACTTCCAAACTCTATATGAGGAACCCAACAATAAGTGACATAATGGAAAAGACATTATTACATTTACATAAAAGTTAAAAGTATGCAAAATACTGGATCATGTTTGTGTATATAAAGATGTGAAATAAACATATAAAGGCATGCATGGAAATGAAAAACACCAAATTTAAGAGATTGATGAGCTCTGGTAGGAGCAGGATATGTAAAAAGGGGAATGAAACTGATTAGGGCCACATAAGGATGTTTAACTCTGCATATATTTGTATAAGCTAAATAGAGGGTGCATATGAATGGTTGTTAAACTGGTCTCTTTTTTATATATCTGAAATATTATAAATTTTAAACTTTCCCATTGTGTGCCTTCTACTTCTCAGTTACATCTAAGAACAAATACAAAATTCTAGTAATAAGTTAACTTCTTTTCCAACACGTGTCTTCTAAATTCTGTGTTAAATATTCTGAAATTAAAAGTTCTGTGTTATTGTTTTTCTTTTTTTAATTTTTAATGACTGGAAGAAATTTATAATTTAATACAAGTTTTTTCTGACCCTAAAGGTAAAGGTCAAAATTGCATTATTATATGTCATTTGTTTTTAGAGTTAAGGGAGATGTTCAGCCTATAAATTCTTTGTGTCTGAAATCTATTATTATCTTTTCAGAGAGTAATTGCTTGCACATTCTGCAAGGACTAGCAAAATTCTTGGAAAACATAGGGTCAACTATAAGACCTTCTTCTGTGTTCATACCAGTCCATTATTCATATTATCCATATTATTTAGTATTCTTTAGTTATATTCATTGTGAAACCAGACAGAAAAGTGTATAACCAAATTCTTTTATCAAGTAATCTCTAATTATGACTACTAAAAACTTTAAGAGGTTTTACTTAAAAATTGCATTTCCAACTATTAAGAGAAATAATAATATGATTAAATGCATAAAAATGTGAAAGCTCTTCCAAATAATTTCTTTAAAAATATTATTATTGCCTCTTGTTCTCTGACCTTTGATATCAATAGCAAACACAATTTCTGTTTAAATCATGAATGATCAATCATGTGGTTATGGAGATGTGCCTTACAATGTGCAGAGAAAGATCATTCAATTCTGAATGTTTCTAATTTGATTTTCATGACATCTAATCATCTCAAAAACAAATATCTGTGCATCTGTCAGTCCTTATTTAACGCTGAACTTGATAAGGCAATCTACTAAAACAGAAGAGAATTAAAAGATACTACAGAAGGAAGGCCTTTTCTTAATTCATTCATTTACTACATATTCTTCATTCATTTACTATTCACATACTAATATATGAGTATTTATTGTGTATTAAGCACTAGGAAAATAATTTTTTTTATATTAAAGCCTCCATTTCTTAAAGCAATCTTATTAGTAGGTCATACTAGCTTCATTTTGCCAAGAGAACACAAAGAAAAATCTAACATTATTGAGTGCTAAATTTATGCCAGACATTTTTAAAATTGCTTAAACATGTTATTCTTCACAGCAATGATATAGGTAGGAATTAGTGCCTTTCCAACTTTCTATAAGAAGTCATATTGCAAAGATACATTAAAAAACTTGTTCAAGGTCACTCAATTTAAAGACTCAAGATTAAATCCTATGCAGTTTGGCTTCAACATTTATTCTCTTGAACATAATGTTATAGCTGTTTCTGTGTAAGATATCCAGAACTCAGTCTCAGAAATCCTAGCTGCCAAAGCCCATTCTTTAAATGTTACACTATACTACCAACAATCTGTTTCCTGTAATGGGAGATTAGGTTGTTTTTGACTAGCACTTAACATTAGAAAATCTGGACAAGCTAATTTTAAAAATATATTCAAATGCTTTGGGAACCTGCCAGATCAGTGAGGAATTATTGTAGGGTTTGAAAAGGAGAGAAGAAAAACCAAAAGAGCCAAGATTTGGGGCCCTTTAATTCTTAAGTTATGTGCAGATTCAAATACGGTGGCAAAGAGAGACTGCATAGAATTTTTGGTATACACATTGGATGGAGGGAGAAACTGCAGGTCAATACTTTCAGTTGGGACACAATTAGGACCCTTAAAAATAAACCTTAGGAGAAAGGGGTAACCATAAATTTACCTGCTTTTAATTATCTCAAAACCTTATTAGATTCGTTTGTTCTAGCTGCTTAACAAAAGCAAAACCAAACCTTTCTTAAAGTAAGATAAGCACAAGATAATGTATGTGTGCGTGTGTGTGTGTTTGTGTGTGTGCTCAGTCGTGTCCAGCTCTTTGTGATCACATGGACTGTGGCCCACCAGGCTCCTCTGTCCATGGGATTTCCCAGGCAAGAAAACTAGAGTGCATTGCCATTTCCTACCCCAGGGGATCTTCCTGATACAAGGATGGAACTTGCATCTCTTGTGTCCTCAGTATTGGCAGGGGAATTCTTTACCACTGTGCAACCTGGGATGTGGTTAAAGGTCTAGTATAGGTATAATTCAAATCCCACATAAAGGAAAGTGATAGTAGAAGAAATAATTAAGATGTTGATGACTGGATATTTTCTAAAATATTCAAGTTAATGATTGAAGAAGACCTGAGAATCCCATCCAGGATAAATGCAACAAAAATTATACTTAGGTTCATCATATAAAAGCTGGTAACAGAAAAAATGTAAATCTCTTGAAACTTTTTTTTTTTATATTGGATTATAGTTGATTAACAGTATTGGGATAGTTTCAGGAGTACAGCAAAGTAATTCAGTTATGCATACACATATCTGCATTTTTCAAATTATTTTCCTATTTAGGTTGTTACATAATATTGAGTTCCCTGTGCTATAAAGTAGGTCTCTGTTGGTTATCCAAGAAAAAAATGTAAGTCTTAAATAAATTAGACATGCATCCTAAGTCACTTAGTGATATCCAAGTGTAGCCCGTGAGGCTTCTCTGTCCATGGGGACTCAAGAATTCTGGAGTGAGTTGCCATGCCCTCTTGCTAAATAACCTGGAGGTAATGTTTAAAAAGTGTTATCTCTTTAAAGAAACCAAAATAACACCAATAGTTTACTTTTTAACAGAAACAATGGAAGCCAGAGGACAGTATCTATAAAATACAAAAAGCTAATAACTGCCAACCCAGAAGTCTATACTCAGTTAAAATATACTCTATACTCAGTTAAAATATACTTTAAGCCTACTTAAAAGTCACTTTTAGACAAAAACTTCAATAATTTGTTACAAGCCAACCTGTATTCTTGCCTGGAGAATCCCATGGACAGAGGAGCCTGGCAGGCTTCAGTCCATGGGATCGCAAGAGTCAGACACAACTTAGTGACTAAACCACCAACTGTATAAAAGTAAATATTAAAGTATCTTCAGGAAAAAAAGAGCAGACTTCTCTGCAAATGTTCCTGATTTGAAAAGTGTAGGACCTTAAAATGGGGATTGGGAACATCTCAGTGGATACATTGGGAAATCTTGTACTTATTTCCAAAGAACACAGACTTTGTAGACCGAATACAAGCTAAAAATTGACTATTCTTATCCTTCAGCCCCACTCAAGTGTGGCCCTAAAAGACAAAACAGAAGTGAGAGAAGAACAGCTTCCAGTGGACAGTTATAACTTAGAGACAGTTTTTAAACACACAAAAAAGTGGCTAATACATGGTTGGGGGGAAGTCAGTGGTTTGATCAGGTGGTTGTGAGGAAAAAATTGGAAGATTGGAAAGGTCATCTGCAGAAGAGGCATGATGCTGAGACTTTAGAAGTATGCATAAGTGTGAACATCTTTTATCCATATTAACACCCAACAGACACATTTACCATCAACAACCAAGTGGATTGAAAGACAATCAGTTGATATCAGCAAGCCTCTAGTAAGAGTTGTCACAATGAATACATGAGCCCATCATTCAAATCCTGCACTGTATCTTGAGGAAATAAACTAGTAGCAAGTTGATCAATAGAAGGATGGTTTGTCTTGATGAGTTTTCAAGTTGCCTTTTCTTCAGAGCCTCATATAGCAATGTTAAGTGAGGTTATAGGATGTTTGAATCATCCAGACAGGATACTTGTTTTAGAATAAAGGACATACTTTCCAGCAAAGATGATGTAGTGGGCACACAGTGATGAGATTTGGTGTCATGTAACAGTAAGCAGGAAATACCAACATGATAGTGGTGGAACAGAATATGAGTGCCAGCTCAGAGGTAATAGCCTGCAGGACCTCCTGGGTCATTGGGCCATCATAACTTCAGGGTTCACGAAGACCATTGTAACAGATATCATTTGGTACTTTGTCACAATAGACAAAGTCAATATGTAGGAATGTTCCTATTTGCCTTTATTCCCAGGGATTGATTCACTTTGGAAATTTGGGCTTTATTCCCACAAATCTATGTTCTGTGCATATAGAGATTCTGATTTCCAAAAAGCTGTTACCTCTACTGGGGGAGAGAAGCAAGGGACCAGTAAGCAAGGAAAGGAATAATAGTCCAGTACGGAGAAGGTAGGGTAGCTGTTACACCATTAGGACAGAGAAGAAAATTTTGACACCAGGTGACACACTGCAGAGATTCTTGATACCCCCTTGCTCCATTTTGACTCAATTGCCCAAGTACAGTAGCATCAGCTTGAGAAATTCCTAATGACTATAGACTCATATCCTTCAGATCATCCCACCAGGTGAGCCTCTGTTAGAGGTGACACCTGAGGATGATGGAATCTGTCTAGAATGGGTTTTAGAAGAAGGAAATACGTGTGAGTTCCTATTATAAGGCCAGCTGCTGTGATAACAGCTTTAGAAAATCTTGCAAACATGTCTAGTATGGTTTTCCTTAGGAAAAGAGACCAAACAAACCTGAAGGAACTATTCCCAGGTGAATACATTAATACTGTGGAGTGGGACATGGCAAGGCACTGCGGTATTTCTTGCCTGGAAAATTCCATGGACGGAGGAGCCTGGCAGGCTACAGACCATGGGGTCCCAAAGAGTTGAACATGATTGAGCCAGACACACAATACTTTACTTTAATACAAAGTAAGTAGATCTTCCTGGGTAAGGGGGTGGATGTTGCAATGTGCTGCCCAGGCCCACCCCATTCATTTGAGACTGAGCCACTTATTCTCCAGACGCCAGGGACTTTGGCTATTGATGGCTTAATGTTGAGTCTCCATGAGGATTTCCTTCAGTCAAAGGGAGTTATCTCACAGAGCTATCTCATTATATGTTTGCCTTAGTTGATACAGGAGGGGAGATGAAGGGCCTGCCTCAATTCAGACATTTCTTAAATACTGTCCCAGGTGCTCTGAAACTTACTAGTAGTTGAGATTTTCTGTTTCTCCCAACTGTGTTCGTCTTGCACCCTCACACACAAAGAGCTCTCCCAAATATATCTCCTATTTGTAAATATCAGTTTCAGAAACTGTGTCCCAGGGAGCCTGACCTGTGATGTTGTGAATGATATAGCTACATAGCTTAATCCATAGTGTAAGATTGGAGCTAAGGAAATAATTAGTATCAAATAAACAAACAATAGGTAATCTGGAAAAATACAAATATGTTTGAGGCAGAATAAATAAATCCGCAAAGTAGAAACATCAGCTCCTCTGACTTTCAGGTGCTTGGGAGTCAGTTTATACACAGAGAGAACTCAGAAGAGAGCAGAGTTTGGAGAGATAATCAAAGGTTCACTTTGAGATATAATTTTAGTTTCTTTGTTGTCTCTCAGCAGACCGGTGGTAAGTAGACAAGGATTGAAAGCATAAAATAAGAAGCAATTATTTCAGAGGACTGTTATTCTAAAAAGGGGCTTCTCCCCGTGACTCCGTGGTAAAGAACCTGCCTGCCAATGCAGGAGACATAAGAGATGTGGGTTGGATCCCAGGGTTGGAAAGATCCCTTAGAGGAGGGCATGGCAACCCACTCCAGTATGCGTGTCTGGAGAATCCCATGGACAGAGGAGCCTGGCAGGCTACTGTCCACGGGGTCGCACAGAGTTGGGCACGACTGAAGCATCTTAGCATGCACGCATGTACTCTAAAAAGAGAAGGGAGTATGTCCAAACCAGAGGAATACAGACCTTTAGAAATGACCAAAGGAAGGAAGGTCTGCTAAGGAGACAGACTAAAAATAATCAGTGGGAAAAATCAGTTTCTAGGGAGATGAGGTTATGCATAAAGATGGATATAGCTTTTAAGAATGAAGATATTTTCAGGATAATACTAAGAGGTAAAAAGTGAAGTCACTCAGTCGTGTCTGACTCTTTGTGACCCCATGGTCTGTAGCCAACCACGCTCCTCTGTCCGTGGGATTTCCCAGGCAAGAGTACTATAGTGGGTTGCCATTTTAGGATACAAATTGAGGACATTTTTCAGAGTTTAGTATCACATTTTCTTTTATAGAAGTCTTAGTAACTTTTCGAAAAAAGTATTGTTTTTGGTTTTTCTTTTGATATAGAAATAGAACTGGGAGAAGAGATTGAATGGAAAGATGCTGATAATCTTTGGTAAAAACGTTAAAGAATTTTAAAAGATGTTTTAGCACTGATGGGGAAAAAAAAGGGGAGAGAGAATTTTGGGAGACTTGGAAAGAAGGGATTATCCACAGTGTTGTCTCAGAGGGGGCAGGGAAAAGTGAATTTCAGAGCACATGATTAGCCTTAAAAATTAAGAGACATTTTTCTTAAACATAACTGTAGTGAAAAGGAAACTGTGTGGAAAAATTTGTAGATATTATACTTTTATTAAATAAGATTTCATTGTATGTCTGAGTTTACAGTTAAAAATAATTTAAGATGTGAACATTATAAAAAATCACTAATACTCTCTAGTTTCCACTATGTAAATAAATTTGAGACCTTAAAAAGCTTTGAAGAGATTATTAAGTTAGCACTGATTTCAATTCTAAACTTAGAATCCATTTTGAGAATGTATTGCTTTTAATTTCAGAATTACTTAGGGTTTATTATCACTAAAAAAACAAAAAAAAACAAGACAAATTTCTTCTCTAAGAGGGAAAAATCAACACTATCAGAATTTAATACTATGTCTCACAGGCCTAGTAAAATACTAGAAGTACAAAAGAGGAGTAATATACAGACCCAACGATGGAAACTAATCAGGAGGTTCATGAAAAGTGTAAATATGAGATACAAACTCCAAGAGGTTACGAGATTGTTACAACGATGTATAAAGAAATTCAAAATGCCTTTCCAAATGACTTCTATCAATGAATATGAATGAATGTTAAGACTGAAGTGTTAGCATCTTGTTGTATATATTGTACAAGGGGATAAGAGATGTTAATATTTAGTATCTAAGTAGTTTTCTTTCAACATGACTTCATTAAATATTTTAAGAACTGTTTTGCTTTACTTTATCACTTGTAAATCAGTTTATTGAAACTAATTCAAAGAGTGATAAAAGGATGGGTTTTTCAAATTCTAGTCCTCAGAAGCCATAATAAAACATGAAGCTATTTTTTTTAATTCACTTAATTTGCTTATAAGAGATTTTCTGTTCTATAACATTGAAAGCTTCATTAGCAGTTGATAAAAATTTGCTTATTTTTCAAAACAAGTGGTAATGATTTTTAAAGGATTCTTCCATTTAATTTGTTCTCTAATTTTTTCATCTGTATATATTAAGGAAAAATACCCTACCCTGATGCTGGAAAGAGAGGTAGACCAAGCAGATACATAGTTTCTAATATGTAACAACATAAGCAAATAAATACAACAGTGTAAACTCAGGTAAATAATGGGGAGAGAGAGGGTGATAGATGTAGAGGATGGTGTAGAAAGGTCTTCTTGAGACAGTGACATAGGAGCAGAGACCTAAGTGGTCAGTGGAGGTTTGTCCTGTGATCTCACATCATGCTCGGTCATGTCAGACTCTGCGACCTCATGGAATGTAGCCCGCCAGGCTCCTCTGTCCATGGGATTTTCTCGGCAAGAATACTGGAGTGGGTTGCCATTTCCTTCTCCAGGGGATCTTCTCGACCCAGGGATCAAACCTGTGTCTCCTGTATTTCCTGAATTGTAGGCAAATTCTTTACCCACTGAGCCATCCAGGAAGCCCCGGCTTTCAGGAAAGAAACAGTGAATAAAGATGAGTTTGGCAAATTCTAGAACCAGCAAGAAGATCAAGGTAGCAAAGGAGAGAGGGAGTATATGAGGCCAGAGGAATAGGCAAAAGCCAGAAAAAGGTACAGTGTGCTGAGAGAGAGAAGAGAAAACTACTCCTTTCCTGTTTGATAAAAATGTCATCATTCTCTTTGTAGTTTTTATCACTTAAAAACAAAGATATTTTCATTAAGTTTTTTTTGTTTTGCCTACTAGCTAGAGTACTAGATGAAAATGATTTTTCAAAATAACTTCACAGTGAATATTTATCCAATATTATTCTCATACATTCTAAAACTGTTTTTATGAACTCAATATATTCTAATATAAAGTTAACGAGATAATATTTAAAACAATTAAAATAAAAGGAAAAATCACTGGAGCAAAAATTGTTTCTAAACATTCCTGTATCTTTTTTCTGTTAACCAAGGTTTGAGCTGTTTTGTTTTCTTAAGAATATTAAGGATATTTGGGTAATCTTAGATTTTCATTGTAATTCTTGATTGCTTGCAAGTTTTACATATGGCATTTAACTTGGTTGAATAACGCTCCCCCCACCTCAAAATTCATGTCCATGAATGTGACCTTATTGGAAAATAGAGCCATTACAGATGTCATCAAGTTATGATAAGATCATACCAGCCCACCAGAAGCTGGGAAGAAGCAATGAAAGATTCTTTCCTAAAGTCTTTCCGGTAGTCACGTATGGGTGTGAGAGCTGGACCATAGGGAAGGGTGAGCACCAAAGAATTGATACTTTTGAACTGTGGTGCTAGAGAAGACTCTTGAGAATCCCTTGGACTGCAAGGGGATCAAACCAGTCAATCCTAAAGGAAATCAATCCTGAATATTCATTAGAAGACTGTTGCTGAAGCTGAAGCTCCAGTACTTTGGCCACCTGTTGTGAAAAGACAGCTCATTGGAAAGACTCTGATGTTGGGAAATATTGAGGGCAAGCGGAGAAGGGGGCGACAGAAGATAAGATGGTTGGATGGCATCACCGACACAATGGACATGAGCAAACAATGGGAGATAGTGAAGGACAGGGAGGCCTGGCATGCTGCAGTCCACGGGGTCATGAAGAGTGGCACATAGCTGAGCAACTGAGCAACAGCAAAGTCTTCCAGGAGGCATTGCCTTGACAATACCTTGATTTCAGACTTCTAATCTCCTGTACTGTGAGGAATAAATTTTCTCTTCCTTTCAGTCACCTAGTTTGTGACTTTGTTACCACAGACATAGTATGCAAATACAGTCTTTATACAAAGAAGAGTTTGAAAATGTCCATGTTTTTGTCCTTCCTGATACAATGTTGTATTTTCCATCCTTCAATAGCTTCTGGATATGAGGAATACAATTGTTAGAAGTTTTTTGCAATGTAGCCTATAAATTAGATATTATTTTCTTTCAAAGTTGCTAAAACCATTTTCTGTACAATTGACCTGATACCCATAGTCTTTGATATCTCAAATACTGTCACCCACTTTGCCCTTGCCTCTCAATTACCCCTTGTCACATCCCTCTAATTTCATTATGCAAGTGTGATAGAATAATTATATTCATATGTATCCTACCTTGGAAAGCATAGCAACTCTTAGAATCATTTACATAATAGAACAATTTAAAACTTTTCATATATCTATTCTCCCCCTGATCTCTTTCTCTGAAGGAAACAGGTGGAGAATGCCATGTTCATTTACATCTTCCTACCAATTCATGCACATATAAAAGGACATCAAGTGGTCAAAGCCAAGGTGTGCAAGGCATGTAATTCTTTTGAAAACTGTTTTTCAAAAATGGCTAATTTTCCTGCTTGATTTGCCAAGTAAAATTTTGTTTTTAATAGTTTATGATAAATAAAATGTGTGTTATCACCAGTCTTCCAGAGTAATTTCTCCCTTCCCGATCGTCCTGGCTTCACGTTTTTTTCTTACCAAGATGCTGTGGTTGCAGAGAAAATTCATGTCAGTTTAGGTCCTTGGAGCCCAAAGAGGCTCATGTTCAAGCCCAGCAGAGAACAGAGCTAGCGCTGGTACCTGCAGGTCGCCCAGCCTTCACCAGTCCTACCCTTAGCCATGTTCTTTAAACAAAACAAAACAAAACCAGGATGTTTAGGATCCAACTGGTTACATACTTAGCTTTTCTTGTTTTATTGCCATTATTACTTGCAGGGTAGAAGGTCACTCTAAGGCTGAGGTTTCTCTGAGAAGCTTGCAGACTACCAATCCATCACTCTAGTAAGATATAACATAGTTCTGTTTCCTACAAATTCTCCAAAACCTAGCTCAGTATTTCCTTTCCTTGATTTTAATCTACAAGCAGGGATCCAGTATGTGCACATGAACTCTGGTCTTATCCTCCCCTTTCCTCTCGCATCATTTCTGCTTCCCTCTGGAAAGAATCACCCTAAATCCAAAGACCTCTCCTTTACTCAGCGTGATTCAGGTGCTTCTGCTACCAGCACCTTTGGGCGCTTGTATCTGGCAGTCAGCAGGAACAAGAGGAGTCCTCATCATGCCTGTGTCATTCGACACTGACCAGCAAGCTGAGGCAGAGCTGCTTTACATAACAGCAGCTGTTGTTCAGTCAGTAAGTCATGTCCGACTCCTTCAACCCCATGAACTGCAGCACACCAGGCTTCCCTGTCCTTCACTATCCCCTGGAGTTTGCTCAAACCCAAACTCATGTCCATTGATTAGGTGATGCCATCCAACCATCTCATCCTCTGTTGCCCCCTTCTCCTCCTGCCCTCAATCTTTCCCAGCATTAGGGTCTTTTCCAGTGAGTTGGCTCTTCACATCATATGACCTAAGTATTGGAGCTTCAGCCTCAGCATCAGTCCTTCCAATGAATATTCAGGATTGACTGGTTTGATCTCCTTGCTGTCCAAGGGACACTCAAGAGTGTTCTCCAGCACCACAGTTTGAAATTATCAGTTCTTGAGGTCTGCGGAATACCTGTGGTCTCAGGAGGTCCTCTTTCACACCTCCTGGCAGTCCGTTGCCATAATACAGCAGCACCTTACAGTGTAACATTGGGTGCACCTGTGCAGCAGCCCTGGACTAAGAGGAGCATGAGGGACCTTCTGGGATGAAGGTTTATGTCACACACTACCAAGTAAGCCACCAAGACTCACCTGGTTGATAGCACAGCCTGAGGGACATTTAAGATGGACAGTGAAGTTCAGAGATGATCACCAGAAACTGTAGTAGAGGGAGCTGCAGTTCCTCCCTCTAGTCTCTTCCTTAGTAATTTTCCTTCAGAAAGAAAAGCCCGTGGGAATTGTTCCAGAGCTGTTATTTGGACTTATGTGAAGTAGATCTGTGCAGTACAGAGATATCAGTGGTGGTTCTGAGAACTACCTCATTTTGATCATTGGCCGGAGACCCCAGATGCTGTGCTCTGAAATCTACCTCCAGTGACAGAGAGCAGAGGGATACTACATGCTTATTCACTCAGTCATGTCTGACTCTTTGTGACCCCATGGGCTGTAGCCCATTGGGCCCCTTTGTCCATGGGATTCTCCAGGCAAGAATATTGGAGTGGTTGCCATTCCGTTCTTTAGGGATCTTCCCGACTCAGGGATTGAATCTGGGTCTCCCACATTGCAGGTAGATTATTTACCATCTGAGCCTGAGGCAGGCCCATTCCTGGGAAATTTGACAACCTATTCAAGGCTCAAGGATTCCATGGAGACTTTGCTGCACCTTCATTATACTTCAAAGGAGTCCATGATGCTCCCACCCAGATTTCTCTTCCTTTCTCCTTCACCTGTGGTCAGATTTGGAACATGGCCTGACACCGCTTGGGCTTCCCAGGTGGGGCCAGGGGTAAAGAACGTGCCTGCCAATGCATGAGACGAAAGAAACACAGATTTGATCCCTGGGTTGGGAAGATCCACTGGAGGAGGGCATGGCAACCCACTCCAGTATTCTTGCCTGGAGAATTCCCATGGACAGAGGAGCCTGGGGGGCTACAGTCCATGGGGTCGCAAAGAATCATATGCTACTGGAGCAACTTAGCACGCACGTACTGACGCCTCTCTCAGCCTTTTCATTTTCCATCCCTGTTTCCTTTTCACTCAGGTGTTTGATCCTGTCTTGGCACCTGCCCTTTGGAGGACCAGGATTAACAAAGTTATCCAATCTGGTATTCCCAGGATCTGGTTTCTGGATGACTCTTTCTTGATCACTGTCCTCTCTGGCCTCTTTTAGGATGGAATTTCTCCAGGTTTCTCATTCTGGGTCTTGAACTTTCTTAGATCACTTTCCATTGGTGTGTGTCTGCTTCCTTAAATATTTAGTAGATTTGTGACCTACTTGTTTTATATCATGCTTTTAGATATATATGTGAAAGGGCCATTTTAAAAATTTCTCATGGGATATAAAATAATATAAACTGAATTACTAGAAAAATTAAATTTGAAAAGTGTATTGGGTGTTGAGAAGCAATGTCAAAATGTTATGACATTTTCTGAACGCTTGCAAACTGGTAATAATGTCTACAAGCAAACTTGTAGCAAAAATGAACATTTCAAGACTCTACACCAGTCTGCGAACCACATTTACAGAAACAATCCTTTAGATCAATTTTGTAAGATGAAAACTGCTCAGAGAAATGTAAGATTTTGCTTCATAGAATTCCTGTTTTCATGCTGATCCTGAGTTAAAGGTCTCTGAATTGAGGTATTTGAAATTATACCCTTGACTTGGGTGGACACTGGCTAGATTGTCTTTCAGGAGCATTTAAACAGTGGGTATGACAAAAAAAAAAAAAGTAAAATGATTTGAAAAAAATAAAACAAACAGTGGATATGTTTGGATATTTTTGTGTAAAGAAGCCAAACATTGAAGAAGCCAAGGTGATCAGACTTGCTTTTTATGTCAATATTTTTATGTATTTTCTCACTCTCCTGTATATGTTTGTACCTTCATTATTGGGTTAGAAAACTTGTCTCATTTTACATTATATAGAATGTTAGATGATCACATTTTTATTGAAGTCTAGTAAATAGTCTTTCTAAGGAAAGCTATGCTTCCTCTGCTTTTTGTCTTTGTGTCCCTTACATATAGTGATATATTAAATGCCCCAAGAAATACATAGTGTAATACAATAGTTTATATACTTAGTTAGCTCATCATTACCAAGCCATCTAATGCTACACAATCACTAAAGAAGAAGCAAATGCCAGGCCAGAGTTGAAACAGGAGTTTCCCAGCAGCAGGAGTCCTCTGCTTGGTGCATGACAAGGCGTCTACTTGGCCGGGTCTCCTGAGGTCCTCACTGCCTCTCCTCTGTCTCCTCCATTCAGTCTGACCAAGATGACCTTAATGTTCCTTTCTGTCTTAGTCAGTTCAGGCTGCTGTTAGAAAAAATACGATGGACTGGGTGGCTTATGAACAACAGGCATTTGTTTCCCTTGGTCTGGAATCTGAGAAGTCTTCAAACAAGGTGCTGGAACTTCTGGTGTCTGACGAGAACCTTATTCCTGGTGTAGAAGCAGCCATCTTTTTGTTGTCACCTCTCTTGGAAGAAAAGGACAAAGGGAGTCTTCTGTGAGCTCCCTTTATAAGGGTGCACGTTTCTTTCATGAAGACTACCCTTGCTGTCTGATCACCTCCCAAAGTCCCCACTTCCTAAAACCATCACTCTGAGAGATGAGCTTTTGCAAAAGGAAACTTGAGAGATGCAAACATTTGGTTTGTATTACTTGATTCAACTTTAGTCAAATTTCTTCCTGACTCTAGGTCTGTGGCCTCTCTTTTTTTAGAGCATGTCTCTAGAAAACTTGCCTCTGTAAATTCTGCCTGTGCCCCTTTGAGATCCTTTTTTAAAAAAGCTTTTTGTCAGTTTTCCAACCCAGGAATGTTTTTCTCAGGGACTGGGAGCCATCTCTGTGAAGTGTAATCGTTGAGGGAGGTAGTACCCCTAATTGCCAGATTCTGTATGAGAGGGGACGAGCTTAACTTCAGAGGGCAACTTGATCCAAGCTGTTAAACTGCCCCCTTTCATGAAGGTACAAAAAGTGGTCTTTTCCTTTAAGTACAACCAATTAGCAAACACCAAGGGTCTATAGTTTCCCCACCTCAGCTCTTAAACTCTCCAGCCTTTTATTTCAACAGAGTTGAGCTCAGACTGAATTCTGGCCTCAATCCCCCATTCTAATAGCATTGAATAAGGTCTCCCTTGCCTGTTTAACTTTGTGCAGCACAAATTTGGTTTTGACAAGCTTATTTCTTTGTATGTTCACTGTGATATCATTTTTTTTTGTCCTATTCCCAAATTCTTCATTTGTCAAAACACTCTCCTCTGTTAACAACCTAATAGTGAAATCAAAGTGGCCCAAACAGTGAGGGTGTGTGTTATCATTTGCCGTAAAGTCCAGAAAAGGAGTTGTATGCAGCCTGATCCAACAGTTTAGTGATATAATCAGAGACCACAGGTGTTTCTGAGTCCCAATATGCTTTCCACAATGTTGGATAAGTGCTAAAATTCTTCAGTCTCTTGGTTATAAGATGACTGCCAATAAAAATGAGGCTACGTGCTTCCATTTTAAAGAGAAGAGAGAGAGGGAGAAACTTTCATGTATCTGGCTTGAAAGTTGGGAAAAGTTACTACCAAGTCTTCCAGCAACTTTCTAATTTTAATTTTTACTTATATTTCACCAGAATTCAACATATTCCTGAAGCAAACACTAGCTGCCATATTAACACTGTTAAGAGTATATGGTGAAATGGCTGTTAGCTTTCAACAGTACTGTCTACTGCAGTAGGATATTCCTAGAGTTCTTGGAATATAAACCTTAATTGATTCAATGTTTTTAATTTAAACAAATTAAAATATAAAATCCTAATATTTTTAAAGTGACACTTTCTAAATACCAGTCTTTTTCTTTGATGTATGTTTCATTTTGAACATGATTTTCTATATAGTAACTGCTAACACTCTGATAATTCTCTTTTAAAGTTCTTCACTTTTATCATTTTGCTGGAAATTACTGATTTTGTGTTATATTTGCTGAGGTCTTAATATAATTTAATAACTACATAATAAGATTTTTCTTCTCGTGGTATGAATGTTTTCCACCTTTCTTTTCCAAGCACAAAATTAATGATTGTCCTAATTTAATTTCATTACTGAAGAGTAAGCTGGAAATTTAATATGAATTCATCACTGTAGGTCAAGAAATATAGAAAAAAATTGAGGATACATCAGATAATCTTAACAATATACCTTGCCATCATATCATAATGAAAATATGTGCATTCAAATTGGGATATTAAAATTCTATTAACCTCAGTTTTTATTGTGAATAATTCATTGTTACATTAAAGCAAATGGCATGTGATAGGCTTGTTATTTTGAGTTTACTTTTGTTTCCCTTTGTCGTTGGATAATTGTAAATCTGTGGCTTGAGACTCAGAAGAGATATACTTTCACTGTCAGCTGTATGGCTTCTTTTATAGCCTCGCCACGACGATTCCAAAGATGTAGCATAAGGATGATTCATGTGAGCACATGAGTTACATCATGTGTGTTAAAATGCTATGATATTGCTTTCTTACTTGTTTTAAATTGGAAAAAAAAATTCAGTTTGTTAAATGTGGCATTACCAAGTGCAGACTCATTCTTTTCCAGATCTGTTCTGAGAATTTCTCAACAAATTATGCCAGCAACTTTATAACCCACTAGAAGGATTTGATCTGGTTTAGGCGTTATTTATATCTGAGAAGGCACTGGCGACCCACTCCAGTACTCTTGCCTGGAAAATCCCATGGATAGAGGAGCCTGGTAGGCTGAAGTCCATGGGGTCGCTAAGAGTCGGACACGACTGAGCGATTTCACTTTCACTTTTCACTTTCATGCACTGGAGAAGGAAATGGCAACCCACTCCAGTGTTCTTGCCTGGAGAATCCCAGGAACGGGAGAGCCTGGTGGGCTGCCGTCTTTGGGGTCGCACAGAGTCGGACACGACTGACGTGACTTAGCAGCAGCAGCAGCAGCAGCATATCTGAGAAGTCACTGATGACTCTTAATTCATGTGCCAACTTGTGGGTTAGATTCCAGTGGATATAAAATAAATCTATAGATTAAATATGTGAATGATTATACAGGTGCTGTTCATTCAATCTTACTGAATTACAACTACAAAACTTTGTAGCTATTTTTAATGGCAAAGATAAAAATATCTGATAAATATTAAATATGTTCTTAAATATACATTTGGCATTTAATTGGAAGATATTTTAATGAACCTTCATAGTTTAATGTATCTTATTTAGATATAGTAAATTATAAGCACTTTATGTGTAAATATTGCCAGTGAATTTTGACAAATTTAAAGACTATAATTGAAATATGGAATATTTCCACCACTCACAGAAAATTCTATTTGGTCCTTTGCAACCAATCCTCCTGTATTACTGCCTACAACCATTCATTTACTTTATGATTGCATTAAATGATTTGTATTGTCTAGATTTCCCATGTAAAGAAACTCATATAGAATCTTTCTTGTCTGTAATCTTTTGCTCAGCATTATCATTTTGAGATTCATCCACGTTGTAGCATACATGGACATCCGTTCCTTTTTATTGGTTAATAGTACCCATTATAGGAATGTCCTTGCTGCCGTTTCCTTTAATCCATTCACCTGCTGACTGGGGCTTCCCAGGTGTCACTAGTGATAAAAAAAACCCCTCCCAATGCAGGAGACCTAAGAAGTGCA
Source organism: Okapia johnstoni (assembly GCA_024291935.2). Lineage (NCBI taxonomy): Eukaryota > Metazoa > Chordata > Mammalia > Artiodactyla > Giraffidae > Okapia > Okapia johnstoni. The sequence continues at coordinate 19,611,809 of CM044321.1, read as the reverse complement.
GGTTAAATCCCTGGGTCAGGAAGATCCGCTGGAAGAGGGCATTGCAAGAAGAGGGTATTTCAACCCACTCCAGTATTCTTGCCGGGAGAAATTCATGGACAGAGAAGCCTGGAGAACTACAGTCCATAGGGTAACTGAGAGTTGAACATGACTGAAGTGACTTGGCGTGGTTTTGAAAAAACAGTTTTTCAAAGTGGGTGTTCCCAGCCTTTGTATTTTTACATTTGCATGTACATAGATTTAAGTATATATATGAAAACTACCATCTATCTACCTATTTATCAGTGAAAACTACTATCCAATAATGGTTATGGTTGGTATGATATAGAATATGCTAATAAATTCTGTATGCAAATATTTACATGTAAATATATACATAATATACCATTTCATAATCCCTGTTGTTTCTCAATTTATGCAATGTTTGTCTATCCCTGTGTAGTAAAGTGTTTTGCAAGATTATTCTGATGAATTTTAATGGAGTAACATTATTTGTTTAATCAAAAACTTTTTAAATTGATTCTTTTTCATTATAAGAATCCTACAAAGTGTTTTTACAGTTAATTTTGATGTGCATTTCTGATTAATTCCTCCAAATAAATTTCTAAATATAACACTATGGGTCAAAGAAAATGAATATTTTCTGTAGGATTTACAGATTGCACTGCATGTACCACAGGCTCCATTCCATTTTCAGAAGATTTTGTTGAGGCAGTCATGCATGGTATGGCTATTTAACCCACTCTGCAATTTGAAAAGGAACTATATTTTTGAAAACCCTACAAGATATTTGTTTTATTTTACATTTATTTGGCTAAATAAGGACCTAAAATTCAGATTTTTAAATACATAAATGTGATTTCATACCCTTCCTTCACTCAGCTTTATTTTCCATGTTATTAATTTTTAGTCATTTGAATTTTAGTTGGCCTCATAAAATAGACTTATCTCCCATATACATCTTGAATATTTTTATCCAATTTGATTATTTTTTTTACTATGTAGAACTTTAAATGACTATATTTAAAAAAATTTATCAGTAGTTTATATAAATTACTTTCCCTTTTAAATACTTATTTTTTGTTTATTCCTATATGATATAGGTAAATGAATTACATATTCAAAGAATATTATAATAGGAAAGTTAATATTGATAATAAAAATCTTCACTTATTTTGTGTAGGATATTTTAATCTATTCTTATGAGCCACTTATTTTTATTTCAGAACCATACTGCCTACCATGTATTTTTATATTTAAAAGTACAAAGTTCTCACCATATTTCTTCCAAAATTGTGTTGACGATTCTCAAATATTTGTTATATACTGTATGTTAATCTATGATTATCATGAATCATACATCTGATTAATTAAGGAAGATGTTAAAACAAGTTTTAGGTACATTTAAGGAGTTAGATATTTAAATACTATTTAATAGTAGAGTTTTAGGAAAAGAATGTGAAAGCAGATGCAGAAATGATTAATTAACAACCATAGAGCAACAAGTGATGATGACCTTTGGAGTTTTCTTTTTTACTGGACAAAAATCATTGATGTCTAGAACAGATAAATATCTACCTATTAAACTCTCCTTCTTCTGAACTATAAGATAGCTCAGTACGTAGAAAATCTTTTAGGATACAAGCCCAGTACAGCATTATACGGGGTGGGGGGCGGGAAACAGCAATCGCTTTAGCCTACTCCCACGTTCTGTTAATTATTCTGACAATCCAAGCTTGTGTGATCATAAATAATCTCCAGAGATTATTCATAATCACAGAGGGCTGTCCTCATTATGTTTGGTCTATTTATTTTCATAAGTATAGGAAAGTATTAATCATGACTGTTAGAAGATAAACTGAGACATATTTTTTAAAATGTAAGAGTTTATTTGAGCAATTATCAAATCCAGCAGCATCAGGCTGGAAGTGGGTAGAAGGGCTCCACAGACAAGGAGATTGGGGCAAGAGTTTTACAGAGAAGTAGAAGCAAAGTCAGAAAGAATTTGATTGGCTACAGCTTAAGTGGTGGCAGTATTTGGGAAAGACTGATTGTCTGTTTGTGATTGGTTGTCTTTGGGTTTCTATTTCTTCCCCTTGAGGGGTCATAGGTTAATATTTGGGTTTACTTACATAGACTACTAAGGCATTAAAACTTCCTCAGTCTAATGGTCATGTTGTTTAGTTATTTTAATTCTATATAATTTCATGGCTGCAGTCAACATCCACAGTGATTTTGGAGCCCCCAAAAGAAAATCTGTCAATGTTTTCACTTTTCCCCCATCTATTTGCCATGAAGTGATGGGACTGGATTTCCTGATCTTTGTTTCTTGAATGTTGAGTCTTAAGTCAGCTTTTTTACTCTCTTCTTTCACCCTCATCAAGAGGCTCTTTAGTTCATCTTTGCTTTCTGCTATTAGAGTGTTAACATCTGCATATGTGAGGTTGTTGATATTTCTCCCAGTAATCTTAATTCCAGCTTGTGATTCATCCAGCCTGGAATTTCACATGATGTACTCTGCATATAAGTTAAATAAGTAGGGTGACAGTAAACAGCCTTGACGTACTCCTTTCCCAATTTTGAACCATGTCCATTGTATGATGTCCAACTCTAACTGTTGCTTCTCATCCTGCCCACAGCTGTCTCTTCCCAACTCAGGTATAGGTCCTGGGTCTCCTGCATTGCAGGCAGATTCTTTTACTGTCTGAGTCACCAGGGAAGCCCCTAGAAACTGAGCCACTTTTCTCCAGGGGACTTTGTGTAGGGCATTGGTTTCACATATAAAGTGAATTTGTGTTCCTTAATTGTGTCCTTGTCAGAACTGATTAAATGCGAATCATTCTCAAATATGGCACCCCGGGTAGGAAATAATTAAACTACAACAATTATAATTTATGCTGGAAGCTAGGAAAAGACGTGCATGAACTTAAGCAGCCCATGAAGTATTCTTCTATAACAATACAGTTTATTGGCTATCTCAGGTAAGTCTGTGTTGGCAACTTGAAGATGTCTTGTAAAAATGGTAAAGTATACATTTCATAAAAAGGTTAATTTCTGACTCTAATGCAAATATAAAATGCATACATGACAGAGATTGAATTAATTATGCCTAAAATCCTTTCTCTGTTCTTACAGTCTTTTTTTTTTTTTAATATCTTCAATCTGGTGTTCCTTCTCCTACACCAGGGCTTTCAACTATTCCACACAGAAAGGGGGAAAATCTCTTTAGTTGGTTTGTATTACAAAGATGATTTTTCTCAGACGGGGACTTTAGCCCGCCAGGCTCCTCTGCCCATGGGATTTTCCATGTGAAAATATTAGAGTGGGTTGCCATTTCATCCTCTAGAGGATCTTCCCAACCCAGAGATTGAACCTACATCCCCTGCATTGGCAGGCAAGTTCTTTACCAGTAGTGCCAATTGGAAAGCCCTTCTCAGACATTGACTAGGTGATAAAAAGTTCTTATTATCTGTTTCTATACTGAAAGGAATGGTGGTTGCTTGGCCCACTGTTTATGCTTTTAATGCCAATTCAGTCTTCCATACACCAATAAAGCTTTATTAATTTCCACACTAGTTATTTAAAAAGGAATACATACTGCAAAGATGAGGATTAATTTTATTTTTTTTAATTTTTATTTTATTGATTATTATTTTGCTGGAGCTAATTCATCATAGTTCTTTGGGAACACACAGAAAGACCTATTGCTCCCATTATTAGCAATCTTGACACTGTTTCTTAAAACATGATAGCAATGGCATCACTATGATAAGGTACACTTGACTCCTTGGACAACCTGACTTCCTTTTAATCTGCCACCACTTTTAATAATTCTGTTTTAGCCTAACACTGGAGGTGATACTAGCTCTAGTTAAATTTTTTTTTTGGATACCTCAAAGTAGTCTCTGGGCAATCACCGTTAAGCCAATTTAGAGGAAAATAGCATTTCTGCCATATTAGGGAAGTTATAAAATATCTCAATTCTCCTTAAGTTTACAGTTAGTGCAGTGAACATTCTGTATGATAAGGAGAAAAATCTCACAGGACTTTGTGGATAGAAAGAACAAGACTTATGAAAATTCTCTGCCAAATAGTCCATGTCCTGCATCATTTTTCAATGAATTATCCTTTGAGGTTTCATTTTAGGTTGCACTCTTCCCATTAGTTTCATTTTTCATCCTGAAAGGGGGAAAAGAATGGAGAGACAGAGTGTTCTCTGAGAATTCTATACCCTTAGCATATCACTTGAACATAAGAGCAGGGAAAAAAAAAAAGTCAAGGATTTCATTTGAATAAGAATGATTTATCTACTCAGTGCTGAAGGACATGAATACATTATGGGTATCTTTTGCATTTGACTTTTATTTCTTTCTTAGTAAGTAGTTGGTTTCAGAGAATGCTTAAAAACAATTCTAAAACAGTATGAGGCATTTATTTCTCTCAGTGGCATAGACTTTCATATAAACTGTTGAGCTATACATGCAATCTCAGACTTCTCCATAAAGTTTAGACTAATGGCATAGTTACTTTTGCATTTTTGAAGCTCACTGTAAAGCTTTATAACCTTTCATGTGTTAATATACTTGAGTATTTATGATTGATAATTTTCATACTAAATTGATATTAACTATATTTGTAAAATTAACATGTGCAGGGATTCAGAAATTAATTTTTTAAGTTAAAATCACATATAGTTAACTAGAGAAATTAAATCTGAGCTATTACTTTCTATACTGTTTTTATGTTTGTAAAATTTTACATTACTCTATTTACATGTAGAGTTTGCTTTTTTTATGCTATGTACAGTTTCTATATTTTAAGTACTCAAATGGTTTTCACATGTATGTGACAATAAGAACATTGTTTGTTTTAGTATCCTGGTTGGGGAATGTGCAATTTAACATTATAGTTTATATCTGCCTTATCTTTGATGGGTTTGATATTTTAAATGCTTTCAATATTCCTGAAGCTGAGGCTTGGGCAGCATAATATTCTAACATCTATGAAGGAGTGAATCACTGTAAATTTTGAGGGTAAAAGAAATATTATAATTAGAGAGCAGTAGGGTTGTGGTTTCCATTTCCTCTAATCTGAATTCCTGGCTGAACAATTTAAGAACAGCTTCTCCCTCTATTTTTATTTTCCTGATGCTTAGCAAAATCTTTGCCATATAGAAATCACGTCACTTATAATGTGATTGATTTTGAGAAGCCAGCTTATTATATTCTGAATTTTAAAGCTTAAGGATTAAAAATTCATGAATTAGTGTTGCTACTTATAATCCAGGAAAATATTTTAGAAAATGTCACTAGGGATTCTAGATAGATGAGAGTATGGATAATTGGATAAGTGACACTGAAAGTTAAAAATTTTTTAAATGAATGACATTTGCACTCCTTGGCTTGATAAATGAGGTAATTTGGGAGATTCCGATTGGATGTAGTTGTTGCTTCAGCAGCTGCAAGTTTTACCACATACTTATCCTATATTCAGACGTATTTGCCACATACTTTAAAAAAGGCAAGGGCCACAAATAGTTTTGTTCACCACTGTTAGCGTGTCTGCACCAGAAGTCTTTTCCTAATGCTCTTGCTTTTCATTTTTCCTGCCATATCTCCTTCCAATCCTCATATTAAATTTATAAAGTTTCTTTCTTGTGATTATTTGAAGCAAAAGTCATTTGTTCTTAATTTGCCTTTGTTTTTTTTAGTGCCTGGTCATGTCTCAGGTCACTTAGGAAATATTCAGTTGGTTAGTGTTTAATGATTTGCGACACTCTCTGCTTAACCGGCAGTGGTGATCTTGTGTTCAGATTCTAAATTAAACTTATGAGATGAAATAGTCTTCACTCAAGACTATTAGGTTGAAGAATGAATAAGCATTAGACAAAGTCACAGCATGAACATCAAGAATATTGTAGAGATCATGTGATTGCAATATCAGCTTCTTTGCATTGGGAACATGGGCATTCACAAGTTATGAGACTGTGTGGGTGCAGACCACTATTAAAGAAAATGTGTTCCGTGGCATTGGTTAAAATGGTAAGGTTGACTTTATTCATGACCATTGTTACAGACGCAGGGTCTACTGTGATGGAATTTTACAGTGAGAGAGAGACACTGAGCCAACCTTGAATGCCTACAGCATGGGCAAGTGGGAATTCATAAAGAGAGGTATGAGTAGGGGGTCACTGGATGGAAAACTACTACATCAGGAGTAAGGGGGACTCTGGCTAAATCAACTTTGCAGAGTACTTGCTGCAGACAGGCCAGGAATCAGACATCACCTCGGGGTGGTGGATGAGAAACCTGATCAGATAGAAGGGGTGATCAGAGTATGGAAGGTGGTGGGGAGGGTCTGAATAAACTGTTTTGGCAAAGTTCTTGCTGGAACTAGACTTTGCAGGGAAGTGCACAGTTGTGCCTAGGAAATGAGTTAGCAGTTTGACTAAAGCTTGGTGAAACAAAGAATTTTTTTGACCACCTCAGGTCAGGAAAGCTTTCAGAAGCTCACCTAATTTTATAATTTATTGATTGCATAAGTCCCTGATAAATTACTAAATACATAAGCCCCTCAAAGTTATATCGATCAGGGTAGAGTAGCACAATTTCAGTGGTTCTAGGCTTTGATGGAGTTGGCCCATTTAGACAGATGAAGAATTAAATGCAACATCATCTTCCACTGCAGAGTAGGTGTTGACTCAGTTTATGCCAGCTCTGCAGCATTAGCTCTTCTGATCTCTGGGTTCCCTTATTCTGTCTGTTTCTCTAGCCTCCTGCTGCCCTACAGATTTTTCTAATGATTTTGCAATGGACTTGCTGTTCTCATTCTTTGTGATTGAAATACCTACAATTGCTTTCTGTTTTCTTTTTCCAAATTTGCCTGAAACATTAATAATTGAATTACTGAGCCGATAATGACCCACAACTTTAGTGGGAACTTCTTAATTACTCATCCCAAGCTCTGCTCTATTGCTGCTTCACAAATAGGCTAATATACCATGAGAGGCAGCGTTAAATTAAAACTCTCTTCAGAGGCCCTACCTAGCTTAGCAAAATAGTCACACCTCAAACTGAATTCTTAACATTTGTTGTAGTAACTGTATGAAAAATCTACATTGTACTTAGTTTAAAATAGAAATATGCTGTATCTGGTGGAATATTAGTACCATCCCACCCCCCAGCAAAGGGAAAAAAAATTGCTTAAAAAAGTAACTTGAATTTGTGATATGTAGTCTGCAGTTATTAGTTTCTTAGCTTTCCATTGTTCTTAACTGAGCCTTATGATAAGATTCATAGCCCTAGTTAACACTGATCCAGGAATAGTCACCTTTTCCAATTGTGTTATATTTTCTGTTAGTGTCATTTTAAAATGTAAGACAGGTAGGTGGTTCAGTGGTAAAGAATCTGCTTGCCAATACAGTGATGTGAGTTCGATCCCTGGGTCAGGAGAATCCCCTGGAGAAGGAAATGACAGCCCACTCCAGTACTCTTGCCTGGAGAATTCCATGGACAGAGGAGCTGCTCCATAGGGTTACGGAAGAGTCAGACACACCTTAGAGACTAAACAACAACAACAAACAGGGTGAATGATTATTTAAACTAGAACTCAGGTGCCCTGAACTGGAATTACAATAAGCAGTGATCAAACATGCAGGTTTCCTTCTGTGAAAGTGATAGTGATATAGACTATATATATATATATATATATATATATATATATATATATATATCCTTGATTGGAGAGAAAGAGGAGAAAAAACTGCTGCTGTAAGCACAGTTGTAAACTTTAATTTACAAAAAATACTAAAGGGTAAATCATCTTATCTTTCATAATGTAATTATTATATTCTTCTCACTAATTTCATTATACATTCCTATCTTAGAGCTTCTAACATTTGATGGGAAAACAAGATGGAAATATATTCCCAAAGAGCAGATGTTATTGATTTAGAATCATTCATTTGAAAATGTTAAAATGTCAGGTTTTTAATGATATTTTATTGTCATTTGATTTCATAGGCATGCAAATCCAAAATTAACGTGTGCGTTAGACTTCATCTCTATAGAGGGGAAAACGAATATTTGAATTGGAACTTCTGTTCAATATAATTGTTTTCCTAAGTCGGCTCATGTCCTACCAAGCCATTTCATAAAAAGAGAAAGTTCTGCTTCTGTAGGGTGGTAGAGGATGCTGGATGATAATTAAGTTCATTTGCTTTTCTTTCTAGTTACAAAGCTGGATGAAAGCCCCCAGCTTCCCTGAGGATAAGTGTGGCCATGAGACTGGGTATTGCAACATGGGTGGAAGTGACATGCACGCCTCTTAGCCTGGGTCTAGGATTCAATTCTCCCTATAATTTTTCTTCTGTAAAGCCCTGAAATAGAAGAACCTTATGACTCTAAACCACCTCCTCCCAAATAGCCACTTCAGATTTAATGCAAGAGAAATAAAGTTCTATTATGTCAAGCCATTGAGAGGTTTTGCTTTCCTTTATATTTGCAGAAGTAACTCTAAACAATAAAAGGGTTCAGACAGCTTGTGCTTAACCCAGTTAAGAAAAAAAAAAGCATAGTCAAAAAAAAGTACAGTAATTGCTTTTGCTGCATTTTTGATGTTTTATTTAAAGTAGCATTTTAAAGTTTGTTATTCTTAATTAAAACTTTTACAAGTAATTTGAAAGTCTATGATAAAAAGTGACCTATAATTACTCTGGGTCATGGATTTATATCATGAACCTTCCAAGGTGGTGAGTAAGCCAGATCTGGCTGATTACTCAGCCTAGCTGTCCAGCACCTTGCATCCCAGAACTGGTTTTATCGTTCTCCCCTGTCTAGTAGAACTCAAAAAGTGATCAAAACTTATATTGTCAGTCAATACTACTCAGTAAAAAAAAAAAAAAAAAAAAAGCTGCTTACAATGTTAAAAAAAAACTATTTAAGTCACAAAATATTCTTTCTTATTAAGAAAATATGTCCTGCAAAAGGATTTCCTACAATCATTCTGTGTGTGTACTCCTTATGTATTTTAAGAATTCTAGTATATTTTACTTTGTATATTTTTGTTCATGAACTTTTAAATCTATTGTTACATTAGCACAAATGAACTTCATCATATTGACAGGTCTTTACACTACAAAAATTATGTTTTAAAGAGTCTCAAAGGAGATAACACTTTTAAAAAAACAGATGTCTAAGTGCTTTGCTGATTTACCATCTATTTTCATGGCAAATAGATGGGGAAACAGTGGAAAGAGTGGCTGACTCTATTTTTCTGGGCTCCAAAATCACTGCAGATGGTGATTTCAGCCATGAAATTAAAAGACACTTATTCCTTGGAAGGAAAATTATGACCAACCTAGACAACCTATTAAAAAGCAGAGACATTACTTTGTCAACAAAGGTCCATCTACTCAAGGCTATGGTTTTTCCAGTGGTTATGTATGGATGTGAGAGTTGAACTATAAGGAAAGCTGAGCACCAAAGAATTGATGCTTTTGAACTGTGGTGTTGGAGAAGACTCTTGAGAGTCCCTTGGACTGCAAGGAGATCCAGCCAGTCCATCCTGAAGGAGATCTGCCTTTTTATTGTTGGTTTGGTCGCTAATTCATGTCCATTGCTTGTGACCCCATGGACTGTACTCTACCACATTCCACTGTCCATGGGATTTCCCAGGCAAGAATACTGGAGTGGGTTGCCATTTCCTTCTCCAGTGGATCTTTTCAACCCAGGAATTTAACCTGGGTCTCCTGCATTGCAGGCAGATTCTTTACTGACTGAGCTACGAGGGAAGCCCTAAAGGAGATCAGTCCTGGGTGTTCATTGGAAGGACTGATGTTGAAGCTGAAACTCCAATACTTTGGCCACCTGATGCGAAGAGCTGACTCATTTGAAAAGACACTGATGCTGGGAAAGATTGAGGGCAGGAGGAAAAGGGGACGACAGAGGATGAGATGGTTGGATGGCATCACCAACTCAATGGACATGGGTTTGGGTGGACTCAGGGAGTTGGTGATGGACAGGGAGGCCTGGCGTGCTGCGGTTCATGGGGTCACAAAGAGTCAGACACGACTGAGCAACTGAACTGAACTGAAGTGCTTTGCTGAAACAGAATGCTCAAAAGTCCTGGAAACATTTTTTATGATGGGTGGCTTTTCACATGCATTTTGATTATTCTGAATAGGATTTGAGGGATATTTGATGTAATCGTGTAACTTTTCAGGGCAAAACAACACATTTGACCTTATATTATGAAGAATGATACTTATTTGTTGTAAGATCTAAAGAGTTAATTGAATTTGATTTTGCTGAGTATATCTTTTTATTTAATTTAATATTTTGCATTTTATATAAAAATTAAGCATAAGATAACTCCATTGAGAAATAAAAGCTAGCATGGCTTCAAATGCAAAGAACATACCATCACTGGGAAAAGTTTTCATAGAAGTCATGCACCACTTATCTATTCAGTTTCACTGGGTCAGTAACTTCATGATTTATTTTGAACAAATGCTGGAGACTCAATTTTCAATAAAGTGCTTAGAAATCAGCTTCTTGTGATATGTTAAATGTTTTGACTTTCAATGATACTTAGCATTTCAGTTGATGTCAGAATGTTAAAAAGGCAGTGTTGAATCATAATTCAAAAGAATCTGATTCAACTTGAGGTGAGAGTCCCATCAGATGAAGCAATGTTTGTTAAGGAAAAAATCACTGTCTGGGATGCAGAATGTGCTTCATATGTAGGTCAAATGGACAAGAGCCCACCAGAGTACTCATTTTTACTATGTCATTTGATTCAGTTAGATGAAATTATTTTGATAATAGGATGATGATTTGTAAACCAAGCTCAGTAGTTTATTGCTTTTTTTCTTTACTAACACAATTGTATTTCCTTAAAACTACTGTTGAATTATCAAAGGTATAACTAGACACAAAGGTAAATTGGGGAAGAGATAAAAATTATATTTCCAGATTTAAAACAAAGGTTTACTTATTTTATGAGTCAGGAAATAATGAAATTATTTTCCTTAAAAAAGTTGTTAGGGCCCTTCATGTCACTGTGATCTCATCAAAACTGAGTCAAATTACCACCCCCACAAATTCATAGTTTGATATTTTTATAATGTTTTAACCAACTCAATCTGAATAGCCTTAGGAATATCACCTGTTATTATCAGAACAAATGCATAAACAGAAGATCAATGTAAGTTAATTTAAAGAGGCACAGCTTACATAAGCAGCTAACTGCTGAAAGTTTACCATCCTCAATTTCAAATGGAGACTGAGTTATAGAAACTACTGAAGAAGAAAAAAGGGAAGCTCCATATGTCTTTTCCATATTGAGAAATATGTCCAAGTAAAGAGAAAGCACAAGGTTTATACTCTGTAATTTTTATAAGGACCTAGGAAAAACAGTTTTCCCAACTTTTTTTTTTTACAGTGAATCAATTAAGAAAGACATAAACATGATATAATAGAAGTAGCTACAGAGCAAAATTATGGTGTAGTAAAGATCCTTGTTTCTCCTTTTGGAGGATACTATTACAGAATTTAGTAATTACTTTAGAAAGACCATTACAATAACTCTACTTAGGTTCATAGAGCTTTTGTATGAAATACATGGAAGCACATTATAAACATATAAATGCATACATTTTTTTGCACAATTGAACTGTAAAATTTAGTATATTCCGAGAAGCTCCATCAACAATAAAAATGTTTGGGAGAATGATCCAGAGAGTCAATCATGTTGTGTTTAAAGTGCCATTCTGGAAAATCCACTCATAACCCTTTACAGTAATTCTGATACAATCTATAAACACTGCAATATAATTTGGTTAAACAATAAAGGAGTGGGCCCTTTCTTTGGAATGACTATTACTTAGGGTATCTGATAGCAAAGCCCTCAAGGGCTACCAGGAAGTGTTCTGGTTTTTGTTCTGTTTCTGTCCAGACAGAATTACTCTTAGTACTTTCTTATACTTTATTTTTCCTTCCATATTTTATTAGAGTTGGTTTTAAACATGTCTGAACTTAAGTAGTGCGACAAAATCTTAAAGAAAAAATTCCCTATGGTAAATCGCAAACTTAACGTAACTTGAGTCTTGGGTTGTATTTAATACAAAGATGTTAGAAGATAGTTTTCCTTGGGCAACCTGAAACTCAGATTGGTAAATTTCTGGCTTAAGAAGGTTGGACTACAAAGAAATTTAATTATTTATTTTTCTTTCATTATGGAAAATTTCAAATTTATTAAAAAGTAGAGGGAATAATATCTTGACTCGGATCCATCCAGATCTCAGCTTCTACAAATGTCTGTTTTATTTCATTTAGCAAGACCCCTTGCCCTGACACAAAGGAAAGACATATTTTGTATTGAATACCAACTTAAAACATTATTATCATTCTGTTAATATAATTCCGTTACGTTATCCTGTGCCTAGTCAGTATTCACAGTTTGCTTTACATTTTGTTAGATTTGGAATTCAAATAAAAATAACATTATTAGGTTGTCTCTTAAATCTCTCTTAACTAGGTTACCACTATATTTCTTTTTTCTCCTTGCTACATTTGATTGAATAAGTTTTAGTGATACTGTATTTTACATGTCTCCTATTGAGATAAAAGTCCCTGTCTCCATAGTATACACAGCATAAGAATAATTAAGAATCACTGTGATAAAGAAACACTGTTGCTGATGGAAAGGATTATCTTCTAGATACAGCTCAGTGGAGAGGAAAAATGTGAGAACTGCTAACCCAACCTACTATTTTACACATCTGAAAATAAACAGAGAAGAGATGTCATTAATAACTTGGTGTCTTTCACTCATCCCAAAATAAATTTCAGAAATATTTCCTTGATTCTAGACATGATCATTTAACACAGGTTGTCTAGGCAGTAATAAAGATGTCATGATGAGGTATTTTATTTTATTTTATTTTTTTCTTTTCACCACTACCAGTAGTATATTGCTATTCATACAAGATGCAAGATGAGTGAACATTCAAATAATAATGAGAAATTATTTAATTGTTATGTTATGCATTGTCACATATTTTTAATATTAATATTAGCAAAACAAGACCAAAAATTATATCATGAGGTCAGTGAGGTGACTAGTGCATTTATACGAGATGTAGAAAGTTTTTTTTTAAAGATATTTAATAACTTAAGAGTACATTTAGAAAATTATTTTTGTTCTCAGGTTAATTTTTAGGATGTTATGTTAATACATAAATTTTTATTACCTCATATTTTATGTCTTTAAAATTTTATCAAATTTAAAAGAATATAAATTCAATTATTTTATCAAATATTTATATACACCAATAAAGATTGACAGTCATTATTTCATGAAAATAAAAGTAAAAGGTTTCTTCCAGCCATGCAATGTTGTTACTGTAGTATATCTATTTTACAATATTTTTAACTTGCCTAGATTTACAAAGCAAGTTAAGGTCTGGGTTAGAATTTGAACCCAGTTTGATTTCAGAGTCCATGTACTAACCATTAGATAATGCTTCCTTTTTGATTGTTTGTTTCATGTTTTAAAATATAAAATACATAATACATGACCAGAATATTTTCACTTGTAAGCCACACCCTCAAGTTCATTCAGTATATCTTTCTCAAAAATAAACACTAAACATGAATTTGATAATTTAGACTTCAAGTCCATTTTAATCCATGCAAGGGAAGTTTAAATATTTGCTCTATTTATTGTTTTGTGGCTTTCTTTTAATCCATGAATTATTTCTTTTATCTGTGTCTAGTTAGATTTAAATCATTCTCTTTAGTTGGTATACAGCATTTCAACCATTATTAGATCACTATATATGTATACCTTGTTTTTCACTATTGCAAAGAATGCTGCAATATTTATCCAAGTTCCTGGTATATATGTGTGTATATGCCTATACACATGCCTACATGCCTATAAAAAGATGTTACTGAAATATAGTATATACACTTTTCTAATTTAATTAGACACCAAGTAATTGTAAATGTTTTAAGAAACTCTAACAAGTAGACTTCTGAGATGGGCCCAAAGGATCATGCCCCTTGATATCCATACTTTGTGTACAACCATCCCTCAGTGTCCTAGGGGAATTGTTTCCAGGGCCCACTCCGGTACTCAAATTTGAGGATGCTCAAGTTCCTTACATAAAACGGCATAGTGCAGTCGTACATAGTACTATGCATAGTGCATAGTACATATCCCTCCCTATGTACCAGTTCCGCATTCAGCTGTGGATGGCATCCACAAAAACAAGGCTGGCTATATTTCCCTCTGCCTGAGTGTTGCCACAATCTGAAACTTTCTGTGTCATATCCCTCCCGTGATGTAAGGTCATATGGCAGGGTAAAGAGATTTGTAATTGTAATTAGGTCCTTAAACTTATAAGTTAATCAAATGGAAGATAATTTCTGTTGGGGCTGAATCCTTTGATCTTCAGAGACTCTGAAAGTCGGGGCACTGAAGCAGCAGAGGTTCTCTTCATTGCTGACTTTGAAGAAGCAAGTGGCCATGGACATATTCTACAGCCACAAGGAGATAACTTCTGCCAGCAACCTGTCCCTAGCTGAAATTGCAGATGAAATTGCAGCCCAGCTGGGATTGATTGCAGACCTGTGAAACTCTCAGTAAGGGACCCAACAAGCTGTGCCTGGACTCCTGAACCACAGGAAATGGGAAATAAAAAATGTGTATGGTCCCAAATCACTGTGTTTGTGAAATATGGACAGCATTTTCTCACATCTTTGCATTTGCTATCTGACCTATAGGTCAGATATATATATTTTTATCTGACCTATATATATGTGTGTGTGTGTGTGTGTGTGTGTGTGTGTGTGTGGGTGGGTGTGTGTATATGTGTGTATATATATATATATATATATATATATATATATATGCATATATATCACACAGAAATGCACACACACTTGTTCTCTGTTTGGTGTTTAAGAATTCCTTTCATTTTTCACATTCAAGGTCATAAAGATATTCTCCTATATATTTTTAAGAGCTTTGATCTGGCTTTTGATGTTTTTGACATTTATGTTTTAAATTCTCTTGAGATTTATTTTTATATAGAGTGTAAGGTGGCCATCTGTTATATACAATGCAAGTCTGATATTTCTAATACCTATTATTAAATTATCCAGCTGTTTCTCTTGAATTTAGAACATCACCAGTAACATTTACCAACATTTCGGTGTGTTTCTATCTCTTGTTAGATTTAACTTTGTTTTAAATAAGTACCATCTGTATTTTTTTCATTTTGGACATGGCTATTGTTGCTGTCGGTATAGAATCATATAGAAACAGGGAATTAATCTACGTAGCTCTTACAAGTGAGAGGTAGGTAAAAGAATAGCACAACTATATTATGAGAGTAGTATGAGTAGATCTTAAATCTTCCTCTTTTATGATTAAGTATATGGCATTTTTCAGTAAATATAAATTCATCAAATGTGACAAGTATAATGTATGGAGAAGACAAAAGATGTGTGTGTTTGCTAACTTAAGAGGTCTTGTCATTTCTTGAACAGGATTGCAAAAGCACATGAAAGCACTATCCATAATGGAAGTTAGTATTACAAAATAGTTATTACCTTAGACTTTGGAGTTTAGCAAATCATTCTGAACTACTAGTATTTTACGCTGTTAACTAGCAGCGTAGTCGTCTCTGGCAGCTGAATTCATACTTTCTCAGTGGTTTTAACTGTGTTAACAAGATGGTCTCACACAAAGAAAAACAAGAGGAAACTAAGCTGACTGCAGAAAAGTAATTGATGAAATAATATTTCTCATGTTCTCAGAATATATGAAAATATATTTACATTTTATGTATTTAATTGGACATTACATTGTTTGATATTTAGTTTC
Source organism: Okapia johnstoni (assembly GCA_024291935.2). Lineage (NCBI taxonomy): Eukaryota > Metazoa > Chordata > Mammalia > Artiodactyla > Giraffidae > Okapia > Okapia johnstoni. The sequence continues at coordinate 19,595,915 of CM044321.1, read as the reverse complement.
TGAGCAAGATATTTGTTACAACTAAATTTGCATTTCAGTTCTGGAATTCCAAGGAATAATTCTGTGATAGCATTTGATGTGAAAGCAATCTTAAGAAGTTTATTTTGGTAATGAATACATATATATATATATATAAACACACACATATATATGTATATATAAATTGGAGTTGAGAAGAAAGATACAGTAGGTGGCAAATGCATTAAACATTTGCAAATTGTAGACTATAAAACTTTTGGGGGACAATAAAAAGTATAGAATACCTTTGGAACTGAATTTATCTCCAATAGAAGAAAGAAAAAAATAAACTGAGAGGAAAGTAGTTGCCAGAGCTAGGTCACATTTTTAGCTGGACACTGCTGTGCTTTGTCCCTGAGTTTTGGAAGATGCAACTAAGGTTAGGTAATTATGTTCATTCCTGAGTAAGGCTGAAAGATGCATTTTAAGTGTATTAGTCAGGGTCAGCTCAGTTAAATGGAAATTGCATAAAGTAACATAAAGGCTTTGCATAAGAAATCGCCTACACAAGTGTGCAGGAGCTGAGAGAGCAAACAAAGAAATGAGGTAACCCCACACTAGGAACTGCAGGAAACCGTTCCCATGTCTTTGGCTGGGAAAATGAGAAGCATCCTAGAAGCACAGAGGGGCCTCCTGGACCTCCAAATCTTAAAGGAGGGATACGTTTGAAGAGTGCACTGATGTTGAGTCCAGAGGCCGGAACAAACTGGAGGTGGGACACTGACCTCTGTGGCTGGGGGGCAATATTGAAAGGAACAGCAAGCAGAAGTGGATACACAAAGTCCCTTCTCCTCAGACTTTGCTTCCAGATTTTCCTCTGGTTTCTCCTACTGCCAGAATCAAATGGGAAGCCGCTGAAAAACAAATAAGGGAAAGGCAGGTTATAGAATCCTAGCTTGAGCATGCCCAAATAGACTTAAGAGACTTTTTCAGAGTTAGGAGACCCTGATGCTGGGGAAGATTGAAGGCAGGAGGAGAAGGGGACGACAGAGGATGAGATGGTTGGATGGCATCACTGACTTGATGGACATGAGTTTGAGCAAGCTCCAGGAGATGGTGATGGACAGGGAAGCCTGGCATGCTGCAGTCCATGGGGTTGCAAAGAGTCGGACACACCTGAGCGAATAGTATCAGGAAGACTATCAGAATGTTAATGCTGCACCAAATGTTTCCATTAATGTCTGCATAGTAAGCAACACCACGTGTAATCAGGTATCTGTTTTTTTCTTCATAAAACCACTAGTATTGAGAAAATGTTCATGCATTCACTGCTGTGGAATGAAGTAAAGGAGAAATGTAACAAGATCACATGCACTGGAAGCTGAGCCGTATGCATCTGGAATTTATTTTTATCATGAAGAACTATTCAAGCCTGATCATGTAATAACCTATTTCTAATTGATTCTGGGTTACACTTGTGCACAAATGATTTTTACGTGATGGATTAGACAGATTACAAATTATAATCAGAAATTTACTTGAGTGTATGATAAATATTTATTTTCTATTAAATTCCAGTAATAACACAAGACTTTTTTCTCAAAACTAGAGGGAAAAAAGCATGGTCTTTCTCCAAAACTCTTGAAGTCAGTTTAGTGATTCTCTTATAAAGGCTCTAAATTGGCTCTATAGAATATTCTGCTTGTCAAGGATACAAAGATTATATTTGGATCTGTTTTGTCATGAGGGAAAAATAATAGAATAGCTTTCATGGCAGCCTGAAATTGCTGCAGAATCTTCTCTTGCTCTGAGCCCTACTCAAAATGGCAACTTTGTGGCTACCTCATTAATGATCCATGAAAACACACTTGTATATGATTTTTTATTGCCTCTAAAATTGAAAAAGACCCTTTAAGAATTGTTCTTCTCTTTCTGAGTCATAATGCAAGATATAGCAAATTGTTATTTTGGAAGGTCTATCCTGTACAGGTCAAGACCTCTAGACAGAAATTTCACCAAGGTCTTGGATTTATGACCCTATAATTAATGATTTTCTCTCCCATTATCTAAGATGAACACCACTGGTAAGACACATGCATCTTATAGACTTGCTAATTTTTTTTTTTTAATTAGATCCAGTCAGCACAACATCATGAATTTAATTGACCTTTGTGCTTTTCCATGGGTTACAATTACATTCTTGGTGAAGTTGATCAGTGGTACTCAAAGTAAGGTCTGTCGTACAGTGCCAATTTGAAAATTGTTTGCTCCTGCCCCACAATAAGTATATAAATTGAAAGTAAGCTTTTACTCACATTATATAAACTGACGTAATCCACAGATTAGACATCAGGCAGCACGGGAGGAATTACAGACAAGAACAGGAGAGCTGGCATGGTCCTGAGGCAAGACTTTGAAATTGCACTGTTATTTACTCAGTCGACAGCAAACAACTAGGGTGACGCATGGAAATGAGTATAGAGGAGACTAGGCATTTGCCAGATCAATAGCTACAAACCAAGTGCTGGGTTACATTTGTTCAAGGTGAGATAAATACCCGGAGAGTGTTTTAAGCTGAATCTACCATCTGATTACAATTTTTATAATCCACAATTTATTGTGAAGATTCATCTGCTTTTTACATAAGAAATACAGCCAAGTCAATGAGATGTTACAGTAATCTTTACATCTTCCAAATCTTGGGGCATTGATTTCTACAATTCCTTGCTAATTATCCCGATAAGAGTAATTTACAGCATTATTCATACTGTACTGTAATGGCTTAGATTAATATTTTAATTAATTGTACACAACTGGACACTTTTTCTGAGTGAAATGGGTGCAATAATTATATCTGGACAGTAGGTGTAAATAGAGTTTGGCCAGGATATATGGTAAATAAAACTGTCTCCCTAATCTTTATTCAGAAGCCAATGTGGGATTCTTATTGTGCCTATTATGATTTTGGAAAAGAAAATATGAGGTATATCTGCTAAAATTGAGGTTGTTTCTTAATCGCCTGGTATATTGGTTTGGGCAAAAAGTCCATTTGGGCTTTTATGTGCCACCTGACAGTAAAACCCAAACTTTTTGGCCAACCCAATAGATTATGCTTATTGCAATTATTTATTTAAAAACTGATAAAATAAGTACAATTGGGTCTGCAAGCCACCTATCTCACTGTGAGAAGTCTTTGTGTCAAAAGTCCTTTTTTCTTCTGACAACCATAGGAGGAGTGTTGTTTTGGTCCTCAGAAAATTGCATCATGTTAAAGGTTTACAATAATAGTGAAAGTCACTCAGTTGCATCCAACATTTTGCAAAAACCCATGGACTGTAGCTGCCAGGCTCCTCTGTCCATGGAATTCTCCAGGCCAGAATACTAGAGTGGGTAGCCGTTCCCTTCTCCAGGAGATCTTCCTGACCCAGGAATCGAACCGAAGTTTCCTGCATTGCAGGTGGATTCTTACCAGCTGAGCCACCAGGGAAGCATGTTAAAGGTTAATGTCTATATATCCACAAAAATTTTGAATAATTCTCATTTGCTGGTATTATGCCACCTTTATAAATGACCCCTTTTCCTTTGGAAATAGCTTTGGAATCATAATTACATTTGTATTTGACAGTATTGTAGTCTTTTCATAGTGAAATGTTGCCTCTCCCAATCAAGGGGTTACAGAACTTTGAATAAACTAAAATCCAGAAATTTCTTAAGACTTTGTTTCTTTCCACCGTGATAACACAAGTGAATCTTCTTTTAACATGAAGATTTTTTTCTCTAACAAATATAAAGTAATATTTTAATGTATAAACCTTTCATTTTATCACTAATAATGCATCATTAGTTGACCACTGCAAAGATTATATCAAACAAAGTATATTTTTACAGCTAATTAATTCTTGCTGAGTATTATAGTATTTATGATTATACTGTCTGATTATTAAGTGCTAATAGTTGGTGTCTGTTGCTCTGACTATAACTACACTCATGGAAATTATTTCACACATCTCAGTGATGCCATTTCTCATTACTGTTTATGGTCTACACACCAACCACAGTGGAATTTATGAGGATGATGTCAGAGCCCTCACTCATGCCTTTTAAGCCTTAGTGACATGAACATACTTGACCTGCTGAAGGATATATCAGGCTGGTGATTTTGCCAGTAGCACATGATAAATACATCCCAGCAATCCTAGTTCTCTAAACCTTTAGAATTTTTCCTCTTTATTTTTACTAGGATATTTTTAGAATCTTAACCTAATTGAATCTAAACCAATACAATTTAGTATCAAGTTTAAGTTTTTCAAACTGTTTGAGATACCTCCAACTATACACAGCTAGTCTTTTAAATCCCAAATCATTAAGTATACCCCCCAAAATAAATTCAAACTATTCTAATGTTATATTACATTGTTCTGTGACCAGCATTCTCAGAATGCATTCAGGAAATATCCCCCAGGTTTCTGCTGATATGAACTAACTAAATGCTCAAGCTATTTGCAACATAAGTTCTCCTGCTGGTTCAGAAATTTGAGCTTATTTCCCTGGATCACACTGGAATTGACTCTCGTGCCTTTGGAGGTAACAAGACAATGAGGAAGTGTGCCATATAAGAACAAGCATCTCTTCTTTAAAAATATTGGGGGATTTTTTTTTATGTTTATTTTTTTAAATTTATTTATCTATTTTTTTACTTTACAATATTGTATTGGTTTTGCCATACATTGACATGAATCCGCCATGGGTGTACATGTAAGATATTATTTTTTTTTTGCCCCTTTCTCTTCTTTCTACTATTCCCACACATCTCTGAAGCTCTGCTTATTTTTTTTTAATCATTCTTTTAAAGACTTTGTTTTTGTTCTTCACATTAGATATTTCTATTAATATATATTCACATTAGTAGATTATGTCTTCTGCAAGTTTAAATCTTCTTTTGAGCTCCTTTGGTGATCATCTTTCATTTTTGTTATTATAATTTTAATGTCATAATTTCTACTTGGTACTTTTTAAACTTTCTGTCTTCTTATTAATGTTCTGTACTTGTTGAGTCATTGTTGCCATATTTTAATTTTATTTTCTAAGAATAACTGACTTTAACTTCTGTGAATGCATTTATGATAGTTTCTTTGAAGTCTTTGCTTGCTAAATTCAACATGTGATCCCTCAGAGGCAATTTTACTGGTTTTTGCTGTCCCCTCTGTATGAGTCACTTTCCTGTTTCTTTTTGTCCATCTTATACTTTACTATTGTTGTTGGTGGTGAAAATAGGACATTTTAGATAATCTGCTGAAATGATTCTGAATTATGGTGGCACTGGGAATTGTTGCTATTTGTTTATCTGTTTGTTTGTACAGTGACTTGCGTGGACTAATTTAATAGCATCTGTATCCTCTAATGTGAGGCCAGTGATGATGATGCTTGTTCTTTTTGTTTGCTTTTTATTGTTTTTATTTGTAAGTCCAACATCCTAAGGGTCACTTGTGGGAAAACATAACTTTGAGACTGGCTGGAGATTGGTCAGAGGTTGTGATGAAGAACATTGAGCCAGTAAGACCATCATTCTGTTTGATGGCTCTGGGTGTGGTTTGGGGAACACATTTAAATTCAGGTGGTTTAGAAGGCTGTCCCAGCCTTTATTTTCGGCTCCTGCAAAGCTTCATTTCATCCAGTGACTTAAAGGTAGTTGGGGCCCCCTCAAGTCTCTCCTAAGCACCTGTGTGCTGCCTTGTACTTGTGCTCAGACTTGCACTGGCGAGTTCTCAAAGCTTATGGAGACCCACTGAGTCTGTCTCATTACTCAGATTTCTGTGTTATATTTTTGTCTTGTCTAAGTGTAGGCTTTTACACTTAAAAGTGCTTGACTTAATGGATATCACAGCGGGGATGTTGGCCTTCCCTGATTGATTGCCCTGGGGTTGCCATTGTTTCTGGCAGTTCCCTGAGCTTGGTGATTTTCCTGTTCTCTCAATCTGGCCCACCCCTCAAGCAGCACAACTGCAAGTATTCTTGGCCTGCATAGCCTTCCTGTAACTATTCTGCCATTATGCTCAGTGGATGACTAGCAGCAGACCCTAGCTAACATATCACAGCATACAATTGTTCTAGCCAGGTGTTAGTACTATTTCTTTTCCCCTCACTATGCCTGAAGTATGAGGAAATTTTTCTCCCATATTCTGTGGGACCTTGATCATGATCCTTAAAGTCAATCTCACAATATTTGAGGGGAGGGGGCTAGGTCCCCCTGGATATTTTAACTCTCAAACTTGTCCATGCTGAGCTTCCAACCATTGGTCAATTACAGTTCCAGTTTCCCTACCCAGCACTGGTCCCCCAGGCGAGTCTCTGCTCTGGTAAGCCATGATTCCCTGGGTTCCTCTGTCTCTGCCTCATGGGGGTGGTGCTTTGTTCTGTATCCCCCCCTCTCTTCAAGGTTAAAGAAGAGTTGTTGATTTTTTAGTCTGTTCAGCTTTTCACTTGTTGGGACAGAGTAGTGACTTCAAAGATCCTGACAAGAGGAACAGGAAACTGCAAGCTTCTAGTAGTATTCCTTGGGTAAATACCACCCAATTTGTTGTGTCATGTGAGGTTTTGTTCAATTTCTAGGTTTCAAAAATGGTAGTTTTTTGAACTTTTTTTTCTAGTTGACTGTTGTTTTTAGGGAAAAAATATGCTACCATTCAGGAAGTTCTACTCATCTACACATCATGGTGTGTGTTTATAATGTACAGTGAATAATTCAACACTAGTTATTGGATTCAGGTCTTTTGTATATACTGTTTCCACTAAACATTTTGACATAGGAAATAAAGTCTTCATAAGTGTTTTAACAGCTTTGTCTCATAATTTAAGTTGGGGTTGGGTTTGATTAAGTTGAGACTGGTTTTGATTGGTTCGTATTCCTCCTGTTACATTCAGCACCAGCTTTTCCAGTAGGCACAGTTCCTAAGGCCTCCAGTAATTTTACAGGCCCACAAAAAATTTTAACAGAATTTTCTGGTAAAATCAGAAGAAAAAATGAATGAATTTTAGTTGAAAAAAAATATCTCAACGTGTAATGTTAATATATTTGTCTTTAAACCAAAGAAGCTGCAAAATATAATTTTTATTTATTTATTTTTAATAGAGGAAGGAGATCATGAAGATAACAGTGCCCCAGGCCCATGAAGGCCATAATGCAACCTTCTGCTAACTTCTTGCTCTTTTACATTGATTATTGTGGAATTTTGCACTTAAGACATTCTCTTCCTTTCTACTCAGAGACACCTTATCACTTACATTGGTTTCAGCAGTCAAGTGGATAAACCCTTTAACACCCTAATCTGTCTTTTGCTTGATATTTTCAACATTAGGGGTAGGGGTACTCAGTGTCAGTATACCTCAGAAACTCTCAAAATCGTTACCTGTACCTTGGCATTATTCCAAAATGCTTCAATCTGAAACAGTAGCTTCAACTTCCTCATGCTTTTCGTCCTTAGACTATCATTTCTGATTACTCCAGTCGTCTAATGTTGTTACTAATACTGTTCTTCAACCTCTGCTCCCTTAACTTCAGTCATTAATCTCCATTCAATCCCTTTCTCTGTCTTTATTTCTTTCCTTAGTTAGACTATTTTCTATGATATCCAACTATTTTTTTTTTCAAATATGCTTAAGTGTTATATGTATTTTTTAAAAATTCCAGTACAGGATGACTGCGATTATTTGCCTACTTTTGTTCTATGCTGAGACTTTTCCCACGTGGTTAGAGAAAATAACTCAGAGAGAGTGGTACCACCACACAATTTTGTTGTTGTTGTTTAGTTGTTGAGTCGTGTCCAACTCTTTTGTGACCCCCCGTGGACACAAATTTCCGTTAATTACCCTTTTTTCAACTCATTTCTTTCTATTTTATTTTCATATTTGAACTTAAACACAAGTTATCTTACACTTAAGAAATGTTCTTGGCCTCATGGTGGCTCTCCTTACGATTATATATTTCCTCCCATTTTCAGTAAGTTTCATATAGTAGAATATATAATTTACCTTCAGATTGCTTGCTTCTCAGTTATTTCTCAATATACTGCAGTCTGGTCTCCATCTGAATGATTTTGCTAAAACTGGTATTGATATAAATATCAAATAACTTAAGCAAATTTAACCTAATTGGTAATTTTCATCTTGTTTCTTATTTAAATTTTTCCTATTTTGTTGTTGATATTATTGCCCATTCCTTCTTTCTGGAAATTTTTCATTTTTTCTCTAGCTCTATTGTGAACATGCTGTAATTTTCTTTCAAAGTTGAGGGGATCTTCCTGACCCAGGGATCGAATCTGCGTGTCCTGTGTTGCAGGTGGTTTCCTGCATTGCAGGAGAATTCTTTACCAACTGAGCCAACATTACTTCCCTAACTTAAAGCCATAATTGAAGCTGCCTATGAGAGAAATATACTTGGGCATTCCTGTGAGAGTCAGACTTAATAAGACCTAACTGGTCTTATATGCTTCCCACCAAATGGTTTTGTTTTCTTATGTTTCCTATCTCAGAGAATGCCTACACCACCCACAGTTAAATAAGTTGGAAAAGCCTCACTACTCACAACTCTCCCTATTAACTACACAGCTCATCAATTATTGAATTCATTGATTCTGTCCTTTAACTATTTTTTAAAGGCATTCACTTGTCTACATACCACCTGCCATTTGTTCATTTGCATACTATTACCATTTTTCACTTGAATCCCCACAACCATTTCAAACTCTTCTTATTGCTGCTTTTCTTTTGTCTCACAATATATATACTTCTTAGTGAAGACATAAAAATGGTTCTAAAGCGCAAATATCTCCATTCCACTTGTCTTCCTAATAGTATTTAAGAGCTTCTATCACCCTCAGGAAAAAGTCAAAACATTTTAATGCGCCATATATATATATATATAATCATTCCTTTGTAAACTTACCCATGCTTATCTTCCTGGTCTTTTATAGACTACTGTTACTTTGTGTTAAATGTATAGACACTTTCTTACTAAAGTCTCCAAATGTGTCACTCTTTTTCTTCCTGGTGACTGCATGTGTTACTCTCTGCTCATAACATTCTTTCATTCTTTTATTTCCAGCAAAATTTCTCTCATCTTCAAGACCCTCTGAAATACGAATACACACATTATGTTGGCTGTTTCCCCTCTTTTTCTTCATATTCCCAAGAATACATCTCCTATAGCATGCTTTATAGTGGTGCTGTTGCATTTTGCTTGTTTGTAACTTTTATGTCTTGTAAATTATGGGGGGCAGGAAATATTGTGTAGCATTCTAATCAGGACAGCTAGGATTGTGCAAAACACATAATAAGCATTAGTCAAATGCCTTTTATAAAGACAAGATGTTTAAAGAAAAGAAGCTACTTAACTAAATATTATGGCCAATAAATATTTAAATGGTTTTGTAATTCACTGTGTGTGGAGCTGAATAGAAAAGATTTAGCTTGTATATTTAAGTACTGGTTAGTATTGATCCAACCTAGGATATTTTAAGTCTCTCTCTCTATATATATCTTATATATATATATATCTTATATATATATATGTCTTATATATATATTATATATATATATATCTTATATATATATATATATATATATATATATATGTAGCTTATGCAGGCTACATTATTACACTTTGATGATACTACCCAAAAAACTATAAGTGTATTTTTTGCATTGGATGTGTCACCATCAGTATAAAGGTTAATGCATTTTTAGATGAGCTAGAACTTTATAAAATATCTAAACAGTATGAATGCTATCTTTTAGATTTCATTTTTAATTAATTAAGCAATATAGTAGTTTTCCCCTCCCCCTGGAGGAGGACATAGCAAGCCACTCCAGTATTCTTGCATGGAGAATCCCATGGGCAGAAGAGCCTGGAGGGTCACAGTCCATGGGGTCACAAAGAGTTGGACATGACTGATCAACTGACACTTTCACTTTCATAGTAGATTAAACATAAATTATGGAATTTTTATATAAAATATGTAAAATATATAATCAAAGACATGTCCTTTTAGTTGAGAAAATAAAATATTAAGGTAAATCAAAGAATGGTCTGAGAGAACCCTTATAGTTCTTTCATCTATTTACCAAGCAAAATTTTAAATACCTGTAACACAAATATCAACAATGAAAGTAATTTCATGATGAGGCAAACATAAGTCTTTGTCAGCATCCATTTAAGTGTTGCTCTAGAAGCTCTAACTCAACATTCTAAAATTGAATTGGACTTCTTTATTTTCCAAGGCCTTTTTCTTCCTGTGTTATTTCAGTGAAGCCATCTGCAATTTATGCAAGCCAGAGACCTGACCTTCACAGATGATTTCCACTTTACCTTTACACTGAAAACATAATAATTAAGCAGGATATTTTTGATTCTGTGTCCTGAACATCTCAATGCATTCACAATGTGGAATAACCTCTGATATTATTTTTCTTGACCACTGCCAACATTATATGTTTGACTTGTATATATTTAAAAATATGTAGGCCCCATTTAGGCCCATTTCAGGTTTGGTGGTGAAGGAGAAAAAGAAATATAGAAGTTGGATGGTATGTATCAGTAGACCAGTAGACCAGGATCATGTAAAAGATGGCCTGATGGAAGATAGTACATTTTGCCAGTTTGTCTGAAATTCTCTGCAGATTTCTCCCTACATGTACCAGAGCTGACCAACAAACATGATATCTCTTTTCTTGAGGAACTATAGAGTATTTGAAAGCTGTACCAACTTACCTGTATCCTAATCTGGTCTTTGAATTGCTTGTTTACTGTTCAGTGGGAAGTTTAGGAGAAATCAGTTTCAACTCTGGTCATCGCTTTGGCTAATCTTGCATCTAGGTGGTACTTTTGCAGTTTTCCGTATTCACCAGTCAGTGCTGGAATGCATAAATGCAAATTAATATTTAAAGCTCTGAATTGATTCCTTATATCTCATCTACATCATTATTATTCATGCAGCAAAAATTGGATTGGAGTATTCTTAAAATAATAGTCTAGAATTGAAATTAAAAATAAATATTTTGGAACAAAATTCAGAAAAATGTAAAAAAAAAGTAATATATCAGCTTTATTAATAATGAACCATTGATTATTAATTGATTAAATGCAGCCATTTACCAGCACTTTGACTTCATGGTTTACTTGTGACTCTTTTTAAACTTTGGCAAATGGAAGCACATAGAATGTGTTCTCCATGTCTGGCTTCTGTCACTTAATATTATGTTCATAGGATTCATTCATTCAGTATATATGGCTGTTTCTAGTTTATTTTTAATGTACTCAGTACTTTAAACAATTATATGAACATAACTAACTTTTGTTTAGCCATTTTACTATTGAACATTTATTTGTTTACTGTTTTTCTAGCTATTTACTAATGTTAATATGAACATACTAGTATGTATAGTACATATCTTTTGGTGAGTGATGTACACATTTTGATGGGAGTATATATGGAAAATGGAATTCTGGGTCACAGAGCACATATGTTCGAACTTGGCAAGTAATTCTGAGATATTTTGTCAAGAGGCATACCCTTTAACATTCAGTCTATAAAAGTCTCCATTGCTCTGAATTCTCAATATACTTAATGTTGTTAATTTTTTTTTTAATTGAAGCATAGTTGATGTACAATGCTGTGTTAATTTCAGGTGTACAGCAAAGTGATTCAGTTATACATATAAATGTATTTTTTCAGATTCTTTTCCATTATAGATTAATAAAAGATATTGAATATAGTTCCCTGTGCTATACAGTAGGGCCTTGTTGTTTATCTGTTTTATATATAGTTGTTTGTATCTGCTAATCTGAAAGGCCTAATTTATCTCTCTCTCTTCCCTTTCCCTATCGGTAGCCATAAGTTTATTTTCTAGGTCTGGGAGTCTCTTTCTATTTTGTATAAGTTCATTCATATCATTTTCAAATGATTTGGGTAAATTTGAAGGAGACTCCTCCATATTTACCCAAATCATTTGGAAACTTATTCCCATACAAAAGCTGCACATGTTTTATTTGCAGTCACCAAAATCTTGAAGCAACCAACATGCTCTTCAATAGGTGGCATATTCATAGTCTGGAATATTACTCAGTGAAAAAAGAAATGAGCTATGAATAATGAAAGACATGTTTGAATCTTAAATGCATACTGCTAAGTGAAAGATGAGTCTGTTCCTTGGTGGCTCAGTGGTAAAGAATCTGCCCTCAATGGAGGAGATGCAGGTTCTATCCCTGGGTTGGGAAGATCCCCTGGAGCAGGGCATGGCAACCTGCTCCAGCAGTCTTGCCTGGAAAATCCCATGGACAGAAAAGCCTGGAGGACTGTAGTCCATTGGGTCACAAAGAGTCAGACCTGTGTCTGAGTATGTATGCACACATACATTGGAAAACTGTTGTGTTTAACTCTGAAAATTCGTAATCTCATTAGGTCATGTGCTCTTGTTTTCCCCTTTTGTACAACCCAATGAGAATTGGTTGCTTAATACAACAGATGCAAAAAGGGGTTTCTGATACCACCTACCAGGGACTCAAAAAATATGAATCTGGGAATTTATATAGAAATCTCTATACATTTGCTCAGTCTCCTCCTAAGACTGGGAAAGAAATCTAATTTTCCTAATGTAAAGAAATATTCTTCATGAAGAAAAAGGAAAGTCCCTGGTTACAGCTCTTCAGAATGTAAATGAATGTCTTTGGGTTTCATCCTTCTTTGAAATATAAACATATACCTGTGAGGAGATTATTTCTGTATCCATCTACGGGTCACTATGTGATCCCTCTGTAACTTCCTGAGCTTGTCTCTGAAACTACATACCAGATTTCTTTGCTTAGAACGTAATATCTCGCCTCTTCAGAAACCATGACAATATTCACATTACATTTTTATATTATTAGGTCAATTGTGAATTTTTGTTTATATGATTATATCACATGAGAATATTTACTGTTTTACTTATTCCATTAGCATATCTATATCTTTTCAGTGTTTCTTGCCTTGGAGAACTGGCATGGACATTTAGTACATTGTGGAATATAATCAGGGATCCCAAGGCATTCTTGGTTTATTCCATTTTCAGAAGAAAAGACTACAGTTTTTCACTATTAAGTAGTACAGTGTTAGACGTGATTTCTTTTTATAGAAACCATTTCCTTCTATTTCTAGTTTGCTATGAGTTTTAAACATATATAGATGTTAAATATTATCAAATGCTTTCCTGCATGTATCAAATAACCTTATACTTTTCATTTTTATTTGGATCAGTTATACTGATTAACTTTTCAAAGGTGAAATCAATTACAGACTGAGCAACCATTGTTGTAGTTCTATTTGAATACTAATAGATATAATATTTTGTTCAGAAATATTCATTTACATTAATGAGAATAATTGTCCTATAATTTTTCAATTTTTATGAAGTCCTTGACAGTGTTAGGAAACAATGTTATGATGAATGCAGACAACATTGTTAGAAATAGGCTCTCCTTTCATATTCCTGGAAGAGTTAAATAACATTTTAAAAATTGTAGAAATTTCAGCAAAATTAGGTTGCTTGGGAGAGTTCTCTTAATATATTTATAATTTTATATACTTAAATGAATAAAAGATATTTTGTTTAATATTTCTTAAATAGCCACTTTTGCAGTTAATTTTGCTAGAAATCTATGTATTTCATCAACATGATAAAATATTTACTGGCTTTAATTTTAATAATACAGTCATATATATTTACTATCCATAAAATTCAACTAGTGTGCTATTTCTTAATTTTTAAATTATATATGTATACTTTCATTATTTCTTCATGATAACTTTTGTGTTATTGAAAGTGTACTTTTCATTAGTATTGTCTTAGAATTGTCATTCTCATTGATCATTCGAAGAGGCAGATTTGCAATTTTTTTTCTATTTATTTTCTATTTTATTTTCTTCTATTATAATATTTATTAAATTATTCAAATTTTAAATTCTTATTTAAATTTTTTCATATAAAAAATAATTTCTTCAAATATTAAATTTTCAATTCATTTTGCTTCCTTTTTAATTGCTATGTGGTCTTTTAAAGTATAATTTCCTTCCTGTTATTTATTAGTGAGAATTTTTTAGATATTCCAGATAACAGCTTTTTGTTAGAGATAAGTATTACAAGTATTTTCTCATAGGTTTTTGCTTGCTTTTTTATTTTCTTAGCAATATCTTACTTGTATATGTGAGATTCATTGAGATATAAATGGTATAACATTTCATGAGATAACATGAAAACTTTTATGCCTAGAACTTGATGAGTTTCAACAAATTTACTGTCATTTATCGAGAATGAGTTAGCACCACAGTCAAGAATTAGAGTGTTACCTCTGCCTGAGGAGGGTCCATAATGGCCTTTTGTCCCCTCCACCACCTCAGCCTTGACCTCTTTCCCTGTAATTTTCCCTTTTTCAAAATGTCAGTGTTTGAAATTAGACTTTATGAAGCTGTTTATTCTTTAAACGTTTTCACTTAATGTAAACGTCATAATAGTTTTATTCATGTTCTTCCATTTATCAATACTTTATTCTCTGATTGATGAGAAATATTCTCATGTTTTGACTTAACCACAAATTATTTCCAGTTCATCAGTTGATGGACATTACAGTTGTTTCTAGTTTGAGATTATTATGAAAAATCTGCTTTAAACATTGTTTACTGAAATGATATTTCTCTTTGAATTTTATCTTGCCAGCTACATTGAAAATTAATTGCCCTATACATATAGATCTATTATATTCTGTATTGTCCTTTTTTCCTATTGTTATATATGCCTCTAAGTATAACAATATAAGAAGTCTCTTGACTGTTTTAACTATATGGTAAGACTTGAATTAAATAGGAGTACTCCAAATTTGGTCATTCTTTCAATAGTTTTCTCTATTTTAGGTCCTTCATTTTCTCATATAAAGTTTTCAATAAACTGATCAATGTTTCCAAAAATGCCTGCTAGATCTTGGCATTGTGCTGAGTCTGCAGATTCATTTGAAGACTGTTGACATTGAACTATATTGAATATTATAATCCATGCATATATTTCTCCATTTTAGATCTCCTTTAATTTTTTCAGCAATGCTATGCTTTTTGGCTTTTGAGGGCTTTTGTCCTACAAAGCTTGCAAATATTTTGTTTGATTTACCCTCAATATTTCATGTTTTTATGCTATAATAAGTGGTTGCAACTTGTTTATTATTTTATAAAAATACAGCTGATTTTGCTCATTGACCTTGTGCTCTGTTACTTCAATAAATGCACTTTTTAGTTCCTAGCAGCAATTTTAATAATTTTTTAGAATTTTCTGTGTTGACTATTGGGTTTCCCAGTGGCCCCTCAGTAAAGAAGATCTCCTGGAGAATATCTTCTTGGAGAAGGGCATTGCAACCTGCTCCAGTATTCCTGCCTGGAGAATCCCGTGGACAGAGAAGCAAAGAGTCAGATGATTGGTGATGTGACTTAGCACACACCCACATGCTGGCTATCGTGCAATTTGTAAATAGATTTTGGACTTCCTTTTTCAGTCTGCATAGAGCGTATTGTTTGTTCTTGTTTTATCACACTAGTTAGACTCCACACAGTGTTTAATAGTCATGGCCACTCATTTAATTTTTCTGATTTAGGCAAACTTTCTTTCATTATTAAATAGGATGTTGGCTGTAAGATATTTCTAAATGCCTACTTTCAGTTTGAAGAAGTTTCCTTTTCTTTCTAGTTTGAGACAATGTCAAATGGCATGGATGTAAAGTTGTGGAGATAATGTATGATTTTGAATGCCTTCTTTTTTGGCCAATGTAGTTTACATATCTCTCTGGCTGGCAGAGGACTAGGTATGCTTCAAAATTGGATCATTGGATCTTTGTAATCAATTCAAAATACTGGATTAGAAGATCTGGCACTGAGCTTGAGTCTCTAAATTGTCTGCTTAAAATTCTTCAAGAGGTTTAATATTGAATGCCTGGGTCATTCACTAAGGTCCTGAAGGTTAGTACCCTTGAAATACATTTTTATTCCCAGAACTTTTAATTTTTGGGGAAAAAAAAGAGCTTTTCTGCTCCTTAACTCTTGATTGGGATCATCAAATGGCCCAAGCAGAAATACAGCACCTTTTCAGTTTCCCTTCTTCCTTAGGTTTTTAAACGTAGAAAAAGAACCTGAAAATACTTTGAAAACAAAGTAAAGACATCTCTATCATTAATGCAGAAATTATTTATAATTTATTTAAATATCCCTATTAGGATATTCTAGCTACAACTTTCTAACTGCAATAGCAGTTTGCAAGATATAGCTTTAATTATTAACTTTCAATAGTAATTTTTTAGAACAATTGAAGCATATAACATACTTATCAAATGTTTGATATTTATTTTGCATTGAAGTTTGTACTATTGATATCATATAACGAAAAGATGTATATATTGATATTATATGATGAGAAATGTGATTTTAAGTCATTTTGATACTACTGAAAGGATGAAAAAGTTATAAAAAGCATTTAATAAAATATCAACAGTTTACCTTGGCTTATCTCCTGTATTACTTTGCTAAGGCTGCTGGAACAAATTAACACAAGCATGGTGACTTAGAGCAACAGAAATGTATTCTCTTTCAGTTCTGGAGGCCAGTAGTCCGAAATCATTTTCTCTTGGCTGAGATCAAGATATGAGCAGGGCTGCACTCCCTCTAGAGTCTCTAGGGGAGAGTCTTTACTTGCTGTATTCCAGCATGTGGTCAGTTCTTTACTGTGGCCACATTACTCCAGTCTCTTCCTCTGTCAACAACTTGCCTTTATGTCAAATGATCCTCCTCTGCCTTTCTTTCAAATGAGTACATGTCATTGCATTTTGGGACCACCCAGATAATTCAGTCACTCTCTCCATCTCAAGATTTTTATCTCCATTACATCTGTATTGTCCTTTTATGCTAAGGCCCCATTCACAGGTTCCAGAGACTAGGGAGTGAGTATCCTTTGGAGGCCATTATTCAGTATATCAAACTTCTCAACTCTGCCAAAACCAGGAAGAACGATTTACAATAATGGTATCTTACACATCGATTTTACACCACTTTTTAAATAATGTGCCATGGCATTGATTTATTTCATTGTTTCTATGCTGCAAATTATGAGAGAAAATAGAAATGGAAGGATGACATACGTTGGTGATTTATAATCAGACTTTATATTAATAGAGATATCAAAACATGAATATATTTTGAAAAACATTTAAAATGTTTGTAGGAAATGTTTGCTATAGACTTATGATTTTAAACTCATTCCTAGTGGTTCAAACAGTAAAGAATCTGCCTGCATGCAGGAGACCCGGGTTCAATCCCTGGGTCTGGCAGATCCCCTGGGGTAGGAAATGGCAACCCACACCAGTATTTTTGCCTGGGAAATCCCATGGACGGAGGAGTCTAGCAGACTACAGTTCATGGGGTCACAAACTGTCATGCATAACTGAGTGACTAACACTTTTATGATTGTAAATAATATCCACTTAAAGTCAACCACTTTATTTTTTTTTTTTTTCAGTACTGTTATTTTTTTTTTTTTTATTTTAGTTGGGGGCTAATTACTTTACAATATTGTAGTAGTTTTTGCCATACATCGACATGAATCAGCCATGGATTCACATGTGCTCCCCCTCCCAAACCCTCCTCCCACCTCCCTCCCCCTCCCATCCCTCAGTGTCATCCCAACGCTCCATCCCTGAGCATCCGTCCCATGCATAGAACATGGAATGGTGTTCTGCTTCACATATGACAATATACATGTTTCAATGTTATTGTCCCAGAACGTCCAACCCTCACCTTCTCCCTCAGAGTCCACAGGACTGTTCTATGCATCTGTGTCTCTTATTCTGTCTCACATATAGGGTTACCATTACCATCTTTCAAATTCCATATACATGCATTAGTATACTGTATTGGTGCTTTTCTTTCTGGCTCACTTCACTCTGTATAATGGGCTCCAGTTTCATCCATCTCAATAGAACGGATTCAAATGTATTCTTTTTAATGGCTGAGTAATATTCCATTGTGTATATGTACCACAGCTTCCTTATCCATTCGTCTGCCGATGGACATCTAGGTTGCTTCCATGTCCTGGCTATTGTAAACAGTGCTGCGATGAACATTGGGGTACACGCGTCTCTTTCAATTCTGGTTTCCTCGGTGTATATGCCTAGCAGTGGGATTGCTGGGTCATATGGCAGTTCTATTCCCAGTTTTTTAAGGAATCTCCACACTGTTCTCCATAGTGGCTGTACTAGTTTGCATTCCCACCAACAGTGTAAGAGGGTTCCCTTTTCTCCACACCCTCTCCAGCATTTATTGCTTGTAGACTTTTTTAGACTCATCTGGAGGACTGAATTTTCATTATCTCTCATCAAGCATTTATTGGTTGTGTTACCACAGAAATTTAAGAAATAGAATCCATTTAGTTCACTAGGGAAATCCCAAATATCTCTCATTGTTCTAGTTTAGATTACTCTGATTTTTTATACTTGATCTTGGAGTCATTTCTGTTTTTCTCTAATCATTTTGTTTTTATTAGTTTTATAAAATTGAGCCGTATTTCAAATGCCATAGAAAAATGCAGGAAACAGCAAAATTTCATGTGTTACTTAAGACATTTCTAGTTTTGTGATCTTGTGTTTGATAATATGATTCTCTTTCTTAATTACTAAGTATGTATTGGAGCAAACCAGAGAAGTGTAGCAGTCAAGTTAAAAAGTGTTTGCACTAGTTCAGGCAAGGGACAACTAAATTTCAGAAGAGCAAAATGTTGACTTATGTGCAAACAAAGGACATCTAAAGTAATATTTATTAAATGACATTGATAGTAGCGTATAATGGATTGTATGTGGGGGATTTGATGGTGTACTTCCCTAAGAAGGAAAGCTTTGGAAAACTATAGGATTTTAAATGATGTAAGAAGAGATTATGATTTTATAAGGTTCATGACAAAATTGGTATTTTCTTAGGATATTTGTGGGGTAATATCAAATAGGTCATCAGAAATATGTTTGGGTTACAGAGACAAGGTCTTCTATAGAGATCTAAATTTGATAGACAGAATACCTGGGTTTGAAGCCTGGCTTCACCCTTTAACTCGATGTAAAATCTTGGACAGATTACTTAGGTTCTTTGCGTGTAAGTTTCCTTTTTACAATGACAGATAATAAATGCTGTTGTGTTGCTCAGATGCTCAGTCATGTCCAACTCTTTGTTACCCCACGGACTGTAGCTCACCAGGCTCCTCTGTCCAAGGGATTCTTCAGGCAAGAACACCGAAGTGGGTTGCCATTTTCTGCTACAGGATCTTCCCAACCCAGGGAACAGACCCATGTCTCCTGGGTCTTCTGCACTGGCAGACTGATCCTTTACCACTAGCAGCACCTGTTACCTATGTCAAATATTTACCATAAAAATAATATTTATCGTAAAAATCAAGAGCTGTCTAAGAGTTAAAATGTGGTGAATGTTAATTCTTAATATGTTGTGATGACAACAATGTTGATGATTAAGGAATGCATATTTTACTTTTATTAGGAAAGAAAATTCATATCAAAATGAGCATTAACTAAGTTGACATGAAAGAACAATGTAGTATTAATCTTTTCAAATTATATTGATCATATTGATGTGATATCAACCATATATCAATATATTGCTAACTCTATTAGTATTTATGAGACATTTCTGAATCACCTACAAGGCAGTTTTTGTGTTAAATGTGTAGCTATATATATAGTTATAATTTCATGGCTGCAGTCACCATCTACAGTGATTATAGACCCCCCAAAAATAAAGTCTGTCACTGTTTCCACTGCTTCCCCATCTATTTGCCACGAAGTGATCAGATTTGATGCCATAATCTTGTTTTCTGAATGTTGAGTTTTTCACTCTCTCAGTCACTTTCATCAAGGGACTCTTTAGCTCCTCTTCACTTTCTGCCATAAGTTGTTGTCCTCTGTATATGTAAGGTTATTGATATTTTTCCTGGCAATCTTTATTTTTGAGAGCTCCAAAATCACTGCAGATTGTGACTGCAACCTAACGTTTGCTTCTTGAAAGAAAAGCTATGACCAAACTAGACAGCATTTTAAAAAGCAGAGACATTACTTTGCCAACCAAGGTCCATCTAGTCAAAGCTATGGTTTTTCCAGTAGTCTGGAAAAAGGAAATCCTTTTGTTTATTTAGATACTCTGAGGCTAATTTACAATACTAGTACCAGGAATTTGAACATTATAAAATCACAGTAGCAAGTGGGTGTGTGTGCCTGGGGAAGGCAGTGGAGGTTATGTCCTGAGAGGACCCCTAGGGGCCAGACACTCCTGAGCTGCCAAGCTGAGGTTGAGGAAGCTTTCTTGTAATCTTCAATAATAAATGATCATGCCTGTAGAAAATAATAACAGCGGTGGTAGTAGTATATGTTTTTAAATTAGCGTGTAGCTCTTTAACATGAAGCACAAAATTCTTTTAATCTCCAGAAGAAATACATTATGTTTTTAATCTAAGGCGATATTGCATATTATTGGCAATTAATGCCATTAGTAGGTATTAATTTCTAAAATAAACTATTCAGCTTTCATTCTGTCTTCTATGCAGAATATCCTAGTCAAGTGCTGTCATTAATAGGGATTTGGACATTACAAGTATCTATCACAAAGAACAGCTCTCTCAATTATATTTGTTATGTTTTTAATGGAGATCTACTTCCTAAAATGGAAGTAGGTATCCAGGTTTATTTAATTTATTTTCTACATATAACAAGATAGTTCTTTTTCAAAATCAGATTAAATTGTGTTCCCAGAACACAGTGACCATGGTTTAGATTTGTCATTAAAGTGACTGAATCAAAGTTGACTTTATAAGAAAAATATAATGATTTTAATGTTTCTATTGAAGACAAATTTAGTGTTTGAATGCCACTAATATTTCCTGTTATATACTAAGTAATGTCAGAGAGGAAAACACTTACTTGAATAATTTCTACATGGAAGATTTTAGAAGAATAGCCTTTCCTCCTTAGACTTAATTAACAGCAGCAAAAATGGTGCATGACAGTACAGTCACTGGAAAACAATAGGGATTTGTAATTTAATGTTTATACCCTTTTCAATTTACCAGTATTGATTTATTGACTGTATTGGTTTATGACTCACTTTTCCTATATGACATGGATTTGTTAATAATTGAAAAATATTTGATTTTATCAGTAAAATTTTCTGATGTGTTCTGATACATTTTATGGCATTTTACTATATTCACCTATCCAGAACTAATGAGCACACTTCTACAGGTAGAAAATGATTCTAACAATTTATTTATGATGGCAGGTGTAAGTAATGATAACCATTATTTTCTCCATCAAAGGAAGGGGATGCTGATATAAATGCATACAGGCATAAATGATTACATGCGTGTCTGGCTACTTGGGGATATTTAGAAAAAGGCAGTTACAGGAATATAAGCCAATGTTCAAGAATACAGGGCCTATTTAAATCATGATTAAAGGTCTTTCCTTTGAGAGTATTATTGCCTTTGGTCACATTTCTAGCCATCCAGTGTATCACTCCAACATTTTCTACCAGTTTGGTATAGAGTGCTGAAATCTCCTATGATCTTCCAATTCAGAACACACAGAAATTGCCGCCCCCCCGCCAACACACCTGCCCAGATTCCAAAATTAAAGAAAAACACCCTGTAGGTAGTATAACTATTGAGGCAATATTCACAGGTTAAAAACTCTTTTCCATCTAAGGACTTGCAAGCGGATCCTGAGTTACTCTAGTTAATTACCCTTATCCATTGTAAATTCAGCTATTGTGCTGTCTGTACATTTGTCAGTTCTTAACCATTCTTTGGCCAATAACTTTATACTTACACTTGTACCCATACTGGTGTTTCCATCACAAAGTCTGGCAAGACTTTGACTATGCATTTATATTTTTGGATTTATTAACAATAAAGTATACATCACTTAATATGCCCACACTATTTGTTTCTTAAGTAAAATTAGTACCATATCTTTCTCTTACTCAAAAGCAGTTATTTTGTTCCTTTCTGTAATTAATAAATATATCTACAATTAACTCTCTGTATGCACAGGTGTGACATCCTTGGATTCAAGCAACCTCCAATGAAAAATAAAAAAGTTTTTTTTTTTTAAGTCCAGAAAGTTCCAAAATGTGAAACTTGAATTTGCCACACTCTAGCAAATATTTATATAGCATTTTCATTTATTTACATATCGCCATTGTATTAAGTGTTTTAAGTAATCTAGAGATGCTTTAAAGTATATAGGAGAATGTACATAGGCTATATGCAAATAGTATGACATTTTATATAAGAGAATTTGGAATATCTGTGGATTTTGGTATCTGTGAGGAGGGGGTGTCCCATCACAAACTCCTCTGGAGATAGTGATATATATTGTGTAGATTTATTTTTTTTTAATATGATTTACTTCTATTATCCCTCAGGGATTAAAGATATTCACATATGGAAGAGTTGATAATCATATTTTGTTCTTGAATAGTTTTAATTGTTACTTATTCTATATAGTAGTAATATCACAAATAGTGTGGTCATTCTTGTCACCCTTGGATATTCCCATTTAGACAAATTTCCAGTCAGATAATTCGTTTCCTTCCTTAGTTAAATTCCTCTGCTTGTGATGTTCTTGAAGGTGAATACGTATAAGACAGCTTATTAGTTAGCATCCATTTCTCATCTATCTATACCTAGTGCTCCACTTTATAAAGATACAGACTTTTCACTGAGATTTTAGGTTGTCTCTCTTTCTAACCAGCCCCAATGAAATCCGATACTGAGTTTGACACTGTAAAATCCTGCCTGTACACTGAGGTTTCAGTTCAGTTATAAACTTGGCTACACCTTGGGCTGGTGTAGACGGTGTTGTGCGGCATAAGACACTGGGGAGCATCATCCCTAAAATCAGTGAATTGACTTCTTGTTACCTGTAACATCTGTCCAGCCAAGCTTATTTGTTCCACTGAGGCTAAAGGAAAACCTTGCAAAAATGAAACTCACCTATGAATCCAAATCTAATTTTAGGAAATAGTTTAGGAACTCTCCATCCGTCAAAGCTCTATTCAACTTTAAAGCAAAATCACCTGGTTTGAGCAGTCATTTTCTTCTTCAAGGTGAAAATACTAATGAGGATGAAGTGTTTTAATAACAAATAAATGACTGTACCACCAAAACAGACACAAATATAGAGCTTTTAACCTCCAGGAAGAAAAATAATGAAGCAGAGTATGTGAATAATTGTTTTTCTTCAGTGTGTGCAAAGTGTTTTCCCAATGAGCATCTGAAGAGAGAAGTCCTGTGGTACGTTAACTGTCACTTCTCTTTGATGTTGACTGGCCCTGGAACACAATTAAACTTAATAAGGAGCCAAACATGTCAAGTGTTTTGTAACAGCTGTAAATTGTGAAAGTCATTTATAATCTAAAGCGCCAAGTGGAAATATAAAATATCTTTCTCAAATTTTATTTCTAAACAACCATTGTTTCATATGTTATTATTCAAATTAATAATTACCCAGTTTAAGTCTAGCTTAGTTGAGATTAAGTCTTTTGAGAAGAAACCTGTATAGGAAACAATAATATTAATGATTTATTTTTAATTGTTTGATTACAAAAAGTGGCATTATCACTCAGGAAGGCTATTTTTTTAATCAAAATATGCAGATTTAGGGGCAGTGATACTCTATGTTTTGATGTATACTTATAATAATAATGGGAAATAAAGTTGAGGATTCAACATGTAACATGAATTAGCTTAAACATGTTTCTGTAATGAGGAGATACAGTTAGTTCATTTTCCCTGAGGAAACTGAAACATGGAACATCTAATGATAAAATCACATTGCTGGCACCTGCAGTACCACAGCACAAAGCCACATGCGACTGATGCAAATCCTGGAAACACTAAATCAATCAACATTGATTTATAGCACATTTTAATATTTACAAAATTAGTTTTCATTGTTGAACATATCTACAATTTAAAAATCTTTGATTTATTTTAATCAAACTTTAAAAATTTACTGGTTAGAATTTACTTAAAACAATAGCTGTCTTTTTTCTTTGTATGGTAAGAAAAACAAAAAAGTATTTCGTATATGTATTTTTATTGCCAATAGTATATGCAGTGTTTAATTAAGAACTTCCTATTACAAAAAGAAGTTTGAAATATCTTGTTTAAACATTGTGTGTGATATTTAACCTAAAAAAACCTCTCTGTATCAAGGAAAATTTGAAAGAATAAGTGGTTTTTATGCCTTGCTCTCAGAATTCGGGAGAAAATTATTTTGCAAAACTTTTAAAGGAACGTCCCTGAAAAAACATAGATGTGTATATAAATAAAATAATGGAAAGTAAAGGAGAATATATATATATATATATATATTTTTTTTTGGTAACTGCTTTGTTGAAATATAGTTCACATGTTGTACAATTAATTCATTTACAAGCTACAAGTTTTTTAGTATACTTACAGATCTGGGCTGCCACTATCATAATTGATTTAAGAAGCTTTCCTCACCTCAGAAAGAAACCCTGAACTCTTTAGCTATCCCCACTTAACCACAGTCCCCACCCCAGACCTAGATAATCACTAGGATTGCTTTCTGTCTGTTATGATTTCCCGGTCCTGCACATTTCATCTGAATGGAGTTATACAATATCTGATTTTTGTGACCGTTTTCTTAGCATAATGTTATGAAGATTCATCCATGTCTTAGTATGTATCAGTGAAAGTGTTAATCACTCAGTCATGCCCAACTCTTTTGCCACCCCATGGATGGTAGCCCACCAGGCTCATCTGTCCATGGGGTTCTCCAGGCAAGAATACCGGAATGGGTAGTAATTCCCTACTCCAGTGGATCTTCCCAACCCAGGGATCAAACCTGGGTCTCCTGCACTGCATGCAGATTCTTTACCATCTGAGCCACCAGGGAAGCCCTGTATGTATCAGTACTTCCTTCATTTTTATGAATGAATAATATTCTACTGTATAGATATACTAAACTTTGTCCAATCATTCATCAGTTAATGGGCATTTTGGTTGTTTTCAGCTTTGAGGTATTAGAAGTTATGCAGCTATGACAACCTGTGTACAAGTTTTTGCATGGAAATATGTTTTTATTTCTCTTGAGCATATTCCCCAGAGAGGAATTGCTGGATCAAAAGTTAACTATATGTTTGACATTTTGAGGAACTGGCAGACTACATTCCAAAAGTTACTCTGCATATTATATTCCCACCATCCCAGTATGAAGATTCTGATTTCACAACAGTCTCACTGATACTATTCTATGATGACCATCCTAGTGGATGTGAAGTTGTACCTCATTGTAGTTTTGAATTGTGTTACCCTGATGACTAACGGTGTTGAATTTCCTTTCATGAACTTGCTGACCATTTGTGTATCTTCTTTGGAGAAATGTCTTTTAGCACACTGCTATTTTTAGTTGTTTGTCTTTTTAGAATTCAGTTGTAGGACATCTTTATATAGTACACATACAATTCCTTTGTCAGATATATGATTTGTGAATATTTTATCCCATTCTTTAAAGTTGTCTTTTCAGTTTCTTGCCAGTGTCTTTGAAGGACATGTTTCAAATTTAATGACAGTCCAGTTCTTCTATCTTTTGATCAATATGTAAATATCAAATATATTGGTATATACTAAAAAAAAAAAAGCTGTATTGTAAAATGAAATTTTAAAAATACCATTTTAAATAGTATCTAAGTATAAAATATTTAGGAATAAATATGACAAAATACATGCAAGTAGATCGAAACCATATAAAGTATTGTGGTTCAAATTTTTAAGGACCAAAAAAAAACTTCTCTTCATGCATTAAAAGACTCCATACTGTTAAAAAACAATTATTCTCAATGTCTTTTTAAGAGTCAAATAAATAACTAGCAGAATTTTCACAGGATTTTTTTGTAGGAATTGACAAGGTGATGCCAAAATTTGGGGGGGACAATTCAAAGAAACAAGAACAGCCAAAACAGCACTAACAGAGAAACAAAGTGACCTACTTTCAAGATATTTTATGAAGTTGAAATAATTAAGGGAGTGATAGTACTGGCATAAATGGTGATAAACTGATCAGCAGTACAGAAGAAAAGGCCAATCAATAGATTGGTGCACATAGAGATAATTGATTTTCATTAGGTGAAAGAAGTTTAGTGGCAAAAGATGAAACTTTAGCACAACGCTGGAATTATTGAATATCTATATACAAAGAAGTGCACTTGATTCAAACTATAAGCTATACACAAAATTAACTCAAATAAACAATGGACAAAAGTGTGAAACAAACTTCTGCAAGAAAATGTAGGATAAAATTTCGTGATTTAGGATTAGGCAAACATTCTATTGCAAATGGGACAGCAGAGGGATTATGTTAAGTCATATGTATGTGTGTGTGTGTTTATCTTTATTAAAATATCACAATCAACAGGTTACAGTTTTGTTGTATATCATGTTTAACAACACACAAGAAAGAATTGGGGTTTTAGCTGGTGTTAACAGAATCTATTGGGAAAGGAGTACAAGGCTGTATATTGTCACCCTAATTATTTAAATTATGTGCAGAGTACATCATGAAAAATGCTAGGCTGGATGAAGCACAGGCTGGAATCAAGATTTCTGGAAGAAATAACTTCAGATAGGCGGATGACAGAAAGCAAAGAAGTACTAAAGAGCCTCTTGATGAAAGTGAAAGAGAAGAGTGAAACAGTTGGCTTAAAATACAACGTTCAAAAAACTAAGATCATGGCATCTGGTCCCAACACTTCATGGAAAATACATGGGGAAACACTGGAAACAGTGACAGATTTTATCTTCTTGGGCTCCAAAATCATTGCAGATGGTGATTGCCCATGAAATTAAAAGATGCTTGCTTCTTGGAAGAAAAGCTATGACCAACCTAGACAGCATATTATAAAGCAGAAACATTACTTTGCCGACAAAGGTCCATCTAGTCAAAGCTATGGTTTTTCCAGTAGTCATGTATGGATGTGAGAGTTGGACTATAAAGAAAACTGAGCGCCAAAGAATTGATGCTTTTGAACTGTGGTGTTGGAGAAGACTCTTGACAGTCCCTTGGACTGCAGGGAGATCCAATCAGTCAATCCTAAAGGAAACAAGTCCTGAATATTCATTGGAAGGACTGATGCTGAAGCTGAAGCTCCAATACTTTGGCCACATGATGTGAAGTACTGACTCATTGGAAAAGACCCTGATGCAGGAAAAGAGTGAAGGCAGGAGGAAATGGGGATGACAGAGGATGAGATGATTGGATAGCATCACTGACTTGATAGGAATGAGGTTGAGCAAGCTCTGGGACTTGGTGTGGATGGGGAAGCCTGCCCTGCTGCCGTCCATTGGGTCACAAAGAGTCGGACAGGACTGAGAGACTGAACTGAACTGAACTGAATGGAATCTAAAGTAGACTTTTAGATTCCAGTCTAATAATGTGGTATCTTCTATATATTTGGATATTTTTATAATGGCTTTCAGATTTTACATCCAATTTGTTTAATGTAATAAAAGGTATATGCACTACTTCCTCAAGGTCTTATCGATCTGTATACCCACCATCACGTAGGAAGACCAGATATAATTAACTTGTTATAAAGTAGCAGTGGGCTTTATTCTCACTATATTAAAAATAAATCTTCCTTTGTTACATCTGATATGTTCTTGCGATACTTAAATTTTTTTTCACCCTGACTCCTGCTAATATTTTCTTTTCATTCTATATTCAATTTTAAAATGTTTAGGTATAGCGTTTAAACTTTGATTTCCAACACCCCTCATGTTTAGTGCATTTTATCTTTTGTAAAAATTACTAGCTCTTTTTCTTTAAATTTCTCTTTCTCCTTTCCCCCTCCATATGAATTATTGATTAAAACTGCATTAAGCCTTTGCTTCCCCTTTTTATCAGTACTTCATTCATATTTTCTGAAAATGTAGATCTTTATAATTCCACTTAAGTTTGAAATAATTTATAATAATTTAGTTTTATCACATACAACATTACCAAGATAACCAAACATTCTCAAGTAAAAGCAACTCTATTACTTATTTTACTAATCTGAGTTTGCATCTTCAATTAAAATTCGTTCATAAAACTTTTCAGGCTTTTATAAATACGTTTTATCGTATTTTCCTAGAATTTTTATATCTATCCTGGCAGCTTGCATGTCATATTTCAAGAAATGGAGAACACATGTATAATTCACGTTTGCTGTATTTCTGGCTAATTCACTTTGGCGCTTTATGAATATATGTAGCTTTTAATCTTACTTTAACATGGTTTATATTACTTAGGTTATCTAACTTTTTCAAATACATAGGTATCAAGCTGATGCTTGTACTGCAATGATCTACTTGAATACAGAAGCATATCTAAAATTCTTTTAAAGGAAAAATTCTGATTTATCTGTCCCAAAGCCAAAACAATGTTCA
This sequence comes from Okapia johnstoni, assembly GCA_024291935.2. Lineage (NCBI taxonomy): Eukaryota > Metazoa > Chordata > Mammalia > Artiodactyla > Giraffidae > Okapia > Okapia johnstoni. Next base: position 19,567,388 of record CM044321.1, on the reverse strand, counting down.
ATTACCAAGAAGAGAGAAATTATTATTTCAGCTAACCTGGAAGAGCTAAACTATGATCTACCTGTCTAGCTTTAAATGTTTCTCCTTTGCATTTTTTTTTTTTCAGCTTTGTACTCTGTATTAGGGCTTCCCAGGTGACACTGGTGGTAGAGAACCTGCCTGCCAATGCAGGAGACATAAGAGATGCAGATTCCATCCCTGGGTTGGGAAGATCCCCTGGAGGAGGGCATGGCAACCCACTCCAATAGTCTTACTTGGAAAATCAGAGGAACCTGGTGAGCTACAGTCCATAGGGTTGCAGTCAGACATGACTGAAGTGATTTAGCACGCATGTACGCATTGTGGATTGAGTATTACTGATTAACAATGTTATGACAATTTCAGGTGAAAGCAAAACGACTCAGCCATACATATTCGTATATCCATTCTCCCCCAACCTTCCCTCCTATCCAGGCTGTCACAGAATTAATTTTTGTGTTTGTTTCTTTGTTTATAAATGTTATCTTAGTTTGCAGAATACCAGATTTACAAAAAAAGTTTCCGTTGTCCCAAAATTATCCATTTGGAAATTTTATGATAAACAGAAAGAATTGTGCTGGAACCATAAGAAAAACACTGGAGAAGGAAATGGCAACTCACTCCAATATTCTTGCCTAGAGAATCCCATGAACAGAGGAGCCTGGCAGGCAGGACTTGGTGACTAAACCACCACCACCACCATATGACAATCACATAGCTTTGAACACTTATTGGCAGGGACTGGAGGTAAATATAAGTTAACAGTGATTTGCATGAAAACAAATGGTGGTATTGCAAAAAAAGGAAAATAATTTACAAGTCTTGGGGATTTATTGCATACAACTTGAGGTAAACTTTAACATGTTAAAAAAAACAGTTTACCAAATAACACTTTCTGAGGAAGAAACTTAAAGTTTTCTGAAATGATATGAAAGTTGTTCATCTTAAATCTGTTAATTTATAAATATAATCTTAATGTTTATATTGCAGATTCACCAAGTACATGTATAAATAATTATATGTTTTAAATCAGGAAAAAATTAAAAATTGTTCAATTTGAGTGCCACTGAATTCACTAGATGGTAAACCCCATGTTTTGTTCTTTTATTGTTTTTGATCATAAACATTTTTTCCATATCTAGTTATCCAGGAAAGCTAAAGTCAAAGTAAAAATAGTTTAAAGAATGTATGAAACATTATCACCTTTTTATTTCACATCTAAACCAGGGCAGACCTAAATGATATATCTTCGATTATAGTAAAAAGAGAGCAGCTGCTAAAACTTAATTATCTTGCCCTTCATAGCAGCAGCCTTAATTAGGACACTGCTAATTAGCGTAGTATTCTTCCAGAGGGCTAAATAGAATTAACTTCTTTGAATTTGACCTGAAAGGATATGTCATGAGCTCTATAATTTTGAGAACTTGAAAGGCTCAGTTTAAAATTTCGACATCCTTTTAAAACATTCTGAAAAAAAATAAAATGCAGATTTCCCAGTTTACAAAATATGAGAGCATTTCCTTAATAACTCAACTTTCTTCTTCGTTAATGAATAAAATATATTCTCATTAACTCTAAATTTTCTAGTATTTGCAAAATTTAGCATATGTAAATATGCTGAAATAATGTAGACTATAAGATGTGTTTGCATTAAGTTATATAAATCTGCTAAATAAATACATTCTAGTACATCACATTAAATCTCACTTAAAATTAAAAAAAAGAAAATTCTAAAATTATATTTTAAGTATTATTTATTAAGTAGAAACCTCATTTATATATACCATAATTAAACATCCAGTGGGAAAGAAAATAATTTAAAATCCCATCAGATCAAGTATGTATCAGATTTCACCCAGAAATTCTATCCTGTCTTTTATAAGATGTTATGGTTGTAGTTAGTAGAAGATAAACTTTACATGTTCATAGGTGATATCTAGTCTTAATCAGCCAACTAGTTTTTAAAACTTATTCAAGACTATAAAGAAATACCTGGCACACAGAACCAATCTCACTGACATATTTTAAAGTAAGTAAACATCATAAATGCTTCACCAGGATTATGTTCATATATAATATATATTGTATATATAAAATCTGTCCATCATCTGCTACTTTTTTAAGCTTGCATAATAATTCCATGAAAGGAAAATAAAAGGCATTTTGCCTTATGCTATATTTTTTTTGGTTTTATTAAGTAATTTGAATGTGATCTTAGAGTAGATGCAAATTTAGAGTTAAATCATCATGATTATATTTGAATGAAAAACATTATTTATGAAGCTCAGGGAATTTAATTACGCTTTTCTTCCCAACCCTTCAAAAATGCTCCAGCAAAACAATGTGACTAGTCCATTACTGACCCCACCCCAAACTTCAAACCTACATTTATGGATAGATGCATATTTTATACCTCATATCTTTAAGAGAATGTTCAGAGTCTGTACATATCCAAATTATAACAAAGAATAGTTGAAAAATGAAAAGTGCTTCAAAAGTATATGTTCCTTTTTTGGCAACAATGTCATTTTAAAGTTTTAGTTTGTTATGCTGATGGATGTTTTTATATTTCTGTAATTATTCAAGAGCATTGTTAGTGCTAAGATTCCCAGGTTGATAAGGATGAGAATGAATAGACTTTCAATGAATCAGGAATATAAGCCCTTTTAAAATTATAGTATATGAAGCTTCAGTAAGTTGAAACTAAATTACATGAACCACGTTTTACCATACTGAAAACATAATCATATATTGTATATATTATCTATTATTTATACCATTATATTATATATACATTATATAGTTTTACAAGGACTGCATAAATTTTATATAGAATGAAAATAATGTATTTGTTTGCCTTCTGAAGTGGCCAATTTTAACAAACAATAGAAAGTCTAATTTTATTACCTAATAATATTTTAATTTGATATAGTATGATTAAGAAACCATCTGATTATTTTCTAACAAATACTAATATTTGAAGAAAATAATTGATTATAGACTGACAATAACACAAAAACTCACTCTTTCAGTGATATAAACAAAATATACTTTCAGGATAATTTGTGGGGACATGATCCTGGCAGGAAATAAATGGCATACTCAAACAGAATTAGTGAGGAGAATGTAATGAAAAGGGTATTACATAATGGTGTAATACTATTTGATGTTGTAGTACAATGTTGTTGTTGTTCAGTAACTAAGTCATATCTGACTCTTTGCGACCCCATGGACTGTAGCCCTCTAAGCTTCTCTGTCCATGGGGTTTTCCAAGCAAGAATACTGGAGTGGGTTGCCATTTTCTTCTCCAGGGGGTTTTCCCAACCCAGGGATTGAACCCGAATCCTCTGCAGTGACAGAATCCATTGCTAACTTCTTTACCATTGAGCCACCATGAAAGCCAATGACTTCAGATAAACCAACAAAGAGTATACCAGGATGAGTTTTCCAGTGGAAAGTTATTACTATCCCTAGACCTGAAGGGGGCAGAAGTTAATCTGCCTCCTGTGCTGTATATGCTGTCAGAGGGATAGAATCACTGGTACCACATAGCTCAGAATAAAGAGAAAGTCGAGGGCTGTGCATGACATTGGATATACTACTGATGAAAGACATGTTACTGTCTTCCATTGGTGAATACCCAATTTTGGCTTTATGGCTGAATCTTAATTAAAAGTCAGAGAGCAAGGGGGACTGTTTATATAATTCCTTAAGGTCTTGAAGCGTAATATAGAGTGGAGAAGAATAGGATAAAAAGATCTGGGATGAGTGGAGACTGTTCCAACTCAACCTAGCATCACTTGATTACTTTCAAAGTGCTAACACTGTTTTTCACTTTTCAAATTTCAGAATCAAGAACAAGTAGAACTTAATGGTTATACTGTGAACCTTACTGCCTCACACAGGATACAGATCCACTCTTGTACACACCTATTTTGCCTTTATGGCAACTAGACATAGACTGTCTAATCTGATTCCCATTATTCTGTGAGGAATTCAATTAGTAAAGTTTCTTGGGGGAAAAAATGTGCTTTCTCATTCTCTCTGATCGTTTAGGACAAATTGTTCTAACAAGTAAATGTCAGACATTGAAAAACAAAAACAAACAACCAAACAAAATCAAATGATTTTACTTTTGGATGGATTAAAAGTACAAGATGATAATATATGATAAACCTGAAAGAATTTCCTATTATCTATTGAAAAATTGACAGAATGTGGTTCACTGGAGAAGGGAATGGCAAACCACTTCAGTATTCTTGCCTTGAGAACCCCATGAACAGTATGAAAAGGCAAAAAGTTAGGACACTGAAAGATGAACTCCTGAGGTCAGTAGGTACCCACTATGCTACTGGAGATCAGTGGGGAAATAACTACAGAAAGAAGGAAGGGATGGACCCAAAACAAAAACAACACCCAGTTGTGGATGGGACTGGTGATAGAAGCAAGGTCTGATGCTGTAAAGAGCAATATTGCATAGGAACCTGGAATGTTAGGTCCATGAAACAAGGCAAATTGGAAGTGGTCAAACAGGAGATAACAAGAGTGAACATCGACATACTAGGAATAAGCAAACAAAGATGTACTGGGATGGGTGAATTTAACTCAGATGACCATTATATCTACTACTGTGGACAAGAATCCCTTAGAAGAAATGGAGTAGCCATCATGGTCAACAAAGAGAGTCCGATATGCAGTACTTGGATGCAATCTCAAAAATGACAGAATGATCTCTGTTCATTTCCAAGGCAAACCATTCAATATCACGGTAATCCAAGTCTATACCCTGACTGGTAATGTTGAAGAAGGTGAGAAGAATGGTTCTATGAAAACCTACAAGACCTTCTAGAACTACCTGGAATGCAAAAGTAGGAAGTCAAGAAAAACCTGGAGTAACAGGCAAATTTGGCCTTGCAGTCCAGAATGAAGCAGGGCAAAGGCTAATAGAGTTCTGCCAAGAGAACGCACTGGTCATAGCAAACACCCTCTTCCAAAAACACAAGAGAAGATTCTACACATGGACATCACAGGATGGTCAACACCAAAATCAGATTGATTATATTCTTTGCAGCCAAAGATGGAGAAGCTCTATACAATCAGCAAAAATAAGACTGGGAGCTGACTGTGGCTCAGAGCATGAACTCCTTATTGGCAAATTCAGACTTAAACTGAAGAAAATGGAGAAAACCACTAGACTATTCAGATATGACCTAAATCAAATCCCTTATGATTATACAGTGGAAGTGAGAAATAGATTTAAGGGACTAGATCTGATAGACAGAGTGCCTGATGAACTATGGATGGAGGTTTGTGACATTGTATAGGAGAAATGGATCAAGACTATCCCCATGGAAAAGAAATGCAAAAAAGCAAAATGGCTGTCTGAGGAGGCCTTACAAATAGCTGTGAAAAGAAGAGAAGCAAAAAGCAAAGGAGAAAAGGGAAGATATCCTCATTTGAATGCAGAGTTCCAAAGAATAGCAAGGAGAGATAAGAAAGCCTTCCTCAGCAATCAATGCAAAGAAATAGAGGAAAACAACAGAATGGGAAAGACTAGAAATCTCTTCAAGAAAATTAGAGATACCAAGGGAACATTTCATGCAAAGATGGGCTCGATAAAGGACAGAAATGGTATGGACCTAACAGAAGCAGAAGATATTAAGAAGAGGTGGCAATAATACATAGAAGAATTGTACAAAAAAGATCTTCATGACCAAGATAATCATGATGGTGTGATCACTCACCTAGAGCCAGACATCCTGGAATGTGAAGTCAAGTGGGCCTTAGAAAGCATCACAGGAACAAAGCTAGTAGAGTTGATGGAATTCCAGTTGAGCTATTTCAAATCCTGAAAGTTGATGCTGTGAAAGTGCTGCACTCAATATGCCAGCAAATTTGGACAATTCAGCAGTGGCCACAAGACTGGAAAAGGTCAGTTTTCATTCTAGTCCCAAAGAAAGGACATACCAAAGAATGCTCAAACTACCACACAATTGTACTCATCTCACACACTAGTAAATTAATGTTCAAAATTCTCCAAGCCAGGCCTCAGCAATACATGAACTGTGAACTTCCAGATGTTCAAGCTGGTTTTAGAAAAGGCAGAGGAACCAGAGATCAAATTGCCAACATCCACTGGATCATCCAAAAAGCAAGAGAATTCCAGAAAAACATCTATTTCTGCTTTATTGACTATGCCAAAGCGTTTGACGGTGCGGATCACAATGAACTGTGGAAGATTCTGAAAGAGATGGGAATACCAGACCACCTAACCTGTCTCTTGAGAAACCTGTATGAAGGTCAGGAAGCAATAGTTAGAACTGGACATGGAACAACAGACTGGTTCCAAATAGGAAAAGGAGTACGTCAAGGCTGTATATTGTCCCCTTGCTTGTTTACCTTATATGCAGAGTACATCATGAGAAAAGCTGGGCTGGAGGAAGCACAAGCTGAAATCAAGATTGCTGGGAGAAATATAAATAACCTCAGATATGCAGATGACACCACCCTTATGGCAGAAAGTGAAGAAGAACTAAAGAGCCTCTTGATGAAAGTGAAAGAGGAGAGTGAAAAAGTTGGCTTAAAGCTCAACACTCTGAAAACCAAGATCATGGCATCCGGTCCCATCACTTCATGGCAAATAGATGGGGAAACAGTGGAAACAGTGGCTGACTTTATTTTTTAGGGCTTCAAAATCACTGCAGATGGTGATAACAGCCATGGAATTAAAAGACACTTACTCCTTGGAAGGAAAGTTATGACCAACCCAGACAGCATATTAAAAAGCAGAGACATTACTTTGTCAACAAAGGTCTGTCTAGTCAAGGCTATGGTTTTTCCAGTGGTCATGTATGGATGTGAGAGTTGAACTGTAAAGAAAGCTGAGTGCTGAAGAATTGATGCTTTTGAACTGTGGTGTTGGAGAAGACTCTTGAGCGTCCCTTGGACTGAAAGGAGATCCAACCAGTCCCTCCTAAGGGAGATCAGTCCTGGGTGTTTATTGGAAGGACTGATGTTGAAGCTGAAACTCCAATACTTTGGCCACCTGATGCGAAGAGCTGACTCATTTCAAAAGACCCTGATGCTGGGAAAGATTGAAGGCAGGAGGAGAAGTGGATGACAGAGGATGAGATGTTTGGATGGCATCACCAACTCAATAGACATGAGTTTGGGTAAACTCCAGGAGTTGGTGATGGACAGAGAAGCCTGGCGTGCTGCAGTTCATGGGGTCACAAAGAGTCAGACATGACTGAGAGACTGAACTGAACTGAATGAAATCTTAAAAACTGGTCATTGTGAACCTATATTGATATACTTATTAGGCATGCACATAATGGATATGATGTCAAGCTCTAAAAAAAGGAAGAAAAAGATATAATTATCACTAATGTCAGGATGGTAGTAAACTTGGAAGAGCAAATGTTTGTCTTGATGGCAAAAGGTTATACTGGGAGATTTTTTTAAGTCAATTATTTGTTTCTTTTAATTTTGGCTCTGCTTGGTGTTCATTGCTCCTCAGGCGTTTTCCTAGTTGCATCAAGAGTACTCTCTAGCTGCAGTGTGCAGGCTTCTCATTGTGGTGGCTTTTCCTGTTGCAGAACACAGGCTCTAGGGTATGCAGACTTCTGTACTTGTGGCAGGTGAGTTCAAAAGTTGTGGCTCCTGGGCTCTAGAACACAGGCTCAATAGTGTGATGCATGGGTTTAGTGTCTCCACAGCATGTGGAATCTTCCAGGACCAGGGATCGAACCCATGTCTCCTGCATTGGCAGGCAGATTCTTTACCACGGAGCCTCCAGGGAAGACCTACGCAGGGAATTTTTAAAGAGGCCCTATTTTACTATTGTTGGCCACACTGTGTGTCATGCAGAATCTGTTTCCTGACCAGGGATTGAATCAGGCCAGGGCAGTGAAAACCAGGAATCCTAACTACTAGGCAACCAGAGAAGCTCCAAGAGGTACTATTTTTTATAAGACATTCTTGTTTTACGTCTTTTAAATATGACTGAAGCATCATTTGAAGGTTGCATTAACAGGTGAAGAAAGTGGAAACAATATCATTGCCAAATAGATAGAAGATGATATAGTCATTGGATGACATTTGGCAGGAATCAAAATTTTCCTTCTTAGAAGTCATGATGCTGTAAAAGTCAGTTGTCTTTGTTTTCTGGGAGCATCTTACAACAACCTGACACTACTACTTTTCTTAAACAATAGAATTTGCAAACACATTTATACAGCCCATTGTTTCTGGACTGCTTGCAAAGGCTTTAAATTGGTCTTTTTTCCTCTCTTCTCACATTTCTCATAGTCCTATCTTTACTCATCAGTTTGAACTATCTTTGAATCAATACATCAGGTCCTGTAAGCACCGCTAATAAACTAATGGGCTTCCTTGGTGCCTCAGTGGTAAAGAATCCACCTGCCAATGCAGGAGATGCGGGTGTGATTTCTGGATCAGGAAGATCCTCTGGCGAAGGAAATGGCAACTCACTCCAGTATTCTTGCCTGGGAAATCCCATGGACAGAGGAGTCTGGCAGGCTACAGCCCATGAGGTCACAAAAGAGTTGGATGTGACTTACTGACTAAACAACAACAGCACAACAATGTACTAATGTGTTACATATTGCAAAAATAATTTTTAAAGTTCTTACTATTGCCTAAACATACCACACATGATTTCTTGCTCCAGAAAGAGGAGGGAAGAGAGAGAAGAGAGACAAGGAGGGAAAGTACAGAAGAGAAAAGTGCAGAGGAGAAAATGAAAAGAAGAGGACAGGAGAAGAGGGAAAGAAGAGTGAGCAGAAGGAGTTGGGAAGAGAGAACTCAGAACGTCCATACCTTTATGGGTTATGAGCATCATGTTTATAAACAGAGGAATTGGATACAATATAAACAACAAAAAGTAGTTTGGAAACTGATAATTTGACAGACCAATGGATGGAAAAAAAACAAGAGTATTCCCTAAGCACTTTTCATTTCTAGCTATATATAGGTATTTTTTAATTGACGTATATGCCGTTTCCATAGAATTAGCAAGCTCTTAGTCACAATGATGTGGTCTTTCTCTCATGAGAAAAGGTGGTTTTTCAAAACAATGGAGCATGTTGGCCAATTACTGTCAGAATGAACAGCTCGATAACAGCTATGTTAAAATCAGAACTGTTGATATTGGCAGAGTCTTTTGCATCCAGATGGATAATATTCAACCAGCCTATCCATCAGATTAATTCTTTTCATGATCCAAGGTAACATTTTATGATTTTTCATCTTGACGAACACATTGAAATGCTGTTTGACTGAAAGAAATAATTTTTAAGTCATTCTTCATTTACTGTGTTTGTATATGTTTTGTTTTTATGTTTACTGATGCCAGATTTCCTCTGGCCTTTTCATAGGGATATGATTTCTATAGGTAACGGTGATAGATTCTGAGGTTTGAATTTGAAACTGGTGTCAACATTTTTAGCAGGAAGTCTGAATATGTCTGGTCTAGCCTGGCCTCATTTGGCATTTGCAAACCAACTCTGCCCAATCACAATAATCTATACTTCTGTTTATATTTTTAACTGACTCTGCATAATTGTAACATAGCCTTCCTACCTCATTCATCTATTTCCATCATCCATAATTTATTACACGACTTTTATTCCTGTGTCTTTATTGATTTCACTGTATTTTATGTATTATTGGAAATTCACTAAAAATCTTATTTATATTTAGCTTGGCATTTATTGGGTTTCACATTATCAAACAGCCTCATGAATGAAGGGCACAGGTAAGAAAAGGAACAATAGAAACATGAATATGTAAAAAAAATGGGGTATTTTTCTTGACAACTGGGGCTTTTATTTTTATGTAATGCATCCACACTAAAAGCGTTAAATAGAGCTGTCACATGGAATGAGGGAAGCTGAATCAATATTTTCAGAGGACTCTGGATAAACTAATTGAAATATTAACACGTTTTACTAAATGGACCAAAATATACTACAAAATAACTGGATTTTTTTTTCAGTGTCTAAGTTATTTGTATGAGAATATTTACTCCTAGAATATAAACTTCTTTCAGGTAGGAACCTATTTCTAATTCACCTCCTTATCTACTCTGATTTTTAACACATTAACCTGTAAATCATTTAAACCAGTATTCCAAGAACTGTCATTATTAGCATTAATAAAGCAAATAAATGAGATTTATTGAGCTCTACAACGTGCCAGACACATGTTCCACATGCTTTAATTAGTTTAAAATTTATAGCAACTTTATTAGGTAGATACTGTTATCAATCGTATCATACCAAGGGTGTTATGTAACATGCTGAAGTCATGTAGGTAACAAAATCTCAGTCAATTGTGTGCTCTGCATAAAAAAGGAACTCTTTACAATGTGAATTTCCTAAAGAGAGCTAGGGACATTTTTGAACAATACTGAGTTGACTGGGCAAAAAATGGGAAAGGATGAGCTATCATTATCCCTTCATTAAACTAGGTCTATGGGACCTTGGCCAAAGTCAGCATAATGAGGTATTAATAAGAAAAGTTGTTCTGACCTTTCTCCTGGTTGTACTTTTGTTCTGAAAGTTTGATATTATTTTTTCAGTAAGAACCTGTTTATAATCAAATGAATTTTTCTTAAAAAAAACAGTGCAAATAATTATCTTTTGTTGTTTTTGATTGTGTGATGAACTATAATTTTACTTATCTTAAATGAATAAATGCGTCATCAGGTAAATTAATTTTTTCAGTAGGTAAGGGAACACAGAAAATGTTGAGATTTCCAAAGAAGGGTGGCGATATTAGAAATGAGGTGATTATTAATGCTCAGCCAGAAAATCTTTACTATCTTGAACAGCTTAGGAATTACGATGCAGTTTTGAATAAAGTTGATGTTGAAAAAGATGCTGTCTTTGACATTACTTCATACGTAGGTTTTCAAAAATAATTTATGTATTTGCTGAACGTGCATATTCAACGCTTGAGTTGCCTATAGTGCAATGATTGACTTAATCCAAACCAGAGATAACGTTTATTTCTTCAAATGAATATCAACTTTTGAGCCATGTCTTCATTCTTACATAATTGAAAAAAATTGATTTCTTAGTCTTTATATCAATTATGCATTTTTATTCAGCTTACTGCAAACAACTATTTAATTAAATTTACCCTGAATCATCCCTATACAGGAGCAACAGCCTAGTGAACTGAAATGCACATAATGTTTATTAATATTTACTGAGATGCTAAACCCTATTTGCTATTAATCATTTAGCCTTTGATAAGTTATTTAGCATTATGAGTCTTACTTCGTTCACAGATGCAATTTAGGGATGAGATTTTAAACATTAAATAAAATGTTTGATTATCAATTCCACAAATTTTGGGGAATAATTATTTTATTTATTAAATACCCCAGTTTATTAATCACTTACACATACCATGGACATCCTTCTACAGACATATCATAGTTTCATAATTCATTACAAGTAGATAGATATCACTGACAGAGGCTGTTTTTTTCTTTTGACTATGCCATATGGCATGCAAAATCTTAGATCGCCAACCAGGGATTGAACCCATGCCCTCTCTATTGAGAGCACAGAGTCTTAATCATTGGACCACTAGGGAAGTCCCAAAGAGGCCTTAGTAAGCCTTTGTGGTTTCACTGTTTTCTCAATTAGCATCCATAATGTCATGTTTGATTTTAGGGAAGAGATCCATTTATCAGCTGTTACATGACACCAGGTTAATGGTAGGAATTAGCTTTCTTCTATTAGATAACAATCCAGTTAACCAATATTTATTTGCTCCTATCTTTTTAGTTAAATAGTGACACTCACTGAACTTGTTCCAAGTTAAAATTATCATTATTATGTTGTGTGTGCATGTTTGTGCTTAGTAGTGTCCAGCTCTTTGCAATCGCATGGACTGTAGCCTGCCAGACTCCTCTGTCCATGGGATTTTCCAGATAAGAATACTGGAATAGGTTGTCATTTCCTACTCCAGTTATCATACTTGGACCTCTATGTTTTAAGGCCTTTTCAGCCCTACAATTCCAATGCAAATTAGCATTTAGAAGTTACTTTGTGAAATGCTACTAAATTTGAAAAGTATTTGAGCCTTTAACATACACTGGTATCAAGTTTAGATGCACAAGCTTGTAATTTTCTTCTTGTTATTTCCTTTTAGTACATCCATATGTACAGACATTATTAAGTGTAGTTTGAAAGTCGACAGGCTTCTTCTGCCATCCTTTGATGAACTTTTATCTAATTTTGAATCAATTCCATATGTTCTCACCTCCTTTTAATAGTTTGTGTGAATTTAAATTTTAGGACTATGAAACCAAGAAATATGTTGCATACAACCATTATAAATAGAAGTCTGATGCACTTTAACAACTAAATGAAAATTAACAGGTAAAATTAGCTTAAAGGTCAAGTGTGATCATACTTTCCAATATACTATCTAAATATAAGGAAAACAGGTAAATATAACTTGTTATTGTTGATCTCCCTGCATCTACTATAGTCTTACTTCTGTCTCTTTTTAACAGAGCATCCTGAGTGTTCTTATAGTAAGACTTTAATCCAGGTTATGTTACTGCTGCTGTTGCTAAGTCACTTCAGTCGTGTCCGACTCTGTGCGACCCCATAGACGGCAGCCCACCAGGCTCCGCCATCCCTGGGATTCTCCCGGCAAGAATACTGGAGTGGGTTGCCATTTCCTTCTCCAATGCATGAAAGGGAAAAGTGAAAGTGAAGTCGCTCAGTCGTGTCCTACTCTTAGCGACCCCATGGACTGTAGCCTACCAGGTTCCTCTGTCCATGGGATTTTCCAGGCAAGAGTACTGGAGTGGGGTGCCATTGCCTTCTCTGGGTTATGTTACTACTTCTTGTCAAATCCTACCATCACCTCCCATCTCATTTTTCTTGTAAAGATCTATAAGACTTACATGGAAATGTCTCATGTGGTGCAGTGGCTAAGACTTCACACTCCCAATGGAGGGGGCCCAGGTTTGATCCCTGGTCTGGGAACTAAATCCTGCATGCCACAACAAATATCGAAGATCTTGAGTGCTGCAACTAAAACCTGGCACAGCCAAATAAATTAAAAAAAAAAATGTCACACTGTTTGGCTTCCCACAGCTTCTTGAACCTATCTACTATTTAGTTCTAGCCACCCTTTGTTCCCTGCAATTTCTCCTTATAAGTTCCTAGTAAACTCCCCACTCAGGGCATTTGTTCTGTTTCTTCCCTCTGCCTAGAATACTCTTTTTTTTTCCCCCAAATTTCTTCCTGGTTCACTCCCTCCTATAGTTTCAATTTTTGTTGCAGTGGCAGCTTCTCAGTGATAGTTTCTGTACTCTAAATAATATCATAGTGACACTTCAATACTTCCTATCCTTTTCCCTACCTTATTTTTCACCACAGAAAGTGTCATCTTCTAATGTACCAGACATCACATTTGGGAGATGCAAGTCTAGTTGTTGTAGTTGTTTTTACTTTGATTTCTAATTACTGTATCTTATCTGGAAGCTGGGAAAAATTAAGCAAAATCAAACCACTTCACTTTTTACCAATTATGGAAAGCCAAGATGTATGAAATTAGATTCACATTTTTTATAGGTTTGGATAGTAAGATCTTTCATATGGCACAATTTTTTTCTTGACCCATTCATTATAACATTGTGTTTATGAGCACGAATATAATAATGTTAGGAAACCTGGTCTAAACCAGGTATGAAATAAGTTGGAGAAAAATCTTAGTATTCAGTGAAATAAAACAATCATACAAATATTTTTTGAATGTTTTCTGGGCACGCTAGCTGTACTATTTTAAAAAGAAACCTAACAGTTGAATAAATTGTTGAAAATATTTCTCTATTTAAGACATTATCATTGAGAGTTTTGTTAATAACCTCAATGTCTTTAATCGAATATTTAAGTCAATTAAAAAAAATAGGTCTGAAAGCATCTATATATTTTTTCTTAAAAGTTAGGCCATACACATTTTTCATATCAATAATTTATTCATCTCAATATTTAGATCCTGATCAAGGCAAAAAATGACAGAAAATTGTGATAAAGCATGGATAGTTTCACATGAACAAATTGGCTTCAAAGAACTCCTTCTGCACATCAGGAAACTTTGAAATTTAATTAAAGGGCTGATTGTTCTCTTAGGTATTCTGAATGGTTCTAAACAATGGAGGGAGAAAAAACACACTTTGCTTTCAATGGGTCCTCTAACTAAAAATGAATATAGCTGTGCTTTTCCTAGTTATATCTTTATGCTGATTAAGTTGCATTAAGCTATTATTAAATAATGTTTTAAAAGTTTTTTTTAAATTTTCAACAACTTACATTATTGAAGATATTAAAAAATCAATCTAATATTTTATCTACCACAGAAATATGTGAAATAAATATAATTACTCATTTTTAAGTGAATAGGTTATTCTATTAATAGGTTATACACAAATTATATGTATTGTAGTTATGAAATAGTATGAATATGTATATATGTGTATTTAATTTGTATTTTATTTCTATAACTAGTATATGTAGCTATGTCTGGAGGAGGACATGGGAATCCACTGCAGTATTCTTGCATGGAGAATCCCCATGGACAGAGGAGCCTGACAGGCTACAGTCCATGGGGTTGCAAAAAGTCAAACACGACTGAGCGACTAAGCACAGCACACATATGTAGCTATGTAAATGCATAAGTTCTCTTGATTTACAGACAAATAATAAGCTTCAAAGCTGAGACAATTTAAAAAATTTGTTGTTGTACAGTTGTAAAGTTGATGAATTTCAATCAACAAGAACATGAAAAAATCAGCATTTTTTTTCCATTTAAGTGGAAAGCATTAGTCTTCTATCATTAAACAATAATTAAATTATAATTATAAGTTATAATTGAAGTAATTAAATGAGGTCATTTGTAATTTTTCACCACTTTGTTTCAAGATATTTCTCTTTGTAGCTTGAATTGCTATCTCGATTACTTTTAATTTTTCATCAGTGAAAAAAATAAAGAAGTGATTTCAATATGGCATTTGGTCTAATGAAGCATACCTTTTTGAAGATGCATCATATGAATAAGTTTTGAGCTTGATTAATTACGTTCCTCTCCACTACAGTCTTAGTAATTTAATACAAATTTTAAAATTTGTATTTTAAAAATAAACATTGGAGTGAATTCTCTTTGGGGAGAGTACATTCTTAATATTAACACATCAGGGTTTTCCAAAAATATTGAGAACTTTAAAAAATAAAAATATGCCATCCTGGACTTGTGTATTCACCCATGTTCTTTTGTATGTGTATGTGTGTGTATGCATGGATGATTGTGGAAACTAGCATTTGCTGCACATGAAAATGAAAGGAGACCATGATTTCAAGGACCCAAACTGAGTGGCAGATAGAAAAATGTTCTCCAGTACATTCTGAGTGATTACATTGTAAGGTCCTATGGTAAAATATATAATGAAGGAGCAAAGAAACCAGACTACACTGAAAATATAATAAGTGAGAGAACAATGAAGAAGCATATGCTGCCTTAGGAGAAGGAAATAAATTGTCCACTTACAGGCTGCGCTGTCTCTAGAGGACTGGGAAGAGTTACGTTCTGAAAGCTAAGTAAAGCTAACGTCCTGAAATATCTTTGTAGTCATAAAACAAGTAAAAATGCTCAAGTCAACTTGGTAACGGTGGCAAATACATTTGCATTTTAGGTAGTTGATGAAAAATTGGAAGGAGTATTACTGTAAAAGAAATGGGAGTTAGTTATACTAGATTAACTGAGAATATCTCTATTTTTTTAATCAACCTCATGTAATTGCTTAACTCCCTTTCTGCACATCTCTTACACTGCTTCAGGATGTCAATTATTAAAAAAAAAACAAACACAGAAAGAATATATTAATATAATATGCTTCCTCTTGCATAGACCTACTAAATCAATCTAAACATTAAATCCTTTTAGACCTGCTTTACAGTGGCCCTGCTGCTGCTGCTGCTGCTGCTGCTAAGTCACTTCAGTCGTGTCCGACTCTGCGACCCCATAGACGGCAGCCCACCAGGCTCCGCCGTCCCTGGGATTCTCCAGGCAGGAATACTGGAGTGGGTTGCCATTTCCTTCTCCAGAGATTGAAAGGGAAAAGTGAAAGTGAAGTCACTCAGTCGTGTCTGACTCTTCACGACCACATGGACTGCAGCCTACCAGGCTCCTCCGTCCATGGGATTTTCCAGGCAAGAGTACTGGAGTGGGGTGCCATTGCCTTCTCCGTTACAGTGGCCCAGTGCCGTCATATTCAAAGATCTGTCCTTAATTGCCTATATTTCTGCCTAATGTCCATATTAGACCTCACCACTTTGCTTCCGTATCTTGTGGAGACCTTGGTATGTATGAACACAACCATTCGTATATTTGAAAAAAAAAATTGTGTGTGTGTGTGTATGTGTTCAGTTGTGTCCTACTCTTTGGGACCCCATGGACTGTAGCCTGCCAGACTCCTCTATCCATGGGATTTCCCCACCAAGAAATATAATGGAGTCGGTTTCCTACCATTTCCTACTTCATTGAATCTTCCTGACCCAGGGATTGAACCCAAGTCTCCTGCATCTCCTGCATTGGCAGGCATATTCGTTACTACTTGTGCCAACTGGGAAGCCAGGTTACATGGTAGCTCCTGAGTGAGTTTTTTGCAGGAACTCTTCAAGAGCAGAGTCTTGGTTTCCCACAGCCCTCGGCTCTCCTGGGTACAAGCCCAGGGGTTGGTTGGGGTTTCTCTCCTGCTTGTTGCTTGTTGCGCCAGGGGTGTGGGTTCTGATAAGACCTCATCTTTGTCCCTCCTACCCATCTGAATGTGGCCTTTCATTATTCCTCAGTTATAGAAAATCTGTTTTCTGTGTAGTTGTAGTTTGGGTATGTCTGTGGGAAGTGAACTCAGAATCTTCCTACTCCACCATCTCAATCCTGAACCAAAATTAAGCCATATTTAAATAAATGGAGAGAGATATAATCCATTTGTTGTAGGTATACTCCAGTATATGGAAGCCCAGGGCTTCCCAGGTGGAGCTAATAGTAAAGAACCCATCGGCCAATCCAAGAGATGTAAGTGATGTGACTTCGATCCCTGGGTTGGGATGATCCCCTGGAGTAGGGCATGGCAACACACGTCAGTGTTCTGGCCTGGAGAATCACATGGACAGAGGAGCCTGACAGGCTACAATCCATGGGGTCGCACAGTGGGAAACTACTGAAGTGACTTAGCATGCACACACGCATACCGTGCTCATGGGTTAGAAAACTTAATCATTTTAAAGTATTACCTTTCATAAGTTTGTAGTTGAATCTCTGTTAAAATTAGTTAATTTTGTTTTTGGCTGTCCTGGGTCTTCGTTATTGCCTGGGCTTTTCTCTAGTTGCAGCAAGCAGAGGGCTACTCTCCAGTTGTGGTGCGCTGGCTTCTCATTGCAGTGACTTCTGTTGTTGTGGAGCACAGGTTGCAGGATGCACAGGCTTCAGTAGTTGTGGCACATGGGCTCAGTCGTTGGGGCTCCTGGGCTCTAGAGCACAAGCTCTAGAGGTGCAGAGGCTTAGCTGTTCCATGGAATGTGGTATCTTTCCATCCCAGGGATCGAACCAGCATCTCCTGCATTGGCAAGTGGATTTTTTAACACTGAGACATCAGGGAAGCCCCTGTAGTTGACTCTTGAACAACATGGAGCTTTGGGCTCCAACCCCTCCACACAGTTGAAAATCTGTAAAATTTTGCAGTATCCATAGTTCCATATCCACAGATTCAGCAAACCTTAGACTGTGTAGTACAAGTTTATTGGGGAAAAAAAAAAAAATCTATGTATAAGTGGGTTTACACAGTTCAAACCCATGTTGTTCAAGGGTGCACTGTAATTTATTAATTCAATATAATATTAATTATAATCACAAGAGGCTTTTTCCCCTAAAATTGACAAGTACTTTTACAGTCTTAATGGAAATACAAAGGACCCAGAGTAGTCAAAACAATTATACAAATAAAATGCATATCTGGAGGACTTAACACTAACTGATTTTGCCATATACTTTAACAATTAATAGGGCAATGTGATAATGGCATAAGGATAGATATGGATAAGACAAATGGAAAATTGAGAAATAGATCCACACTTATATGAAATGGATTAGATAAAAAGACAAAACTGAAATTCTTTGCTGACAAAGAATTAATTAGCCAACAAAAGTCCATCTAGTC
Source organism: Okapia johnstoni (assembly GCA_024291935.2). NCBI lineage: Eukaryota > Metazoa > Chordata > Mammalia > Artiodactyla > Giraffidae > Okapia > Okapia johnstoni. The sequence goes on along the minus strand of CM044321.1, from coordinate 19,549,105 downwards.
AAAGCTATGGTTTTTCCAATAGTCATGTATGGATGTGAGAGTTGGACTATAAAGAAAGTTGAGCACTGAAGGTTTGATGCTTTTGAACTGTGGTGTTGGAGAAGACCTTTGAGTCCCTTGAACTGCAAGGAGATCCAACCAGGCTATACTAATGGAAATCAGTCCTGAATATTCATTGGAAGGACTGATGCTGAAGAGAAGCCCCAATACATTGGCCACCTGATGCAAAGAACTAACTCATTGGAAAAGACCCTGATGCTAGGAAAGACTGAAGGCAGAAGGAGAAGGGAGCAGCAGAGAATGAGATGGTTGGGTGGCATCACCAACTCGATGGACATGAGTTTGAGCAAGCTCCAGGAGTCGGTGGTGGACAGGGAAGCCTGGCGTGCTGCAGTCCATAGGGTCACACGAATGAGCGACTGAATTGAACTGAAATTCAATGGCAGAAAGAGTATTTTCAACAAATGGTACTATAAAAATGGATACTTAACTTTTTCAGTTCTTTTTAATCTTTGGCTTGTTTGTCTAAATGCTTCTTGTGCCTTTCATCTTTTTCTGATTTAGGTCTTCTTTCTCCACACTTTCCACCACATTCTTTTCAATACTTAGAAATTGTAATATTCTTGACCACATTGAATGATATAAATTTAAAACAAAACAGTAAACAAACAGAGTGTAACAGTTAATACTCATGGAATTATTTTAAAGAGTATGGCTGGGATTAAAGGATTCAGAAAAAGCAAGACTTCTAAACATAATTATGTAGTGTAAGTGACATTTTTGGTTGTCACAACTGGGAGAGGTGTTGCTGGCATCAAGTGAATAGTGTCTGGGAGTGCTAACTAAACATTTCACAGTGGAAAGGCCAGTCCCCGCAGTAAAGCATTATCCATACCAAAAGGCCAATAATGACAAAGTTAAGAAACCCTACCTCATACCAAGTCAAACAGAGACAGACAAAAGTTTTTTCTTCAGGCAGAAGGGAGAGTTTTTAAGAGAACATTACGTGAAGAGTTGAAGGCCACCATAAGGAATCTGAAATGTATCCTAATTTCACGACCCAGATATTCACAATGGTGTGATCACTCACCTAGGGCCAAGTCAAGTGGACCTTAGGAAGCATCACAGGAACAAAGTTAGTGGAGGTGATGGAATTCCAGTTGAGCTATTTCAAATCCTAAAAGATGCTGCTGTGAAAGTGTTGCACTCAATATGCCAGCAAATTTGGAAAACTTAGCAGTGGCCACAGGACTGGAAAAGGTCAGTTTTCATTCCAATCCCAAAGAAAGGCAATGCCAAAGAATGCTCAAACTACCTCACAATTACACGCATCTCACGTGCTAGTAAAGTAATGCTCAAAGTTCTCCAAGCCAGGCTTGAACAGTACGTGAACTATGAACTTCCGAATATTCAAGATGGATATAGACTAGGCAGAGGAACCAGCGATCAAATTGCCAACCTCCCTTGGATCATCAATAAAGCAAGAAAGTTCCAGAAAAACATCTACTTATGCTTTATTGACTATGCCAAAACCTTTGTATGGATCACAACAAAATGTTGAAAATTCTTCAAGAGATGGGAATACCAGACCACCTGACCTGCCTCTTTGAGAAATCTGTATGCAGGTCAGGAAGCAACACTTAGAACTGGACATGGAACAACAGACTGGTTTCAAATTGGGAAAAGAGGACATCAAATCTGTACATTGTCACCCCGCTTATTTAACTTATATGCAGAGTACATCATGAGAAACACGGCTGGATGAAGGACAAGCTGGAATTAAGATTACCTGGAGAAATATCAGTAACCTCAGATATGCAGATGATGCTACCCATATGGCAGAAAGCGAAGAACTAAAGAGCCTCATGATGAAAGTGAAAGAGGACAGTGAAAAAGCTGGCTTAACCTCAGCATTCAGAAAACTAACATCATGGCATCTGGTCCCATCACTTCATGGCAAGAAGATGGGGAAACACTGGAAACAGTGACAGACTTCTTTTTTTGGGGGGCTCCAAAGTCACTGCAGATGGTGACTGCAGCCATGAAATGAAAAAAACACTTGCTCTATGGAAGAAAAGTTATGACCAACCTAGACAGCATATTAAAAAGCAGAGACATTACTTTGTTGACAAAGGTCCATCTAATCTAAGTAATGGCTTTTCCAGTAGGCATGTATGGATGTGAGAGTTGGACTATAAAGAAACAGAGTGCTGAAGAATTGATGCTTTTGAACTGTGGTGTTGGAGAAGACTCTTGAGAGTCTCTTGGACGGCAAGGAGATCCAACCAGTCTATCCTAAAGGAAATCAGTCCTGAATATTCATTGGAAGGACTTATGCTGAAGCTGAAACACCAGTACCTTGCCAACCTGATGCGAAGAAGTTACTCATTTGAAAAGACCCTGATGCTGGAAAAGATTGGAGGCAGAAGGAGAAGGGGAGGGCAGAGGAGGAGATGATTGGATGGCATCACCGACTCAATGGGCATGAGTTTGAGTAAACCCCAAGGATTGGTGTTGGACAGGGAGGCCTGGTGTACTGCAGTCCATGGGGTCTCAAAGAGTCAGACATAACTAAGTGACTTTTAATATTATAACATAATATTATAATACTAATATTATAATGAAGACAAATATATGCAAACCCCAGGAAAAATGCATTTCTTTTCTTTATTTCCATTTAGGATTTTAAGTGATCCATTACAGAAAATTGCAATTATTTTTTCAGTTTCACAACTTTCATTGCATTCTTTCCATGTGCTATGTTAGACTCTGAGGCTGCTGATAAATGTTGTTTCTCCTTTTATTTCTTTTTAAAATTGAAGTATAGCATATTTACAATATTGTGTTTCAGGTGTATAGCCAAGCGATTCAGTTATTCATATATATATATATATATATATATATATATATATATATATGTATATATATATATATATATATGTAATTTTTCAGTTTCCTTTGCATTGTAGGTTATTACAAGGTACTGAATATAGTTCCCTATGCTATACAGTAAATTATTGTTTCTTTTATTTTATATGTAGTAACTTATATCTGTTAATCCCATACATCTAAGTTAACCCTAACCCCCTTCCCGTTTGGTTACCATAAGTTTGTTTTCTATATCTGTGAGTCTGTTTCTGCTTGTGAATAAGTTCATTTGTGCTTTTTTTAGATTCCATATTTGCATGTGCTGTCATGCAATATTTGTCTTTCTCTGATTTGGTTCAGTTAGTGTGATAATCTCTAGATTCATCTATGTTTTTTCAGATGGCAATATTTCGTTCTAAAGTATAAATTCTTAATAGTAAATTGATTTTATTCCATCTAGGAAGAGTTAATTTTTTCCAAGGAATTTTTAAAAGAGAAAAATTAAGTCTATATATATGCAAATATATACTACAGCTTTTCCCATTGTGAATATTTCTCTCAGGCAATTATTTATTTCTACAATTTGTATGTAAGTTAAGCATTTTCCCTTCAATTTTGTATCTTTTTCTATTTAAGGATCTCATTGAACTCTGTCCAACACACACATAAAATGTCTGATTCATTAAATTTTAGAATAGATTGTTTTCCAAGAATGTAATGTTAGTATTCATTATGTAGAACAATTATAAGATTTTTATTTTAACAATAATCTCATAACTATTATACTACTGCCAATTGTTAAAAAAAAAACAACAACTAAAAATCCTCTAAAATATTAACTACAGTAAAACTTGAAAATATAAACTAGGTGTAAAAAATATGTTTTTTTAAAACTTAATATTGTAATAAAGTACAATTTTAGGACTAAATTTAGAGAGAAGGAGTGTTACAATAAAATGTCAGCTGTTAATGGACATGAGATAAAGAATAGTGTTTAAAATATTTAATTACTTTGGACACTAAGAGGATGAGATTTTTCACACTTGTGCAAACACGTAATACCTGGGAAAGAGACATAGGAAAAAAAAAACAAAACTATTTTCAAGAGGAAGTGGCAGACCAACATCTGAGCCCAGAATTACAGTGCAAGATCCTCAAGAGCACTGAAAGGTCACACCACAAATTCCAGGGGAAAGTATGAGCCTAAGACTGAGGCTCAGTTAGAGAATTAACTAACACCCATCCAAGTGGAAGCAGGTTGAGTGATATCAAATTGTGGGAGAAATGCCCACTGACATACAAAGAGAAGACCTAAAGATAAATGTCTTCATTGCTGCTGGGAAAGATGGAAGGCAGGAGGGGAAGGGAACGACAGAGGATGAGATGGTTGGATCGCATCACCAACTCAATGGACATGAGGTTGAGCAATCTCCGGGAGATGGTGAGGGACAGGGAGACCTGTTGTGCTGCAGTCCATGGGATTGCAAAGAGTTGGACGTGACTGAGCAACCTAACAACAGCAAAGTTAAAGTCAGAGCTAGAAACATTTTTGCAAACTAGCTCTACCCTGAATGTTAGAGGGTAGAGGAAGGAATTTGAAGCCTCTTGTGCAATAAAAGTATAGATAGCAAAAACAACACTAAGTTTAAAGATATAAAGTGGTGTATCTGTGACCTTTTTACATAGCAATCTGATTAATTTCTAGGAATATGTTTATTTATTTCCATTTTCCTCCCCAGGTCCCAAACTTTCTTAGGTTTCTAGATAGCAATGTGCTGAGATGACAGTCTGTTAGATGTCAGTCTGTATGTCATGAGAATCTCACTTGTGAGCTGGCCTTTTCGGTTCACTCTAAATCATCAGAAGAACACTTGACAGCTTTCATTTTCCTTCTTTTTCCCTCATCTCTTCAATGTGTACTGGTAGCACTGAAATGAATTGATATTCTTCTTCTTGGATCATTCTCTGCCCCTGTAAATTCCACCTAATGTGAAATCCCAGGGCTTTTTTTTTTTTTTTTTTTGATAAATTGAATTACTGCCAGGATTTGGCATTTTATGTTCATTGCTAAATGGAGTTTATGAAAATTAAAAATACTTTAAAAAGCCTGCACTGGATAAACGGGGGGAATACATTTGCAGATAACATGTATGACAACAGTCTTGAATCCGCAATGCTTTTTTAAATTTTGTTTTTATTGTCCTGGTGTTTGAAGTGGAGGTTTAGGTTATTAATTAGAGACTTTCCCCTGTGCACGCATTAGTGTTGTAAACTCTTGTCTCAGCACCGCATTAGCTGCGCCCCACAAACTTTGAAGTAGGTAGGTTATTTTCATTCGGTCAGCACAGTTTTAAAACCTCTTAGAAATTTCTTTTTCCTGGATTAAAGATGTTATGTTTCCAAGTGGTCAGAGGTCTTCCTGTTATGTTTCTGTTGTTTATTTCTAGTTTGAGTCCATTGTGGCTGGAGAACACATCCTGTATAATTTCAAATTTTATAAATTTGTGAAGATTTTTTTTTATGGCTCATAAATGTAGTTAGTCACTCAGCTGTGTCCGAGTGTTTCTGACCCCAGGGACTTAGCCTGCCAGAGTGCTCTGTTCATGGGATTCTCCAGGCAAGAATGCTGGAGTAGATTACCATTCTCTTCTCCAAAGGATCTTCCCAATCCAGAGATTGAACCTAGATTTCCTGAACTGCAGGCATGTTCTTTACCATCTGACTTACAAGGAATTTGATATTGCTCATTATTTGGCCTATCTTGGTGAACGGTACTTTAATTTGCAAAAGTGTATCTTGCTAATGTTGAGTTAGAATATTCTATAAATGTCAATTAGATCATGTTGGCTGATATTACATATTTTTTTTCCTGTGTGGTTCTGAAGTTCTTAGTAGTTGTTCTCTCAGTTCTTGAAGAGATGAGTTGACATTTTCAACCATAATTGTGGTTGAGTCTATTTCTCTTTTTCTCGGTGGTTTTTCATTCACACATTTCACAGTTCTGTTTCTTTGGTATGTGTGCATTTAGAATTGTTGTCCTTGTGGACTGATCTCATATGGCCGAAAAGGGTTAGAGGGCTCTCTGGCATCCCCTTAATAAGGCACTAGTCTTATTCAGTGCTCCACCTTCACAACCTAATTACCTTTCAAATTCCCTACCTCCTGATACCATCACATTGGAGATTTTGTTTCAACATATGCATTTTGTGGGAGACACAACCCTTCAGTCCATGGTGTTGCCTACTCTTCAGATCTTAACAGAGACCTCATATCCTCAGAAAGCACTTCTCTGACCCATATAAATAATACTCTCCATTATTCTCGCTGATCATTTCCTTCATAGAGTTTGTTAATCTGCAGTGGTTTACATGCATGTATTAAGGATATATTATAACTCTTTTCCATTTAATTAAAGCTCCATGAGGGCAGGAATTATGCTTGTATTATTTGTGTCTGTATTCTCAGTGCTAAACACAATGCCTGGTGCCAAGGAAACATCAGTTAGTTGAATTAACATTTGCTACTATTACTAATATAAAGATGTATATATACATATGTGTAGTTAGCTTAATGATATTTATTTATACTATATGACTTTCTAAAATAAAATTTAATTAAAAATGAAAATGGTGGATATAGAGGACAGTTTGTAGAATTGCTTGCACATGCAAGTAACAGAATCATTTAGGCATATAAAACTTTTAAAAGAACATTCTTAATTAGTTAACATGGGTATTATCACAAGATGCATTTGTAGATTCATATACAATGCTACTTATTCCCTAGTACTAAATGAATCACAGTAGTCCTAGGTTACTCTCACACAATTAATTTTTATTCCTTTTATGAGAGCAACTTGGTCAAAGTCTTCAAGCAACAGGGATGTTGTTTCTGTACCACTTTTTATGATATGAAATAACTATAGGAAGTAGCTCCACTCTTTTATTGGAATACACAGGGAGATAATTTATCAGCCATCATAGTTTATATGATTTTGGTGTCAATTACTATAAAACACCTTAAACATTGTTTATACATTTTCCAACAGAGCTACTGTTAACCTAAAGTAGTCAAAAGTTTTTTAGATTTGGGTATATGTTCCATCTTCTCTGTCTTGTGAGGATGATTCAAAGAGCCTTTTTATCTGTACAAGTTGAAACAATTTCAGAAAAAGGAATTTTTTTCCACCTTTGTTGCTACTGCCACTGTGATAGAAGCTACGGATGACCGTGAAGAAGCCACATTTTCAGGATTCTCATGCTGGAGCTGTGGGAGAGAAAATGTTCCAGCAAGATCCCTTATCTGTCACAGCTCCAGACAGTTAAAAAGGTGCAACAGTTATTCATTCTGATAAATAAAGATACTAACAGCTCCTCACTGTTAATGAGATTATAAAATTCATCCTTATAAAAATGCCTAGATTTCCTTGAATCTCTGTGGAGCCTCCCAGTGTGACTTGTGAGAAGCATTCGAAGTGGATTTAGTATTTGTTTAGAGACTTCTGCTCAGTGCTAACATTTCTTACATCTCCAAGTATAGTAGAATTGCACTACATGTACGCAAAGATCCACTCATGCTGATCTTTTCTAAAACCTTGCTCAACTTAGAAATTAGCTTAAATACAATTAGCCATAGCCTTGAGAGAAATTCATGGGGAAATCTGATTCATCTTAGAGATCTATTTAAATAAGATATACCAGTAACAACTCATTTGGAGCTGATCAGTGGTGTTAAGGACTTTTGAGAGAAAGTATATTGTTCCAAGTCAAAAGAGAGGTATTGAATATTCTCTACTGGCAATCAGAGTTGACATTAAGTACTTAATTTCCAGAACTGAAATACTGGATATGTATTATTAAGCATGGAGATGTAGAGAGTTGTGCACTTCACGTGCAAAGAATTATGAACATTCATTGTAGTTAGTTATCTTTTATCACAGACATCAAGGCTGAAACCTAATTTTTTTTAATACAAGTAAGTATATCATAGAGTTTCATAATGTAGTGTACCCAAACACATCAATACTTCATGAAAAAAATCATAAAGTTTGAAAAATATCTGAAATGTTATGCAAAAGTTTGCTTTTGTTACCAGGTTTGGAGAGTGAGGGCTAAAGAGGACCTCCCTTGTGGGCCTCAGTTCTTGGTAAGGACAGAGAGAAGAATCTGAGGTCTTACCTGTGGCAAAAGTAAGTTTATTGAAGGAAGAACAGAAAAAGCATTTCTAGGGAGAGGTGGGCCAAGCCAAGGGAGGCACTGGCACAGGAATGATGAGGGGGGGTTTAGAGACAAGGCTTTTATATATTCATTTAGGCAGGCGTGGACTCACAGGTGAAGTTACATAACAACAGGCTCTGTTGCCTTCGTCTTCCCCATAATTCAGTCTGTAATCATCATTGTATGTATATGTGTACAGAATATGAACCCTTAATGAGCTCTAGGCTGCCTCAGGTCATTTCAGGACGTAGCTGTGAGACAAGGCACATGTGCTGGAGTTGGAAAAGTCTCTCTGGTTATTTTGCAGCATATCTATGAGCTCTCCTGAGCTATACAGGGGCCTGTCTGGGTGGGAAATAGATCAGCTTGCATACTTTTCAGCTAGGCCTCCCCTTGTTGCTCATGCCCCAGTCAGTTCAGTAGCTCAGTCGCATTCAACTCTATGCAACCCTATGGGCTGCAGCACGCCAGGCGTCCGAGTTCACCACCAACTCCCGGAGCTCACTCAAACTCATGTCCATCAAGTCTGTGATGCCATCCAACTATCTCATCCTCTGTAGTCCCCTTCTCTTCCTGCCTTTAATCTTTCCCAGCATCAGGGTGTATTCCAATGAGTCAGTTCTTCACATCACACGGCCAAAATATTGGAGCTTTGGCTTCAGCATCAGACCTTCGGATGAATATTGAGGACTTCTTTTAGGATTCACTGGTTTGATCTCCTTTCAGTCCAAGAGACTCTCAAGAGTCTTCTCCAACACCAGAATTCAAAAGCATCAATTCTTTGGTGTTCATCTTCCTTTATGGTCCAGCTCTCACATCCATTTATAACTACTGGAAAACCAAAGCTTTCCCCATCTGTTTGCCATGAAGTGATGGGACCAGATGCCATGATCTTAGTTTTCTGAATGTTGAGCTTTAAGCCAACTTTTTCACTCTCCTCTTTCACTTTCTTCAAGAGGCTCTTTAGTTCTTCTTCGCTTTCTGCCATAAGGGTGGTGTCATTTGCATATCTGAGGTTTTTGATGGTTCTCACAGCAATCTTGATTCCAGCTTGTACTTCATCCAGCCTGGCATTTCACTTCGCTTGATGCACTCTGCATATAAGTTAACTAAGCAGGGTGACCATTTACAGCCTTGACTACGTCCTTTTTCAGTTTGGATACAGTCCATTTTCCTATGTCTGGTTCTAACTGTTGCTTCTTGACTGGCATACAGCTTTCTCAGGAAGCAGGAAAGGTGGTCTGATATTCCCATCTCTTGAAGAATTTTCCAATTTGTTGTGGTCCACACAGTCAAAGGCTTTGGCATAGTCAATGAAGCAGAAGTAGATGTTTTTTCTAAAATTCTCTTGCTTTTTCTATGATCCAGCGGATGTTGACGATTTGATCTCTGGTTCCTCTGCCTTTTCTAAATGCAGCTTGAACATCTGGAATTTCTCAGTTCATGTACTGTTGAAGCCTGTGTTGGAGAAGTTTCAGCATTACTTTGCCAGCATGTGAGATGAGTGCAATTGTGCAGTAGTTTGAACATTGTTTGACATTGTCCTTCTTTGGGATTGGAATGAAAACTGACCTTTTCAAGTCCTCTGGCCACTGCTGAGTTTTCCAAATTTGCTGGCATATTTAGTGCAGCACTTTAGCAGCACCATATTTTATATCATCTTTTAGTTAGCATCATGCTTAACTCCTACATAACACTTTGAAGAAAATATTCTGAGTATAGTGTTTACAATCTTAATCAGATTCTCTTTGTTCTGTTTGTGTCCACAAAGCTCTTACCAAAGTTAAAGAATCCCAGGACTAATGTAAATATTTAAGATTTAGAAATATCATACTTGCGAAAAACTAAAGAGATTGAAAATTAACAAGAAAAATTTAGTAAATTAAAAACATTAATACTCAAAAGGAAGTAGGTTTTATAAAATGAAATGTCACTCAGAAGACCAATAGAACTCTTGTACACGATAAGAGGAAAAGGAAAAAATAAATAAATAAATAAATCAACTTAAACCTTGCTAGTCATTAAAAGTAGCATCTTTTGTTAGACTGCATGACATTACTAGCATTTTAATCATATGTTGAGTGTGTGTGCTCAGTCATGTTCTGTTCTTTGTAACCCCATGGACTGTAGCTCACAAGGCTCTTCCATCCATGGAATTTTCCAGGCAAGGATACTGGAAAGCATGCCATTTTCCCCTCCATGGGATTTTTCTGCTAAAAGTTAGAGGCTACTAGGCATGTCCCTTTTCTGTGAATATGTACATAAGGTATTCATCTTAACATGCCTCATACTACCAAACCAATAGTCTTCAAATGTTCCTTGATAATCATATGAAATGTTTCTGAGTCTCTGGCACCCATTTGTTCCAAGTCTTTCAATGGATGTTTTACATTTGCTAACACCAACTAAGTCCTATCAGAATGATTTTGTCAATACAATAGATAATCCAGACTCCTTATATAGAATTGACAGTGAGCTAAAGAGTTGATAGAGCCCTGACATAAGATGTTGAAGTTTTGACTCTGTCCCTGCCAGGTAAAGGCAAACTGCTCCTCTGTCTTTATTAATAAAAATGGAGAGAAGACCATTCTCAAAGCAGCAGCAAGATACTAAGTGCTTAGCACTCTGATTATTTTGTTTGGAATAGCACTTGACATTTGAGTCACCAGCTGTTCCCTTTTATTGTTGAATCATATTGAAAATAACAACTTAAAAATTAATTACTCTGTTTATGGATATTTGACTTCAGTTTTAGGCTATGATGAATAAGACTGTATGGATGTTTAGGTGTAAGACTTTGTGCAAATATTACCTCATTTTTTCTTGGGTAAATAGCTAGGAATAGAATCAGTAGGTCACAAAATTTATGTTAGTTAAACTTTATAAGAAAACTAAAGACTGTTTTCCAAAGAAGCTGTGCTATTAACCCTCCAACCAGGAATGCTTTTTTACCCATGCTTATTTATCCTGTTTTGGGCTTCCTTGGTAGCTCAGGGTTAAAGAATCCACTTGCCAAATGCAGGAGACAAGGATTCAATCCATGGTCAGGAAGATCCCCTGCAGAAGGAAATGGCAACTCACTCCAGTATTCTTGCCTGGAGAATCCCATGGACAGAGGAACCCAGCAGGCTACGGTCCATGAGGTCGCACAGAGTCGGACACAGCTTAGTGACTGAGCATGCACACACGCATTCCACTTATTATCTATTTGGGGTTAGTTTTTCTTTGAAGTATTGGGTTGTAAGAATTTGCCTTTTGTCCCTCTACAATGAGGCATAACTTTCAGTTTTCTAGTTTCTTTGGAAGAGCAGAGATATTATAATAATTTATAGTAGAAAACTAGTAATTGCAGAACACAGGTAAAATAGCATGCCAAAAGTGAGTTTGCTTTGTGTGGGGAAATACTGAAAGTAGGTCTGAGACAAGGTAAATAAGCACTGGTTACTAGATAAACAAAATGTAGCAGCTCCAAATTTCATAGGACAAGTGGTGGTAGTCTTGGAAAGGCACCACATTTCTAGAAGAAAGAGTTAACCTGGAATCAACATTCTCTGGAAGTGTGGTGGTGAAGAGGATTAACAAAACAAACAGTAGAAATTGAGTCCAACCAAATCAAAAGAGAATCACTACTTTAGAAGTCCATCAATCCCTCCTGCCACACAGTCCATAATCCTAACTTGATAACTTCAGATTACTACTAGAGGTCACAGCAAAAATAAGACATTTCAAAATGAAAATAATATGGTAGGCAAAGCAAACAGAGCTACCAAATAAAACAAAATAAAAACATATGTTTTATCTGGTTTAATTTCCATGAGTTTGGATTTTTTTAAATTCTAACTCTATGTTCATATTGCATTCAATATAAAAAACCCCATCTAAAATGTTGCTCAGATTTATTTTCTCAAAAGTACTGGAAAGTGCTATTATGATAAACATTACATTGATGATTTTGCTTATTTGCCTATCTATGAATTGAGCATTTTGCTTGTCTTACAAACCTGTCTCTTTTTTCATGTTGTATTTGCATATTCAATTGATTATTATTTACTGACTTATAAATATTAATTATATGGCTTTTAGGCAATATGATATTATGCTTTTGTTACAAGTGTAATTTTTTGTATCTGTAGTTTAGGTTTTGTATATCTATGACATTTTGTTTTTATTGTATTTTTAAATTATATTATTTCAAATGTGTGTACTGTGTAAAACAATGATTGTATCATTTATAAATGAAAGTTTTCTCCTAGCAATGTATAACCTTTGACATGTTTAAATAATTCACTCATATGACATTTCTTCTTTTGGTAAAAGTGAAAAAAAAGGAATCCAACCTTATTGTTTATAGCTGCACACAGACTTGTCCTAAAAACATTTTCCTTGTTACAAACAGACATCATGACTCTGGCTCTCAGGGGACTCTCAGTTGTTAATCATAATTAACAGCCTATAACACTCTAATTTTTAATGCAAGAAAACATGTTCAGAAAGAAAACAGCTCATGTCTCAGTACAAGAAATCAAGGGCTTTGGTTGTTGTTGTTCAGTCGCTAAGTCCTATCTGACCCTTGTGACCACATGAACTGCAGCACGCCAGGCTTCCCTGTCCTTCACTATGTCCTGGAGTTTACTCAAACTCATGTCCATTGAGTCGGTGATGCCATGCAACTGGCTCATCCTCTGTCGTCCCTTTCTCCTCCTGCCTTCAATCTTTCTAAGCATCAGGGTCTTTTCCAATGAGTCTGCTCTTCTCATCAGATAACCAAAGATTTGAAGCTTCAGCTTCAGCATTAGTCCTCCCAATGAATATCCGTGACTGATTTCCTTTAGGACTGACTGGTTTGATCTCCTTGCATTCCAAGGAACTCTCAAAAGTCTTCTTCAGCACCACAGTTCAAACACGTCCGTTTTTCAGCACTCAACCTTTTTTATGGTCCAACTCTCACATCCATATGACTACTGGAAAAACCACAGCTGTTCCTTGGTAATTATTTGTTTTTATGTTATATACACTAAAAATTATATAAATTATCTTAAATTATTTCAATCTTTTTTTTAACTTTTAAAAAAAAATAATGTATTTAATTGGAGGCTAATTACTTTACAGTATTGTGGTGGCTTTTGCCATGCACTGACATGAATCAGCCACGGATGTACCTGTGTCCCCATCCCTTTTGGCTGATGAAAAACAAAAATAAAAACAAAGACACACTACAGAGCCCAAAATCCAAAAGTCATTAAAATTCCAGTTTAATATCTGGTTTTTTCACCTCAGATGGCCAAATGTGCTTCTACATCAGGTTGCCAAAGAGGGTTACTTTTAGTTCTGTTTCATTTTTAGATACTCACTTGTTTATACATATGCAACTATTATCTTTTCTTCCTAAAGTGTGGCTTCTAAATTCTGCTGTATCTCTACCTATGGTGCTATTTATCAGTTAGGATTTAAGAGTGTAGAAATGACTGAATAGCCTAATGGATGAAAAATAACTATAGTCACCCATATTCTAGCAAGATGTTCTTTGTTTAGTATTTGTGACTTCCTTTACTCCTGCTGTGGAGTAAGTAAATCCATTGCTTGAAATTGTGTTTCCATCAGCCCTACAAACATTTATCTACTCCCTGTTTGCAGTTATGTGTTTCACATGGTTATATTGATACATGGATGATATAAGTTACTGTGTATTTCTAGTAATCGACTTAACATTTATGACGATTTAGGCCAGCTTTCCTAAAGTTAGCTGTTAATGAAAATGCCAGAAATCTTTTTTAATATTCATATATACATAGCTACATAGGGAGATAGAAACAAAGAAGGTATAGGTATAGCAGTCAGAGTTAAATTTAAACAATTTCCGCAGGGGCAGACTAAGCTATAGTGCTAGGGCTTAAACAGTACATTTGATTCATGTATTTATTAATCCCATAATTACTTATGAATTTGGCACTGGGCTGGCACTAAGGATGATGAATAAAACAAGCACAATGCCTGGATCTTTCAATTCATATTATAAAACTTGCAACGTAACAAAGAGGAATTTACAACTATGAGACGAGCTGGTCATGTATGCCAAGAAAAAATGCAGCTGAGCAGAGTTAAGACACAATACCCAGTACTGAAAAATTGTGAGCAATTGTATATGACTAGAATAAGAAAAAAAAATTGACATGGTGATAAGCCAAGCAAGAGAGGTAGGTAAAAGCAAATTCATGACATGAATTTTGTGCCACAGAGAAGATCGGACATGACTCTATATTCAAGTTTTCCGACCAAATAATTTTTAAAGGAACACATAATTGTATTTTAAGGGAAAAAAAGATAGAACAATTTGAAAGAGTTTGAGTCCAAAGCAGAAAAGATATTTGATGTTATCACAGTCATTGAAGTCAGCAGTACTGAGTCTGGTGCTGTGCAGCCAGAGGAAAGGAGATGGATGTGGTCGGCAGACGAGAAAATAAAGTAAGTTGGACTTCCTTTCAGAATGAGGGAAAACCAGTGTCTGGCTTTAGATACTGCCATAGCTTCCAGAGACGTGGTAGATTTGGGAGAAGAGAAATTCAATGTTGAACTGTTGTGCTTTCAGACTGTGAGGTTCCATAAGCATAGAAGTGCTTAGCTCAAAATAGCCAGCTAGTTTGGAAATATAGATTTGGAAGATGCCTTTATAGAGAGACTAATACACTCCATATAGATTAAATGGCACATCGACAGAGGATGACCTGAGAAGCAAAGGGGCTCAGTTCAGTTCAGTCGCTCAGTCGTATCCGACTCTTTGCGACCCCATGAATCGCAGCACGCCAGACCTCTCTGTCCATCACCAACTCCCGGAGTTTACCCAAACCCATGTGCATCGAGTCAGTGATGCCATCCAACCATCTCATCCTCTGTAGTCCCCTTCTCCTCCTACCCTCAATCCTTCCCAGGATTAAGATCTTTTCCAATGACTCAGGTAGAGCCAATTTTTAGACCATAAATAGTAGAAGTGAAAGAGGAGATAGTCAATGACAAAAAAGAATCACATCCAGCATCTCAGCAGGTAACTAAAATAAGGAATAAGGAATTGGCCAAGCATGTGAAAGTGTTAGTTGCTCACTCATGTCTGACTCTTTGCGACCTCTTGGAGCCCACCAGGCTCCTCTATCCAAGGGATTCTACAGACAAGAATACTGGAGTGGATGCCTATTCCCTTCTTCAGGGTATCTTCCTGACCCAGGGATTGAACCCAGGTCTCCCACATTGTAGGCAGATTCTTTACTGTCTGAGCCATTAGGGAAGCCCTTAGCCAAGCATACCAGAAAATAAAATTAAGTGGGTTAAGATGATACTCAGATAATCCACTGTAGTTCATCAATAAGATAATTGGTGACTCTTGCCAGAGCAGTTTTGGTGGAGCAGAGAACAGAAATCAGAATGAAGTAAGTTGGGGAGAGATTAAGAAACATTAAGGATGTATAGATAGATTTTGCAGCTACTATTTTTAAGGATCTTGAGTATAATGACAGAGCTTGGGATGCAGGTTGAAGAGATGTTGAAGCTATTACTGCTTTGATAAAATAGATATATTTGGGATTGCTTTCATGTATTGAAAAGAACTTCCATAAATACCAGGTGGCATTGCTGCTGCTGCTAAGTCACATCAGTCATGTCTGACTCTGTGTGACCCCATAGATGGCAGCCCACTAGGCTCCGCCATCCCTGGGATTCTCCAGGGGAGAACACTAGAGTGGGTTGCCATTTCCATCTCCAAGGTGGCACTAGTGGTAAAGAGCCCACCTGCCAATTCAAGAGAAGCAGGAGACATGGGTTCCATCCCTAGGTCGGAAAGATCCCCTGGAGGAGGTCATGGCAACCTACTCCAGTATTCTTGCCTGGAGAATCCTCAGGGACAGAGGAGCCTGGCAGGCTACAGTCCATAGCGTCACAAAGAGTTGGACATGACTGAAATGACTTAGCATGCACATGTACTAAAAAGAAACCTCATAAATATTTACAGAGTCTACAATTTACACATAATAGATTAAATACCTTCTGTTTTCTCATTTTATATATTTAAAAAAAAAATCCTAGGGCATAAATCAATGCTCTGTTGTATCAGTGAACTTACTACCCTCTATATTTACACCCTGAAGCTTGTTCCTTGATGTTTTGACTTTCCTTTTTGTTGCAAATATCCTTCTTCCTCTGTGTGTGTATGAAAAAGAGAGAGAGAGAGAGAGAGAAAGGGAGAGGAGAGCTATGGATGAATATAGTGGATGATGAGAATATGTTTGTGTGAATGTGTATTTCCAAGCTTGTGTGATTCAATATGAAGAGGAAAGGGTCTGGGACAAGGTGGAGAAAAATAGGATGATATGAGTACTAAGTATGAAACTCCAATCATTGGCCACCTGATGTGAAGAACTGACTCATTGGAAAAGTCCCTGATGCTGGGAAAGATTAAGGATGGAGGAGAAGTGGATGACAGGGGATGAGATAGTTGGATGGCACCATCAACTCAATGGACATGAGTTTGAGTAAGCTCCAGGAGTTAGTGATGGACAGGGATGCCTGGCATGCTGTAGTCCATTGGGTCGCAAAGAGTCGGACACGACTGAATGACTGAACTGAACTGTGATGAGTACTAGGGGTGCCTGAGTGCTACCTCTAGTTTTGAGTGAAATACTCAATATGTCTATTGTGCTTGTTGTACAAATGTATTGTTTTAAAGACTTTAAACTTCCTTAATAGGGATAAATCTGCTACTATAGCTTTTTTTTTTTTTTTTAGCAACTTGTGGATTTTATTTTATTTAGATCCTCAAACAAACACAGTGGGGAAACCTTTGATATTTATAAGAATTGGAAATTTGGATACTGCATAGTGATTAAGAATAAATTCATGAGATTAAGTTTAAACACTTCTAATTGTGTTTGTTGTTTTAGTAGCTAACTCATGTCAGACTCTGTAACACCATGGACTGTAGCCCACCAGGCTCCCCCTTCCCTGGGATTCTCCGGGCAAGAACACTGGAGTGGGTTGCCATTTCCTTCTCCAATGCATGATAGTGAAAAGTGAAAGTGAAGTCACTCAGTTGTATCCAACTCTTAGCGACCCCATGGACTGCAGCCTACCAGGCTCCTCCATCCATGGGATTTTCTAGGCAAGAGTACTGGAGTGGGTTGCCATAAGAATTCTGGAGTGGGTTGCAATTTCCTCCTCCTCCTACTTTAAATATTAAAAGTAGCTAAGGTAGAGAGATATAACTGAGAAATTTATTTTGGCAAAATTTATTTCAATATATTTAAGTATTTATTTTGATAGACAGCAACATTATAGCTTGCTTTATTCATCTTTTATATATTATTTGTACTCTGCTCTCAGTTGAAAAAAAGAGAATTTATATCATACCAAAATTATATTTGTTGATTTTGGAAGGGGAAATTTTGCTTAAGCATGGCAGTATAAAAATAAAATAAATAAAGTTTTCAGTTGTGGATCTTTCCCATATAATTTAGAGTATCATTTTTAAAAATGGAAACCAAAGGCTTTTTTAAGGGAAAAAAGTCAGTAAAATTTAAATTAGCTCAATTTTCAGGAATATAGGATAAACACACATTTTTCTATTCCACCCTCTAAGTGAGACTTTGAACATTATATATAAACTAAACACGGAAAAAATCTATGAAAGTTGGAGAGAAACAGACTTACTGTGTACCACTGGCAAGGGCCCTCATGATCCAAGGAACGACTGGTGGTGTGTTTTCTGGGGTTTCTTACTGTCTCATCTTTGATCGATTTGAAACTGAAGAAGCCAGCACCTGAGAAATGTAAATACATACAGGCAAAAGTAGCCCAGCCTCGTCAAAGGAAAATAAAAGGGTAACCTAACATTATAGAATGTTTTAGACAGCAAGTGTTCTCTTCCAACCAAACATCATAAAAGAAAAAACTGTACCACAAACTTCATAAATCAAGGCCAAGTGGATGGACTAAACTTCAGTTACAGGGTAGAACTGCAGGCCTTCAGCTGAGTGGTTGATTTCTGCTGCTTCTAAACATGGTGGCTACAATACCAGGAATAATCATCTCCATTGATATCTACCACTAATCTGGATGCTCATTCATTTTGAAAAACATTAATTAATTTTGCCAAATTATATTACCAGATATAATTATTCTCACAATAATGACACTGGTAATAATGCATGTATTTAGTTCATCTCTTTGAATAGATACATGCTTTTAAGTGATCCCTGATAGTTCAGATGGCAAGGAATCTGCCTGCAGTGTTGGAGATCAGGGTTCAATCCCTGGGTCAGGAAGATCATCTGCAGAAGGGAATGGCAACCCACTCCAGTATTCCTGCCTGGAGAATTCCATGGACAGACAAGCTGGGCATCCAAAGAGTTGGACATGACTGAACACCTAACATTTTCACTTTCAAGTGAATTGAAATTCAGTTCGTCTTTAGGAATTGATACACACATCAAAATCTTTGAGAAGATGTGATCAACTTTTGCTTAGCCATTCATCCATTAATTCATCCATTTATTCAAAAATATTTTCATGTATCTGTTATGTGCTGGTCACTGTTCTAGGCTCTTGGATTTGAGTAAAATAGGCCAAAAAAATCTGCTTTTCTGGAACTGAATAAAAATTATGATAAATAAATTATATATGATAGATAATTGAAGATAATAAGGCCTATGCAAAAAAAAAATAGACCATTATATGAGGGTATGAGAGGTCATTTTAAATAGTCAAGCACATTTTATTGAGTAGATGACATCTGAGCAAAGATGTTTGTGTTAAGTGATAAATCATGAAATGTAGAAAACTTTTCAGTGGAATATAGGGTATAAGTTGACACTGCTTTGTTCAAACATCTCATCACCAAATGTGTAAGTTAAACCTTGGAGTTGTAAAAGTATTATTTTTCTCAATATAGAAATGTTAACTTGCCTTATACAGATATACAATATATAATTGTTATACATACATATGTATATATTTACATATGTACTATATATATGTAAATTTTGGGATAGGCTACAGATAGCATTTTATGGGGGAAATGTTGGCAAATTACTAATGGTATGACCATAACTATGCAAGAGCAATTTGAATTTACCTTATTTGAACTGGTGTTGAATATTCATCACAGATTTTATGGTGTACAAATTGTAAGTGAACTGTGGTGTTGGAGAAGGCTCTTAAGAGTCCCTTGGAATGCATGGAGATCCATCCAGTCCATGCTAAAGGAAATCAGTCCTGAATAGTCATTGGAAGGGCTGATGCTGAAGCTAAAACTCCAATACTTTGGTCACCTGATGCAAAGAACTAACTCATTTGAAAAGACCCTGATGCTGGGAAAGATTGGAGGCAGAAGGAGAAGGGGAGGGCAGAGGAGGAGATGATTAGATGGCATCACCAACTCAATGGACATGAGTTTGAGTAAACTCTGGGAGCTGGTGATGGACAGGGAGGCCTGACGTGCTAACAGTCCATGGAGTTGCAAAGAGTCAGGCATGACTGAGCCACTGAACTGAACTGAAATAGAAGTCAAAGCATACAAAGGAAACAAAGACTTATGACTCCTAGATCTGTGTAGTAATTGATACATTAATTGATTCGAACCAGACTGAAAGTTCTTCACTTTTGAAAATTAAATACCTAAAGAATTAAAGAAAATACTTCATGGTACAGTCTCCTTCTGTTTAAATAAATAAATTATTTTACAAAATCATTGGAATATTCAAATTTTATAGGGGTAATATACTGAAAAGACTGACCAACTATTTAGAGATAATATTTTATGCCAAGTTTGGAGTAATAGACATTATAGAGGATTTCAAAATATTTTAAGCAAGTTTGAAAAAATACAGTTTTTAACAGAAAATTTTTAAGACTAATAATAACTTAAAGCAGTTATTACAGGCTTAATCAGAGATACACATAAATTAATTTTCAAATGTAATTCTGATTGTAATGTTGCTAGTGCTTCATCTATATAACATACTCATCAATGAAACCCTATATACTAAAAGATAAAATCTATCAAGTAACAAGGTATGATGCAAAAATAAAAACAAGAAAGAACTAAGCCATACATTTGTTAATAAGCCCATAACCTAACTAAATTTTTCAGAGCAAATCAGTTTGTTTGGTTTAGGGCTTCAGGTATGCTGCATCAAGCTGTCAGTGTTGTATTTCACCAAGCAAGAGAAAAATTTACATTTTCATTCCCAGTCTATCAGCATTTAGCTGTTGTTTGATTCAGTACAAACTCTGGTGATCTCATTAATTCAAATATAACATATCTTTGTATGTCTCCCAAATTCTACCAGCAATCTGAGATTTCTTTTGATTCCTAGAATCCACCAACTGCTGGACATTTCTAGTTTTCCCCCTGCAATCTTCTCAAATGAAATTTGTTTAAAAACAAAAGCATATGAATTTATATCTTTAAGACCTAAACTACTGACCCTTTAAATTATGTCTCAATTATTTTAATTGCCACCCAAGCCTTATTGTCTCTTCAGTTCAGTTCAGTTCGGTCACTCAGTCGTGTCCAACTCTTTGCATACCAACTCTTTATTTTTGCTTCACTGTGTAGAAGATAAGTGCTTCCCCTGGTGGCTCAGCAGAGAAGAATCTACCTGCAATACAGTATACCCAGGTTTGATCTCTAGGTCTGGAAGATCCCCTGGAGGAGGGGACGGCAACCCATTTCCATATTCTTGCCTGGAGAATCCCTAGGACAGAGGAGTGTGAGGCTACAGTCCATGGGGTTGCAAAGAGTCAGACATGACCGAAGTGACTGAGCAAAAAGGACTGAAGTGACTGAGCACGCATGCATGTAGAAGATAACAATGTTACCTACTTTGACTTTCTCATTAAAAAAAAAAAAAAACTCTAAACAGTTTCCTTACGTATAGCTTTTCCCCAATCTAAGTAATTCACCACTCTGCAGAGTGATCAATCTTTATAAACTTCCACAGCATCATTTTCCAACTGTTGCCTTTAGGTTTGCCTTCACCAAATTCCTTGTGTCTGTTATGACTTTGCTGCCTTTCCAACTATTTTACAAATAATCTTATTTAAGACTCATTTTAAATTAACCTTTCTATTACACCTTTTTATTGATCACCAAATGTGAAAGAGATTTCCCTTTACTCCAGAATCCTGCAGAATGAAAAAGAGGTAGTTTATTTGCCTCTTGAGACATTTATAGAAAAATATAAGCAATTATCATAGATAACATGAGAATTGTCTAAAATCAGCTATTGTGTTTCATGAAGTTTTTTTCATCTTGAAATTAATTCAATGAATTATAAGCCTTTCAACCAGGGATGATCAAGGTCTTCTTAATAATAAATATGAAACTAAAAAGCCTACAAAAATGATGACAAATTATTTTATTTTAAAAAGTGATTTATCAAGCTATTTGACCTTATGAAAAGCGAAAACATGCTAATCATTTCTAAATATATTTCTGGAGTTTTCTCTGTTTTTTTTGTTTTGCAAAGCAACTTGTTTTGTTTTGTTTTGTTTTTCTTCCCCTTTTTTTTTCTTAGTTACTTTTCTTTCTTTCTTTCTTTTTTTTTTTTTTTGTTCTTTTATTGGGTGGATTTCTTTGGATATTTTCCTATATGGACTTTGTCCTATTTGTCCTGTTGGCTCATGACTTTATAAAATTTGTGAAGGTGCTAACCATTATTTAACTATTCTCTCTAAGGTCCACACTTTTTCTTTTCTTCCTAGAACTCTGACAGTATAAATGTTAGGCAATTTACATTATCTTATACACTCCTGAGACTGTATTTTTTCTTCTCCATGTTCTCTTTTTACTCAAATTTTATATGTTTGGTCTGTTTTGGGTTTGCTGATTCTTTCCTGTATTGTTTCCTGCATACTTTTGGATCTCTACAGTGATGTTTAAATATTGTAGTTACTGTGTTTTTTACAAACTTCTATAACTTTATTTCTTAACATCTATTCTTTACTGAACATTTTTGTGCTTCTGTTACTTTCCAGAACAGATGAAATTGCATGGTGAAACATAAATAATATGACTTGTTTGAGATAAAATTTCTGAATATCAGTGTTTTGTCAAACCCAAGCACTCCTCTCCATGTATTTATTTTAAAAATTATTTTTATTTATTTATTTATTTTTGACTGTGCTGAGTCTTCATTGCTGTGCAGGGTTTTCTCTAGTTGTGGCAAGTGGGGGCTACTCTCTAGTTGCAGTGCATGGGCTTCTCACTGTGGTGATTTGTTGCACAACGCGGTCTCTATAGAGTGCACGGGCTTCAGTAGTTGTGGTGTGTGGGCTCAGCATTTGCAGCTCCTCGGCTTTACAGCCTGGCTTAGGAGTTGTAGCACGGGCTTAGTTGGTCTATGACATGTGAGATCTTCCCAGATCATAGAACAAACACATCTCCTGCATTGGCAGGAGTATTCTTTACCACCGAGCCACTAGAGAAGCCATATACCTATTAATTAAAAGAAATTCTTAAAAATTGTTTGTTTCACTTCTTAATTGAGAATTGCTAGAGCCCTGTAGTAGAATAATAACTATAGCTCTCTACATAGTTATTTAGGCATAATGTTATAGTTCTACATATATCATGTATAGTAAAATTCCAGTGTACAAATTGTCTTCATTCTATAATGAGCAACTTAACTTGTTCTTGCATAAATCATAACATAATGGGATACTGTAAATTTTTCAGAGTTCTTATTAATAAGTGTAGAAAATTCATTGTTAATGCTTCAATAGTAAATGAAATGTGTTTTAGGTACAAACCTTACAATGCTAAAAAGAACTATGCTGATTAAAAATCTCATGCTTCTAATAATCAATGTCTGATATCAACTCTTACTTTGTAAATGTCCTCTTCACTTCTATTTCTCCTCCTCCTTTCCAACTCTTCTTTCTGCTCCTCATTCTTTTCTTTGTGATCTGAGTTTAGAAGAATATGTTACACTTTGTTTTTTTGGAAATAGGCAGAGAATTTCTGATTGTCTTTAAAAATGAAAATGTATCTCTACAGGATGGAAAACAGTAACTTGATCTTTTAAAAGTAGCACTAATAAGCATTCTCTTTGTTCCAGAAGCTGATGGTTTGGCTTTTTAAATACTTTTTGCCATTAACATGCTGATAATATATGGACAACTTTTTAAAAATTGAATTCCTCCCCTACTGCAATTTTTATATATTGTTTTCTCATCACGAAGCACTTGTACTCATGTGGAAGTGATTGTTTTAAAATTTTATGAATATTTCATAGGAGAAAAATTCCGGTGAAATTAGCATATAAAATATCATCCCTGTTGACTATTTTAAAAAACTTATCTATTTCTTCATGGTTGAAATAGTATTTATAGTGACAATTTATTTAAAAAAGAGAGGCACAATTTTTTTTTTGAAAGTCAAGAAACTTCCTAGGTGTTTAGAGACTAAATTTTCTCTGCAAGAAAAATCATTGCAAGATTTTTTTTATCTGATTGTGGCAACCAGACAGTTAGCTAGATATGGAAATAAAATGATAGTAATAATAAAGCAGTGGAACTAAGCCATGCCGTGTGGGGCCACCCAGGACGAACGGGTCACGGTGGAGAGGTCTGACAGAATGTGGTCCACTGCAGAAGGGAATGGCAAACTACTTCAGGATTCTTGCCTTGAGAACCCAATGAATAGTATGAAAAGGGAAAAAGCTAGGACACTGAAAGATGAACTCCCCAGGTAGGAAGATGCCCAATATGCTACTGGAGATCAGTGGAGAAATGACTCCAGAAAGAATGAAGGGATGGAGCCAAAGCAAAAACAACACCCAGTTGTGAATGAGATGGGTGATAGAAGCAAGATTTGATGCTGTAAAGAGCAATATTGCATAGGAACCTGGAATGTTAGGTCCATGAATCAGGGCAAATTGGAAGTCGTCAAAGAGATGACAAGAGTGAACATCAACATTCTAGGAATCAGTGAACTAAGATGTACTGGAATGGGTGAATTTAACTCAGATGACCATTCTATCTACTACTGTGGGCAGGAATCCCTTAAAAGAAATGGAGTTGCCATCATAGTCAACAAAAGATTCCGAAATGCAGTCCTTGGATGCAATCTCAAAAACGACAGAATGATCTCTGTTCGTTTCCAAGGCAAACCATTCAATATCATGGTAATTCAAGTCTATGCCCTGACCAGTAACACCAAAGAAACTGAAGTTGAACAGTTCTATGAAGACCTACAAGACCTTCTAGAACTAACACCCAAAAAAGATGTCCTTTTCATTATAGGGGACTGGAATGCAAAAGTGGGAAGTCAAGAGATACCTGGAGTAACAGGCAAATTTTGCCATGGAGTACAGAATGAAGTAGGGCAAAGGCTAATAGAGTTTTGCCAAGAAAACACACTGGTCATAGCAAACACCCTCTTCCAACAACACAAGAGAAGACTCTACACATGGACATCACCTGATTGTCGACACCGAAATCAGATTGATTATATTCTTTGCAGCCAAAGATGGAGAAGCTCTATTCAGTCAGCAAAAACAAGACTGGGAGTGGACCGTGGCTCATATCATGAACTCCTTATTGCAAAATTCAGACTGAAATTGAAGAAAGTGGAGAAAACCACTAGACCATTCAGATATGACCTAAATCAAATCCCTTATGACTAGACAGTGGAAGTGAGTAGATTTAAAGGACTAGATCTGATAGACAGAGTGCCTGATGAACTATGGATGGAAATTCATGACATTGTACAGGAGACAGAAATCAAGACAATCCCCAAGAAAAAGAAATGCAAAAAAAAAAACAAAATGGCTGTCTGAGGCGGCCTTACAAATAACTGTGAAAAGACGAGAGGCAAACAGCAAAGGAGAAAAGGAAAGATATACCCATTTGAATGCAGAGTTCCAAAGAATAGCAAGGAGAGATAAGAAAGCCTTCCTCAGTGATCAATGCAAAAAATAGAAGAAAACAATAGAATGAGAAGGAGTAGAGACCTCTTCAAAAAATTAGAGATACCAAGGGAATATTTCATACAAGGATGGGCTGTGAATCCAGAAAAAGCAGAGGAACCAGAGATCAATTGCAGACATCCGATGGACTCGAAAAAGAAGGAGTTATTGACTATTTAATGACCAAAACTGTGTGGACTGACAATAGAATTTGAAAATTCTGAAAGAGAAATACCAGACCACCTGACTTGCCTCTTCAGAAACCTGTATGCAGGTCAGTAAGCAACAGTTAGAACTGGACGTGAAACAACAGACTGGTTCCAAATAGGAAAAGGAGTATGTCAAGGCTGCATATTGTCACCCTGCTTATTTAACTTATATGCAGAGTACATCATGAGAAGCGCTGGGCTGGTTGAAGCACAAGCTGGAATCAAGATTGCCGGGAGAAATATCAATAATGTCAGATATGCAGATGACACCACCCTCATGGCAGAAAGTGAAGAAGAACTAAAGAGCCTCTTGATGAAAGTGAAAGAGGAGAGTGAAAAAGTTGGCTTGAAGCTCAATATTCAGAAAACTAAGATCATGGCATCTGGTCCCATCACTTCATGCCAGATAGATGGGAAATAGTGGAAACAGTAGCTCTCTTTGTTGTTCTGGTCTTCAAAATCACTGCAGATGGTGATTGCAGCAATGAAATTAAAAGATGCTTACTCTTTGGAAGGAAAGTTATGACCAACCTAGACAGCCTATTAAAAAGCAGAGACATTACTTTTCCAAGAAAGGTCCATCTAGTCAAGGGTATGGTTTTTCCAGTGGTCATGTATGGATTTGAGAGTTGGACTATAAAGAAAGCTGAGCGCCGAAGAATTGATGCTTTTGAACTGTGGTGTTGGAGAAGACTCTTGAGAGTCCCTTGGACTGCAAGGAGATCCAACCAGTCCATCCTAAAGGAGATCAGTCCTGGGTGTTCATTGGAAGGACTGATGTTGAAGCTGAAACTCCAGTACTTTGGCCACCTGATTTGAACATCCACTGGATCATCAAAAAAAAAAGAGAGTTCCAGAAAAACATCTATTTCTGCTTTATTGACTATGCCAAAGCCTTTGACTGTGTGGGTCACAACAAAATGTTGAAAATTCTTCAAGAGATGGGGATACCAGACCACCTGACCTGCCTCTTGAGAAACCTGTATGCAGGTCAGGAAACAACAGTTAGAACTGGACACAGAACAACAGACTGGTTCCAAATAGGAAAAAGCGTATGTCAAGGCTGTATATTGTCATCCTGCTTATTTAATGTATTTGCAGAGTACATCATGAGAAATGCTGGGCTGGATGAAACACAGGCTGGAATCAAGATTGCCAGGAGAAATATCAGTAACCTCAGATATGCAGAAGACCCCACACATACGTCAGAAATTGAAGAAGAACTAAAGAGCCTCTTGATGAAAGTGGAAGAGGAGAATGCAAAAGTTGGCTTAAAGCTCAACATTCATAAAACTAAGATCGTGGCATCTGGTCCATCACCTCATGTCAAATAGATGGGGAAACAGTGAGAGACTTTATTTTTTTGGCTCCAAAATCACTGCAGATAGTGATTGCAGCCATGAAATTAAAAAGAATCTTACTCCTTGGAAGGAAAGTTATGACCAATCTAGACAGCATATTAAAAAGCAGAGACATTACTTTGCCAACAAAGGTCCATCTCGTCAAGGCTATGGTTTTTCAGTAGTCATGTATGGATGTGAGAGTTGGGCTACAATGAAAGCTGAGTGCCGAGGAATTGATGCTTTTGAATTGTGGTGTGGAAGAAGACTCCTGAGAGTCTCTTGGACTGCAAGGAGATCCAACCAGTCCATCCTAAAGGAGATCAGTCCTGAGTGTTCATTGGAAGGACTGATGTTGAAGCTGAAACTCCAACACTTTGGCCACTTGATGTGAAGAGCAGACTCATTTGAAAAGACCCTGATGCTGGGAAAGATGGAAGGCGGGAGGAGAAGGGAACAACAGAGGATGTGATGGTTGGATCACATCACCAAGTCAATGAATATGAGTTTGGGTAAACTCTGGGAGTTGAAGATGGACAGGGAGGCCTGGCATGCTGCAGTCCATGGGGTTGCAAAGAGTTGGACTGAGTGACTCAACTGAACTAATGGGAAGAACTGAATCATTGGAAAAACCCTGGTGCTGGGAAAGGTTGAAGGCAGAAGTGGGCAACAGAAGATGAGATGGCTTGATGGCATCATCAATGCAGTGGACATGAACTTGGGCAAACTCTTGGGGATGTTGAGGGACAGGGAAGCCTGGTGTATTGCAGTCTCATGGGGTCCGGAAGAGTTGGACACAACTTCGCGACTGAGCAACAACAATAAAGTAGACTGGTATGGTAGAGGTATATTTGACTTAATATTTTAATTTTTTCAAATAAATAATAGCATTGTGCTGTACATACAAAGCTTCTGAAAACTGTAGTTCTTTTTTTTTTCCTCTTAAGAAAATTTATTTTAATTCTTCAAATATGGCTTGCTCTCTCTCAGTTAAAGCTATTTCTTAAGCTGCTCCCTTTAACAGAAACATATGTAGTTACCCTGTTCTTCCTTTCCCAGTGATCCATGGGATCTCAATTTAACTTATTTCTTCTTGCATATCTTTCCTGCCTACTTCCTTTTTCACAGTGAAAATCAGTATACACCCTTTATTAATCTGTGTAATTTATTGTATATGTAACAGAAATTACATATACTGCATTATATGTAATCAGAAAGTCTTGTTTACTTCTGTTTCCCCTTGATTATTGTATAACTGCCCATCAGAAATTGTTAAAAGGAATCATGTCACATATGAAAACATAAAATGGTATGCTAAAGATTCTTCTGCATGGAAGAAAATCTCTACGAATTTAATATTTCTATGTAGCATGCATGCCTTCCAATATATACGTGCTTCACAACATTATGCTTCCTCATCTTAATTTCATTTTGCCTCATATTTGCTAATACATTAAATATAATTACAGTATGTAGATAAATTGTTCTGTGACAGTTTTATTCAAACCATTGTATTCATATATGTGTGTGTGTGTATATATACATATATATATATATATATATATATATAAATGAAACTTGATTTCTATAATCAGATTGAATTCTTAGGTGACTAGACTTCCTATAATTCAGATGTTTTCTCTTTTCACACTTCATTCTTTTATAGACTCACATATATTACCATGACTCTACCGAGAAGGGATAGTCAAGTCCTCAGCTATTAGTATGTGCAGTCATCAGTTGTGGCATTTATATTTCCTTATGTCTTCAACTATAGGAAACTATTCATGTGAGTGCTTGTGTGTGTGCTCAGTTGCTTCAGTCATGTCCCTCTTTGCGACCCTTTAGACTGCCTCCCGCCAGGTGCCTCTGTGCATGGAATTTCCCAGGCAAGATTACTGGAGTGGGTTGCCATGCCCTTTTCCAGGGAATCTTCCCGTCTGAGCAATCGAATCCGCATCTCCTGCTTGGCAAGCGGATTCTTGACCACCGAGCCACTTGGGAAGTCCTATGTGAGTGCTTAGTAATAAACGTATATTTACATCAATCCATGGGGCTTCCCCGGGTGGTGCTAGTGGTACAGAACCCACTGCCAATGCAGGAGATGAAAGAGATGCAGGTTCGATCCCTGGATGGGGAACATCCCCTGGAGGAGAGCATTGCAACCCACTCCAGTATTCTTTCCTGGAGAAGCCCATGGACTGAGGAGCCTGGCGGGCTACAGTCCATGGGGTTGCAAAGAGTCGGACATGACTGAAGTAACTTAGCACACATGCGTGGATCCATGAGATGTTTTTGGATATACAAAAGCTGAAAGAATTGATCACCCGAGATCTACATTAAAAGAAGGATTTACCAAAATCCTTCAAATGGAGGGAAGGTTGTATTAAATGAAATATGTATCCACATAGAGAAATGGAGTGTGCTGGAAGTGGAAACTGCATAAATAAATATGTACATTTTTCCTGTAATTTAAAACCCATTAAATGAAATTTTCTATTTAAAATTAAAGCAAATAACAGCATTAGTACAAATATTAAGAGGAAAAAAATCACAGTGAAATATTTTAAGTTCTTATCCTATATGTGAAGCCATATAATAAGTTAGAGTGCCTTCTAAAATCAGTACATGTTTATTCTTCCTCTCACATTTTATGGCTTTGACATATATATTACATCTTTTTATTTTGTCTATCACATATCTAATTATTTTAGATATAGATGATTTTGCTACTTTTGTCTTTTGACTTTCATACTAGTTTTATCAGTGGTGACCTACTACCTTTACTATATGTTTCCCTTTACCAGAAAGATTTTGTTCTTTTGTGGGTTTTTTTGTTTGTTTGTTTCTAATTATGACATACTCTCTTTCGTTAAAGAAAAGTCCCTTTAACATTTCCTGTAAGATTAGTATAGTGGTCATGAACTCCTTTAGACCTGCTTGTCTCGGAAACTATTTATTACCCCTTCATTAGGAATTGTAACATTGTTGTGTAGAATATTCTTGACTGTAAGGGTTTTTTGTTTGTTTGTTTTAGCACTGTGAATATATCATGCCATTCCTTTCTGGCCTGTAAATTTTCTGCTGAAAATTAGCTGATAATATTATGATAGTACCCTTGTTCATAACTAGTTGTTTTTCTGTTGCTGCTTTTAAGATTTTCTGTTTAGCTTTGACTTTGAGCATTTTAATTATAACGTGTCTGGTTATGGGTCTCTTTGGGTTCATCTTGTCAGGGTGGTGGATTCTGACTACTTGTATCTATGCTTCTGTCCATCTCCACATGGCCTTTTCTATATATCCTTAACTGTAGAAACTCTGCTCTGTTAGTTGTAAGGTCATTCTCCAAGAGAGTTGTTCTTCATGCAGCTGGAGTTCTGGTGTGTCCATGGGATCTCTGAATCTTCCAACTCTGCCATCTTTGTCTGGACTCTGACTTGTATCATATTGAAAGCTAAAATTTGTATGGTTATCACTGAAGTATAAAAACAGTCCATATTTATAGAGATTGAAGAAAATAAGAATTAGGAAATTTTCCCTGCAATAAGAAAAAAACACTGCAAGAGATTAAAATGCACTATAAATAGGACAAATAGGGAATGCAAAAGTAGATGGCATAAGTAAATCCATTCTCTTTTGTATATAATGGTTTTTATTTGAGTCTCATGGTTTAAGTATGAATCTTCCAGTAATTCATTTCTGATAATTAAGCTCTAAGAAAGAAGTCACTAAAACCAATTCAACGGGAAGTCATTGAGTAGTTCTAAACATAATAAGCCACCATATCACAGTGGTCAGCAACTACTTCACATCCTCAGCAGAGATCAAGGGCTGAATGAGCATTAACACCAAGTAACACAGTTATTCCTAAAATTGGTCCCTCAGGTTTAGGTTGACTGAGCTTTAAATTGCCTGCCTTCTATTGACTGTTCAGTTCTCTCAGCCATTGATAAATTAAATACTTGAGTCATCAGAGTTAATCCACTTTCATGACACTTGCTTTTCTTGAAACATTAGATTAGCTCCTTTTGTTTTCTGAATTTAAGATTCGGGTCAACTTAAATGGAGTTTATATCATTACAGATTGTCAGGCATAACCCCTCCTGGGAAATCTGAGGATTTTTGTGGAATTAAAGTCTTTATAAAATCAACAGAGAGCAATATAATTTATGTCAGCATGTTGAAATAGTTTTTTTTCTATATAAGATAATTACATCAAAATAAAATATTTGGAAGTTGCTATTTTATAAGTATCAATAATTAGTTGGATTTAGCATGACTGGACCATTTCTGTATTGTGGCTAAAAAATATTTGTATGAATGTCATGTTTACATTTAATATAGGTTATTTGATTGTGTTTGAGATGTGTAAATGTACTTTTGGTTTACGTTTTTCTTGTCCTTGCCAGTAACTTAATTTGGAGGAATAGTCAAATCATTCTATATTGATAACCTCCTTTAGCCATCATTTTAAAATAGTCAGATAATAAATTTCCTTTGTTTTCCTTCGTCTGTGAATGTGTTGATTTTTTTCTTGATTCCTGAAGGATATTTTCACTCAGTATGAATTCTGGGTTTACAGGGTTTTCTTATTGTTTATTTTTTGTTTTCCCCAGCACTTGAAAAATATTCTGCCACTTCCTTCTGACCTCCAGAAATATTTATGAGAAATCTTTTGTCATTTTATTTTGTTTCTCTGTAGGTACAATAATTTCTTCTCTCTCACTGCTTTACAATATCCCCCTTGTCTTTAGTTTTCAAAAATTTGATTATAGTCTCCTTTGGTTTGTACTTCTGTAGGTTCATTTGATTGGGGCTTCATGAAATTCTTGGACTATAGATTTATGGAGTTTTGGAAAAATTTGAGGAGTTACCCTGTTGTTTCTTTAAGTGCCGTAAACCGTCCTTACTTCTCTTCAACGCCAGTGACATGATATTAGATATTTGTTAAAGTCTCATCATTCCTTATGTTCTATTCAATTTTAAATTCGACTTTCTCTTTGTTGTTCAAATTAATTAATTTTTCTTTTTCTATGTTTAATTTCACTAATTACTCAGTCTTTCCCTTCTGCTCCTGTGCCTATCCATTAAGGATTTAAAGAACTTTTTTGTTATTGTGTTTTACAAGGCTAAAATTCCCATTGGTTTATTCTCTATATTTTCTATTTCCTTGCTGGAAGTATTTATCTTTTCATTCAGCATGATCATTGAAGCAGGTTTATGATGACTGCTTTGAAATATGTCATAATTCTAACATTTCTGTCACCATGTTGTTGGGATTTCTTGATTGA
Source organism: Okapia johnstoni (assembly GCA_024291935.2). NCBI lineage: Eukaryota > Metazoa > Chordata > Mammalia > Artiodactyla > Giraffidae > Okapia > Okapia johnstoni. The sequence goes on along the minus strand of CM044321.1, from coordinate 19,517,229 downwards.
CTTTTTTTCAGTCAGTTTGACATCTTCCTGGTTTTTGGAAGGTTGAATGATTTTTAATTAAAACCTGACATTTTGCGTATCATGTGGTAAGACTATGAGAGTTGAAATTCTGTCTCAGCTTGCTTTATTCTGACTTGGTTCCTGTGGGTTAGCCACAGGAGCCTCATTGTGAGAGTGGATGTTTAGAATCTCTGCTCAAACTTCACTGCATGAATGGAGGCAAGGCTACAGTTTTACTCTCTGATGCTTGAGTGTTATTTTCTGAAAGCTTTCTGTCTTCTGGGCTGACCCTTTCCTAACTTTTTGGGTATAGAGGACAGCCATCTTGGGGGACTTTTGCTACCTACACCTCTTAGCATTTCCACATTGCTGGGTCCTTCAGCATCCATTCTGGGATGTAGGAGGCAGAAAGGAAGCCCTGGAATGTAATACCATGTTGTTTTTCAGGTTACATGAGCCCTAGCTGGCCCTCGCTAGAAGAAGAAAAGAAGTTCAAACACTCCATTTACCTGGAAGTAGAAACACTTCTGTATCTGTTTTCTAAATTCTTTCAGTTTGATGCAATTTTATTTTTACATTAGGTTCAATAAAATGTGCCATTAATTGATGAAGAATTTATGCAGTGGTTAATTTTAAATCCTTACCAAATAATACTCACACCATATTCTTGTTGGTATTAGTGTCAGTTTATCTTTCTCATTCAAATTGAAGTTTTCCTGGCTCTTCATGTGACAAGTGTTTTCAATTGTATCTTGGACAGTTTGGTTATTACGTTAGGGGAATCTTGATCCTATCTGAATCATCTGTTTTAGGCAGCAGTGGCTCAGACGATAAAGCATCTACCTACAATGCAGGAGAACCAGGTTCAATCCCTGGGTCGGGAAGATCCCCTGGAGAAGGAAATGGCAACCTACTCTAGTACTCTTGCCTGGAAAATCCCATGGACAGAGGAGCCTGGTAGGCTACAGTCCATGGGGTCACAAAGAGTCGGACATGACTGAGCGACTTCACATTCACTTTCTTTCACTTATCCTGTTATGGTTCAGCATGTAGATTGAGGCCAATTTTATGAATATAGTTAATATAATTGTTTACTTTCCTCCCTTTGTAGCTATTTTCTGCTTCATTTCCTTGGCGCTCCAGGGCCTCCTGCTCAATCCTCCTGGATGTGTTAGTTGCTCAGTCATGTCCCACTCTTTGCAACCCCATGGACTGTAGCACACCAGGCTCCTCTGTCCATGGAATTCTCCAGGCAAGAATACTGGAATGGGTTGTAATTCCCTTCTCCAGGAGATCTTTTCAACCTAGGAACTGAACCTAGTTCTCCTGCATTGCAGGCAGATTCTTTACCATCTGAGCCACTAGGGAAGCCCCAGTTTTGCTGGTGCCATCTGCAAAGATGGAAGGAACTTCTTTGAGCATTCTGTGATCACTTGGCAACTTTTGGAGGGAGGTGGGCAAAGCCACTGGGTCTAGGTGTCCTTATGCCACTGTGTAGAGGGCAAGAAGATATAGAACTTTGCTGCTGCTGCTGCTGCCGCTGTCAGCAGATTGGTCTGCCTGCTGGTATCGGGTTGTTGATCCAGGTCAGGGATGGCCCAGTAGGACTTTGTGGCCAGAGCTGCAGATGGATTGACCCACCCGTTGGGTCTTGGTTTTGAAGCTTGGCCTGGAATAGCCAGGGCTTCATTGTGACCTCTGCTGCAGACAGGTCAGATTGCCTAGGGATGCCCTTAATCTTGAGAAGGACTGGAATGGATTTGGGCTTTGCTGCTACCACTAATCCCGGTGGATCAGGCTGTCAGTAGCAGCCAGGCAATGAGTCAGACTTGGGGCTCTCTAAAGTCCTCTGTTGGACTTGGGCTTTCTAGGTCTCTTAACCAGGGAAGACCGTCTGTTCTTGTTGGTTTGCTTAAAATATGGACCCTAGTGGCTCGGACAGTAAAGAATCTGCCTGCAATGCGGGAGACCTGGGTTCAACCCCTTGGTTGGGAAGATCCCCTGGAGAAAGAAATGGCAACCCCCTCCAGTATTCTTGCCTGGAGAATTCCATGGACAGAGGAGCCTGGCAGGCTACAAAGGCTACAACCATGGGATTGCAAAGTGTTGGACCCGCCCAAATGACTGACACTAACCAGGGATGACAGTTTGTTTTTGTTAGTTTGCTTATTTTATTGTTTTTCTATGCCTGTTGGTGGCTTGGTATCACAGGCTTCTCTACCACCCATTCCAGAGATATATCAGAAATAAAAAAAAAAAAAAAATTGAGACATCTCACCATGCTATAGTTTCTCATGTCCTGGGTTCCCAGCCAGTCTGCCAGCTTTCAAAGCCCTTTTATCATTGTCAATTTAATACTTTCCAAGGTATTTCGTTGTTTTAAGAGGGGTAAGAACAGGGGAAAATAAGTATATACTATCTAGTTTAGTACCTGAAATTGACCAAATCATACCTCGATATATCCTTGTGGATAACATAACATTAATTCTTGTAAAATCTTTGCTTTGATTGTTATGACAGTATTGTGTTCCCTCACACATGCTATTTAATGTCCCCTCCAATAAGGTAGGCGTATCTTTTTTTCCCTCTCCTTGTTTCACATAGATTTAGCCCTTGGTATTTGTAGTTGTTTCATACATACGATAAAGGAACTCAGTCCATTGTCTTCCTTTCTCTTTCTTTCTCCCTCCCTTCCTTCCTTCTTTTTTCATCTTGATTATTTTAAACTCCTGTATTTGATGCCAGCTCCCTTAAGTTAAAATGCTGTCCTCTCTGGGATAAGGGCCTCTCAAGTTTGGGAGATAGTCACTTTCATAATAGGCAAATAAGCATGAATAACAAGTATAATGCATTTAACAGATTGCAATATGCTTTTCTCTTCACAATCTTTTCTTTTTCAGTCTATCATGACTATCTCAGTGTTTCAACTTCACTGTTTAGAAAATAGAATCAGAAAGAGAAAATAGAGAAGCTTCTGACTGGCAAGGAGTTAATGTGTGAGCCAGTATTAGCTCTTCATCCACAGTAGCAGTCTCTTCCAAGATACATAAGTCTGCTGTCCCTTGACCATCAAGTCCTTTAGTTTTTCCCTTTAAACATGGCAATTGATGTGAGGCCCTTTGAGATTCCCTACAGTTAGTCCTAGCAATACTACATTCTGTTACAAACTAAGGAGGATTTTTAAAGCTCCTTGTATGACCTTTTATGTTTCTGTAGAAAGTATAAATTATCCCCTGTTATTTGGGGCACTTACAATATTTATTTAAACCTTTTTCCCTTTACTGAAGATACAGATTTCTTTTATAGCCATTATTTTTATGGACATTTCCTTTTTTTTACTGTAGCATAATTGCTTTACAATGCTGTGTTAGTTTCTGCTGTACAATGAGGTGAATCAGCCATATGTAGATATACACACCCTCCCTCTTGAGCCTCCCTCCCATCTTCCCACACAAATCCCTACCCTTGATTTCAATTTTATATGTGCTTCTGTGTTCCTCATTTTAATGTCAAGAAGAAGGTCGTTTAGTGAACAGAGTACAATGTATTCAGCACTTCTCTGCAACAAGTATTTATTGAGCACCTTTGTGCTCATCACTAGTGTATGATATTAGAGTGATAAAACTTAAAACATTTCTTTGAGAGAAACACACAATGACTAAGCACTGAAGAAACATGATATAATTACAGGTCACATGATATAATTACAGGTACTCTTAAAAATGATATAATTACAGGCACTCTTAATTGCTACTTAGTCTAGGATGAAAAATGATAACAGACAAAAATACCTGCTTTAACGTCTCTGGGGAGATGATGTCTAAGTAGAAAATGTGTAATGAGCCAGTGTAGGGCTTCCCTGGGGGTTCACTTGGTAAAAAATCCACCTGCAGTGCAGGAAAACCAGGTTCAATTCCTGTGTCGAGAAGATCCCCTAGAGAAGGAAATGGCAACCCACTTCAGTATTCTTGCCTGGGAAATCCCATGGACAGAGGTGTCTGGTGGGCTATAATCCACGGGGTCACAAGAATTGAACACACTTGTAACTAAACCATCACCACCAATGAGCCAATGTGAAGACTTGGGAGGAAAGAGCCCAGGTAGTGGAAACAGTGTGAGCAAAGTCTTTGTGCTAGGAAAAAACACAGCTGGTGCCACAATCTGCAGGAGGATGTGTAGGGAGGAAGACAGCAGAGCATTCAAGGGGATACAGTTTAATGATGGACAGGACAGAGAACATAAGGTCACATAGACTGATGTAAAGATTTGAGATTTACTTTGCCAGAATTTCTACTATGCTTATTTTTGTGTATTTAATATTGTACTTTATAATTATATAGGTTACATTAAAATGTTTTCTTAAAAGAAGTCAGAATTTTTACAATGGCTAATGCATTAGTTAAAGCACTGTCTAAGTTGATATGAACCAATATTTCCTTTATTATATTTGCCTACAAAGAAGGCAAGTTTTTCCCCCCAGATTGATATTTCCATGAGGGCAATTGTGTTGAATTCCAGAGACTAGCATGCTGATGATATACATGGTCATTATGCAATAAAATTAAGATATTTTAAATACCAATAAAACAGCAAAAATTACATTTTTGTCATTGGTCAGATGCTGTGGTAGATGAAAGGGATAAAAAATATGATATAATATGCACAAAATTATGTGTGATGTATCAGAAATAGGAATATCACGGTATTCCTATTTCTAGCACTGTGGTTCAAATTGCTGTTGAAAGCAAATATAAATGCGAAATGAAATATTAAGAAAGGACTTTTTAAAATGAATCTGTGAACTGATGGAAAAGTAAGAAATACCAAGGCCGAGATCTAAATGAGAGCTATAACTCAGAGATGTAAAATAAGCCGTGAAGCTGACACTCACCTTGAAGGCATTTGTCAAATTTAGCGAAATTGTGAATGTTTTTTCACCATATCTCAAATCCTGCAGGCTGGAAGACAAAGCTTAAGACACACGCACAGTGGAAAAACTTGCAGAAAACCCTGAAACCCTAAGAATCCGAAGAATGCATCCTTAATAAATTTGAATTAACTCCTTAAGCAAACCCCTCATCTCCACTTCTCCAACCATCAGGGGATCTCTAGAATTCTGTCTCTGGCACTGACTGTGACATGAAAAAAGAAATGGAAAAAAATCTCTCATAAAGAATTTTCAGCACAAACCTCTGTTTGGTGCTAAATCCCTATAATTTATGTGGTCAAAAAATATAACCCCAATTTTTTTTTTTTTTTTTTTAATGTGACCACACACTGGTGAGTTCTCCAAGGAAGAAAATACAAATCGCTTTTGGAAGAAATCAACAAAGCAGTCATCAGTGAAAATGACATAAAGATATAAAATAACTAACCTGAACAATTGCTAAATTAACTGTTACTCAATTCATAATGAAAAAAACTAAGCAAAATCATAGTATTTTGGTTTTTTAAGGTGTTCAATGTGATGATTTAATATATGTACATTTGGAAATGATGAACACAATCAAGATGATTAACCATCTGTCACCTCACATAGATATTTTTGTGTGTGAAAACATTTATGCTCTACTCTCTTAGCAAATTTCAAGTATTCAATACAATATTATTGACTGCATTCACCGTACTGTAGATTAGATCCCCAGAAATCATTCTTTATGTAAGAAGAAAATCTTGCATTTGCTACAGTTTGGATGAATTTGGAGGACATTATGCTAAATGAATTAAGCCAGACACAGAAAGACAAATATGACATGATACAATTTATATATTAAAACTATGAAAAATCAAGCATAGAGAAATATAGAGTAGAGTGGTGGTTTTCAGGAGTCATAGCTGGGAAGGATGGGGGATGTTGGTAAAAGGTACACAATTTCACTTACCAGATAAATATGTTCTGGAGATCTAAAGTACAGCATGGTGACTACAGGTAACATATAATACATAATATATTGTATACTTGAAAAAAATAAAAGTATAGTCTTATTTTATATGCAAAACCACAGACAAATCTATCGACACAATGAGAAATCTCAGTGTATCTCTTACTAATCAGATCAGTGTAATTAGAAAGCAATGGAATTATAAAGCAAGTGTGAAGAATGGAATTAAGTTTAAATATATGCAAAACTCTAAAACCAACAGTTAAAAATTCATGAAACATCCTCCCTCACTGTAATGCAATTAAATTGCATCTTCAAAAATATATCAGGAAATGGTGCACAGCATGGGTTATCCATTTTCATAACCCACAAGTCAAACACAAAATCAAAATGGGAATAGGGAATGTTTAAAATTAAAAAATAATGAAAATATTACATATTGTAACTTTTGAAAAAGGGGAAAATAATCTAATATCTATTGTCTTAAATGCTTATGTTAATAAAGGAAACAGAAAGGCTGAAATTAGACAGTAAAACATCCATCTCAGGGAGTCAGTGAATGGAACAATAATATTTCATTATCTGAATTTGGTTCAGGGTAGGTTCTCCTGGGTGGTAGGAGGCCTCCTGCCAGACAATAGCTCCAGAATTTTCCTGATCTGTGTGTCACTACATCAGCCACTGGAAAGGAAAAGAAAGCCCATGGGAAGAAGGCATCTTTCCTGGGTACTTTGGTCTTTAGGGGACACAGAAGCATTTCTTCACCTGTTTTAGAGCTGGCCACATCTTCCTCCCTGGCCAGTTTCTCACAAGTGTTAACTTTGTAATTTGACACTTATTTGCCAGCTCTGCCACATTCTAAGAATGCAAAGTCTGTTTCTCAATAGAAAATCAGTTCTGAGAAACCAAATATGAATGGATTATAATTTTTTTTTATTTATTATAATTTCTGGGTTACTACAGCTATAATTAGGAAGCTTTGGGTGAAGAGAAGGTGACTGTCACACTCATTATAAATGGTGAGTGCTTGCAAAGAGATGCCTTTCTGCGGAGGTTGAATACAAGAGTCTGCTCTACCTACGCGGCAAACTGTAGATGATTCCGGTGATTGCTTGACAAAGCACTGAATGCGAAAAAATCCAGCAATATTTTGTTGAAATTTATGAGTTTATTAATAGTAAAGGTATTTGAAAAAAATTTGAAAATTTATACTAGTGGATATTGAGACATAGTAAAGTTCTGATTGTTAAAGTTCAATAAAGTTAGTGTTATATTGGCTCAGAAAAGATGAATGATAGAATATAGCTGAGCACAAATGGTCCCATGCCTCTGAAGACATTGGAGATTAACAAAGTGGACAGTAGAGGAAAAAGAAACTTTTTCTAAAGTTTCTAAATGTTGCTGAATGTTGCTAAATCAGTTTAATATACATATAGGTAAAAATAAAAAAGAAAAGAAAAAAAAGCAAAAACAATGACTCCTACACTACACCATATGAAAAAATTAATTTTAGCAAGAATGAGAACGAAAGAAGAAAAAAATGAAACAATGAACCTTTTTGGAGATGATTTTTAGATATTATCTTCATGACTTCAGCATATAAAAAGATTACTTAAGCAAGACCCAAAAAACTAACCACTAAAAAAATGGTAAATTAGACTCACTTGAAGCTATAAACACTGTTTTTCATGATAAAAAATTAAGAGAATTAAAATATAGACACAAAATCATGAGGAGATAATATATATGAGACATAAGCTCATAAAGGGCCATCATCAGATGAGCAGTAGAACAGATAAATAAACTTATTACAGTCACAAATGGGATAATATACAGTCCTGAAAAAGAATGAGTTAGTGCTAAATATCGATAACTCTTAAAAGCATAATTTTAAGAGAAAGAAGATAAACACAAATGAATGCAAAATACATAGATTTAGGTGTTTACAACTCATAATTAGATTAAACCAAGCACTCACGTGAAAATCCAATATAGTGTTTGCTTGTGTGTGTAGAAAGTAAAAGATAGAGATTGACAGAGGGCATCAGTGAACTTTGGGGTGCTGATCACATTATGTTTCTCAACCTAGATAGTATTACCATAGGTTATCATTTATTGTGCCATACATTTTTTTATATCCTTTTATATATGTGCATTTTCTTAATAAAAATATAGCTGACTTGTTTTATGCAGTTGAAATTTAGAGAAGTAAAATTTTGTGATTCCAATATTTCTGTTAACAGCTCATCTTTCATATTTGACAGAATGAGAGTATCTTTCTCCTAGCATATGCAGAACAAATCCTGAGATTCAGAGCAGTACTTTGTTTCATGTCACATGCCCACCATGAACCAAAAGATGTGGCAAAAGGGAACATGGAATAATTGGCTTCACGTCACTCTAGATCTGAGTATGTGATCAACTTTAGCACCATTGTCTTTATAGAAATAGAGGCCTGTTGGAAAGGGATGAGGAGAAGGAAAAGTTACTAGAATTCAATTAACAAAGGTCCCATTCAAAAATCATAAGAAAGAAAACAAATTAGCTCTAGATTACACCAATTACATGCACAAAGCCATTAAATGGCATCTGTTGCAATGGAAAAATTAAACGTGAGGTTAATGAAGTTAATTCACATAGGGAACATTTAAACTACACAAAATTAATGTAAGATTCAATATTTGCTGGAAATAGTAACTACATTTCTGCAATTAATGAACTGCATGTAACTAAACTGTCCTTTCATACTAGAAAGTGCTTCTAATTTACTGAGGTCTTCAGGAATTAACCAGGTGTCACATCTTGACTCAGTCTGTAAGCAAAAAACTGCTGGTTCTATTAGATTTCAGATTCTGACCATGTTAAGTGAGGATTATTAGTTTCTGTGTTATGAAAAATATATAATTATCTTACATACTAGGATCAAAGAGGCATTTGAGAAAATGCAAGTAATGCATATTTAAATACCTTTGTGATATTTGAAAATTTTTTTAATAGCAAATGAAAACAGTCAGTCTACAATTTCCATATAATTGAGGGGCCTGTGTTCTTCTTAGAACAATGATTCTTGAGCCAGAAAGTTTTTTCTTCTTTCCTACTTTTGATCTTAAGAGAAATTAATACAGCTGTAGCTATTAAGAAGATTAATGATCATTATATAATCAAGCATCATATTGAGAATAAACTTACATTTTTGAAACAGGTGAAATTTTATGACTAATTTTCTAGTAGCTTTTTGGACAGGAGCTTTAATTGAGAGGAAAAGAAAGTTAACCCACTATAATAAAATCTACTGGGTAATGTGATTACAAGAGGAACAGTAGGAATTTTTTTTTTAGGTAATTCAGATAACTATGGAAAGGTAATCTATTGTCTTAACATTTAATACCTTTATCAGGTATTTTGTTTTTTTATTTCTATTTCTGATTTTACTTGTCCCAGTGAACCTGACATAATTATTCTTATCAGCCAGTACTACAATACACCATCCTCTTAAGTGTCATTTGGGTTGTAGCTTTATTTTGATTTACTTGAATGCACAGTTGTTTGTAAATGGCTTAATTATGCCAAGGAAAATAAAAAATATTCTTATAAAATTATATTTTCAGTAATGTAAGCAAAATAATCTGAACCAACCCTCCAACTGAAAATAATTAAATATACTGGATTAAACAATTGAGGATCTGAAAGAATAGTAGGAAATCGTCAGCACAGAATTTGACAGGTTAAGTGAACTGAGACCCAGAGGCTCTTGTTGTTGTTGTAGTTATTGTTGTTGTTATTGTTCAGTTACTAAGTCCTGTCAGACTCTCTGACCTCATGAACCACAGCCTGCCTGGCTCCTCTGTCCTCCGCTAACTCCTGGAGTTTGAGTGAATTCATATCCATTGAGTCGGTGATGCTATCTAACCATCTCACCCTCTACTGTCCCCTTCTCCTCCTGCCCTCAATCTTTCCCAGCATCAGCGTCTTTTCCAGTGAGTCAGCTCTCTGCATCACGTGGCCCAAGTATTGGAGCTTCAGCTTCATCAGTAGTCCTTTCAATGAATATTCATGGTTGATTTCCACTAGGATTGACTGGTTTGATCTTTCAGTCCAAGATCAAGAGTCTTCTCCAGCACCCAAGTTTCACATCTGTACATGACTACGGGTAAAACCTTAGCTTTAGCTATATGGACCTTTGTTGGCAAAGTGATATCTCTGCTTTTTAATATGTTGTTAGTGATATCTCTGCTTTTTAATATGCTTGTCCAAGGAGCAAGCATTTTTTAATTTCATGGCTGCATTCACCATCCACAGTGATTTTGTAGCCCAAGAAAATAAAATCTTTCACTGCTTCCACTTTTTTTTCCTTCTACTTGTCATGATGCAATGGGACAAGATGCCATGACCTTGTTTTTTATTATGTTGAGTTTCAAGCCATGATGTTCATTCTCTTCTTTCACCTTCATCATTAGTTCCTCTTCACTCTCTGCCATTAGAGTGGTATCCTCTATGTATCTGAGGTTAATATTTCTCCCAGTTATCTTGATTCCAGCTTGTGATTCATTAAGCCTGGCATTTAACATGGTGTACTCTGCATATAAATTAAATAAGCAGGGTTACAATGTACAGCCTTACTGTACTCCTTTCCCATTTATGAACCAGTCATATACACACACGCGCACACACACACACACACACCAAAATAGAGAAAAATAAATTCAATTGGGCAAAGTTAAACATTTAGTTTTGATAAAATGTATAAGAGCATTTTTCATACTATTCTCAACAACTTTTATAAAAATAAATTTGAGAAGTAACATTTCCAGTAAATCCAAAAAAAAAAAAAAAAGCATAACTTAACATGGTCTCTGTGTTGAAGAAAATTCTATTGACCTTGATATACTCTAAGAAATTTTGCTTTAGGTTTATGTGTTTTAGGTAATACTTAAGTTACTAGCTTGACTAGGCAGAAAAAGGTATTAATAGAAAGTGATAGACTACATTAAAATTTTAAAACAATAATCATGACTAGAAAAATGTAAAATATTATCGGCAAATAATATTTAAAATTTATAGATACAACAAAAGCATACATATCTGGAGGGAGATATATAGATTTCAAATATTCTAAGGCCATTTATTATATGGAGAGAAGAATCAAACTCTGCATGAAGCCAACATGGGAACCTTCTGTCACAATGTACCTTATTAAATCACAATTTCAAAATCTGTCTTCCTGCCCACAATCTCTAAAGATCACTTTGATTTTTTTTTTTATTTTTTCATGTGCAGTAGTTTCACTTTGCCCAGATTCCTTCCTATTGCCAAACCTAAACCTTATATTTATCTGTGTTTCCTATTATACCGTCTAGATTATGAGGACAAGTCCAGCATCCTCTCCCATCTTACCTGTTGGAAGGGTTCTTGTGTGCAGAAGAGCAGGAGCCTCCTATAATTCCCAAGGGGAATTCCCATCTCCCTTGAGGAATTTTCCTTCATTAACATCCAGCCTTTTCTACAAAATTTTTACATGTTTCAGTGGTTATTTATTCCAATATATTTTTTATGCTCTCTTTATCTTTCCTCCTATTTGGAGTTCAATTTACATGTTCTAAATTGCTTGCTATTTCACCATAAGTTGTGCATGTTTTGTTCATTTTTTTCTCTTTATCTCTTATTATTTTCTCATTATCTCTCTTTTTTCTCTACTTCATTTCAGAAAGTTTCACTGTTCAGTCTGAAAGGGCTCACTTCTTTTTTTCAGTAGTTTCTAACATTCTATTTCCATACTCATTGTATTTCTTAGATAGTGTTCATTGTCTTGTCTACAGAAGTTGCTTTTGCATTTTCTTCTGCATTTCCTTTTTTCCTCTTCTTGTCCTATTAAAGTTCACTCTATTGTCTTGAGTGCATTCTGTTTGTAATAGCTATTTAATATCCTTGTCTGCTAGGTTTATCATTCTGTAATTGCTTGGGCTGTTTCTGTTGATTGATGTCTTCTCCTGGTTATGAGTTTTATTTTCCCTTGCATGATAAATTGAGAAGGAAATGACACCCCACTCCAGTACTCTTGCCTGGAAAATCCCATGGATAGAGGAGCGTGGTAGGCTACAGTCCATGGGGTCGCAAAGAGTCAGACACGACTGAGCGACTTCACTTCACTTCACTTTTTGATAAATTTTAATTGTGTATGGAACATTCTAAATTTTCTTTTTCTGTTTGCTAGTTCTTGATATATTCCATTAAATGGTGATCGGCTTATTTTGGCCATCAGTGAATGTATTCATTTTGATGCTTACTTTAAATTTATTAAGGTAAGTCCAAAATAACCTTTAAGCTAAGACTATTTTTCTGGTGGTTGGTTTTAGTTGCTAAGTCATGCTCAACTCTTTGTGACCCTATGGACTGTAGCCCACCAGGTTCTTCTGTCCATGGGATTTTCCTGCAAGAATATTGGAGTGGATTGCCATTTCCTCCTCCAGGGGATCTTTCCGGCCCAGAGATCGAACCCATGTCTCCTGCTTGGCAGGTGGACTCTTTACCAGGGAGCCACCAGGGAAGCCCCGGATTATTTTAGCCCCACTATTTAGGTGATCCCTTTCTGAAAATTCTTTCCAGTATGCTATATTGTAATTAAGAGGTCTTCCTCTCTCTGGCTACTTGCAGACTTTTATAAATTCCAACTCTTTTTAAGTTTCAGAGGCATTTGCCCTTTCGAATGGTTCTTCCTAGTGGTTCTTTCCCTAATAGAAGCTGCATTCTAGTGTTCCCTGAAAGAATACTGCTTTCTAGTAGTTCTTTCCCTGATACTGAATAATTTCTTTTGTTTTTCTAACTTTACTGAGATAATCACCATGAGATATTTTGTATATTTAAGACATAGAGAACTTTGATTTGACACACTTGAATACTGTGAAATGATTACCACCAAAGTTTAGTTTAGTCAGCACCTCTATCATGTCACATGTATGCCAAGTCACTTCAGTCATGTTAGACTGTTTGCGGCCCAATAGACTGTAGTCCCCCAGGCTCCTCTGTCCATGGGACTCTCCAGGAAAGAATACTGGGGTGGATTGTCATTTTCTTTTCCAGGGGATCTTCCTGACCCAGGGATTGAAAGTGCAGCTCCTGTGCCTCCTGCAATGTAGGCAGATTCTTTACCACTGAGCCAGCAGGGAAGCCACACGTCTATCATGTCACGTAGTTACCTTTTTCCGAAAAGAATATTTAAGATCTGGGCTCCCCCAGGTGGCTCAATGGTAAAGAATCTCCGTGCCAATGAAGGAGCCATGGGTTCAATCCCTGGGTTGGGAAGATCCGCTCCGAGGAGGAAATGACAACCCACTCCAATACTCTTGCTTGGAGAATCCCATGGACAAAGGAGCCTGGCAGGCAACAGTCCATGGGGTTCCAAAGAGTCAAACATGACCTAGCAACTGAGAACGCATGCATTTAAGATCTGTCCTGTGAGTAGCCATCAAATATAAAACAGTATTTATTAACTGTAATCACCATGCTGTATGTTAAACTTTCTAGAACTTTTTTCATCTGGAAATTTGTACCCTTTGACTAAAATCTCCCCATATCCCCCATCCCCTAGACCCTTGTAATCACCATTCCACTGTTTCTATGAGTTCAGCTTTCCATCTACACATGTGAAGATCAGTATTCTCCTACAGACCTAGGGAACCCACTGCTCTTTTTCTGCATCATTCTCACTTCTCTGGTCCCATGCTCATGCATTCTAACTTCCTAAGCCTCTGTGAAATCTCACTTGTGTTTCCTCTACTCAGAAATGTGCCTCGACCCTGTTTCCCCTTTCCCTACTGCTGGCTAACACTTAGCTATAGGTGCTAAGCTAAACAGTTGTTGGCTTCTTTTCATTTCATCTGCTTCCTTCAGGGTTCTCAGACACACGCTGCAGTGTTATCTGGTGTCTGAACATCATCGTTTAACATATTTTATCTGCTTTTCTAACTGTCTAAGACATGAAGGTTAAACTTCTCCCTGCTCAATTTTGTTATAACAATTCAACTACAAGCATTCAGTTGTTTGAATTCTTCTCTTGTTTTTTTTTTTTTTTTTTCACTGCGAAGAAAAACATATGAAAAAGTAATGTTTTTCCTTAATTATTTTTAACTATAAGTTCATAATAAAGGCAACAATGACAATCTATCATAATGCAAGAGAGTTTTTGGCGTTATGCAATATTCTGCTTTTCACTGAGAAAGTTTTTCTCTTCTAATTTGTAAATCTTGTTTAATAATGTAGTATACTTTTGGAATATGCCTAGTAATATTTTTGACAATAATGGTGAACACATTTAGTACTGTGCTCAGTAATGGCACAAAGAACTATTTTCTAATATTTATTTCTGTAGATGTCAGATATATGTGTACCTGCCTGGATTCAATCTTCTTGGTAAAGACCAAACAAATGATAGACTTTTGAAAAAGGTTTCCAAAAGGCCTCTTTCATACTTTAAAATGTAAATACTTCTTGAGGTACTTCACATATATCCTGAGAGAGTAATTGAATGCTTTGAGCATTTTTTCTTCAATTTCTATGTCTCTTTAAAATACAAGGAAACATTTAAATTTATACTTTTCAAATGGGTTTTCATGATATATTTCATCGTATATCATTGCTATTTAAAATGGAAACCAATAATATATGCATATGTTACTAAAGTCATATTTTGCTAGGGAAAAGTTATGTGAAAGATGAAAAACACTTAAAAAAAAACTTATAAAAAAAAAAAAAAACTTGCAACAGGCATAAAAACTACTGTGTTTTGAAAATTTGTCCTAGTTGGCTTAAAGATAAGCCTGGAATCAGAAATTTCAAAAACTTTGAATATAATCAAATTAAAGAAACAAGAATTATAATAATTAAATGAATTGTATTATTGTGGCTACTTTAGCAATATTTGCTTTCATATAAATAGAAGAATTTATTTACCTGAGAATGAAAGACTTGGGAAAGAAAAGATCAAGTAGGCATTTTAACTTGCCAGTCACCTTTTAATAATTAACAGACATTATCTACTTTTGAAAACATAGCTACTCATATTCTTGATTCAGTCCCAAAATGTATGTCACATGTGCCCTACATATTGCCTCGCACAAATTCAACTCCCCCCCTCCGAAGGCCAGAGGGGAGTATTCTCCTCCAGGGTATCTTCCCAACCCAGGGATCAAACCCAGGTCTCCTGTACATATTGCAGGTGAATTATTTACCATCTGAGACAAAAGGGAAGTCCATTCAATACAATGCTATGTGGAGTTCCTCAGGTCTTGCACCTCCTTTCCACTCAGGACCTGAAGTGGGTGCACTGTGTGCCTAAGCTTGGCTTTCTTACATATGTGAGAATGTACCCTAGGTGTCAATTCCTTCCTCCTTAAGAAAAATAAATCAAGGTGCTCCCTATTTATGTGTGAATACATCAAGGGCTTCCCAGAGAACTAGTGGTAAAGAACCCACCTGCTAATGTAGGAGATATAAGAGACACGAGTTTGATCCCTGGGTCCTGAAAATCCCCTGGGGAAGGAAAAGGCAACCCACTCCAGTATTCTTTCCTGGAGAATCCCATGGACAGAGAGGAGCCTGGCAGACTGTGGTCCATCGAGTTGCAAAGATTTGCACATTACCGAAGTGACTTAGCGTGCACACACAAATATGGCATATTAAAGAGGAATTCAACACAATTTTTGAAGAAACAACAATTAGGTAAGCAGTTGCATGGAAGATAACGATCTTGCCTGGTAAGGCTGCGTGATTCTTCTAAGGGCCCCAAGGTGAGAGACTGATGCCCCAAGGTGAGAGACTGAGAGGAAGGAATTGACACCTAGGGTACATTCACACACATGTAAGTGCAGTAGTAGTAAGCACAATTTATAAAGCAATATATTTTGCCTTTTCCTACAACTACCACTTTTAAATGATGTTCTAGTTTATTGAAAAATACTTCACCTATTGTTCCTGTATAGTTGCTAAGTTGTGTTCAACTCTTTGTACCCAGGCAAGAATACTGGAGTGGGTTGCCATTCCCTTCTCCACAGGATCTTCCCGATCCTGGGATCAAACCCAGGTCTCCTGCACTGCAGGTAGATTCTTTACCATTGAGCCACTGGGGAAGGCCCACTTCACATATGCATTTGACATAGCTATAGATACTGTTTCCGTTGCAATGAATCCTGGGCAGCAGTTTTGTCTCCAAAATTCATTATACTGCAAAGCTGCATAGCTGTATCAAGAAATGTTTAAATACCAAAGCCAAGAGAGCCTAGGCACAGTGGTTTTGAGATTTACTGACAGACCTAAAAACACCATCATAAAGCAAAACACAGGGTCATGAGAAATGTTGCCATGGATACCACACTCTGACCTGCTGCTGTGGCCCGAGCTATATCACCATATGTGCAGCATTTCTGACATGTGAGTGAATTGCTTAGGTCATAAATTTATATTTAAAAAAAGTACCTGGGAAGAATAAATAAATGCTAACAAATTCAGGCTAAATTTATAGAATACTAATATTTATATAATATACCTGGAATTTTAAGATGAGCCATGTTCTACTATATGATCTAAGTGAATTTTAAATATACACTGATACAGCTAACAAAGTTAATTCAATGTGGCATTATTTACCAAGCATAAATAATTTGGGGGACTCTATTGCTTATGTGTAATGTGCTACTATAAATAGTGGTCATCTTAGTCACATTGTGTTAACTGTAGAGGTCTTTGTTTAGTTTAATTAATGATTTTTTGAAATTGTTGAGCCAGACCACTGCATGAGCAATACTTCTTAGGTAGGCAGTGATTGGCATGTCATTGGACTCGAATCAAATGTGATTCCCCCCCACCCTGTCCTTACATAGGATCTATGAATTCCCTTATTTTCTTCTTTGAAAAAATGCTGGTTTCAGTTGAAAAATATTCTTTGTAAGAAACTCACAAACAGAAATGCAGCCAATCTTTTTCTATCCATTGCTGGACTTGGATGAGAATTAGGCAATTTGGAAAGCTGCAACACATGTTGTAGGACACACAGGTCCCACACTAAGGCCATAATGTTCCCCAATAGTATTCTGGAGACAGAATCATTGGTCTGACTGTGCAAATCGGGATAGATTTCTCACATGCCTGGCAGAAGTTGTTTTCTGAATTTGACTTTTTTGAACTATATGAAAATTTTCGGCATAGTTTTCTATTTTAGGTAGAGATGGATATGACAACTGTTTAGTAATAGTACTATTAGTAGTAAGCACATTTTTATAAAGCAATATATTTTTCATTTTGTTATAACTACCCATTTTAAATTATATTATTGTGTATATAATTTAGTATTTTTCCTGGAATTTAGTAATATGTTCAACAAGGTATAAAAATTATTATTCAAATTCACAGTTGACTCTGAACAACACAGGTTTGAACTGCATATGTCTAAATAATTTTTTAAAAACAAATACATGGGGAAATTTGGTGGAGAACTGAGATAATAAAAAAAAAACTTGCAGATGAACCACATATCTTTGAAATATCTAAAAAATTTTTAAAAAGTTAGTTTTGTTGTGAATTCACTGAATATGTGTAGCTATTAATCTATCCTTAAATAGACATAAGGGGAGTGATGACATAAAATTAGTAACATGTTAGATTTCTTACTGTTTCATAATTTTGCTTTCAAAGAATTACATTAGCATACAGTATGCCAGTCTCTCTCACAATGGAAAAACTGTATCAGTCTACCATCACAAAAAAGTGCTTCATTTAATGTAACAATATTTCTAATACTGTATTATGAATATGAGTTAATACTGTATGCCATAAAATTGTATAATGATTTGTGCATTAATATATAGACTAGGCTACAGTGAAGCAATCATATGGATTATGCTAGGCTACCATAAACCAATCATATTGCTGCTCCTTCCTTATCAATGTATGAATACATTTATACCTATAAGCATGAATTCCTTTTGTACATTATCATTATCTTTTCATTTTTCATATATAGTGTTAGATATACATATAACATGACAGTGTTTTATTAAGACAATATTGATGTAGGTTCTGACAATTGATCTTGTAAATAGATGATGTAAACAACAAATTGATAAATACAGTACATTACTATATATGCATTTTCTCTCTTTATGATTTTTAATAACATTTTACTTCCTATAGCATACAATATGAATATAGTATGTAGTACATTTAACATACAAAATAGTGTTAATTGACGGTTTATGGTATCTCTAAGACTTGACTTCCAATCAACAGTAGGTTATTATTTTTAAGTTTTGGAAGAATCAAAATTTATATGTAGATTTACAGCTATATAGGGGTTGGCACCCCAACCCCCATATATATTGATTCTACCAAATATATAATTATCTGTTTCAGTTCTAATATTTTCAAAGAATACACATATTATTTATAGATTTGAGAGTCATAGTTAATGAATAATATGTATGTACTGTGTTTTTAAATTTTAACTTGATGTATATATATTTATATCTATAGTTACATAGTTGTTTAAATAGTTTTAAATTCTGAGTAGGGCTTCACAGGTGGCTCAGTGCTAAAGAATCCACCTGCCAAACAGGAGACACAGGTTCAGGCCCTGAGTCAGAAAGACCTCCTGGAGAAGGAAATGGCAATCCTCTCCAGTTTTCTTGCCTGGGAAATCCCACGGATAGAGAAGCCTGGTGAGCTATAATCCATGGGATCACAGCGAATCGAGACAACTTAGTGACGAAACAACAACAATAATAAATTTGGGGTAACTAAAATTTAAATGTGCTACCTTATTGCTATTTAAATAATCTACTATTTCACTAGTTGTTTTGAAACGACAACCCTTTATTCAATAGGTCAGCATCTTTTTTGTGCCTAGGAGGGCAGAGCTACTAGGTGCAGGTCTCCTAATAGTGAATTGAATAAATGCTAAATTGGTAGGTAACATAGTTTCGATAGTCTATACGTTTCTGAAATACTCATTTCAGTAATCTCACTATCTCCAAGCAAAATTACTCAATATATTTAAGGCTACCTAGATGATACGAAATATAACAGTTTTCTATATAAGCTGCATTATTGAAAATTATTTTCATGCTTCTAAAAATCAGGCTCACATCTTCCAAATTTCTAAACACATATTAATAAATGTCAGGGCTTTAGCAACCACAAAGGTGATATTGTGTATATTATTGATTACGATGGTGGTGGTGGTTTAGTCGCTAAGTTGTGTATGATTCTTTTTACCCCATGGACTATAGCCCACCAGGCTCCTCTGTCCATGGGATTTCCCAGGCAAGAATAGTGGAGTGAGCTACCATTTTTTCTCCAGGGGATCTTCCCAACCCAGGGATCAAACCCACGTCTCTGGCATTGCAGGTGAATTCTCTACCACTGAGTCATCGGGGAAGCCCAGTCATTAATTACAATGTGTGTGGCTAAATTAATAATAATGCTGTTAAACCTGAAGCCATATTACTACTAAATGAGGAAGAATTGAAAGAACATGGGGTTTGGTAAACAGTATTTGCCAAAATATAGAGCCCAAGCAATTCACAGAAGAAAACAGTGGGAGTGCTGTGAAGAAAGCCTCAACACAGGCAGCTCCTGTGAACCCCTTCCACTAACATGCTACCCAAATGATGCAGAGCCATCATTCAGCCTCCCCAAGAAGAAAGACACTTACTGAGATCAGCACATTAGAATAAACACATCATGCTAATTTTATGAAGTAATTTAATCTTTTATTCAGATTAAATAAGTTAAAATCCAAAGATAAAACTTCAAAGTACCACCTTAAAAGGGCAATAATTAATGTTTATTTATTCATTTCTATTTAAAGCATATAGAACATAACTTAGATAAATATTTGCTGCACAAATGAACAGCATAAGTGGGAAACCAAAGTGAATACTTAACACTGTGGATGTAGTAATAATCCGGAAATTAGAAGAAAGCATTTAAATTATATCTATTAGATTTGACAACATTAAGAAAAAAGCACATCTAATAAAAAAGAAGCTCTTTGAAATTTAAAAATATGATGACTATAATTAAAATGGAATTGTTGAGCAAGAGAATTAAAATGGTTAAAAATGTAGTTTGCAATCAGTTATGTAAGGTTGTGGATCACAACAAACTGTGGAAAATACTTAAAGAGATGGGAATACCAGACCACCTGACCTGCCTCCTTAGAAATCTGTTTGCAGGTCAAGAAGCAACAGTTAGAACTGGACATGGAACAAGGGCCTGGTTTCAAACTGGGAAAGGAGTACATCAAGGCTGCATATTGTCACCCTGCTTATTTAACTTATATGCAGAGTACATCATGTAAAATGCCAGACTGGATGAAGCACAAGCTGGAATCAAGATTGCAGGTAGAAATATTAATAACCTCAGATATACAGATGGCACAATCCTTATGACAGAAAGCTAAGAGGAACTAAAGAGCCTCTTGATGAAAGTGAAAGAAGAGAGTGAAAATATAGGCTTAAAACTCATCATTCAAAAAACTAGGATCATGGCATCCATTCCCATCACTTCATGGCAAATAGATGGGGAAACAATGGAATCAGTAAGAAATTTTATTTTCTTGAGCTCCAGAATCACTGCAGTTGGTCACTGCAGCCATGAAATTAAAAGACGCTTGCTCCTTGGAAGAAAAGTTATGACCAACCTAGATAGCACATTAAAAAACAGAAACATTACTTTATCAACAAAGGTCTGTCAAGTCAAAGCTATGGTTTTTCCAGTAGTCATGTATGGATGTGAGAGTTGGACTATAAAGAAAGCTGAGAGTTGAAGAATTGATTTGTTTGAACTGTTGCTTTGGAGAAGACTCTTGAGAGTCCCTTGGACTGCAAGGAGATCCGACCAGTCAATCCTCAAGGAAATCAGTCCTGAATATTCATTGGAAGAACTGATGCTGAAGATGAAGCTCCAATACTTTTGCCATCGGATGGAAAGAACTGACTCATTGGAAAAGACCCTGATGCTGGGAAAGATTGAAGGCAGGTAGAGAAGGGGATGGCAGAAGATGAGATAGTTGGATGGCATCCCCAGCTCAACAGACATGAGTTTGAGCAAGCTCCAGGAGTTGGTGATGGACAGGGAAGCCTGGTGTTCTGAAGTCCATGAGGTCGCAAAGAATCAGAGATGCCTGAGTGACTGAACTGAGCTGAATGTAAGGCTGAGAATCTTTCCAGATATATTAAAAAGGACACTTATAGAATATGTGAGAATAAAATTAAAGCTGAAAGAGTTCCAGTTCCAGCATGATAAGAGCCGTTAAACTTCTTATTACCAACAAGGAGGTCTTCATGACAGGCTTCCCCTCTGGCTCAGTGGTAAAAATCCACCTGCAATACAGGGGCTGAAGGAGACTCGAATTGGATCCCTGGGTTGGGAAGATCCCTGGAGGAAGGAATGGCAACCCACTCTGGTATTCTTGCCCAAAGAATCCCAAGGATAGAGGAGCCTGGCGGGCTACAGTCCATAGGGTCACAAAGAGTTGGACAGGACTGAAGTGTCTGAGCACACACACACGCAGGGCTTCATGGCTGGAGAACAATTGAGAGCTGCCTTTCCATATTCTCATCTTAGGTTCTGGTACCCAAAATATCGATCTTCTGGAAAGCACACACTTAACAGAGAATTATTTGCAAAAAAATATATCGGGGCATGTCCTCAAAAGATAATCCTGTCAAAATGTGAGCAACCAAGGCTGCAAAGAGGGAAAAATTGACCTGAAACTTGGTGGCAGATGAGTCCTTGGCTAATCCAGTCAGAGACTGTAGATCGAGGATGGCTGTTCAGCATTGTATCAGAATGAGATGGTATCTCACTTCCTTACGTAAGGCTTATTACTCGTGGTGTGCTGTTAAACCAGATCTTCAAAAGACCAAAAGCAGCAAAAAAGCTCTAAATTTTGGACTGATTTAATGCTACCCTAAGTTTAGCTGCAGGGTAGCAAAGTTCTTCAGTATTTGACAAATGACTTCTTGCAGTCAGCAGAAGCTGGTTCCATCGCAACTTTCAGTGAGGTTGTGAAGTGAAAGTTGCTCAGCTATGTCCCACTCTTTGTGACCCCATGGACTGTAACCCGCCAGACTCCTCTGTCCGTGGAGTTTCAGGCAAGAATAATGGATCCATTATTCTTCTCCACTGGATCTTCCCAACCCAAGGATGGAACCTGGGTCTCCCAACATGGCAGGAAGATTCTTTTCCATCTGAGCCACCAGGAAAGCCCTCAATGAGCCCTTAGTGAGGTTGAGATCATCCTTATGATCTGGGGCAAATTCCAGTGAGAGCTGAAGCTCTAAGCCATTTGCCTGCAACAGACCTAACCCTGGGAGAAGACCCAGACCCAACATCAAGAAGGAGATCAGAATTTGAAGTAGAAAGCTTAGTGTAATAGGCAATTCTCATTCCTGGAAGTTTCTGAGAAATGACTGCCTGGCTAACAACTTTTATGGAATATTAGTGCAAATGTGTGGGTGAAGTAGATAACCTCCAACACTGCTACCATGAAGCAAGGAAATATGAAAATAGCATGCAAAATTTTCTCCATGATACTTCTTTCTTCCCAATGTCACTCAGTCCTATGAAAACAAACAAACAAACACTAAAACAAAATTAGATTTTCGTAAAAGCTCTGTATCTTTGTTATTGGGTGATTTTGCAATGTTTCACCTACTTATCTTAAATGAAATGTTAACATTTATTCCACCCCTATCATCTTGTCTATGTAAATATAAAGTTTTCTATTTGTACATTCTGCTGTTTTTTAGAGCATGATTAATATTTTGGATTTTAGAGCTTTTTATGGGTCAATTTACATATGGAAATATTTACTAGGCTTTTGATTTACTTTGAGGGAACTCAAATTAATCTAACATGTTACTGAAAGTCTTCAGAATCAGATCTTGTAAATAAATCATGAATGTGAAGTAGTCTTTAAATATTAAGTTGTGTATGCTAAAAGTGTTAACAAAATATGTCATGAACATATTTCTAAGATAAATATCTCAAATGCAATTTTACTCTATTAAAAGTCAATAAGTTATATATAACTTACATGTCATTTAGCAAGTATAATTTATTATGAGACATAATTGTACTGATAGAGAAATAAATAAGAACTGAACTAAAGCGATAATTATATACGTAAATATTAGCCTAGGTTTTAGAAAATAATTGTGAAAATCAGAATAATCTGTGGAATGTATAGAGCTACTTATATGCTGTTAAATTGCTCTTTATTGGCACAAGACATACAAAATATTAAAGTGGAACATCACAAGTGAAAGTAAGAGAAAAGCAACTGGAAAAATCAGTAGCCCCACTATTTTCAAATAATGTGTTTTAAAAACTAAATATCTTAATTAAAAAGCAAAATACAAATAAGCTGGTTGATAAGTAAACAAATGATTCAGAGAAGAAATTATGAAAATGCCCCCAAAACTAACCATGCTTAAGGCTTAGCAATTATCAGTGAAAAAATAACAAAAATGCACAAATTAGCTAAATATTTCTGTTGTCTATATATATTATTTATAAGTAAAATAAGATATATGAACCACAAATAAAAATGATTTTAAAAATCTGTTATATCAATCAAGCTTCAGGCATTTATTTCAGTGTCAGGTATTTGATAAGAATGCAGTCATAGTTTACAATAATAAAATATAAATCTTACTTAAAGAAAATAGAAAATAATACATAAAATGATAGAATTCCATAAAATCACTTATTTAAATGTAGTGAATAGTAAGTAATCAAATAAATGTAATGAGTTAACTGCTATTTGTTACATTTTAAATTTGGGGAAATGTCTACAGTTGTAACTAAAATTCACTTATTATAAATATTCTTTCTGTGTGTACAGGATGTAGGTATTTCTCAGACTATTTCTACAATTATTCACTGTGAGGTATTTATTTATGTGACTTCTGTATTCACCTTTTGTTTCTATACTTCTTGTAGTATAGAAATGACAATTATATGAGGGTGAATATCTTTATATTTTTCTTACTTTTAGAGGAACTTTCTTTTTGTTGTTTTCTTGCAGCATTAGAACCAACTTTTTTTTTTTAACAAAGATTTTCTTTAAGTAAAGAGTTGTTTTGGAAATAAAGTTTCTCTACATTTTTAATAATGAGTTAAGCACAAATGTTGTCTGGATTCAATTTTTTTAATTGAAAATATAAGCTAATAAATATATATGGATTTCTTTCTATAATCACCTGTTGTTTACTGAGTCTCTTCTATCAAAAAGGTAGAAAAGACAGCATTTTTGCTTGTCTTGCATATTACAAACAAATCTGTTCACAGAATGTCAGTGTCTCACCTTAGAAGTAGTAATTTGCAACTAATAAATATATGTTTTAAATAATCTATATTAATAAAATTAGCTAAATAATATGATAAAAGACATAATAGACACATAAGTATACTTTAAGGATAATTATTTACTTTTTAATGGAATCATGTGGTTTTAAAACATTTGAAAGTATATTTGGGACCATTTTCTGGATATTAAAAAATAACAGATCATAGATTTTGGTAAATTAAGGAAAATGCTATGATTCCTCTCTCTTCAGTGAAGATATTTTACACAGGAAAGTTGAAGTAGAAAGCCGAACAATCTTATACCAAATCTAATCGATAAAATAATAAACCTATGTAATTATAACACAGCATGTAACATTTACCAAGTGATGAGTGAATTCTCATTTTTTCTTTGATTCATCTGAAAAAGTTGCTCCAACTCTTCAATTTAATCTGCCTCCTCAGAAACTGTACATGTACACTGCAACCAACCACCTGTTGACATTTAATTAAAAATATTCATTAGTTTAAAATATTTTATCCATCTAAGTTAATTTGTGGGGTACACATATTGTGGTGAATATTAAAAATGGATTTCCCTGATGGCTCTGCCTGCAATGTACAAGACCCAAGATTGATCCCCGGGTCGGGAAGATCCCCTGGGTAAGGGAGTCTGGCGGGCTTCATTCCACAGGGTTATAAAGGGCCAGACACGACTGAGAAAAATAAATCATATATCACATCAAAAACTAATTGATGGGATATATATATTGTGATGAATATTAAATATAGTGGAGTCATTTCAAAGAGAATATGGAAATATCAAGAACTTTATAAATACTGATAACTTTAATCCAGCAATTAATTTTTGCAATTATAGAGAACTATGTTAAAATAACTGAAGTATTAGTACTTTAAAAATGTTGCAGTATTATTTATAATAGTGAAAAATATAATCACCTTATTGCTCTAACATGCCTTAGTATAATTTTGGATATAATATAGTAGTTGCAGTAAGTATAAATATTAAGCATTTGACACAGGTCACTGAAGAGAAGAAATTGAGATGAAAGTAGTTCTCTGTTTCAGTCATTTTGTTTCATTTTGATTATAAACTGTGTAGACATTCATACCATCCAACTATGTTAACTATTCAGCCATACTAAATTTGCAGTTATTTGCCACAAAGTGAACATATTAGTAATAATTAAAATTCACTTTAGTGGCAGTTTATTTTCAATTACACAAGCAGTATCACAATGTAAAACACTGATCTTTTAGGACAAGAGTTTTTATTTTTTCATTTTTTTAAAACATTTTAATGCAAGATTTGTTTAAGTTACAGTTACATGGGTTTGGGAACTCCTGCAGAATTTTAATGACTGGAGAGGAGTCAACTTTTTTTTTTTTTTTAATTTTATGTCTTTATCAAATATTTATATCCACAGGTGAAAACCTAAATATCTGCAGGTTTTCCTTGACATATGAGCCAGTTCTCTAGGGATAACAAAATAAGATTTATTTTCCTGATTATGGTACTGATTGCTTTATTTTCTTGCGAGAAACCTTTTGGAGTAAAAGTAAGGAGAGATGTGTGCTTTATGTTAGGTTGGTGCAAAGGTAATTATGGTTTCAATCATGAATTTTAAATCATTATAACTAGGCTCAAACACATCTTTATTAATCAAAATAGGAACCATTGCAATCAATACATTTTTGCCAAAGAGAAATGAATTTGTTTATTGTTATAGCATAAAAATCCATGCTTTGGAATTTGATGAACTCTTGAAAAGCATTTTCTGCCTCCTACTAGTTGTGGAAGGATTTTCTCTGCAAAATATCATGGAGATGCTTGAAGAAGTGGTTGTCAGTTGAGAAGAGGTCAGGTGAACATGGCAGATAAAACTTCATAGCCCAATTCATTCAATTTTTGAAGCTTCGGTTGTGCTACATGTGGTTGGGCAACATGTCAAGAATTGGACTGTTTCTGTTGACCAATGCCAGAGGTATGTGCTGAAGTTTTCAGTGCATCCCATCAATTTGCTGAGCATACTTCTCAGATGTAATGGTTTCACCAGGATTCACAAAGCTGTAATGGATCAGGTGGGCAGCAGACTACCAAACAGTGACCATGACCTTTTTTGGTGTAAATTTGACTTTGGGAAGATTTGAAGCTTTTTTTGGTCCAACCACTGAGCTGGTCATCACTGGTTTTCATATAAAATCAAGTTTTCATCACATGTCACAGTCAATTGAGAAACAGCTCATGGTCACTGCATAGAATAAGAAAAGATGACACTTCAAAATGACAACTTCTTTTGATTTTTGGTCAGCTCTTGAGGCACCCATTTATTGAGATTTTTCACCTTTCCAATTTGCTTCAAATGCCAATGACCATAGAATGGTCGATGTTGAGTTCTTGAGCAACTTCTCATGTAGTTGTAAGAGGATCAGCTTCGATGATGACTCTCAGTTGTTGGCAGCTTCCAATGGCTGGGCACTACACTCCTCATCTTCAAGGCTTTCTTATCCTTTGCAAACTTCTTGAACCACCACTGCATTGTATGTTTGCTAATGTTGTAAGTTGTCTCCACTTCTTTACAACTCATTGTAAACTCAAATAATAAAATCGCTCTAATTTTCATTCTGTTTAACATCATTTACATCAGTTCATTTCAGTCACTCATTTGTATCTGAATCTTTGCCACCCCATGGACTGCAGCACACAAAGCTTCCCTGTCCATCACCAACTCCCAGAGCTTGCTAAAACTCATGTCCATCGAGTTGGTGATGCCATCTAACCATCTCATCCTCTGTCATCCCCTTCTCCTACTTTCAATCTTTCCCAGCATCAGGGTCTTTTCCAAGGAGTCAGTTCTTTGTATCAGGTGGCCAAAGTATTGGAGTTTCACCTTCAGCATCAGTCCTTCCAATGAATATTCAGGACTGATTTTCTTTAGGATGGACTGGTCTGATCTCCTTGCAGTCCAAGGGACTCTTAAGAGTCTTCTCTAACACCACAGTTCAAAAGCATCAGTTCTTTGGCCCCCTCCCTTCTTTAAGGTTCAACTCTCACAACCATACATGACTACTGGAAAAACCATAGCTTTGACTATATGGACCTTTGTCAGCAAAGTAATGTCTCTTCTTTTCAATACACTAAGTTTTTCATAGCTCTTCTTCCAAAGAACAAGTGTCTTTTAATTTCTTGGCTACAGTCACCATCTGCATTGATTTTGGAATCCAAGAAAATGAAACCTGACAGTTTCCACATTTTCCCTATTTATTTGCCATGAAGTAATAGGACTGGATGCCATCATCTTCAGTTTTTGAATGTTGAGTTTTAAGCCAGCTCTTCCACTCTCTTTTACCTTCATCAGGAAAAATTAGCTATTGATTATTTTTAAAAGTTCAAATACCCTTTGTTTTCTTAATACTATATATTGTACCTCATCTGAGTATTTTATGTAATGGCTTCCAATTATTTTTTGTACTGACTGCAAATATGTTTATTCTAAACAATGTTTCAAAAAGATGGAAATGTGCATAAAATGGACGGTTTATTCATGCTTTCTGAATTCCTAATTCTGAAAACATAGAGAGTATTTTTCTGTGTTGGTATTTCAGCTGGTTCAGAAGTTAAGATTACAAAGACTTATAGTTTCTTGATAAATGATAAATTGTTATATTAAATTCTGTATTTTTTAAAAGAACTGAAAATCAGAAAAATAAATTATGTGTTTTTACCCTTTCTACCCTCTAATAATATATTCATCAAAAGTAAGTCTTTTATCAATGATTAGGAAAAACATTTATCTTATACTATATACTTATATTACACATAATAGTAGTGTAATTTCAATATCTTTAACCACTAGAAACTTCACTTTGAACTGAAAATTATAGATTGCCTCAAAATAGGAATTCTAATAAAGTACAAAATTTAAATTGCTTTCTTAAAAACTCTTAGGTTCTACTGTTACTTTGATGTATGCTTCAGAAATTTAGAAGCAATGGATAGTAGGATATTATGCACATTAATGGAACTCATACTTAAGCATTTTACTCTTCAACAGTCTATAAAATCTAGACTTTTTTTTTTTCTTTCAAAGACATATATTGAAAGGATTCCAAAAAAGTTAAATAATAATTAAAATATTTTACATAAAATTTTATGCATTATTAAAAATATACATGAGTATATTATATATAATATATATATTATATATATATATATTTTATATATATATATATAAAGTGAAGTGAAGTTGCTCAGTCATGTCTGATTCTGCGACCCCATGGACTGTAGTCTGCTAGGCTCCCCCATCCATGGACTTTTCCAGGCAAGAGTACTGGAGTGATTTGCCAAAACATAAGACATATGTGGATTTTGTTTATGTCCATTTTAGTAATATATATATATATATATATATATGTGTGTGTGTTTAATATTGTAAAATTATTATATTTACACACACATATGTGTGTGTTTCATAGAAAAATAATTTACAAATTAAATACTGATGCTAAGCATTGAAGAACAGGGAAGCCAGGAGCTATGAAATAGAATTAATACATTGGTAAGTGAGCATAAGCCTTTTTGGATAGCAGTTCAGAAATAACCAGTAAAACTGAAGTTGCATATATCCTATGAGCCAGAAAAATCACTTGGGATATAAGATAGAGAATCCTTTTAATATATAGTTTTACAAGAAAAATATAGTTTAATATAGCGATTTATCACTTATCAGGAAGTTATAACCCTTTATAATCTCAACTATTGAAATCCAACAGAGAAAAATACTCCGTATTATATCTATTGTTAACAATATTTAAGACTCTAAGTAAAATAATTTAATTATTATCAAATTTTTTTGATGTGAATGAGTGAAAAATAATGATTTTCTCAGACAAAACCAAAACTGTGAGAATTAATTACCAACATACCTATTCTATAAAAAATACTAAGGGATTTCTTCAGGCAGGAATACCATATCAGAATTTGCATACATAAAATGAGATGAATAGCACTGGAAGTGTAAAGGTGATGGTACAATGAAATTCATTATTTTTTTCTCATTTAAAATGGCATTACTGTATTGTGTGTTTATGCAATATTTAAGAGAATATTACAGGAACAGCACAAAGAATAGGAGGAAGGAATTAGAAATACATAGTTGTAATATTCTTACACTACATGTGAAGTGGTATTAACATTTTTTGAAGGCAAACTCTATGTATGTTATTAGCCTTAGGGCATCATTAAAATAATTAACAACAACAAGATATATACATATAACTTAACGGAGGAAATAAAATAGAATCCAGATACATGGTCAGTTAGCCTAAGGGAAGGTGAAAAAGATGGAAAAAGATAAATTGAGACAAGTAGAAAAATTGCTGGATGGTAGATCTTATTTAAATATGTCAATACTCACATTGAATGTGGCATAAAGACATTGATTATAAGACAGATATTGCCATAATTGATAAAATAAGACAATTATAGGCTAAGTAGGAATTTAGATTCTGAATTATGAAATAAAAATTTTTACAGTTTCAATATATAAGATGATTTAAATAAAATTAAGTGATAAGACAATTTCTTCCAAGCTTCAGTTTGAATTGTAGAAAATTGAATTTTTCTGGTACTAGTATATGTTTTCATTCAAATACTACTTTTTCTGGGTTGTGAAATATTAACATATAAAATAATATATAATATATTAGTAGGGCACTTAATCTTATCTATGTTTTTAAATTATAAACATATATATGAATATATATATATATATGTTGCATGTGTGTATATATGTATTAATATGTATATGTATGAATGTAATAAACATCAAGGTATTCAGAAAATATGTGAAATTAAGGTGGTCATATGTGCTATTTGGGAGAAGTCAGGTGGATTCAATGAAGGAATTTGTGGTTTAAATGTATCTCATACATTTTTTCATATGACTTTGTATTTTACATAATTCAGATATTCCTCCACCAAACTAATACAGCAGCCACTGTATATGAAGATCCAAACTTACATGTAGAGGCCAAAAGTTCTTAATTCCATGTATTTAAACAATGTAAAATGTAGGGGAGTTGCTCTAACAGGGCCTGGAGTACCTATGGGTTTCTGTCTTTCAATTTTGAAATAAAAACCTCTGCAGCATCTCCTCAAAATGTCCAAGGCTCAGTAGGAGTGGTTGATATATTTGTACACAGAAGTGATCACAGGGGCTTCCCAGGTGCCACTAGTGGTAAAGAACCTGCCTACCAATACAGGAGATAAGAGAGATGCGGATTCAGTCCCTGGGTGAGGAAGGTTCCTTGGAGGAGGG
The DNA here is from genome assembly GCA_024291935.2 of Okapia johnstoni. Classification (NCBI taxonomy): domain Eukaryota; kingdom Metazoa; phylum Chordata; class Mammalia; order Artiodactyla; family Giraffidae; genus Okapia; species Okapia johnstoni. The sequence continues at coordinate 19,486,664 of CM044321.1, read as the reverse complement.
CATGGCAACCCATTCCAGTATCCTTGGCTGGAGAAGCCCATGGACAGAGGAGCCTGGTGGGCCACAGTCCATACTGTCCAAAGAGTTGGACACGACTAAAGCAACTCTGTGACACTCTCTAAATTGCATTGTTGACATTTCCTTCAGAAACATCCTATATAGAAATATTCTCTTGTTGATATATTGTTGGATTTTAAAGGTTCATTGACAGAGCTCTGGCTGGGAGCTTCCTTAGAACCAGCTCATACTGCTTTCTGTTCCATTGAATCCTAAAATTATATATAAACTATTTTCACACTACATACTTATCATCTTCTAAAGTTAGCATTTTAACAATATTTGTTTAAAGTCTATGGAAAACTAGATAAACCGTCCTTATGCCAAAATCCCAGTGTTTGCTTCATGTCATTTACACTGTTTCTGTAGGAGAACAGCTGGATTTACTCGCTGGCTGGCAAGCAAAAACAGTATTAGAGCTAAAAGTAGTTCTCTGCAGAAAAACTTACCAAATATTTATAAACTTTCTAAAGAAGATAAGAGCTTAAACCTTATCTGAAATAAACATAATTGTAACAAAGTATACACTACAAAGGACATTTTCTATTAGTGAATATCATACAGTAGAATTTTATAAATAAAAAGTATGTTCCATTTTCATCTTCTTCATGAAGGATATGATGGTGAAAACTTATCATCTTGAATCCTGATTAATATATTCTCTCTTATCTAAATTTATGCTACTTCTAATTGTGTTGTGAGTCATCCAGTAATGGATTATAGATCGACCCATGACGGATAAAGGAAAATGAATTGTGTCTTTATGGAGATCAATTATGGTACAAAGCTGATGATATTCTAGAATGTAAAGATATAGAAAGACAGAGGTTATGTCTGGAAAGACATAATCCAGAGGAAATGTTTGAGTGTTTTAAGAACTCCAGACTATTAAGACCATTCTTTTGCAAATGATTATCAAAAAATTATAACTGTCTTCATTCACTGTCTTTGTGACAACAAATACCCTAATCTCTTGCTTCAAATATTGCAATTGATACAAAAATGTTTTATAGCTTCTTTCTTGCTCCTTAAAATTTATTCTTACATAACAACAAGATTCCAATTCAAAGACCAGAAACAAAATGTCTCTCCCTTTTGCTCCCTGATTCAACACCCTCTACACACATACATGCATTTCTATAATGGATAAAATAAATAACAGGTCTCCTTTGGTTTTTTATTATCCTATCCCTGAAGAAATTCTTGGCATCATCTTCTACATTTTTCTCCTCATCTTGGCCCAGTTTCCCTGGCCTCCCTACTATTCCCAACAACACTTCTGTTTTTGCAGCCTTTCTTGCTGTCTCCTCTACCAGGAATGTGTTTGGCTATATGCCCATGCACTCTTATTTCTTTCAAGTCAGTGCTGAAATACTGCTCTCCATAGTGGTATTTCCAGTCTGTCTTATCTGAAATAACATCACCCCTGAAACTCTCTAATCACATACACTGTTTTAGTTGTCTTCACAGCTTTCTTTATTATCTGATTTCATGTCAAGCATCTATGCATTTATCATACCTTATCAAGTAGAATGTAAACTCTGTGAGTGCAGGAAGTTGATTCATTGTGTTCACTGCTGTGTCTTCAACAATTAGAAGCAATGCCTAGTGATCGCTCTATAAAGTTTAGTTGACTATAGGGATGAGAGAATTAAAAATTACTGACAGAAAAAAAAAATACAAACCAAATTTATTGCTTTCTTCATAATTGTGGTAGTCAGTGATGATCCTCAATGGCTTTGCCATTGTATGATACCCTCCCCTGGATTGTGAATAATACTTATCAATTCCTTCTAATGAAATATTGCTATAGCATATGACAAAGGGAATGGGCTATGCAGGCAGGATTATGCAGATAAAATTATTATCTCTAATATGTTGACTTTAGCTTAATCAATAGAGAGTTTATTCTGGATGGGGTTGACATATTAGATAATGTCTTTGAAAGAGGACTTAAGGAGACACGACAACTGACTCAATTCCTGGTGCTGAGAAATCATATCACCATGAGTTCTATGGTTACAAGAAAATTCTAAGCAACAAAAACATGAACCTGAAGAGGATCATGAATTCTATATGAAGCCACAGTCCTAGAAACAGCTTTGAGAAATCCTGAACAAAGGGCTCAGTTTAGTCATACCAAATGACAGGCCCACAGATTGTAAGATCATAAATATATGTTATTTTAAGCTACTAAATGTATGGTGATTTATTATGCAGAAATTGAAAACTGATATAATCATTGATATCACTATTACATCAAAAACTAGAATTTGGCATTCATACCCCAATAAATAGCTAAGCACTCTGCTCTAAACAAACAAAACCCTCCATTCCTTTGGCATAGTTTGGTACAAAGTAAATTTAAGAGATGTGCTATAAAGACATACTAAGTTTATGTAAAAATATTTTTCCTCAATTCATTTCCCTTGTAGGTATTTTTAGGTTAAATGTATATAAAATGCTTTCTAATTACTATAAAAGAGAACTCTGTCTCATTTACTCTTATTAAATATTAAAATTATTAATGCATTTTAATTATGAACAAAATAATAAATAATATATTATGTTTTGATTACCTTAATAGATCATATTCTACATTTATATAAAACACTGCATATTACATATTTATTGAAGGTGGGAGGATATTGAAGGCAGGAGGAGAAGAGGACGGCAGAGGATGAGATAGTTGGATGGCATCACCTGACTCGATGGACATGCGTTCGAGTAAGCTAAGGCAGTTGGTGATAGATGGGGAAGCCTGATGTGCTGAAGTTCCTGGGGTCGCAAAGAGCTGGACATGACTGAGCAACTGAACTGAACAAATATACTTATTCATAATATGCACCATCATTAATTGGCTACTATTGATAGATTTCAAATTCTAAAAGATGATACTGTCAAAGTGCTGCACTCAATATGCCAGAAAATTTGGAAAACTCAGCAGTGGCCACACGACGGGAAAGGGTCAATTTTCATTCCAATCCCAAAGAAAGGCAATGCCAAAGATTGTTCAAACTACTGCACAAGTGTACTCATCTCACAAGCTAGCAAAATAGTGCTCAAAATTCTCCAAAGCAGGCTTCAACAGTACATGAACCATGAACTTCCAGATGTTCAAGCTGGATTTAGAAAAGGCAGTGGAACCAGAGATAAAATTGCCAATATCTGTTGCATCATCAAAAAAGCAAGAGAGTTCCAGAAAAACATCTACTTCTGCCTTATTGACTATGAAAAAGCCTTTGACCTTGTGGATCACAACAAATTGTGGAACATTCTTAAAGAGATGGGAATGCCAGACTACCTTACCTGGCTCCTGAGAAATCTGTATGTAGGTAAAGAAGCAACAGTTAGAACCGGACATGGAACAGCAGACTGGCTCCATACCGGGAAATGATGTATATGTCAAGGGTGTATATTGTCCCCTGCGTATTTAACTTCTATGCAGAGTATATCATGTGAAATGTCAGCTTGGATGAATCACAAGCCAAAATCAAGATTGTCAGGAGAAATAATAATAACCTCAGATACACGGATGACACCAGCTTAATGGCAGAAAGTGAAGAAGATCTAAAGAGGCTCTTGATGAAACTGAAAGAGGAGAGTGAAAAAGTTGTCTTAAAACTCAACATTCAAACACTAAGATAATGGCATCTGGTCCCATCAGTTCATTCAGTCGCTCAGTCGTGTCCAACTCTTTGCGACCTCATGGATTGCAGCAGGCCAGACCTCCCTGTCCATTGTCAACTTTTGAGTTAACTCAAACTCATGTCCATTGAGTCGGTGATGCCAGCCCACCATCTCATCCTCTGTCGTCCCCTTCTCCTCCTGCCTTCAATCTTTCCCAGCATCAGGGTCTTTACAAATGAGTCAGCTCTTCACACCAGGTGGCCAAAGTATTGGAGTTTCAGCTTCAACATCAGTCCTTCCAATGAACACCCAGGACAAATCTCCTTTAGGATGGACTGGTTGGATCTCCCTGCAGTCCAAGGGACTCTCAAGAGTCTTCTCCAACACCACAGTTCAAAAGCATCAATTCTTTGGCGCTCAGCTTTCTTTATAGTCCAACTCTCACATACATACATGACTACTGGGAAAACCATAGCTTTGTAGACAGACATTTGTTGGCAAAGTAATGCCTCTGCTTTTTAATATGCTGTCTAGGTTGGTCATAGCTTTTCTTCCAAGGAGCAAGCATGTTTTAATTTCATGGCTGCAGTCACCATCTGCAGTGATTTTGGAGCCCACGAAAATAAAGTATCTCACTGTTTCCATTGTTTCCCCATCTATTTGCCACGAAGTGATGGGACCAGATGCCATGATCTTAGTTTTCTGATGTTGAGTTTTAAGCCAACTTTTTCACTCTCCTTGTCCACTTTCATCAAGAGGCTCTTTATTTCTTCAATTTCTGCCATATGGGTGGTGTCATCTGAATATCTGAAGTTATTGATACTTCTCCTGACAATCTTGATTCAAGCTTGTGCTTCATCCGGCCCAGCGTTTCTCATGTTGTACACTGCATATAAGTTAAATAAGCAGAGTGACAATATACAGCCTTGACATATTCCTTTCCCGATTTGGAACCAGTCTGTTGTTCCATGTCCAGTTCTAATTCTTGCTTCCTCACCTGCATACAGATTTCCCAAGAGGCAGGTGAGAAGATCTTTTATTCCCATCTCTTTCAGAATTTTCCAGAGTTTGTTGTGGTCCACACAATCAAAGGCTTTGGCATAGTCAATAAAGCAGAAATATATATTTTTCTGGAATGCTCTTGCTTTTTTGATGATCCAAAAGATGTTGGCAATTTGATCTCTGATTCCTTTGCCTTTTCTAAATCCAGCTTGAACATCTGGAAGTTCATGGTTCACGTACTGTTGAAGCTTTGCTTGGAGCATTTTGAGCATTACTTTACTAGCATGTGAGATGAGTGCTATTGTGCAGTAGTTTGAGCATTCTTTGGCATTGCCTTTCTTTGAGATTGGAATGAAAGCTGACCTTTTCCAGTTCTTTGGCCACTGCTGAGTTTTCCAAATTTGCTGGCATATTGAATACAGCACTTTTACAGCATCATCTTTTAGGTCCCATCACTTCATGGCAAATTGATGGGAAAAAAGTGAGAGACTTTATTTTCTTGGGTTCCAAAGTCACTGCAGATGGTTACTCTAGGCATGAAATTCAAAGACACTTGCTCCTTGGAAGAAAAGCTATGACCAACCTAGTCAGCATATTTTGCTGACAAAATCCATCTAGCCGAAGCTATGGTTTTTCAGTAGTCATGTATGGATGTGGGAGTTGGACCATAAAGAAAGCTGAGCGCCAAAGAATTGATGCTTTTGAACTGTGGTGTTGGAGAAGACTCTTGAGGGTCCCTTGGACTGCAAGGAGATCCAAGCAGTCCATCCTAAAGGAGATCAGTCCTGAATATTCATTGAAAGGACCGATGCTGAAGCCAATACTTTGGCCACCTGATGTGAAGAACTCATTCATTTGAAAAGACCTGACGCTGGGAAAGACTAAAGGCAGGAGAAAAGGGGGACAACAGAGGATGAGATGGTTTCGTTAGGTAGTTAGAATAGGAAAAAAGCTTCCAGATTGGTGTTGGCTAAAAGACAAGGAAGGGAAAAGCCTGGGAAAATAGAACAAAGGAAGATCCAAGGACCTGAGTGAGGATTTCAGGTAGAACAAACAGCACTCTTGACTAGCACAGTTTACATAGGGCAGGCCCAGGGGAGGAGAAAAAACACATAAAAAGAGGAGCCAAAGGGCCGGGAGTCTCCCTCTCTCCCGCTCTCTTGCTCTCCCGCTCTCTCGTTCTCTCGTGCTCTCTCTCTTTGCATCTTTTAGGTCACCACGTGCTCACTCCTCAAGGATGTATTTTTCTTTATTTTCTAAATAAAACTGAGCTGTAATGCGGAGCTGTGACACCGATCCATCCGAGAGCTGTAACGCTGGTCCGTTGCTTCAAATTTTTGTTGTGACGAGACAGAACTGAGGAAATTACATGCTCCCCTGACAGTTGGATAGCATCACTGACTCCACAGACATGAGTTTGAGCAAGCCCTGGGAGTTGGTGATGGACAGGGAAGCCTGGCGTGCTGCAGTGCATTGGGTCGCAAAGAGTTGGACGTGAATGAACTGAACTGAACTGAATTGATAGATATGGTAGACAGTGCACAATCCAGATAACAGTGTATGGTAAAGTACATTTAAGCTTACATTGATATGTGTCATTTAAGACTACGAAACTTAGCAGTCCCCCAAATGTGATTAAAAAATGCATATGCTGCGATAGGATGCTCAGAATTTTCATCTAGTTTTATGAATACATAATACCATAATACAATAAGTGAATCCAGGAAGAGAAAGAGAAAATGTGCCAATGACGATGATCGATGTCCCACAGATAATATGTTTATTAATGTACAGCATAAAAGGAAAGAAGGAAGGAGAAAGTCACCTTTGTGCAGAAAAGAAGATGAGAAAACTAGGGGGGAAAGAAACAGTACTATTCAACAAGATTACAAGCTTGTTTATTTCTAGCACTGAAAAAACATATTTAAATGCCATAAAGAGATAGTTTACCTGTTATCACTTGAATGGTAGCCAGGATATGAATTCTAACTATCACACAAATACTTATAAAAACCAAATGAATACAGTAAAGAAAATAGGTAATTAATTTTTAAAAATCTTTTGTTGTTGTTCAGTCTCTAAGTTGTGTCCAACTATTTGCGACCTCATGGACTTCAGCACACCAGCTTCCTCTGTCCTCCACTATCTCCCAGAGTCTGCTCAAATTCAGGTCCATTGAGTCAGTGATGCTATCTAACCATCTCATCCTCTGCTGCCTCTTTCTCCTTTTGCCTTCAATCTTTCCCAGCATCAGGGTCTTTTCCAAGGTACTATACCACAGGCCTTAAAAATAGACATGTTATCTGCTTTCTCATGATTCTACTTAAAATGCATCGTGAAATATAGACCCTATTTTTTTTAATTGGTGTGTGGACAAAATATTAAGTAAATCTCATTAGAAATCAAATATGCCTTTCCTTTTCCTTTTGACGTTACAGTACTTACACTTATAGTTATTGATGTAAATTACCTTTGGCGGGGATTATCAGTTTTTTCTGAAATGACTTTCAGTAGTTCACTGAGTTTTTACATAGAAACCGTATATTCATACTTGCCTAAGGGAAAGAGTATGAACAACACCTGTGACCCTGTCTCCACGGTGAGAGGATGTGATACCTGTGGTTGTGGAGGGGTGTTTTTGAGACTGGCAGACAGACAGTCAAAGAGAGGGAGGGAGAGGGGAAAGAAGGAGGGAAAAAAGGAAAGAAAGACTGTATGCACTAGCTTAGCTTAGACAAATCTCTTCATCCAGGTGTAAGGTATGCCTGGTGAAGTAATACACCCAAGTACACCCTGAGTCTTCTGGTAGGGGATGGACTAACATTTCTACCCACTTTTCATGTTGTTGTTTGACATTAAGAAAATCGGTTCAAGCAGGCTCTGATCTTAGTTTAACAGCAATGAAACATGCCGACACTCCAAGGGAGATCTCATCACCAGGGATAGCTTGCCTTTTAATGCATGCTTGATAAAATATCCTTTGTGTTTGGGGGAAATACTTAATGCCTCCAAAATATGCTGTTGAAACTGGTAAGCCCATCTGGACTCAGACAGCTGGTGAACCAAGTTGTGTGCCTGTGTATGTGTGTGTGTAATACTGAATAAGAAAATTAATATAAATTACCAAAAATAAAAACATCACAACAGTGAGAATCAGTGTGAGAAACTGTCATGGCTTTGGCCAGACTGTGTCCTTTTGTGACAGCAGTAGTGCTAACCACTTGATCTTATTTCCTAGATTGTTTTGGTCTATTGCACAGAAGAAAAGGAACTAGCTCCTTCAGAGAAACTAGTTCTTTACCAGGGGATCTTCAAAATTTCTTTAATATGGGAATACTAAGAAAAAATCTCAACCTATCACTCTTAATAGCAGGGGACTATTTAGTTATTGCTTCCCAAGTGGTGCTGGTGGTAAAGAATCTACCTGCCAATGCAAGAGACTAAGAGAAGCACTTTAGATCCTTGAGTCATGAAGATCAGAAACATTTGCAAGATTAAATCATAAAAATATATGGAAGGTAACATGGTAAAATATCAAGTGTTCTATCAATAAGTTTTGATAAAAATAAGAGATGGTTTTGAAAGTTTATTGATTTTATATTGCTGTATAACAAATTACAATAATCTTAGTGACAAAACAATATTCATTTATTAGCTCATAATCTATAGATCTGAAGTCTGGAAAGTTGTATTTAGGTTCTCTGCTCAGGTTAAAAGAAGGTTGCCTGTTTACCTGAAGTTCAGGATCCTTTTCCAATCACCTTCCTGTTATTGGTGAAATTCCTTTTCTTGGAGATCAGGGCTATATTCTTGTTTTCTTCCTGCCTATCAGCTGAGGACGGTTCTCAGCATACAGAAGCCACTCTTAGGTCCTTGTCCTGTGGCCTCCTCTGCCGGAGTCCTGCCCCAGCTGCTCAGGGTTCCCTTAGGATGGACGGCGTCGGCGATACGAATGAGAAGACACAGCGAGTCATGGTGTTTCCAAGTGTCTTCCGACTTTATTGTTTTTAAGACAGTTTTTATATTTTTTGTGGTACATAGAAACAAATGTAAAGTATAGAATCATACCAATTCAGCTTAGTGGGCATACCAATTTAGCTTAATGGGCATATGAATTCAGCTTAATGGGCCTATCAATCCAGCTTAATAGGCCAGCAGTTTTTGACCTTCATTGAAACTGTTTGCCTGTTTTTAGTTACAAAAAGCCTCATTTTGTTTACATCATCTTCCGGCCTGGGGGCCTGCTAACATCTTGTGACTCTCCTATTGATAAGGGTTGATCAGTCAGAACACTTCTGTATCAGGCACAGCAGGAAAGAATTTATCAATAGAAAGTTTCAAGGTAAAACCTGTTTTCGGTAATTTACTCTACGCCTTGAGCTTAACAGAAAAGAATGTGGTCCCAGAAGGTCAGCAAGCTGAAGGTCAGCTCTAAGTAAGAATCATCAGTTAATTCAACAATTGTCTTATTATTTGTATTAAAGCTAAACTTCTATTTATATAAATTTTTAACTATTATGCTTTCATTATATAGGCTAAATACGTTAAGAGTAAAAACATAGTGAGTAAATATAGACTAAGTAACAGTTTCATAAAGCAATATTTCTTATATTTCCTAACAAGCCTTTTTTCCTGCGAAGGGTTTTGTGCCCATAGAGGCTTTCTGTACAGAGGCTCTCAATGCTGTTTTATTATTAAGGAATAGTCATGCACATTAGCTCCAAAGGCACAGGTACATTTATTAAACAAACCAATATGCTAGCAAGAAGAATTTAGATCAGCACACTTTATATCCCAGATAATTTTATTTAGGGTGCTACCACTCAGGGGCCTTGTTGATTTGAGGTTTCAGATTGATGTATTTTAGAAGAGAATCAGGAAAAGCCTTTTGCCTAAGTCACAGAAAATAAGAAGAGGTTTATTATAGTAAGCGTCAGAAAGACAGATGCCATCTTTAAGGTGAGCGCTGGGGCAGCCTTCTGAGAATTCCTGAGGGCTGAGAAGCCGTGCTCAATCAGCCCTCTACCTCATGACTCTGTCATGGGTGGGATCTCGTGAGCTGGCTCCCGGCACTCCTCCATCTCAGCAAGATGGAAACTTGATCATCTTAAGTCCTTCTCTTTATCTGAATATCTCAGATATTCTCTGCTATACCAATTAAGGAAAACTCCGCTCTGAAAGAGCATGTATGATTAAGTTATGTCCACCTAGATAATCTCTGTGTCTTAAACTCAACTGAATATTATCTTGAATTACATCTATGAAATTTCTGTTGTGATAAAAGTTTGCATAATAATATCAGTAGACCAAAGGGGCAAAGATCATGGAAACCACTTTAGAATTATACCTACCACAGAAAGCACACTACGTTAAATAAAAAGCATAACAGAGCATAATGTTTTTATCTTATTAATCTGTTATCAGTGATCTCAGAATGTTGGCCAGGATTATTGTGCTTAAGAACAGTGGTGTGTGTGCTTGAATATGTAGCAATTATGACTTCAAATAAAGTCATCATAAAAGGTTAAATAATGTAAAAATAGTTATGTCAATTTGCAGTCTATCTACTGATCTTCATATATCATGCTAGAATTCAAGTGCTGACAATGTGTACATACTAGTTATGTTAATCCAGTGATCTATACAGGAGCACTTACATTACATTTGTCAACTTGCATCCAGATAGAAATGGAAAATGACAAAACATAAAAATCTCTACAGACTTGTGATGGGGTTTCTACTCAGCTACAGTATTCATATTTGTGGAAGACAACATTTATAATTTAAGAAAAGGGCAATTGGGAAATAAATCCATTTGTGTATTTCAACGTAAAATGTATTATTAATTTTATTACATAAATAGATTAATTTGCTTGGAGGACAAATTCTCTCTCTTTGGAATTATGTTATTTTTTATTTACCCTTAGAGGAAAAACAGTAAAAACAATTATTCTTGTAAATATATATTAAAACTGAATCCGAACAGATTAAGTGTAAAAGTTAAATAAATTTCATATTTACTTAGTAAAGGAAAAGTATTACATTGAATGGGCTTTCCCAGTGGCACAGTAGTAAAGGATCCACCCGCCAACGCAGAAGACACAGGAGATGTGCGTTCAGTCCCTGGGTTGGGAAGATTCCTTGAACGAGGAAATGGCAACCCACTCAAGTATTCTTGGCTGGGAAATCCTACAGTCCATGAGGTCACAAAGAGTTGAACACAACTGAATACTTGGCACACATTACATTAAATAGGAAATTTTCTTCTGACAAAATAAATCATGAATAGGTTGATACTGCATTTGAACTAAATTGTTTCTATTTTTAAATGACTTTACTGAGAAACAATTTACCCACTAAAACACACTCATATTAATGTTCCATTTGGTTTTTCAGAATTAATTTGGAGCTTTGTTATATATTTTATGAATATTTTTTCCATTTCTCCTTAAGTTCCCTTTAAAGAATCGTTAATATTCACTCACCTACGCATTATAGGAGCTTCCCTGATGGCTCAACGGTAAAGAATCCACTTGCAATGCAGGAGTCGCAGGACATGCAGGTTCGATCCCTGGGTCAGGAATATCCCCCGGGAGTGCATGGCAATCCACTTAGTATACTTGCCTGGAAAATCTATGGACACAGGAGCCTGGCGGGCTAGAGTCCATAGGGTCGCAAAGAGTCAGAAACGACTGAAGCGACTTAGCACACACGAACACACGATCGAGCATGGCAGTGGAGAAGCTTCAACTCAAGTATTCTAAGTACAATCAATAGCGAGTAAATACAGTAAAAAATGCAAATATATCAGATTTTTAATTTTAATCCAGGCAGATGAAATTAATAGGATTATTTTTTTTCTCTTTTGCCTCACCAATGAAGATGCAGATTATAATTAAAGTATAATACTCGGTCAAGTCTGTCATATCTTTCTATCTAAATTTACAGATAATGTTTATTTAAAATAATTTAAAACATTTTACTTATATAGCCCTGTTATTTAAAGTACATGACAATTTCTTATTAAATTCAAAGTGTTCACACTGTAAGCACTTGAGAGAACATCCATGTGCATGCCTATGTGCGTGCGTGCGTGCATCTGTGCTCAGTCGCTCAGTCGTATCCGACTCTGTGATCCCATGGACTGTAACCCAGCCAGGCCCTTCCGTCCCTGGGATTCTCCAGGCAAGAATACTGGAGTGGGTTGCCATTTCCTCCTCGAGTGCATGAAAGAGAAAAGTGAAAGTGAAGTCACTCAGTCGTGTCCGACTCTTCGCGACCCCGCGGGCTGCAGCCTACCAGGCTCCTCGTCCATGGGGTTTCCCAGGCAAGAATACTGGAGTGGGGTGCCATTGCCTTCTCCCTCATTTGTCTAATAAGTGTGATATTTTATTTGGATTGAAAGTAATAACTGTAACTTAAATAAAAATATATGGCGTCCGACACATTGTGAAGAGAAATCAGGACTTCTGTTTTAATTATACAGAAGAACTACAGTCTGCCGCCTGAAGTCTGCATAGTCGCACTGTGTGACGTTCTACCACCATTTTCTTTTTAATCACTCCTTTTATGTGGCTGTGTGCTAAGTTGCTTCAGTTGTATCAGACTCTGCGAACCCATGGACTGTAGCCCGCCAGGCTCAACTGTCCATGGGATTCTCCATGCAAGAATGCTTTCCTCCTCTAGGGGATCTTCCTGACCCAGGGATGGAAATTGCACTTTTTAATATCCCCTGCATTGCCAGTGGGTTCTTTACCACTAGCGCCATCTGGGAATTCAGTTCAGTCATTCAGTCTTGTCAGACTCAGTGACCCCTTGGACTGCAGCACGCCAGACTTCCCTGTCCATCACCAACTCCCAGTGTTTAACTCAAACTCATGTCCATGGAGTCGGTGATGCCATCCAACCATCCCATCCTCTATCGTTGACTTCTCTTCCTGCCTTCAGTCTTTCCCAGCATCAGGATCTTTTCCTATGAGTCAGTTCTTCACACTGGGTGGCCAAAGTATTGCAGTTCCAGGTTCAGCATCAGTCCTTCCAATGAATATTCAGGACTGATGTCCTTTAGGATGGACTGGTTGGATCTTCTTGCAGTCCAAGGGACTCTCAAGAGTCTCCTCCAACATCACAGTTCAAAAGCATCAATTCTTTGGTGCTCAGCTTTCTTTATGGTCCAACTCTCTCATCCATACATGACTACTGTAAAAACCATATCTTTGACTAGATGGACCATTGTTGGCAAAGTATTGTCTCTGTTTTTTAATATGCTGTCTAGGTTGGTCATAACTTTTCTTCCAAGGAGCAAGCAAGCGTATTTTAATTTCATGGCTGCAGTCACCATCTGCAGTGATTTTGGAGCCCCCCAAAATAAAGTCTCTCACTGTTTACATTGTTTCCCCATCTATTTTCCATGAAGTGATGGGACCGGATGCTATGATCTTAGTTTTCTGAACGTTGAGTTTTAAGCCAACTTTTTCACTCTCCTCTTTCACTTTCAAGAAGCTCTTTAGTTCTTCTTTGCTTTCTGCCATAAGTGTGGTATCATCTGCATATCTGAAATTATACCCCTTTCATATTAAATATCTACTTCATAAAACTCTCCTGATACTGTGTATTTGTTTGTATGGCCTCTTCTTCAGAGTTAAAAGCTGTGCTAAAAATAAAATGGATTACTTTAGATCTAGAGTTTCTACAGTTCCTAGATTTCGGCTATCTATACTCACTTTTTTTTTTTTTTTTTTTTTTTTTTTTTTTTTTTTTTTTATACTCACTTTTTTGTTTAACTTTTACCATTCTTTTTTTATTCTTTTAAGGCTATCTCTTGTCATTACTTGGAAAACTTTGTCAGCCACTGTGACTCAAAGTCTGCATGACAACACAAGTGAAATTGAAAAAAGAGAGACCAAATAAATAAGCTTATTGTTTTGATTTCAATCATTGCCTAAATTATCTTAAGAAATTACTTTCAGTCTCTAAATTTGTAAAGTTTTATGTTTCATGATGTTAATCTTTAGTTTATATCTTCAATGATACTTCAAATTTATTGCTTATGAATTTTTATTTCAAATATTTTGCATATTTGTGGCATTTTAAAATCTATATTCAATCACAATAATATTTATTTAGGAAAAGTGAAAGTGAAGTCACTCAGTCCTGTCTGACTCTTTGCAACCTAACGGATGGAGCCTACAGGCTCCTCCATCCATGGAATTTTCCAGGCAAAAGTACTGGAGTAGGTTGTCATTTCCTTCTCCAGGGGATCTTCCCAACCCAGGGACTGAACCCAGGTCTCCTGCATTGCAGGCAGACACTTTACCATCTGAGTCACCTGGGAAACCCTTATTTAGGAAAGGGATTATTTATCATGTAGAGTTCCCTGTGTTATACAGTAGACCCTTGGCAATTATCTGTTTTATATATAGTTGTGTGCATATGTTAATCCCAAATTCCTAATGTATCCGTTCTCCCAACCTTCACCCTTTGGTAGCTAGAAGTTTGTTTTCAAAGTCTGTGAGTCTCCTTCTGTTTTGTAAAAAAATTCATTTATATCAAATTTTTTGGATTCCACATATAAATGATATCATATGATATTTGTTTTTCTCTAATTAATGCATGACTCAACTTTTAACTTTCATTGTCTTCTATTTGAAGACTAGACATGTTCTTATTTTCTGCAGATTAAGTAAGCCCCAGGATTCTAGCGTGATTGTAGACAAACCTAGAATGTTAGAAAATGAGTTTTGGATAGAACATATATTTTAAAGAATAGTGTAACAAGATTGTTTCATTTGGGTATATGTTGAAGTAGAAATAAGTGTAGGATATAAAAGTTGACAAGAATTTTCATTAAAAAAAAGAAACTGTCTTATGCCTCAGTTTAAACTTTGCATGACTAATTCAATAGTTGATATGGGACATTTCTCAGAGCAAATATTGCTCTATTTTCTGTATTTTTCACAACACACTCTTTATTTCCAAACAACCTGTTTCCCCACTTAAGCACATCTGCATGCAAACTCATTTCACCTTCAACTGTGGATTACAGGAGAATGTAAACTAATTTAAATACCATCCTAAGCAAACTGTATTAGAATGTTAATTCTGCTATACAATTCAATTTACATAATGAATTCTAAAATCACACACAGATCATTTATGGATTACTACTGTTTCTGATTATTTATTGTACTTTTCTATTAACACAAATAAAGCAAGTCTTATTTAGGATTTTTATAAGTAATCTTGAATAAGAAATGCACATTGAATTTGTGATGCATGCAGTATATGACAAGGTTCCTTGGATAGTAAAATGCCTTGTCCATGGGGGACAGACTGCTAAAAAGTGCTCACAAATTTTTGTGGCCAAAAAAATAGATTTTTAGAAGATAATTTATTTTAGGTTAAACAGCATTCCATAGGTTTTCTCTTCTAGGCCCATTAAACAGAGGTGAATTAACATCCAGAAAAGATTAAAATAGCGTCCCTATTTAGAAATTTGTATTCTTTCTGCTAGTTGACTTTAGAGCCACTTGTTATATTCAGCTCTCTATACCACCATCCTTTCCTAATTCTAAGCAATTCTTTGTCATCTATAAAAATTTTTATAACTGATACTAAAAGAAAAACTGAGATGTTATAGTTCTAATTTTTATACCCAATTAGTTTGTTATTTCCTGTCTGTAATTTTAAAATATTGGTTTGTATTATTTAGTGTTTGTGAATATTGGGCTTTCTGTATGCAATCTTATAAAATACTATATGGAATAAATATTTCTGGCAAGAGAACATTAAGTGTTATAATCAAAAACAATACAGTTACTTAGACACATACCAAGGTCTTAGAATGTATGTATACAAATATCTGTGCACTTTGAAGGTCTAATGGTAGCAGAAAGAATTTCTAATGCTTTGTGTGAAAATATTAAAGGAGGACAAATGTGAGAAATTTTAAGTTCTGTGTTTAAAAACTGCTAACATAACATAACATAACTGCTAACATCTCTGCAGTAGAAAGGCACTATTTATTGAAAGAGACAGACATAATTCTACCATGCTCTCCACTCTCTGGTATCTCAAATCACAAAATGAAACTACAATAAATATCCTTTTCAACTTTAAAAGATTTTCTATGTTTACTTTTAATAGATACACAAAATACCACATCAGGGTAATATAATCTTATACATGATAACTCTTTAATGTACATTGTAACCAAACTTCACCATGATATAGTTTATATAACTGTAAAAGCTCAACATCATTTCTAAAAGCAATTTGAAGGATACTTGATCATTATGCCTTAGAATTTATTATGAAAAGCATTTAACATTTTTGCTAATTAAATTTTTATTAAGCCTCCATATTTTGCTGTGCAACATTTTATTCCTTGAGTAATTTATTTTATTCATTTAAGGATTCCAGTAACATGAAAGTATTTTCTAAAAGATATAAATGATGAGTTCTATTTATTAAAAAATTTGGTTTAGAAAGTAATCTTGATAACTGTTTAGAATGTTTTTTATGTTATGTTCTACAGAATGGTAGCTAGATAAACACGACTAAAAAATACATAGATGAATGTGGAACTACAGTTAATCACATTTTCCAATTCTTCGATTTATTTACTTAATAATGTATTTGTCTTCTATGAAAAATGGAAGCAAGAACTACAATGACCTAGCTAATATTTCCCCATCTCAGAGACCTCAGTGGTAAAATAGTGTAATTTCTATAGGCAGGAAGCAAAATTAGAAAAGGTTACTAAGTACCCTTTGTTTTAATAACTACTTAATTGTAATGTTCATGGGTGTTTGATTCAGATTAAGCATAGTTGAAATCTTTGTACTTTCATTATGAACTGTGTAATCTAGGCAATTTGCCTATACTCACAAAGCTTCTGTTTACTTTTCCAAGTGTAAGACGGAAGGATGCTCTCTTCAGATGATCATCAGTAACAACAAATTCAATTACAAGTCTCAAGTATTTAGCTCTATGCATACCACATGTTTAAATAAAAAAAAAAATCAACAAGTTTCTTATTTTTATTAGTAGAATAAATGTTAAATATAGCAGTGTGTACATGTCCACTCTAGACTCCCTAACATGGACATGTACACACTACTATAAGAAAGAAAGAAAGAAAGAAAGAGAATTCATTCAGTCGTGTCCGACTCTTTGTGACACCATGGACTGTAGCCTACCAGGCTCCTCCATCCATGGGATTTTCCAGGCAAGAGTACTGGAGTGGGTTGCCATTTCCTTCTCATATTTAAAATGGATAACCAACAAGGATCTATTGTATACCACATGGAACACTGCTCAATGTAATGTGGCAGCATCCTTCTTGGATGAGAAGGCAGTTTGGGGAAGAATGGATTCATGTACCTGTATGGCTAAGCCCCTTCACTATTCACCTGAAACTATCACAAAGTTGCTTATCGGCTATACCCCAATACAAAATAAAAAGTTTAAAAAAAGTTTTAATAAAAATGTATCAATGTATCCTTGAACAGATCAATCTTTTTTTTTTCCTTTAGTGATTGTTCTGTTCTTATATGTGTCAATTTATTAAAAAAAGAAAGAATATATGTTAATGAAAACTGAAGATATAGGCCATGAGAAGAAGTCAAGCTGTTAGTAGTTACTATGATAAAGCAAAAACAGTTATATAATGCAATACAATACCCTTTGACCAACATCTCACTTTTTGCCCATCTAAGGGCCCCTGGCAACAATTCTATTCTTTGCTTAATAAATATGAGTGCAGTTTTTTAAGATGTTTTTGATGTAAGTGATCATACAGTATTTATTGTGCACTGTCTAACTTATTTCACTTAGCATAATACACTTAAGATCCATCCATGTTGTGGCAAATGGAAGGATTTTCTTTCTCTTTTATTATGGCTGAATAATAGTCCATCTGTGTATACCTATATATCTTTATCTATGTATCACATTTTCTTTATCCATTCATCTCTTGATGAATAGGTTGTTTCTTGGCTATTGTGAATATTGCTGCAGTGAACATGGGCGTGTTTATGACTCTTCGAGATAGTTACTGCATTTCCTTTGGATAATACCGTATACCTCTCTGTTGTTTTCTTAGTTAGTCTAGTTAAAGGCTTTCCAATTTTGTTTATCTTTTCAAAAAACTAACTCCCTGTTTTATTCTCCTCTTCTATAGCTGGAGGGGCTACCCCAAAATGTATACACAATAGGGGGTCAACTTCATAAGTCTCGGCTGGCATCTTGCCTTCATGCAGTCACAAAGGCTAGGGCTGGTTTTCAGTGTGGATTTCAGCTCTGGAAGAGAACAGGGACATTAGAAAGGGGACAGGGAGGGACTCAGGTGGCTCCTGTCTGAAGGGAGGGGCCTTCAGACAAACAGGAAGATTTCTGGGGATAAAACCGCAGCAGTGGAATCTGTTTGGGGTTCACGGCAGCTGCACTGGTTCTTGGTTTCTTGGGTGGGAAAAGTTTCTGGGGTCCTATGCAGGACATGTCACAGGGAATGGCCATCACACCCACCGTGCAGCTGCTAATGGTACACCTTGCTTTTCTAACTCATTCATGGCCATGTCTGTGTCTTAGCATTGCAGGTTTCTGGATGGAGTGAGACTGGAGTGGGTCCTTCATGCACTATCCCAAATGTTTATGGAAGCTATTTGCTCATCCTTCCCTCCCTGTCCTGAGAGAGGAACTCTCCTGAGCTGGGAAATTTCTTCTTGGTGCAGTTCAGTGTTGACTGCTGGGCTGAGACTCTGCAGGTAAGATGCAGTGGTTCTTCCTTCCTTTTTCATGTGGTTGTTCTCAGGTGTTTTGTTCCACTGTGTTGCTGAAGTTTCTTAAGTGGACTCCCAGAGCTATTTTGGTCTGTGGATAGCTGACTAATTATTGGTCTTTGCTGGAGGATGAGGCTGGAAGTCTCCTAACCTGGGCATGATGGTGATACCTTCTATATCACATTTTTCATTTTTACCAACGGTACATGTAAAATAGTAACTTACTGGGAGATGGTGTCTTTAACATTTTTTCAGAAGCATTGTATACTTATGGAAAAGTACAAAAGTCAGCAGCAAACATCTAAGTTAATTCTAACAAACCGAACACACCCAGGGAACCAACAACATCAATACAGGGAACAATAAGAAACTTCCAAAACAAACAAGAACAAAAATACTGTTTTACCTTAGTAATACCATGTGTAAAAACAATCCATAATGACTTCTAACACAACAGTGTTACTTGTATATCTTAACTTTATATAAATGGAATGGTATATTTTGTATTTTAGTGACTACCTTCTTTCATTCAACATTACACTTGTGATGAATATAAATAAATTAATAACTCTAATTTTTGCCTTCTCATTCCTTTTCCTCTTTCTCTCCAGAGTCTCTGGGCATCCTTGATTTTTTTTTAATTTCCATATATAAATTAGGCTACATTCCTAATACTGAAGAGTCAATAAATCCACAACTCTCACACTTTTTAACTTTTTATCAACTTATTCAACAAAGATCTGAAACTTAATTTTCTCCCCTCTGTTCTTTTTATTTTGCCTTGAATTATTTAGATAGGACAATGTATAATACCCACTACATAAATTATCTATTGCCGTGATTCCTTTTTTCCAAACTGTTATTTCTTGTTGCTTCCAAATTTGTTATCCAGAAACCTCTCTTGATCACCTTAGAGGGCTTTAGCCCACCTCACTCCATCATTATTCTTAACAGTTTAACCATGCTGCTTTTCACTGAGTTTAAATTACTCTTTTACCTTTCTAAAATTAAAGCATTATGTGTCTTTTTGTTTGTTTGTGGTTCATTTGGCAGTCTCTGAGAGAAATGTCAACTATCTTGATTCCTTTTGTATTTCAACTTATTCTGTAACATCTGTACTAAATGTTTTGACAGTGATAAATTAAGGGATCTTGCATCACTGAGTAGGTACCTAAACAACCTTGAGATGCATCTTTGCTGACTGATTAAATGGCCGTTAAGTGATGGTTGTATACTGTCCTTGAAACAAGCACCAGCCTATTCCTCATATACTGCATCACTGGTATTGTTCTTCCTATAATTATTCTGTGAGGGACATTCTTTCTGGCCACTCACATTGGTCCCTATAGTCTATGCAGCATTTGATCTGAGACAGGACAGGGCTTGACACACATGGGAATCTAAGTTGCTGCTCATTGTGATCTCATATCTAGATTCCAGTAATTCTACAAGGTCTTATTACAGACCAAAATTCCCATGATAGTCCAGAAATAAGGAAACACTTGGATCTGAAGTGCCAATTCCGGTGAAAAACTCTAAGGACCAAAGTCAGATAAGTTCAGAATTGCAGAATTGCAATCGGCACTAAGGAAATAATGTAGGCAAATGTTAATGAGGTGTTACAGTCGGTCAGAAGTATGAGTGGCCCAGACTTGAGATATTGTCTGAAGTGTGGGCTAACCTGTCAGACTGAGCCCCTAACCTATGGGGTGTGCACAAACTCCAGATAGTTGCTGTCAGAGTTGAATTAACTTGTAGGACACGCAGTTGTTGTCTAGAGAGCTGAGTGATTGATGTGAGGAAAAAACTCATATATTGAAGTTTGGAGTTGTGAAAAGATACAGATAGTAGTACCTATACTATGTAGTGATGGACTATTTCATAAAATTATGTCCTTCTATAACTTAACAGAGGAAAAATTTACATAATAAACTTTTGAATTTGGATAAATATCTTCCAGATCAACTGTTAGAAACTGATTCTTTTAACTAAATAGTATAAGACAGTACAAGAAAGAGATGTGCTCAAAAAGAAAAAAAAAATGGGGTGCAGTTTTCAAGAGGGGCCAGAACTTGATAGCTTAGAAAAATGATTCCCTGAGCCAGTATAAGATGCTAAATAAAATACAGGCTTCAGTGTATAGAAAGCACAACCATTGCTCTGAGAAATCTTTTGGCATGACCTTTTAAAAATTTCAGTCAGTGCCTCGTAGACACTTTCAGCTCTCTAAAAAGAACTTCTAGGAAGCCTTAGTTCATAGCACACAAAAGTCTCACCTCAATATAGTAGAAGATAAATCCAGAGAGGGAGGCAGAGAAGAAAAGGAACTAAGAGTATGGCTCTCACTGTCCAAGTCTAACTGTAAGCAGTGGGTCATAAAGCTTTTCAGAAAATAATAGTGAAAAAGTTCACAGTCTGAGCTAAAACAGACTGAGTCTGCTTAAATTATTATAAAGCAAATCTCTGAGATTCCAAATTTTTACTAGGAAACAAGCAGAAAATTCTGGAATATTTTCCAATGCCTTTTATAGATGTGACCAAGGAGTATAGAAAAAAACAAATAATATCTAAGGAGATAAAGTCAAGAGAAATGTAGTAAAAAGGACTGAGGAGCCACTGCTATGGAATTGTGGGTGCATGCTAAATCGCTTCAGTCATGTCCAACTCTGGGGACCCTATGGACAGTAGCCTGCCAGGCTCCTCTGTCCATGGGGATTCTCCAGGCAAGAATGCTGGATTGGGTTACCATGCCCCACTCCAGGGAATCTTCCCCATCCATGGATCGAACCCAAATGTCTTAAGTCTCCTGCAGTGGCAGCAGGGTTCTTTACCACTAGTACCACCTGGGAAGCCCGCATGGAATAGAATCAATGTCTGTAGAAGGGACACTTCCCTCTCCTAGAATAGACACTCAGACAACTCTAAACAGCAGGATTTAAAAGTTGCTATGGACAAGTTTTATATCTCTCTTTGTTCATACTTATTTAGAATCAAATGTTCATTGTGCTTATTCTGCCTCTCTTTCACCATTGCATTCTTTGGATTTGTTGAGGGGAGATGTCTTTTGGGCTCATATTTCCCAAGATTAAGGTAAGATTCATTTAGACTTCATGCTGAGCTGATTAAATGGAATCTTGTGGGTCTTGGTAACAAATAAGCTTGTTTTGCATATAAATGGGCTGTGAAAAATTGTGACCAGAGGGCAGACTATGATAAATTCATTTCACTGGGGGGATCCAGTCTTCATTTCTCCTTGGATCTCTGTCTGTTGATATGTTGTATTGCAGGTTACTAGGATAGTGGGGTCTAATTCCTTCACTGTTTGATTCTAAGTTTGGCCATTGACTTTTTTTTTCTCAGCATGTGTGACACATGCAAAAGCTTTCACTTCTGTATTTCAGCCTCAGCTCCTACCCTGGAAGTATGATTAGACTTACCTGCCTGGAGCATGAAAGACACATGACCCAGTCATCCTTATAGAACTAGATGAAAGTTCAGTTCAGTTCAGTTCAGTTCAGTCGCTCAGTTGTGTCTGACTCTTTGCGACCCCATTAATCGCAGTACGCCAGTCCTCCCTGTCCATCACCAACTCTTGGAGTCTACCCAAACCCATGTCCATCAAGTCAGTGATGCCATCCAGCAATCTCATTCTCCGTCGTCCCCTTCTCCTCCTGCCCCCAATTCTTCCCAGCATCAGGGTCTTTTCCAATGAGTCAACTCTTCGCATGAGGTGGCCAAAGTATTGGAGTTTCAGCTTCACCATCAGTCCTTCCAATGAACACCCAGGACTGATCTCCTTTAGGATGGACTGGTTGGATCTTCTTGCAGTCCAAGGGACTCTCAAGAGTCTTCTCCAGCACCACAGTTCAAAAGCATCAATTCTTTGGTGCTCAGCTTTCTTCACCGTGCAACTTTCACATCCATACATGACTACTGGAAAAACCATAGCCTTGACTAGAAAGACCTTTGTTGGTAAAGTAATGTCTCTGCTTTTAAATATGCTATCTAGGTTGGTCAGGTTATCAATATAAATATGTGACTGAACCCAAATAAGCAATGAAGAAGCACTCAGCTGAGTCTCACATAATTAAGTGATTTATAAATTCATGAGTTAATAAATATAGTGTTGACCAAAAGTTGATTTGGATTTTTCTGTAAGGTGTTATGGAAAACTTTATGGCCAACTCAATAGTTTTTAAGCCTCTGAGTCCTGGATGATTTATTATATAGCATCTTGCAATAGGTAACTGATAAATAAGGCCCATATTGGGATATGACATTTTGAGCAGAGACCTGAATGATTTTAAGAGGAGCATTCTGGCAAAGAAAAACAGTATCATGAGAATAGAGAGTGATCCTTCTGAAGAGGAGAAAAAAAGTCAATGTATCTTGAGTAAAGTGATTAAAGACAACTAGTAAAACAATAGATTGATAAGTTAGGCAGGAGCCACATCATGTGGGGTTTTGCAAACAGGTGAAGTGTCTCTATTTTAAGTATATTGATACACTTTTGGAGCATTTTAAGCAGAATTTAATATGATTTTGTTACCAACCAGTGTTGTTGGCCTCTTTAATCAATGGAAATTGATTACAGGCCAGACAAGAAATTCAACCAAAGTTTTATTGCTTGGGAAGCAAGGGAACCAAGGAGCAGGGGTGGAGGGGTGAGCTGGTTCCTTAATGGGTTGAGGGTAGGGTTATGTCTAGGGAATAGCCAAAGGAGTGGCTTGGGTGGTTTGCCCACCCCTTAAATGGTATGGTGGCAGTGGGGCACGTGCACCTCACTTTTGCTCCAGGCTCTTCAAAAGTGGTAGTTGAGGTTTTTTGGTCTCTTTGTATCTTTTTCCCAGAATTTGCCCTAACTGCAGCATACATTCAATTATTTTTAGTCCTTTATAGTTTCATTGTATTTTATTGCTCAGGGAGAGGTGGGTCCAGGTGCAAGCACTGAGGCACAGCTCCAGTGGATCCCAGGTCCCAACCTCTCTCAGTTTAAATTTTAAAAATAAGTTTTCTTTGATTTCCTATGAGGAATGGATTTCAAGAGAGCAAGAATAGAAGTAGGGAAACCCACTATGAAGCCAGAATTCATATGATTGCTACTTGGACTCTTCAAGATGCACAGTTTATGGCATGCCTTCAAAAAAGTGGAAAGTAAAAAATATCTCAAAAGATAAAATCTAATAATATCTCTGGAAAATATAAACTGTTGTGTTACATTTTATTCATATCTTTCATCTAAGAAAGAGTCATTAGTTGGAAGAATAAATATTTATGATTTTTTTGGGGGGGGCAGATCTTAACCACATTCAGGGTCTGAAGTATCACAGGCATTATCTCCTGAATTGTTACATTTATTTTTTTAATTCTGTTTATAAATATTTGAAAGCATTTCTTGCTTACATATCTCATATTTATATATTCTATCTCTTTCTGTCTGAAACATACTTGAATAGAGTCCACAATGTTGTTATTTTAATGATACATATTATAATCTTCCTACTGGGTGCATACAAATAATTTGACTCCCCTTTCATGCCATTAAATGCAGTCAATAAATTCTAAATTGTTGATTACATATGACTTTATTAAATTAAGTTAATATTGAATTAGAATATTTCAATGTTAACACTGAATTAGAATAAAATCATTATGGTGCTACTCAAGTAACAAGGACGGTTTCTCATATTATCTTCTGAAGTAGTTACTGTTCTTGACAGCAGCATTTAGTTGGAGATTGTTTATAAGAACTTAGAAAGTTGCTAAAATGTATGGACTTTGCACTTAATAGATCATTCATTCTATGTTTTAAATATTACCAATAATTAAAATTGCATCACTGGACTGTAGTTTAAAAGTTAATTAGTTCATTCTTTCCTTCAGTTTGATGATCTTGTCAAAACATGAGGGTCTTACTGCACTTTCATAGACTTACTGCATTCAGGAAAAAAATCTAAAGTCCCCGTATTGATCACAAGATCCTGTTTCCTCTTACTTCTGTCTGTCTCTAATATTTTCCTTTTTCTAACTCACTATAAGCCAGGATGTCATTTGCACATAATGTTTGTGCTACAAAACTTCTTGACCTCTTATACTTTGGGAATAGGGCATTCTTTCTTTTTAATTTTATTCAGTATGACAAGGAAGTTTGCATAGTGTACAGATGGAAATTTTAAGGTTATATTCTTTAAATGTAATCCTAAGCAATATTAAGTATCCTATAAATTACTCCATTTTGTCAAAGGCAATCTGTTTCTTTATATGAAAGGAGTGATCAGATTCAATCTTCTCTCTTTCCACCTTCTGCAAATTCAAGGGAGGTTTGCTTGGAGCTACTTAAGGCATTGCTGTTGTTTAGTTGCTAATTGTGTCCGACTCTTTGTGACCCCATGGCCTATAGTCTGCCAATCTCCTCTCTGTCCATGAGATTTTCCAGGCAAGAATATGGAGTAGGTTGACATTTCTTCCTCCAGGGGATCTTCCTAACCCAGGGATAAAACCCACATCCCCTGCCTTGGCAGGCAGACTCTTTACCACTGAGCCACAAGAGAAGCTCATTTAAGGCATTGGAAGATCATATAAAACCCAAAGATGATATGTAAAATAACTTCTTTTTTCACAAAGTGATTCTGAATTCAGATAGTTTTAAAAACAGCTAAATCCTTTTTTAACTTATTGACTCAATGTTGATTGTAGTATACTGATAAGACTTTAATCATTAGAAATAGAAATATAATTTAATTCTTACCTTAATTTTCCAATTTATTTTTAGTTGTTTTTTTCTTTTCTTTTTTTTTTTTCATCATTTCATTTTTTCATTTAATAGGGTTTTACAGTGGAAAGCGTTAAGGCAGTTAGGAGACTCATGGAGGAGATCACACAGGAGCTACTGGTCACTTGTGCTATTCCTGTGGAAGAAGAGATGGATGGGAGCTGACAAACATAAAATATGCTGTATACTAGAGTTTACAGATGCAGTTTATTTTCAGAATCTAAACTCAGGAACTAAAGAGGCACTAAATGGACTAGAAATTTTTAAATCAACATCAAAGTAGATATCAATACAGAACAGTTAGACTTGCCTTCCATCTTAACACTCAAGTTTTGCTCAAAATATGTTTTAGAAAATAAAGGAAGACTTGTGTTGTTGACTCCTATATAAAAGAGAAAATGAAACTGTAACAAATGTTTGCACCTTAATGAGTAGTGCAAGCCAGTATGCGGTTTGGCAAATGTTTTGTGTCTTAGTTTTAGCATATTCTAACCACATGAACTCATCACAGACCTTTAAATAACATGTACTCTTTCTTTTTTCTAAAGCTGTAACATCAATAATAACATTTACTTTAACAAACCTCTAATTTGTTCTGAAGGTCATGTGAAATAAATGGGATACAATGCTTTGGGTCTCATACTGTTTGTTTCGTTGTTACTTGCTGTGGTGGTAATTGTAGGAGCACAGGTGAGGCTAGATATCACAGACTTTGTAAAACAAGAGAATGTTCTATTGGCATTTTAAAAAATGAATATAAATATTTGTGCAGATTAAATTTGCTTAATTGCACTTCTTTGTTACTGTATTTTGAAATTAAAAAAAAAAAAATAGAAAGAATCACTAAGAACAAAGCTAGTTAGAGGTGATGGAATTCCAATTAAGCTATTTCAAATTCTAAAAGATGATGCCGTGCAAGTGCTGCACTCAATATGCCAGCAAATTTGGAAAACTCAGCAGTGGCCAAAGAACTGGAAAAGGTCAGTTTTCATTCCAATCCCAAAGAAAGGGAATGCCAAAGAATTCACAAACTACTGCATAATTGTACTCATCTCACACGCTGGCAAAGTCATGCTCAGAATTCTCCAAGGGAGGCTTCAACAGTACATGACCCATGAACTTCCAGATGTTAAAGTTGGATTTAACGAAGAGGCAGAGGAACCAGAGATCTAATGGTCAACATCCGTTGGATCTTCAAAAAACCAAGAGAGTTCCAAGAAAACATCTACGTCTGCTTTATTGACTATGCCAAAGCCTTTGACTGTGTGGATCACAACAAACTATGGAAAATTCTTAAAGAGATGATAATACCAGACCACGTGACCTGCCTCTTCAGAAGTCTGTATGCAAGTCAGGAAGCAAGTTTAGAACTGGGCATGGAACAACAGACTGGTTCAAGATAGGAAAAGGAGTATGTCAAGGCTTTATATTGTCACCCTGCTTTTTTAACTTATATGCAGATTACATCATGAGAAATGCTAGGCTGGAAGAAGCACAAGCTGGAATCAAGATTTCTGGGAGTAATATCAATAACCTCAGATATGCAGATGACACCACCCTTATGGTAGAAAGTGAAGAAAAACTTAAGAGCCTCTTGATGAAAGTGAGAGAGGAGAGTGAAAAAGTTGGCTTAAAGCTCAACATTCAGAAAACTAACATCATGTCATCCGGTCCCATCACTTCATGGCAAATAGATGGGGAAACAGTGGAAATAGTGAGAGACTTTATTTTCTTGGGCCCCAAAATCACTGCAGATGGTGACTGCAGCCATGAAATTAAAAAGATGCTTCCTCATTGGAAGGAAAGCTATGACCAACCTAGACAGCATATTAAAAAGCAGAGACATTATTTTGCCAACAAAGGTCTGTCTAGGCAAAGCTATGGTTTTATCCAGTAGTCAGGTATGGATGTGAGAGTTGGACTGTAAAGAAAGCTGAGCACAGAAGAATTAATGCTTTTGAACTGTGATGTTGGAGAAGACGCTGGAGAGTCCCTTGGACTGCAAGGAGATCCAACCAATACATCCTAAAGGAAATAACTCCTGAATATTCTTTGGAAGGACTGATGCCTGAGCTGAAACGCCAATGCTTTGGCCAGCTGACATAAAGAACTGACTCATTTGAAAAGACCCTGATGCAGGGAATGATTGAAGATGGAAGGAAAAGGCGCCAACAGAGGATGAAATGGTCGGATGGCATCACCGACTCAATGGACATGAGTTTGAGTAAACTCCAGGAGTTGGTGATGGACAGGGAGGCCTGGAGTGCTCCAGTCCATGGTTCACAAAGAGTCGGACACGTATGAGCGACTGAACTGAAATGAACTGACTGAGAAGTATTGCACTTGTACTGAATATAACTGCAATTGAAAAGAATGAGGATTGTAACTTTGAAGGTAAAAAGTCATTTTATACTTCTCTAATTTCCTTCCAAGTCAAATCTTGATTTTAAGGTATTATTCCACATCCACAATGAATAATTATGGTTACTTTGATTACATTATTTGATACTATGTTTGGTATCTGGTCAGGTTTTCTCTTTTTAAATCTTTCAGAGTACCCTCTGTCCTTCTCATCTGAAATAGAAAAATTTTTACATAGTGCTCAGAACAGCAAGGGGCAAAAATAGCTTAAAGTACCACTGCATGCTCAGTCGCTCAGTAGTGTCTGACTCTTTGTGACCCTTTGTACTGTAGCCTACCAGCCTCTCCATCCATTGGATTCTCCAGGCAAGAATACTGAAGTGGGTTGCCATTTCATTCTCCATAAAGTGCCATTGTACATATACAAATAAACCAGTTGAACCTAAGTATTCATTCAACAATAATTTTTGTTGTTTAATGTCTACTCTGTATTAGACAATTTTAAGTAGTTGGAACTTATCAGTAAACAAAACAGACAAAAATTCCCAGCAAACTGAGCATTGACCACTGATTGAGCAATTCATAATGTTATCATTCACATCAGCAAAAGCAGATTGGAAGGAAATTCTTCTATTACACTGGGCTTAAAAAAAAAAATAAAACACTACAGAATAGGATAAAATACTTTCAAATCATGAAAATGGTCTTGCATCCAGAATATGGGAATTCTTAAAACTTAATGATAAAACAAATAACCCAATTAAAAATGAGCAAAGGATTTGAATAAACTTTTTGCCATTGATGGCAAACAGTACTAACTTGCTGGAGCTTTCCTGGTGGCTCAGAAGGTAAAGATAACTGAAATGCAGGAGACCTGGGTTAAATCCCTTAGTCAGGAAGAAGGAGAAGTAGGAGAAGGCAACCCACTCCAGTATTCATGCCTAGAGAATTCCGTGGGCAGTAGAGCTTGGTGGGCTACAGTCCGTGGGGGTCACAAAAAAACTGGACATGACTCAGCGAGTAATACTTCCACACTTTTCAATAACTTGCTGATAATCTTTCAAATGGATTATTGGAGTCCTTGAGAAAGCGAGTTCTCAGTTATAAAACTATCAGGAGGTTTATAAAAACATTTACATCACAAAGAATTAGATAAATAATCTGAAATAACACATTTTTAAAAGTAAATATGTTAAGAAAAGGGAGAAGAAAGCTCTAAGATTAAGCCATCTGAGTTCTGTAAGAGAGTTAGAGAGAAGTCATTGGTTAAGAGTCAGGAAGAAGCATGTCCAAAGTTCAGTCAAGCTGACGGAGATATTAAGATCAATATACATTATTTATATCAATGTCCACAGAAAGCTACAAGACAACATTGTTGTCTTTCCAACTCCTACATGAATCTTCATGATTTTAACAGATCTGACAAAATCCATAAGGTTATTTATAGTAAACTCAAGGTTCAAACTTAGTTCTATTAATGGCAAACTATTTTTTCCTAAACAGAGTTCTTTGATTAACATAAAACATGACTCTCTGAATTTCTATTTTCTGTTTTCTGTGCCATCTGAATTTAAATTATAAAAAAAAAAAAATCGGGGTAAAAAAATATGAGACACTAATAGACTTAAAAAGCTGTAGAAGTTCCAAGAGAGATTTGAAAGGTTAGGGATCAAAGACCTTGTGTTTTCAAATTGCACATTATCTATGCCGAATCATTACACTAATGAGTTCCCACTGCAGAGCTAGCATTTACAGACATGGGTTTTCATATTACAAATGTAGAGTCAGATTTTCCTAATGCATTTCCTTTTTCTATTGGAAAGAGCCTTACCTCATTAAGGCCATAAGGGCATTAAATCCTAAAGCTGGCTCTCTTTAAATTGATAACTTTATTAAAAACATGTCTGCCGGTAGAGTTTATTGTAATATGAGATACTCATACCTACACACAGTTTTCCACTGTCACAGTCCGATTACCTTGGTACATGTGCTCTACTTTGCCCCTTTTCTGTGTGTGTTATACTCATTTATCAGTGGACTCTCCAGGACTTCAGTCCTCCTTTCATGCTAATCCACATAAGATGCTACCCTGTCTAACCCAGTGAGGTTCAAGAGTTTACACTGTTATTAATGGCCTGACCTTTCTTCAGATGCACTGTTATATGTCAAGCTAATATATAAAGCAAACTAAAACTTAGTATCTCCATTTGGAGAAGGATTTGGACTCAAATCTTCCTGCCTATGACTAGTACCTTTTACTAAAGCCTGAGGCACTTTTGCAGAATATGATATTCCATGGAAATCATTTAGAAAATCAGTTATCTTGTATAATTTCCACATATTTAGATAAGTGAACTGAAGGAAAAATGTTAGTAGTCCATATCTTGCTTTTTATAAATAGTAAAAAAAAAAAAAAAAAGAGTTAATCAAGGTAGTCCTCGGAGAAGGCAATGGCACCCCACTCCAGTACTCTTGCCTGGAAAATCCCATGGACGGAGGAGCCTGGTAGGCTGCAGTCCATGGGGTCGCACAGAGTCGGACACGACTGAGCATCTTCACTTTCACTTTCATGCACTAGAGAAGGAAATGGCAACCCTTCCAGTGTTCTTGCCTGGAGAATCCCGTGGACAGAGGAGCCTGGTGGGCTGCAGTCCATGGGGTCGCACAGAGTCAGACACCACTGAGCAACTTCACTTTCACTTTTCACTTTCATGCATTGGAGAAGGAAATGGCAACCCACTACAGTGTTCTTGCCTGGAGAATCCCAGGGACGGGGGAGCCTGGTGGGCTGCTGTCTGTGGGGTCGCACAGAGTCGTACACCGCTGAAGCGACTTAGCAGCAGCATCAGCAAGCTAGTCCTGGTCCTATGTGATTTCCAGGTTTACTACTTCTCAAATTATTAGAAATTCATATAGAGGTAAAATAAAATTTCAAACTTGAATTGTTCAAGTACAAAAAGTTGTGTCTTCCTAGACTTCACAATCAATAAAGGTCATTTATTTTATTTCCACATGCAGATTTTTATTATCATATTCATTAAAAATAGAAACAACATAAAACTAGTGAAACTAATAACATTTTGTCCTTATTTCCAGTGTGCCAAATTCCCAGCTTTTGGTTTTCTCAAACTAGTTAGCATCGCTGATTTAACTTTTGGGATCTACTAATGTCAAGAACAGAATCTCCTACTTGGAAATCTAGAAGATTATGTTATTAGGAAACCTGATCACAGAATTTTCATTCAATTTGTTACTTATTTATTAATTCAACTCCAAAATTACTTGGACACTTGATCCTTCCTCTCTCTAAATAGTTCTCTTTTTTTTTTTTTTTGCCGCACTTGCTGACTCTGTTAATTTACAATGTTACACCATTCACTCATCATTATCTCATCTTTATCTGTGAAGCAGTATATCTCATCTTTATCTATGAAGCAGTATATCTCATCTTTATCTATGAAGTTTTAGGGTTAATAAAGAAAACATATGGGTCAAAGATGCAGCCTTCTAAGTTGAGCTTCCAATCTATTTGGAGCCTCCCTTAGTTAGAGTCTCTTGTGGTGGCCCTGTGTTTTTCTCATTTTCATCTGTTTCCATCTATTCATACCAGCACACTCTTTACTTAATCTTTCATTGTCGGGTAATATTATCCTGATTGTGATGATACAAACTTCTTTACTTTTAATGTCTAGTCTCTGGAGGACAATCTTTGCCTCTGTGAAAAATTTAAAATATACTTCTTTTGCATCTAAACATTTTGAAATATTCTCAATAATTGTATCCAAAAAGTCTACCAATAGATTTACTAGTAAAAGTAAAATGATTTGTTAAAGCATCTTTCTCAGTTCTTTTGGGCTTCCCTGTGTCTCAGCTGGTAAATAATCCGCCTGCAATGTGGGAAACCTGGGTTTGATTGCTGGGTTAAGAACATCCCCTGGAGAAGGGAAAGGCTACCCACTCCAGTATTCTGGCCTGGAAAATTCCATAGACTGTATAGTCCATCTGGTTGCTCTGATCCTATAGTGTATTTTTACATTCTACAACAGAATAGGTCTGTGATAGGTGCAGTTAGTAACATTAAGGAACAAACTTACTTTTCACATCTATGCAATATTTTCTGAAGGAGCAGCAATGCAATAGGTTTTACACAATCAAACAATGTATTTTTCATGGCTAAGATCTTAAACATTTACAATATAAAATGCTGAGATGGATGTCAAAAATCAGGAACTTGTTCATTATTGGTAGCAATGACACAAGGGATATTAGAGTGGCTAAACTAGTTGATACAGTAAAGGAGGATACATGACATGCATTTAATCAAAATCCATGAAACTATACAACACAAAGAATGATAGCTAATGTAAATTATAGATTTTCATTGAAAATAATGTATTGACATTTATCAATTATAACAAATGTATGACACTAATGCAAAGTGTTAATAGTAAGGGAAATTGTGGACTTGGGAGAGAAGGACTAAATTAAGACTCTCAATATAGTATAGCTATCATTTCTTGCCATTTTGAGATATATAGATATATAGATTTGGTAGTAGTGGTTTAGTCGCTAAGTCGTGTCCGACTCGTGAGACCTCCGTGGACTGTAGCCTGCCAGGCTCCTCTTTCCGTGGGATTCTCCAGGCAAGAATACTGGAGTGGGTTGCCATTTCTTTCTGCAGGGGATCTTCTCGACCCAGGGATCAAATCCGGGTCTCCTGCATTGCATGCAGACTCTTAACTGACTGAGCTACAAGGGAAGATAGATTTATAGATATATAAATACATAGATATTTATGTCACAATTCCTATCAAAAACCCAGTGAAATGCTTTTTTGAGATACAAACACGGTGCTTTAAAATGCATTTGGAATAACAAAAGAACAGAATAGCTAAAACAATTTTGCAAAAAAAAAAAATAAGTTAGGAGAAATCAATCAACCCAATTTCAAGGCTCAATATAGAGTGAAAATAATGAAGACCTTGTCCAGGTTGTTTTGAGCAAGGCTGGGAACAAAGATAAATGAAACAGAATAGAGTACTCAAAATAAACCCAGATAATTAGGCCCAATCGTTTTTGACAAATATGCAAAATAAGTTGAATGCAGAAAAGATAATATTTTTAACAAATGGTGCTGGAGCAATTGGAATTCCATGAGTGGGGAGAAAAGTAATCCTGGATTAAATTTCCACTCTTATAAAACAACCAGCTCAAATGTTTTGGGTCTTAAAGTTATATAAAAATGTATAATTAAAAAAGAAGAGAAAATATTCAGAGAACAATTTTACAATCTAGGCTAGAAATAGAGAAGATTCTTAGACTTTACAACAGAACTTTGATCTATAAAAGGAAAATTGATGAATCTGACTTCATTAAAATTTAAGTCTTTTGTTCTACAAAGGGCTTTCTCATCAGATTCAGCAACTGCTGGCTGGAAGAAAACATTTGCAAATGGCATATTCAATAAAGACTAGTACCTAGAATATATACGGACCTCTAAACTTAACAGTAAAAAAAGAAAAGAAAATGGGCAAAAGACATTATTTAACATTTTACCAAAAAGGATATACAGATAGTAAACACAAGAAACATGTATTAAAATGTTATATTAGGAAAATGTAACAATAAGTTATCAGTGTGCACTTATCAGCATGCTCAAAATATAAATAAAGACATAAGCAAATGCAGGTTATGCAGAAAGATTGTATCACATACATATTTGCCTGGAATCTAAAATGGTGTAGGTGTCCTGAAAAACACACAAGGTGTTTCTTAAAAACAAAACATGTAGCTATTACATCACCCAAGTACACTTCGGGGCACTATCAAAAGGAAATGAAAGCTTGTAATTGAATATAGACAGTAGCTTTATTAACAGTAACCCCAAACTGGAAAACCAGAGCTGTAAAACAAGTTATAGTAGGTCATATTTTGGAATACTAGTCAGCAATAAAAGGGAATTAACCATTGTACACACACAAAAAAATTCTGTGTGACTCTCTAGAGAATTATGCTGAGTGATAAAAAGCCTTTCTTCAAAATTTTTCAGTTGTATACTATATTATTCCATTTATATAATATTCGTAATGTGTCAAAGAAATGTACAACAAATTCTTAATAGTAGTTGTCAGGAGTTAAGGAAGAGGTAGGTGTGGAAGGGAAATAAGTGTAGCTCGAGCTGCACAACATGAATGATCCTGTGTTGATGGAAATAGTCTGTGTCCAGAATTTCTCTTAACTTTAAAAAAAAAAAATAATTCCTATCTTGACTTTCTCACTAATAATATCCTGGTTGAATTATTCTATTATAATTCTGCAAAGATTTTGTCATTAAGGGAAATTTGGAAAACCTTAAAATTCTTAATTTGGCAAAGTTAATGAGTATCATCAACAAGAATCCATTAGTATAATGAATACATATTCTATATGCAGCTTAATATTGCAAGCAAAATTAATTCCTGTATATATATATATATATATATATATATATATATATATATATGTATATGATGTTTAAGAGACTAAATTTTAAAAATTTATATTAAGGCATATATTTTGATGTTCTAAAAATGTTTTTAATATTTAATATCATTTTACTTGGAGAGTGTGTAAGAACTGTCACTTTGATTTTAAATATACACAATCAATTAAAGTAACTTTATGATAATAGCTAAAATCTAATTTCGACAAAATATGGAAATATAAAAAACTATAATATGTGTTTAATTTGTTGGATTTATAGGTGTTATTTGACTACTCAGGACTGGTTATTTCTATGTTAATTGAAATACAGTGAAGAAATGAAAAAAGGAATTTACATCTTACAACTATGAACGCACTTTAAAATGTTCAAAGTTTAATTAACGAAGTTTATCAATGGACTTTGTGTTACTTAAAGTACCATTACATGCAATTCTTAATACTTGCTTGACTATAAATTTTAGCCTGAATTTAAAAGCTTAGTGAATAAATAATTTTCCTTATAACTTAAATCTTAATCTTTAAAGTTGCAGTAAATTTCTGAATAGTCCTCTCTGAATACACCCACACATATATGTAACACATATAAGGCATATAACAGAGTCAAGAAAATTCAGATCTGCTGTATCAGGCCTGATGGAATGTCACAGAAAGTTCCATAGAGGAGGATGGAGTTAAACGTGAAGTAGCCCATGCTAACATAATATGGAGTAAAGAGTATGAAAATACATGCAAGTGAAAGCCAGTCAGTTGTATCCAACCTCTGGGACTCCATGGACTGTATAGTCCATGGAATTCTCTAGGCCAGAATACTGGAGTGGGTAGCCTTTCCCTTCTCCAGGGGATCTCCCCAACCCAGGGATAGAACCCAGGTCTCCGGCATTGCAGGCGGATTCTTTACAGCTGAG
Source organism: Okapia johnstoni (assembly GCA_024291935.2). NCBI lineage: Eukaryota > Metazoa > Chordata > Mammalia > Artiodactyla > Giraffidae > Okapia > Okapia johnstoni. The sequence continues at coordinate 19,451,673 of CM044321.1, read as the reverse complement.
CCACAAGGGAAGCTCAAGAATACTGCAGTGGGTAGCCTATCCCTTCTCCAGCGATATTCCCCACCCAGGAATCCAACTGGGGTCCCCTGCATTGTAGGTGGATTCTTTACCAACTGAGCTACCAGGGAAGCCCAATAATATGGGGTGGGGGAGTAATAAAAGTAGAGTATGTGGCATATGAAGGATTGGTGGAGAATCAATTTTCAGAGAAAGAATAGCTAAGGAAATATACTGAAATTCATCTCTTGCTTTCCATTGTAATATAAAATTCTGAGAAGAGATCATTGTAAAAAAGAAGTCTAATGAGGCAAAAATGAATTTGTGTGCATGCTAAGTTGCTTCAGTAGTGTCCAGACTCTTTGCGACCCTATGGATGTAACCCACCAGACTCCTCTGTCCACAGTATTCTCCAGGCAAGAATGCTGGAGTGCCTTCCTCCAGGAAATCTTCCTGAACCAGGAATCCAACCCCAGTTTTCTTATGTCCCCTACTTTGGCAGGCGGATTCTTTACGACTAGCACCATCTGGGAAGCCCAAAAAGGAACTTAAGAGTTTAAAAAAGTTAAAGATCAAGGAAGTAGGATTAAAATGCTAATTCATAACACATGAATTACAAACAAAATAGACATGGAGATAAGTCATTGAGATTGAGAAAAAAGCTAAGAAAATTTTAGTGAGTCCAGAAGAAAAAGGAGAAGAAAGATTAAAATTATTAAATAGATGATGTCATGCATATGACCGAGAAGGCAATGGCAACCCACTCCAGTACTCTTGCCTAGAAAATCCCATGGACGGAGGAGCCTGGTAGGCTGCAGTCCATAGGGTCGCTAAGAGTCGGACACGACTGAGCGGCTTCACTTTCACTTTTCACTTTCATGCACTGGAGAAGGAAATGGCAACCCACTCCAGTATTCTTGCCTAGAGAATCCCAGGGATGGGGGAGGCTGGTGGGTGCTGTCTATGGGGTTGCACAGAGTCGGACACGACTAAAGCGACTTAGCAGCAGCAGCAGCGTGCATATGAAGAACAGACATAGAATATAAAACATTTGGAGAGTTGAGGTTTCTGAGAGATCTAATATTAGAGAGCTCTAATAATGGAGAGGCAAAGAGTCCAATATATGAAGGAATGTTTTCATGAGATGAAGTAAGAAATGCATACATTGAGAGTAAAAGTGCACACTTATTTAGAAAAACAACCTAACCTTACTTAAATCATTGAATTTCAAGGATAAAGAATAAAATCTATAGATAAGCATGAAGAAAATAAGCTAACTTAAAATAGGAGAAATTCAGTCTGGATTCTGAATTCTCTTTATAGCAATTTTCAAGGCCAGATGGGATAATATATGGAGAGAAAAATAGACTATCTTAGAGGGCTATTCTCAGCCGAATAGTCTTAAAACGGTAAAAGCAAGAGGGAAAAAAACTTAATTATACAAGAACTCAAGGAATCTAATACACATAAGCTTACATTAGAGAGGAAAAACATAGTGACAAAATCCAGGCAACTAATAAATTCAGAAGTAATAGGTGAGATATCTAGTGGCGAGCTTTGGATAAATCTATTGTAATACTGAAGCTAAGAAAGAAAATTATAGGAAAAACTTTAGTGTGATGTTTATTGACTTTTACAGATAAAAATATACACAGTTTGTATTGAGACATGAAAGAATAACTTAGTATATTAATCTCATTTTGGTGTGAGTTAGTATACAATATATTTATTGATAAATGATAAATAAGGGCATTTTTTTGGAGAGGGAAATGGCAACCCACTCCAGTATTCTTGCCTGGAGAATCCCAGGGACAGAGGAGCCTGGTGGGATTCCATCTGTGGGGTCACACAGAGTCGGACACGACTGAAGCGACTTAGCAGCAGCAAGGGCATTTTATTCTGTTGATTTAGAGAATTGCTATTAGAAATCAAAATTCTAGCCATCCATTAAAAAGCTGCATGCACGTACACTAACAGCAGAGGGCACTCTTGAGCTAAGAATCTTCAGTGTCGTGTTCGTCTCTCAGCCCTGTTTGACTCTTTTCCACCCTGTGAGGGTAGCCTGCCAGGGTCCGTTGCCCATGGAATTCTCTAGGCAAGAATACTGGAATGGGTAACCATTCCCTTCTCCAGGGGATCTTCTCAACCCAGGGAATGAATCTGGATCTCCTGCATTGCAAGCACATTCTTGACCGTCTGAGCTACCAGGGTAACCCAAATTACCCCAAAGGAACAACTCTTGAATGGAGGGATTTATATGTGTACCAGAAGCTGGCAAAATTTTTCTGTTAATGACTATTCAATTTTAATACTATATATGTTCAGTTTAGTGGGACATATAATTTATGTCACATCTACTCAGTACTGCTGTTAAAGTATGAAATCAGCCTTAGAAAAAACATAAGCAATAGATGTGACTTTATTCCAGTAACTTTATTAACCATACTGGTGCCAAACCTAATTTGGCCTGTTGATTATTGTTTGCTGTGTCTTATTCTAGTTCTAAAAAGGACTCTTATTCCATTCTAAAAAGAAAGAGGGCAAGGAAACCTCCACCCCCAAATAACATGAATTAGAAGGAAATACTCCAAAATGAAGTACTGAAAAATGAAGTAAACATCCGTGAACCAGTATTTAAAAATCACCATGGATCCTAAACTCAAAATGATTTTAAAAATTCACAAAAAAGCAGGAAAATGAAATATTGAAATCAGGAATAAAGGGAAGAAAAATACCAAAGTTAGCAAAGTCTGAAATGAAAATTACAAGGTGGTTAGTGAAGAATAAATTCCAATGAAAGCTGGACGTGTATTGAACAAAGAATAAGGAAGCAAGTATAAGAGGAAACAATGTCAAATGAGAGGCAAAAAGAAAAACAATTATAAATGAAATTCTTATAATAAAAAATTAAATAATGAAAAAGAATATTTACATCTATAATCTAAAAACAAAAATCTGGAAATAAAGGAATACTTATTGGGGCTTCTGTTGTGACACAGTGGTAAAGAATATGCCTGCAATACAGGAGACACAGGAGATGTGGGTTTGATCTCTGGTTTGGAAAGATCCCTTAGAGAAGGAAATGGCAATCCAGTACAGTATTCTTGCCTGGAGAATCCCATGGACAGAGGAACCTGGATGGGCTACTGTCCATGGGGTTGCAAGACAGTTGGCCATGCACACATAATCTAAAAAAAAAATCTGGAAGTAAAGGAAGACTTAATAGGGGTTATAAGTATATAGGACAATTTACTTGCAACAGGAGATGAGACAATTGCTATTAAAACTATTCAATTTTAATAACAAGAAATAAAAGGTGACTTTAATGATGAATAACCCTCAAGGTTTCCAGCCCTCCATCTCCACCCCCCAACTCCAAAAAATGTTTAAATAATTTACACAGAAAAGAGAATTATGCCAGTATAAGCAGCCTTCTCAAACACAACATACAAAGTGAAGAGACAATGGATGAGAATGTTCAAGGCACCTAAGGAAAGCAGATGTAAACAAAGGATTAGGCATCCTCTTGATATATGCAGAGTGCATCATGAGAAACACTGGGCTGGAAGAAACATAAGCTGGAATCAAGATTGCTGGGAGAAATGTCAATAACCTCAGATATGCAGATGACACCACCCTTATGGCAGAAAGTGAAGAAGAACTAAAGAGCCTCTTGATGAAGGTGAAAGAGGAGAGTGAAAAAGTTGGCTTAAAACTCAACATTCAGAAAACTAAGATCATGGCATCTGGTCCCATCACTTCATGGGAAATAGATGGGGAAACAGTGCAAACAGTGTCAGACTTTATTTTGGGGGGCTCCAAAATCACTGCTGATAGTGACTGCAGCCATGAAATTAAAAGACGCTTACTCCTTGGAAGGAAAGTTATGATCAACCTAGATAGCATATTTAAAAGCAGAGACATTATTTTGCCAACAAAGGTCCATCTAGTCAAGGTAATGGTTTTTCCAGTAGTCATGTACGGATGTGAGAATTGGACTGTGAAGAAAGCTGAGCACCAAAGAATTGATGCTTTTGAACTGTGGTGTTGGAGAAGACTTCTTGAGAGTCCCTTGGACTGCAAGAAGATCCAACCAGTCCATCCTAAAGGAGATCAGTCCTGGGTGTTCATTGGAAGGACGGATGTTGAAGCTGAAACTCCAGTACTTTGGCCACCTCATGCGAAGAGTTGACTCATTGGAAAAGACCCTGATGCTGGGAAGGATTGGGGGCAGGAGGAGAAGGGGACGACAGAGGATGAAATGGTTGGATGGCATCACCGACTCGATGGACATGGGTTTGGGTAAACTCCGGGAGTTGATGATGGACAGGGAGGCCTGGCGTGCTGCGATTCATGGGGTCGCAAAGAGTCGGACACCACTGTGCGACTGAACTGAACTGAAATTGTCCACTGTTATCTAGGGGATACAAAGTAATTTTAAATATAAAAAGACTCAAAGAAGGCTATCCTTAAGTACTTCTCAAGAGGGAAATCTTCATCCAACAGAGAAATAAGTAGTAAAATTTAGACAAAGAGACTGAAACAGAAAACAAGTAAATATATTGAGAATAATCAGAGCCAGATTTTTTACTTTTGTTTAAGAAAGTTGAAAATATGAAAAGGAAGAAGACTTGAAGAACACATGTAACTTTGGATTTGAATTGGATTGATATGAACTTGTGCTTGTACAGAGGGATAGACAGGTAGGTAGGTAGGTAGGTAGGCAGACAAACAGGTAAGTGTTGAGAGGATAGGTGGATGAGTGTGTAGATATGCAAGTAAAAGAAGTGAAAGTGTTAGTTGCTCAGTCATGTCTGACCCTTTTCGACCCCATGGACTGTAGGCTACCAGGCTCCTCTGGCCATGGAATACTCCAGGCAAGAATACTGGAGTGGGTAACCATTCTCTTCTCCAGGGGATGTTCTCCATCCAGGGATCAAACCTGGGTCTCTTGCATTGCAGGCAGACTCATTACCATTTGAGCAACCAAGGAAGTCCAGGTATGTAAGTAAGCATGTATCTATTTCCTAGCTTTGTTCTTTGAAGGGCTCAGAAACAATGCCACCCAATAGTAATAAAACATACTTAAGACCCAGATCTTAAATTCTATGTACCATTCTCCCATAAAAGACCAAGGTTTCTTTCAAAATATTGATTCCAAGTTTGGAAAGAAAAATACAACATGAGCTCAGAATATCTATTGTATTGGAAAGGAAGACTATGTTGAAAAAAAGATGTAAACTGTCAAGTGACAAAATAAAGTGGCATTAAATTAAAATAAAGACAATTAAAAGATCATAATCCATAGAATAAAATCATCTATGAGTCCATGCTGATAGAAATAAATGCAGAAATAAACAGGATAGAAGAAAAAGCTCTTTAATACAATATAATTAAAAAATGCCTGTAAAGGAATTTAGGAGTTGATAAGTCATTACTCGAAAGCCATCTTTGTAATAATTATTTCATTAAAAAACCCTCAATGGGTGATAAAACAAGTGGATGAAATGTTAAGATATAGAACATTTTTATACTCTTAAAATATGTCCTCATAAATTAATTATTAATAACAGTGGGGCAAAGTAGTAAAATCATAGAGTCAAACATAACAAACACCACCTTAATCAAGTGATCAAAGTAAAATCAACCGAAAAAGGACAAATAAAAATCATGTGCCATCTGTTAGAATGCAAAACGATAGACCCAGACTCACTTTTGTTTGTTTCCCCAAAAAAAGATACCCTAAAATTTATTACTAAGAAATGTCAGGTTAAAATAGATGAATATTTTATAACATAGCAAGTAGCCTAAAATGGCATGCCATTGTGGTTTTAAACTTGTACTTTTTCTATTATTTATGAAGTGGACTAAAATTTATGTCCATTTGTTTTTTCTCCAACAAAATACCTGCAATTCCCTTACTTAGATTTTTTATTAAATTACCAGCAGTTATCTGTTACAATATTTTTGGCTCAATTCACTGAACATACTTGCTTCAAGTATTTTGAAGTATGATATTTACTGTAATATTATTTATATACATTTTTATCAAGCATTAATTTCAAATAATGCTTAAAATATCACTCCCTATTCCAAAATGATAAATATATTCTGTGTGACCTTCTTTATGTTTTAAATCTTTATTTTTTTTAATTTAAGTTTTTAGTCTTTACCTAAATTTATTTTTCTGTGAGATAGGAGAAAAAATACAATAGAAAATTGTCTCAGCACCAGATTATTTGAGGTGTTCTATGAAGATAATTATATCATCAATGAAATATGACATTTTTTGTTCTTTCTTTTCAATACTTAGATTTTTACTACATTTTACTGTCTTACTGCATTGTCTAGAGAAACCATTCACTAAAAAATTAAATGGGAGAGAGTTGGTATATTCTAGTGCTCTTGATTTTAAAAAGAATGCTTCTGACATTTCAACATTAAATATGATAATTACACTAGATTTTGAAGTAGGTATCCATTATTCAGTGTAGAGAAGTTTTCTGCTACTCTTGGTTTATTAAGAGCTTTTATGATTAATCAGCATTGCACTTTATAGAATGTACTTTCTGCTTTTAATGAAAAGACTAAATGGTATCTCAGTTTAATCTTTTAATACAGTGTAATTCCATAATAGATGTACTGGTAGTAAACCAAACTTGTATGCAGAGGATAAAATCAATTTGTTAACACATATTATATTTTTAATAGTTGTATTCAATTTGACAATATTGTCTTAAGGATTTTTTTCACCTGTTTTCAGGTATTGGTTTGAATTATAATTTTCCTTTCTTGTATAGTTCTTATCTGGTATTCTACAGAGAAGACAACGACTTCAGTGAGATTACAGAAAGCTTAGAATGGGGCTCAGGCATTGAGAAAGTCCAGAATCATTAAAAATATATGGCAGCATCAGATGAATTTGAAACCTGAAAGCAACCTTTGCAACAATAACAGCAACTTAAATCCAAACTTAGCTCATTCTTGAATATTAACCCAATTTCCCACATTGAGATGACAGATGTCCATTGCCTGTAAAACACTATCACCTGGTTTCTCCTGTTCTACGTGAAATATATGTTATGCAGTAAAAATTTATGAGACATAAATGCAAGAAAACTCAATAGTCGTGAGACACAGTGATTGGCAGAACAAAAATCAGAGTTTATTTAGATTTTAGAACGGTTGGACATAGACATGGAAATGATTCTGATGAATCTGTTAAAAATAGAGTAGAAAAGTAGACCACTTAAATGAACAGGTAAAGAATTTTAACTGAGTAAGAGAACTAGAAGAAAGAAATGAGTGAAAATACCAGGAAAAAACTATCAAGCTCATCATTGGATGTGATACAGTTGAGAAAAGAAGTAGTGACCATGAATTTAGGCCAGTAAAATTACTCAAAATTAAAAAGAGTGAAAGAGTTTTCAAAAAATGTTCTGGGACAATATCAAACTCTCTAGTATATGTATAATCAGAATCCTAAAAGTGAAGAAAAGGAGAATGCAGTAGAAGAATAGTTGAAGACGTAAGAGCAAATATACTTTAAAAAAAATTATATGCAATACATATATAAGAATTATGTACAATCTATATATATATTATAAATTATGTATATAATATGCATCATATGTGTGTGTATATATATATATATATATACATATATATATATAAAATTATAAAAATCACACATTTAAAATTCCAAGAAGGATATATAGTACATACCAGAGGAAAAAGAGAATGCAGTAGAATAATTGAAGACGTAAGATAAGATATTATTTTTCCAAGCAAATTATATATATACATATGATTATATGTATGCAATGTTATATGTACATATAATTATATATATAATTGTAAGAAATACATACTTAAAATTGCAAGTAGGATATACTGTACCCACAGACATGTATATAACACACCTCAAAATTAACATACTTATGAAAACAAAAAGTGCATACTTATGGAAACTAAATTGAAGAGCAAATTTTGAGGACACCTATGGAAAACTGACATATCACATAAACAGAATAAAGAACTATTAACTTTAATAGTCAGCAGAAATAATACTGACCAGAAAATAAAGAGCAAACTTTTGTAAATTTATCAAAAGGAAAATTTATCAAGTCAGAATTTTTTACGCATTAAGATATCTTTTGAACTCAGAAGCAAAATAGAAGACTTTTCACATGCAAAAAAAAAAAAAAGAATCAAAACGTATTGCCAGCAAACCTGTGCTATAATGTTAGAAATTTCTTCAGGCAGAAAAATATTTGGATCTTCCCAAAAAAATGGAGAGCCTTAGAAACAGTGAAAAATATAGGTAAAGATAAAAAATATTTTTCTAATATTTAATCATTGTAAAAATGATTGAGATTCTAAAATAAAAGAAACACAACATTGTAAATCAACTATACTGCAATAGAATTTTTAAAAATAAAAGAAGTATTATCATATAAGGCAGTTCATAATATATGTATAATGGAATATATCACAATAATGTCTCAAGTTATATGTAAGAATTGGAAGTATACATTTGGAGTATTCTTATCATATGTGTCAGTGGTATAATATTCTATTTTACATAAGTTAAAAATGGGTATTAAACAGATTTACGTCCTGCTTATGGCAGTTTGACTATATGCATTTGTAAAATCTCACAGAACTGCATACTTAAAAAGCTAAATTTTCCTGCAAGTAAATTACACTTCGCTATGAAATGAATAAAAGAAAAAAAAATAAAAACCTGAGAGAGACAGAGAGAGAGGGGGAGGGAGACACTGTGATTTGTTGAAGAAGAAATGAGGTTTTGGTAACTGCTTTTCACTGTTTCAGTTCCTATCAGTCAGTAGCTAAACACAGTGGGGCATAGCATCATTTTGGACAGGGAAAGAATTGGAGAATGTTATAAGGTAAATCCCCATCTATCTCAAAAATAAGTCAGTTAATGATAAACATATTAAGAAAAACAATGAATAAATCTATTTCTAAAGAGCAGTATAAATTCACTTAGAGATGATGAGGTCATCTACAGCATAACTACAAATGTTGTTTGGTTGCTAACTCATGTTCAAGTCTATGCAACACTATGGACTGTAACCTGCCAGGCTCCTCTGTCTCTGGGATTTCCCAGGCAAGAATATTGAAGCAGGTTGCCAATTCCTTCTCCAGGGGATCTTCCTGATCCAGGGATCAAACCTGCATCTCCTGCATTGGCAGGTGGATTCTTTACTGCTGAGCCATGAGAGAAGCCCTATAACTAAAAAATAGAAAATTTTAAAATGATGTAACAGGTGCACAGCACTCTTGAGGCGTGGAAAGTTGCTTTTTTTAATTTTTTTTTCCTCTATTTAAAGTTTTCAAATAGCATGCATGTAATACTTAGGAAAAAATTAGATAAGCTGTTTTAACAGAAAAAAACATGTACATTGTGAATCCTGCCTAAAAAAATAATAATAATAATTATAGAGATGTAACTAAAAAGTCAGTAGTGCTTAGAATCATAAATATACTCATACACCTGAAAAAAGGCAAAAAAAAAAAGGAGAGTTCAGTTCAGTCGCTCAGTCATGTCCGACTCTGCGACCCTATGGACTGCAGCACGCCAGGCTTCCCTCTTCATCACCGACTCCCAGAGCTTACTCAAACTCATGTCCATAGCGTTGGTGAAGCCATCCAGCTGTCTCATCCTCTGTCGTCCCCTTCTCCTCCTGCCCTCAATCTTTCCCAGCATCAGGGTCTTTTCCAATGAGTCTGTTCTTTGCATCAGGTGGCCAAAGTATTGGAGTTTCAGCTTCACCATCAGTCCTTCCAATGAATATTCAGGATTGATTTACTTTAGGATGGACTGGTTTGATCTCCTTTCAGTCCAAGGGACTCTTAAGAGTCTTCTCCAACACCACAGTTCAAAAGCATCAATTCTTCAGCACTCGGCTTTCTTTATGGTCCAACTCTCACATCCATACATGACTACTGGAAAAACCATAGCTTTGACTAGACAGACCTTTGTTGGCAAAGTAATGTCTTTGTTTTTTAATATGCTATCTAAGTTGGTCATAGCTTTTCTCCCAAGAAACAAGAACTCTCATGGCTGCAGTCACCATCTACAGTGATTTTGGAGCCCCCCAAAATAAAGTATCTCACTGTTTCCATTGTTTTTGTTTCCCCATCTGTTTGCCATGAAATGATGGGACTGGATGCCATGATCTTAGTTTTCTGAGTGTTGAGTTAAAAAAGGGAAATATACAACAAAACACAATCTATTTTCAATAGGACCATGAATACAATTGTATTAGCACAAGCTTTTGAAATAGCTCAACCAAAAGGTGAATATTGTCAATCGATAAATTTTATCAATGGATAAAAATGGAAGACCCAAACATATGCTCTGTACGAGAAGCCAATTTTAAATATGAATGCATAGGTAGTTTAAAACTAAGTGTTCTTAATGACATGTGGGTACTGATACATCATCAATCTTTTTTTTTTCTTTATTTTTGCATGACATTCACTGGGTATTGATTTCTAGATTGACAAGTTTTGTTTCTTTGTTTTGTGTGACTTTGTGTATTTCACCTGATGCTAGATACATTTGTAGTTCATAAATATTCTATAACTTTGTTCTAGAGTGTAAACTACCTGAATCTGTTTTATCTCTTCAGATTAGGCATTAAAGGCTATTAGGTAAGAAGAGCACAACATTTAGTATAGATCTAAATTGATCTAAGATTAAGGCAAGACCCTCCTGAGTAATATACCCAATTCTCAATGAATTACAAAGTTTTCCACCTGATGGGAATTAGGTCTGATTTCCTGCCTGGTGGTGGTGAGGCATGATTTCCAGACCTGTGTAGACACTAAAGATTATTCCTTCTTTCCCCTTAGATATTTTCTTCATGTACATGTACCAGTCAATACTCTGATGAATATTCTAGGGGACCTCTCTGAATATTTCTGGACTTGCCCCTGTGTTCAGCTCTTTAAATGTGCCGAAACCCTGGTACGTCAGATGGTAAAGAATTTGTCTGCAATGCAGGAGACCTGGGCTCAATCCTTGGGTTGGGTAGATCCCCTTGGAGAAGGAAATGGCAGCCTCTCCAGTATTCTTGCCTGAAAAATTCCATGGATAGAGGAGCTGGCAGGCTTCAGCCCATGGGGTCACAAAGAGTCAGACACAACTGAGAGACTAACACTTTAACTTTCACTTGTCCATTTAGACTCTTAACTCTATCTCAACAAATCAAGAAATTTGGAGTTCCCCTCCTTGATTCTCCTTCTTTCAGTTAGAATGTTGTCTTGAAGCAATAAAGTAGGACATCAAGGCTTACCTCAATTTGTTTACTCTCTCAGGGACTATCTATTATCCATCATTTCCTAACATATTGTGTTTGAAAACCACCATTTCATATGCTATGTCTAGTTTTAGAGGGTTATTTCATATGGAAGAGTAATTCTGATCTGTTATTCTATTTTGAAAGATGTGGACAGGATGGTCATATGGATATTTTAAGAAAGAGCTTCCAGGCAGAAAATTTAGTTTTTGGAACAATAGCAAGGAGTGCACTTAGATTGGAAAGTGAACAGAAAGCTTTATATTTTTTTAACAGTTACTTCTGAGAAAGGGTAATGTTTATATTTAACTGAAGTTCTAAACCAGCCTCTTGGAAGTGAACTTTCAAAATGATTGCCTTCAGTAGTGATGTATAACACGTGTGCATTAGGACATGAGGAGAAAGAGACAGGACTCTATCTACAGTGATGTTCTAGAGAACCAAAAGTTGAGTGTTAGATAAAATCTACTGAGACTTACTGTTTATTTGAGCACAAGCAATGAGCTGCTTTCTTGGTGAATACTCCATTTGCTTTTATGAAACTGTCTTAATTAGAAATCCTTGTTGATATATTGAAAGTTCAACATATCTCTCATCATTTAAATTGAGGTGTTAAAAGTTTGTTCATTTGCATAAAAAGTTACTAAAATGCAAGTGACAGTGAACAGACAGCATATGCAGGAGCTAACCTATATCCAGTATATACCCAAAGGTTTGATTCTAGTATATATTTTTTTGTAAATTTCATTAAACATGTGATTAAAAACAAATGACATGTCCAGGCTTTGACTGAAATTCCTATTCTCATATATATAGATTCAATTTTAACTCCCAAAAGGGATGAAGATTTAAATATTCTCTTTTTTTGGCCAATAATTTGTTCTGAAAAGTGTTCAATAGTTACTCTTAATGAGATCTTTGAAAACTGTAAAATAATCCAAAGTGAAAAAGCTCACTACAAAAAAAAAAAAAAAATGTCCTTTGACTCAGTGTCTCCACCTTAGGGTCTGCCCATTGATAGTAATAATTTCATAATTATCATTATGAAAAATGATAAAATTAGTTCTTAGTGTTTCTTCTGCTTATGGTATGTGAGACTCCTTATTGTTAGACAGGTTACCAAGCACTGAAAATATTGCATTGTTTTGTTCTTCTTGGAAACAGAGGTAATTCTTACAGGAAAATGATTTGTATAATAAAACAAAGTGTATATTGAAATTATAAATATAAAATGCATATGTATTAATAAGTTGTGCAATTAAAGGTGATATATTTGGATAAGTCACAATGATATTGTATAATATAGGCATTCTAGTATTAATTCAGAGTAAATATATTTTTAAAGTAGCTACAAGCTCTATTTAGATGACAGAAGACAAAAGCATATCAATTTAAAAGACCATTAGGTCATCAAAAAATATTTTGAACATTAAATCAATGACAAATAAGTTTGTATTGAAATTTATTATATGTCAGATACTGGTTATTCATGAGAGAAGAACAGTTAATCAAAAAATGCTTGATGTTTAGAGAGTCTAAGTATACCAAGAAGACAGACAAGAAATTCCTTTTTAAAAATGTGAAAAGTACTTTGTCAGGAGGAAAGAGAACTGTTACAGGAATGTACCTAAAAAACATATATTAAAGTCAGAACATAAAAGATACTGGTATTGACATGTGAGCTGATAACTGAACAATACATAAAATTAGCAAGGAGATTCAACATATACAAATGCAGAGAAAGACAGATTGCATGGCACATTTGGAGATATAAAAGAAGTTTTGAGTGGTAGAGGAAGAGGGTGAAGATTAAAGAATAAGAAGCAAGTTTTACAAAGTCTTGGACATGAAAGTGATTGTAAAGCAAATGCTGAATTTCCCCAAGAAAAGCTTGTAGAAAAGTTAGATAATTAAATCCACTCAGATGCTTTTGTAAAGCATGGTGTGATGAGAGGAAAAAATGAAGTCTAGAAAGCCACTCAGACAGTTGGTTAAGATTTACTTTGGCATGACATTGCTGAGGACTATGATGATGACAGAAACAGATTAAAGAGATACTGAGAATGGTGATGTAGTGATTATGAAATGGGAACTGAGTGGTACAGAAAATAACACAGTGAAGTATGATTCTCAGGTGTCAGAGTAGAACAACTGGTGTCGATTGCTGAGACAAGGAAATCAAAAGAAAGAAGTATTTTATTAGTTGTGAATTATTGTAATGGCAATGTAATAATACTTTAATAGCTCATATGCTTACTTCTAAAAAGATAACTGTATAAAAAGATAATTATTTTGCGTTATCATAGACTCCATTTTTCATTCTTAAAAGAATTAGAAAAAAACATTTAGAAATGTATCTTCAATACTAAAATCTCCACTATCTTGGCTCCAAGATTTCCTGATTCTAGAATTCCTACTACATATAATGATTATTATATACAATGATATAATAAGTAAGAAGCTTCCAGTTGACTGAATCTCATCAATGTTTCCATATTGTTGTATTGCTAGGTTCTTGGTATTCATGTGACTATTTGCTTTTTTAAATGCTGTTTTAGGAAAAATTAAATAAATGAATCTACATTTTAGGAAAATCAAGTTTGAAGTAGTAAAAATCATTCTCAAGTAATAAAAGCAAGATATAGATGGAATCCTCCCCCACAACTTACCTTACCAAATCTGTAGGGCTGCTGGATAACTATAGCAGATTATAGCTGACAGAGGGGCAAGACACATACTGTATTTAGGGAGAAGAAAAACACAAGGACACAGAGAAAGCTGAAGCCTTTAGTAACTACAACTACACCGAAGATTAAAAGCAGCCCAACTCTTAGCCAGATTAACATACCTCACAAAGGCCTTTTTATTTGTTTCCCATTACCTGATACACCATGTTCAGCTTTTAACAATACAACCAAAAGAAAAAAAAATTAATTAAAGAAACTAAACAAACCTAAGAAACCAGAACTCAGATATGACATAGTTTTGAAATTACCAGATAGAAAATTTTAAATAATTCTAGTTAGTATATTAAGGGCTCAGGTGAACAAGATATACAACATTCAAGGAGAGAGAGAGTGTGACAGTATAAGCATAGAGAAGGAAACATTAAGAAAAAAAAAGAAATGCCAGAAATATAAACACACTGGGATATAAATCAATAATACCTTTGCTGAGAGCATCAGGAGATTGGACACAACTGAGGAATGAATCCATGAGTTTGAACATACATAAAAAGAAATGTTACTACCTGGAATTAAAAGAGAAATAAATAAAAATGGAATTGACCATCTGTGTACTGTGGAATAATATCAAAAAATGTATCATATGCATAATTGAAATACCAGAAGCAAAGAACAAAAGGTGAACAAGAAATATTTGACCTAATACTAGCTGAGAACTTTCCAAAATTAATTGCAGACCTAAACGATGAACCAAGGAAGTTCAGAGAACACCAAGCAGTATAGATAAACAAAGGTAGAAAAGCAAAGAGAAAACTTTGAAAGTGGTCAGAAACAAACAAATAGACCAACACACAAAAACCTTCCCTATAGAAGAACAGAGGTAAGAATTACAGTGAACTTCTCATCAGATCATGCAAGGAAGAAGAGTAGAATGAAATAATTTAACATGTTGAAAGAAAAAAACAAAACATCAGATTCCAATTCTATAACCAATGAAATTATCCTTCCAAAGTGAAGAAGAAATAAATTTTTCTCAGAAAAATACTGAGGGAATTAATTGTCAATGGATTTGTCCTGTAAGAAATGTTAGAAGTAGTTCTTCATGAGAATAGTGATAGAGGTCAGCAACTCACATCTACGCAAAGAAAGGAACAGTGTGGGAAAAAGAATAAATCTATTATTTATCATAGTATTTCATCTTGAATATGTATACTACATAGATATTTTAAGAAATACAGTACCACTTGCCATACCATTCATTTGGAAACATAGCATTCTATACCATTGCAGGTTATTCTATAAAACTTTCTAATAATTCATTATGGCACAAAGTATGAGTTTGTCATATTTCATTTTAGTGTCCAAGGCCACAGCATGTAGCCAAGCCAACTGTGTAGTGCATTATTTCAAGGTCTGTGGGTCATATAGATTGTGCTATGCAAGGCACTGCACAGCACAGTTTTTACTCCAAATCAGTTCAGTTCAGTTCAGTTGCGCAGTCATGTTGGACTCTTTGTGACCCCATGGACTGCAGCATGCCAGGCTTCCCTGTCCATCACCAACTCCTGCAATTTACATAAACTCATGTCCATCGAGTCAGTGATGCCATCCAACCATCTCATCCTCTGACATCCCCTTCTCCTCCTGCTTTCAATGTTTCCCAGCATCAGGATCTTTTCAAATGAGTCACTTCTTCGCATCAGGTGGCCAAAGTACTGGAGTTTCAGATTCAGCATCAGTCCTTCCGATGGATATTCAGGACTGATTTCCTTTATGATTTACTGGTTTGATCTCCTTGCAGTCCAAGGGCTCTCAAGAGTCTTCTCCAGCACCGTAGTTCAAAAGCATCAATTCTTCAGTGCTCAGCTTTCTTTATACTCCAACTCTCACATCCGTACATGACTACTGGAAAAACCATAGCTTTGACTAGATGGACCTTTGTTGGCAGAATAATGTCTCTGCTTTTTAATATGCTGTCTAGGTTGGTCATAACTTTTCTTCCAGGGAGCAAATGTCTTTTAATTTCATGGCTGCAGTTACCATCGGCAGTGATTTTGGAGCCCCCCAAAATAAAGTCTCTCACTGTTTTTGTTGTTTTTCCATCTATTTGCCATGAAGTGATGGGACCAGATGTCATGATCTTAGTTCTCTGAATGTCGAGTTTTAAGCCAACTTCCACTCTCCTCTTTCACTTTCATCAAGAGGCTCTTTAGTTCTTTGCTTTCTGCCATAAGGGTAGTGTCACCTGCATATCTGAAGTTATTAAGTTAAATAAATTATTAAGCATATAAGTTAAATAAGCAGGGTGACAATATACAGCCTTGATGTACTCCTTTCCTGATTTGGAATCAATTGTGTCTGACTCTTTGTGACCCCATTGACTGTAGCCTACCAGGCTCCTCTCTCCATGGGATTTTCCAGGCAAGAGTTCGGGAGTGGGTTGCCATTTCTTTCTCCAGGGGATCTTCCTGACCCAGGGATCAAACCCAGGTCTCCCATGTTGTAGGCAGACGCTTTACCTTCTGAGCCACCAGGGAAGTCCAGATACTGGTGGGAAACTATATATGATTATTAAATCCTTCACAACATCTATATTTTTATAATTAAATGGTAGAAAACAAAAATGTTTTACTATGAAATATAAAGTTTTTGAAAACTTAACCTATGTCTTTTCCTAATATTTATTGTTTCATACATGTTAACATAGAATTTTGGAAATAGAAGCTTATTCTTCAAAATTATATATCATTCCAAGTGTTATATTATATTCTCCCAAATGGTAAATATGGAATCCTAAGGATGGCATTTCTAATATAACAAATTTCTCTCTAGAATACTCCCCTCTATGAAACTACCTCTATTTGAGCAGTTTTCAGTTTTGCGGGTTGCATTTAAGGCTCCAATATCCTAATAGGCAACTAAGAAAGTGAATTTAATGGAAATTTTAAATCCTTTGATTAAAATTGCTTAGAAAAACTAGCATGAAAAATACCACCTTGCTTTTGGCTAACATTTAATGTTATTTTCAATGTGATTAGAATAGACTAATCTATCAATAAGTAAGTTAGTTTTTTCCCACAGTATTTGAGATTTTGAAATCAAATGGTTCATATGTAGTAAATCTGTTGTGTAGTTCCCTGTCAGACAGTTTGCTTGAATAAAGATCATTACTTTGGCTCATTGTTTTCACTTATTAGTCTGAATAAATTTTCAATGTCCCTATTGTGGACCTAGTGCTATCTCTATAGAGTTCTGTTCTCATTTTTCAGCAAATGAATAAATGCATGGCTAATTTCATGTGTAAATTTCAATATTGCTAATGGGAGTTAGTAACAGAGGTCTCTTTGGCTGTATTTCCCAGCAATGATTAGTGAAATGTTTCCTTTGTTCTTTAGATTTCAATCCACAGAGCTTACATGAATGTTTTCTAATTCAAATGCACAATTAAATAAAATAACTTCTAGCAGTACCTTTTACTTTACACTACTGTTGGTGCAAAAAAAAAAATATGCCACGAGTACATAAAGCTATTTTGATACTTGTGAAGGTTTTTATGTGCAAATCAAAACAAATAAAATCTAAAAAAGTTTAAACAGTATTCTTACATATCAATCTAAATTATTTGTCCTAGTATAAATTTGATTAGATCTAAAAGGTAAATATAAATATGACTTGCCACATATTCAGGTTGTGTTCAATGGAATGCTATACCTAGAAGCATGATTGTTTATGTTGTACTAGCTCTTCTGAACAAGGAAATGTTGATGCTTGGGTATACTCCAGAAATAAGAGCACAGCACATGTTTGGGGAACTTATAGCCTTCTTGATATATTTGCGAGGTTCATTAGTCACTGCAAAGCCCAGTTGCCCCCATTTGGTTTATATTGAAATGAACGCCTGAAAGAAATATGAGCATTATGCCACAGATTCAGCAGGAGATAATAAATGCAGTGCTAGCAAAGGAAACTGAAAAGAGGATCCCCATTCAGTCTGGAATCTTTGCATCAAAGGAATTTCTTCACCTCCACCAAGAGCAGAGTGGCACTTTGGATTTGAAATTTATAAGATTTCATGTCAGTATTAAAGTTGACCTGACAAAATAGGAGAAACTGTCATTTATGAAAATCACAAAGGTGTGTTTTTAAACACAGCAAGTCTTCTTAACACTAAGTACACTCTTCTGAAATTATTTGGAAATATGATATAAAATGATTTTAGAAGAATTGCATAAAAAGTGTCATATACTAACCATCCAAAAATAAGCAATGATAATATTTTAGATGCATACTCTATTTTTGCAGATAATTTTGTATTATTACAATGTTATTGCAATTACATTATGTCTCTCTCATTTCTAGCTGTAAGTGTTCAGCCCTTAACCCCTTCACCCATCTCCCTCATCCCCTCAAACCCCTGCTTTCTGGCAACCATCATTTTGTTCTCTGTATCTGTGACTCACTTTCTCTTTATGTTTTCTTTGCCTGTTCATATTTTACTTTTAGATTCCATATTATCAGTAAAATCACGAAACTTGCTTTTCTTTCTCTGACTTATTTCTCTTAGCCTACCTTCTACACCCATCTGTGTTGTCATGAAAGGCAAGATGTCTTTCTTTTTATAGCTAAGTAATATTCGTGTGTGTGTGTGATATTCTTTATCCATTAATCTATCAATGGACGTTTAGGTTACTTCCATATGTTGGTCAGGGCTTCTCTGGTGGCTCAGGCAGTAAAGAATCTGCTTGCAATGCAGGAGAGCCAAGTTCCATCCCTGGGTTGGGAAGATCCCCTGGAGAAGGGGATGGCAATCCACTCCAGTATTCTTGCCCGGAGAATTCCATGGACAGAGGAGCCTGGCAGGCTACAGTTCCTGGGGTTGCAAAGAATTGGACACAACTAAGCAACTAACACTTTCACTTTCATATCTTGACTAATACAAAGTACCACAATGAACATATATCTTTCACAATTAGTGTTTTCACTTTCTTTGAATAAAAACCCAGACGTGGAATTGTTGGAGCATATCTTAGTTCTATTTTTAGTCTTTTGAGGACCCTCCATACTATTCTCCATACTGGCCTTACAGATTTACATTCACTAAAAATGACAAGTGAAAGTAGCTCAGCCGTGTCTGACTCTTTGTGACCCATGGACTCTACAGTCCGTGGAATTCTCCAGACAAAAACACTGGAGTGTGTAGCCTTTCCCTTCTCCAGGGGATCTTCCCAACCCAGGGCTCCCACATTGTAGACAGATTCCTTACCAGCTGAGCCACAGGGGAAGCCCAAGAACACTGGAGTGGGTAGCCTGTTCCTTCTCCAGTGGATCTTCCCAACCCAGGAATGGAACTGGGGTCTCCTGCATCGCAGGCAGATTCTTTACCAACTGAGTTATCAGGGAAGCCCAGAAAAATGTACAAGGGCTCCCTTTTATTCACATTCTTCACAACACATGTTATTTCCAGCCTCTGATAATAGCCATTTTCACAGGTGTGAGGTGATATCTCATGGTTTTGATTTGCAGTTCGCTGATGATTAGTCTCTTGGACTGCAAGGAGATCCAGCCAGTCCACCCTCAAGGAAATCAGTCCTGAATATTCATTGGAAGGACTGATGGAAGCAGAAACTCCAATACTTTGGCCACCTGATGCGAAGACTGACTCATTTGAAAAGACCCTACTGTTGGGAAAGATTGAAGGTGGGAGGAGAAGGGGACGACAGAGGATGAGATGGTTGGATGGCATCACTGACTCAACAGGCATGAGTTTGAGTAAACTCTGGGAGTCGGTGATGAACAGGGAGACCTGGCATGCTGCAGTCCATGAGGTCACAAAGAGTCAGACATGACTGAGTGACTGAACTTAATTGCTGATTAGTGAAGCTGAGCATCTTTCATGTGCCTGTTTCCAGTCCTGTTGCACAAGGGGCTGCTTGATTTATTCTTGAAATGCCCCTTTAGTTGAGGGCGTGCTGAGGGCTCTGTGTTCCACAGGGAAGAATCTCATTTACCACCTTTTTTCAGTCTCACCTTTAGGCCACAGCTAAAGGATGCCAGACCTTTAAACAGCAGCTTTTATAGTATGCAGAAATATACATACGTGTGCTAAGTCACTTCAGTCGTGTCTGACTCTTTGTGACCTCATGGGCTGTACGCCTTCCAGGCTACTCTGTACATGGGATTCTCCAGGCAAGAATACTGGAGTGGTTTGTTGTGCCCTCCTCCAAGAGATCTTCCTGACCCAGAGATCGAACCCGTGTCTCTTATGTCTCCTACACCAGCAGGGAAGTTCTATGAACTTCCCACTAGGGCCACCTGAGAAGTTCATAGAGATATACAGTCCTGCTTAATTCCAGACCCGGTGATCTAGAGGTGTCCCCTGGGTGACAGTTGCAAAAAATGGAGCTCTTAATGTGTGTGTGTATACTCCTTTAGGGGGACTTCACTGAGCCGTAGTGAAGCTTAGAGGTTGTCTCTTAGAGTGCCTCCTTAGCCTCTAGGTGTGTGAGCAACCTGAAGCCTGTCCCTCAGGGTAACACTCTGATGGAAGTAAATAGGCCTTTTTTCACAGGAGAACCGGGACTGTGTTTCAGTCTTCTCTGTGTGCAGTGCCCTGGGGGTGGTGGCCTGTCAAGAACTATCTTTTCTGATTGTCATGGTCTTTTGGAACTCGGGAACTCAAGCCCTATTGCCCACCAAGGCCAAGTGGTCAGGAGTGTGCATACCTGTGGGGATTGTGTATACCCACCGGTTTTAGCTGGGTATCTGGAAAGTAAAAGGGAAGAGCTTGTTTCTGGTTTCAGGAAAGCGTTAGGAACATGACTTATTGCCTGTGCTCATGGACTTCTGCAGCAGAGCCTAGGCGTGCCTTGACCCCACCACAGCTCACGCTAACTAGCTCCAGCCAGGAAGCCGGGGAATATCAATTGACCTTAGGCTGAGAGAAAGATAAGACATGCTGTGACAGCTCCCACCCACCAGCTCAACCGGGGGTTCAGAGCAGTGTTACAGCCAACCCCACACAGACTTTAGCTAGGGAGCAGGACGATGACGTGACTATCCACTCTGTTCCACCCCCTCTCCCCACCAGCTGGGCAGCAAGGGGATACTGCAGCTGCCCCTGCTCCCTGGCTTCAGCAGTGCAGTGGCATAGTATTGCAACTACTCATCCCAGATCCAGCTCACCCACTGTGTTGGCAAGGTTAGGTGGGGAGTGCAACAATGGTGTCTGTCAGTGCTTCTGCCACTGGGGGCGAGGGGGAGATTTCCATCATCCTCTTTCCCCTTGAGACAGTGTTTCCAGATTTGCAAATCACCCTTCACATATGGGGCTTCCCAGCTGTCTCAGTGGTGAAGAATCCACCTGCCGGTGCAGGAGACTCTGGGTCGATCCCTGGGTAGGGAAGATGGGAAGAGAAAATGGCAACCCATTCCAGTATTCTTGCCTGGAGAATTCCACAGACAGAGGAGCCAGGTGGTCTGCTGTCCTTGGAGTCCCAAAAGAGTCGGACACAACTAAGCAACTGAAGACACACACACTTCTTCACATACAGTTTCAGCACTTTTCAAACTACTGTTATTTTGCTGGGTCTCAGGGAAAAAGAACTACACTCGAGCTCTTTGAAGGGGGCTGTCAGTTTCCTTTAGCATTTCGGGACCCCAGGAATCAGCCTGTTGGCTTTGTAAGCCAGGCGTTTGAGGGGCTTGTCTCTCCAGTCTAGATTCCGAGGGTTTAGATGCTGTGAGGTGCTGTGAGGTGACAACCCCTCAGTCTCCTGGGAGGAGTGTCTGTTTGGTCAGATCCCTCTCTATTATGTCTTGCAACACAGTGTGAGTATTTGGGGAAGAGCTTTCTCTGCCTCCTGTCCACCTCGATGGAGTCTTTTTTCATCCTGTCATGTGTTCAACTAGTTCTCAGGTTCTTTTCAGAGGGAATTGGTTCATATATACATGTACATTTGGTGTGTCCATAGAAGGAGTTTGAAGCGGAAATTTCCCCCTTTTGATAATCCTAGTTGGATCTTTCGTTTATTGTAGTATTTTTTTGTCATTGTTGTTTAGTTGCTGTCATGGCTGACACTTTTGCAACCCCTCCAAAAAACCCCACAAAATTGGATCTTTTCTTTATTGTAGCCTTTTATTTCATTTCAACAGCCCAATTTGTAATGTCAAATCAAAATTGTTTCTCATTTGGTGACTAAAATACTATACTCACTGTTTCATCATTTCCAAAGACAGTAACATTTTATACAATTAATCAAGGTCAATTTGAATCCTGGAGGGAAAAAACAACCACCTTTTGAGGCAACAGACAAAAAAGATAGAAACAAAACAAATGTTGATACTTGAAATGTAATTAAAGTATTATTTGTATTAAAATCAATTATTGTGATTTGATTTTTTCTAAACTATTCTTTAGAAAATGACTTTTCAAATATGTTTTTCTAGGATTTTAACAAGATGTGCTTTTTAAAAAAAATTGATAATACTGGTCTTTGTCTTATTAGAATAATGTTCCACATCTACCCACTTGAAGTGAGAAATAAAACTATCTTGTAGCATGGAGGGAAAAAATTATGAAGAGTTGATTGAACTTTTTCAAATCTTTTAGTCTGAAGTCAATGATTTCTTTAAAAGGCAATGAAATACAATTTAAAGAGAACATAGGGATAAAACTCAAATAAGAGTGAATATGTAAGTAAACATCAGCTAATTTTGTTGCTAATAAAAATAATTGCTTAAAGTGGTATGTCTTTTCCCTTCAGAGTTTCAGTGTAAGCAGGAAAATTTCTAATAAATATTATTTTAGCATTTTTTCTGAAATTGACCCCAATGTGTATATGTCACATTTATTTTTATTCTTGATTATAAATTATATAGACTCACTCCGGATTGAAATAGGGCTCAAAAAACCTTGGAAAACCACTGTAACAGTGAAACTTTGTCAAATGTAGGAGCATCTTTACTATAGGGTTGACCAAAAACTTCAGCTTTTTCCATACCCAAATGAACTTTTTGGTCAACCAAATATATTTGATCTGATTCTTCTGTCAATTCCTGAAGATTATTTATGAGAATATAGAACTCTGAGAAGTCATAATGTGTAAATAATCAAATGAATCAGTTATAATATTTATTTTTTAAAAAGGGTTCATTGGTTGGGTTTTTCTCTCAAGACTTTATGGACTGTTGAGTTAAACTTCATACATTTTGGATGTATATAGATACTATTTGTCTCCCTTATTTCTACTAAATGTATCTTTGCTCCTATGCATCATTGAATAATTTTCCAAATTGAATTTTAGTTCACAAATTTAAATAATATATATTTGTCGAGGACATAGATGTTATTTATTTGAGCAAATGACTTACCTCCAAAGAGAGCATTTATTTTAACAGATAAACAAATTTGTTAAAATAAATGCTCTTCAGCAAAATTCCTCTTTAGTATGTGTTAAGACTTGGCATACATGTCTTCATCATTTCTGCCAGTTAAAGAAGATCTTTTCAATTATCTGTGAAAATATTTGTCACTGCTTTCCCAGTTGTGACACATGAACACCTTAGCCACAGCCGACCAAACATTACTGATATGTACCTCTGCCCATATTTTCTTCTAGGAAAATGATCTGCCCACTGGAGAAGACACAGTCCAGTTGTAGCAGATAGTTGTTCTTGTGTTCTATTTCCATACAAACTCATATCAGCACTTCAAAAGGATTGACTTCACTTACTGAGCTCCCACATTTATGTCAGATTTAATTCCTCTGATATACCCCTTTTCCTATAATACTTAGTGTCATTCCTTCCCTGAATGAACTCTGACTAATATAATGATTAAAGCCTAATTTATTAGTTCTCTGTACTCATCTGCTTTTAAGATGTGTCCTCTATGATGGTAGGATACATTATTGAATAATACTTAAAAATTTTTTCTAAGCATCCTATCCAGGAAACACATTTCATATACTGCTTAGAAATATACAAAGAAAGGAATTTGGCATCAATATTGAAAAAATAATAAATTACTTCGGATACATTTTGTGCTTCATATATACAAAAGACATAATTCATGGCTCATCTGATTAACTTTTATAGAGAGGAAAAGTGAAAAAAATGAAAAAGAAAATTACAGTGTCTGAATCTTAACCTAAGAGGATAAAGAGGCCCTTGGAAGCAAGAAAAAATCTGCATTGAGATTAATTTGGATTCCCAGAGATTGTGTAGGAGAAGGAATAAATGAATGGTTCCCATGGAAGTCTGGGTAGAGAACTCCTTAGAGAGAGGCCTAGAAACATGTAAGTTCTTGTCATGAGAAGTTTTGCCGATGAGCAAGAAGACAGAGAAAAATCAGTGGATGGTTAATTGGGAATGATCAATAGACAAAAATGGTTGTTATATTTGTCGTGAGAGACTGAGTCAGAGAAGCCTAGCAGAAAAGCTCTAAGGAAACCAAGAAGATGTCCAAGTTTACAGTTATCAAACATAATAGTTTAGCCAGACATTATGATTTTTTGTCTTAGAAGAATCTGAAAAATATTTAAGGATCCTCTAAGTGTCAAGACTGAGTGAATAGCCACAGACATTCCTAAGTGCACATTTAGAGACAGAGGAAAAATATGCCTAGTAAGAAAGTTTAAAAAGGACAATATTGAGAGAAAGCAGGAGTAGGGGAGGAGGGAGGAGAAAATAAGTTGGCAAGAGAAGGAAAAAAATGACATTGTAGTTACTGCAAATTACATATTTTCTATCTACTGGTTATATACTTTTCCTTGCACATTTTACTCTGATTCTGTCCAAATTTAGTAGAAATCTATTTCCTTTAGAATAAGTCCACCATAAATAGAGGGAAATTCAAACATAGGCTTGTTGATAAGGGTGACATGAGTAAAATATATGGAAATATAAAGCAACTAATTGAAAAGTATTTAGAAGAATCATAAAGAATTTGGATCAACTTTTTCAGAATTATCAACAGTGTGATTAAATTCTTTTCCCCATACTAGGTGTTTAATTACCACACAGAAATTTGCCCAAGCATTTACACTTTATAGGTTTTGTTTTCTCACCTAAATTACAGTACTGGACATCATAACAATATATCATTGAAAATAAAAGGAATGAATTCTAAATTATATAGACATAAGCAAGTTGGAACTTCTGCTATTCTACAAAATCTTTGTTTTTCACTATTCTCCATGTTTATTAATGTAAATATTTAAAAAATTTTCACCAATATTTTGGCTTGGTCAGCATGCTTTTCAGTAACCAACATTCAGTGCTTTTTAAGTAACTTGTCAGAATAATTGTGATTTTTAAAAATATGCACATCAGTAGTTGGATTTATTTTATAAATTTGAGGTTTTGGAGTTATGAATCCAAAGTTTAGTGCAGTACCTTTGGCAGAGGAAAACATTCAATAATTGTCCAAAATATTTAAAATACATAACATAGCTTACGCCAGTTTGAATACACCATTTCTTGTAGTAGACTGGTAGTCCCTTTTGTGCTTTTAAGCAACTATCTGCTGATTTTCTACAACGTGTTTCATATTGTGCCAGTTTATCTTTTTGTGGTCCTTTATGCGTTAGTCCATAGCTAATTATTAAATTAGACATAGATTTCATTCTGCAGCTTATTCAGATATCATATGAAAATGAGACATTGTAGAAAAGACAGAGATGGATTACTTAATCATTTCATGCTGTTTACTTCTTACAAAAGTCTACTGAAAAAAAATACTACAAACTGAAATAATCTATAGTCACTTGGTTTTCCCCTCCATGTAAGATGAAATCAATAAAATACAAGTTTTTAGCATTATGTCCTTTTAGAAAAAGTCAGTGTGTTTATAGCTGCACTCTGTTTCTAAATGCGCACTAAGGAATGTTTGTGGCTGTTCAGCTCAGTCTTGAAACTTCGAGGATCCACACTTCAGTTCAGAACAGTTGTTTAATACTATCCAACTCTTTGCGACCCAATGGACTGCAGCACGCCAGGCCTCCATGTCCATAACCAACACCCAGAGTTTACTCAAACTCATGTCCATTGAGTCGGTGATGCCATCCAACCATCTCATCCTCTGATGACTGCTTCTCCTCCTGCTTTCAATCTTTCCAAGCATCAGGGTCTTTTCAAATGAGTCAGTTCTTCAAATCAGGTGGCCAAAGTATTGGAGTTTCAGCTTCAGCATCAGTCCTTCCAATAAATATTTAGGACTGATTTCCTTGAGGATGGACTGGTTGAATCTCCTTGTAGTCCAAGGGACTGTCAAGAGTCTTCTCCAACACTACAGTTCAAAAGCATCAATTCCACGGTGCTCAGCTTTCTTCACAGTCCAACTCTCACATACATACATGACTACTGGAGAAACCACAGCTTTGCCTAGACAGACCTTTGTTGGCAATGTAATGTCTCTGCTTTTTAATATGCTGTCTAGGTTGGTCATAACTTTTCTTCCAAGGAGCAAGCGTCTTTTAATTTCATGGCTGCAGTCACCATCTGCAGTGATTTCGGAGCCCCAAAATTAAAGTCTGTCACTGTTTCCGTTGTTTCCCCATCTATTTGCCATGAAGTGATGGGACCAGATGCCATGATCTTGGGTTTCTAAATGTTGAGTTTTTAGCCAACTTTTTCACTTTCCTCTTTCCCTCTCATCAAGAGTCTCTTTAGTTCTTCACTTTCTGCCATAAGGGTGGTGCCATCTGCTTATCTGAGGTTACTGATATTTCTCCTGGCAACCTTGATTCCAGCTTGTGCTTCATCCAGCCCAGCATTTCTCATGATGTACTCTGCATAGAAGTTAAATAAGCAGGGTGACAATATACAGCCTTGACGTTCTCCTTTTCCTGTTTGGAAACAGTCTGTTGTCCCATGTCCAGTTCTAACTGTTGCTTCCTGACCTGCATACAGGTTTCTCAAGAGACAGGTCAGGTGGTCTGATATTCCCATCTCTTCCAGAATTTTCCACAGTTTGTTTTGATCCACACAATCAAAGGCTTTGGCATCGTCAATAAAGCAGAAATAGATGTTTTTCTGGAACTCTCTTGCTTTTTCAGTGAGCCAGCGGATGTTAGCAATTTGATTTCTGGTTCCTCTGCCTTTTCTAAATCCAGCTTGAACATCTGGAAGTTCATGATTCATGTACTGTTGAAGCCTGGCTTGAAGAATTTTGAGCATTACTTTTCTAGCGTGTGAGATTAGTGCAATTGTGTAGTAGTTTGAACATTCTTTGGCATTGCCTTTCTTTGGAATTGGAATGAAAACTGACCTTTTCCAGTCCTCTGGCCACTGCTTTTCCTATGGTTACCTTAAATATTTTTCAGGCTGTCTTAAAATCAGAAATCATAATATCTGGCTAAAACTATTAGCCCAATCAACCATGGCATCAAACCCAGGTCTTCTGGATTGCAGTCAGCTTCTTTACCAGCTGAGCCACAAGGGAAACCCAAGAATACCGGAGTGGGTAGCCTATCCTTCTCCAGGTGATCTTCCCGAGCCAGTGTCTCCTGCATTGCTGGCAGATTCTTTAGTAACTGAGCTATCAGGGAAGCCCATACAAGTCGGACATTTTCTTCATTTCTTTAGAGCTTTCCTGCTAGCCTTCTCTAACTCATTCTCTCATGACTTGTGTAAGGATCATTTTTTCCCACTGATCATTCCCAATTCACCATCCTTTGACTTTTCTTTCAGTCTTCCTGCTCATTGGCAAAACTTCTTATTACAAGAACTTGTATGTTTTTAGGCCTGTTCTCTATCTAGGGAGCTCTTTACCCAGATTTCCATGGGAACTATTCATTTATCCCTTCTTCACAATGTCTAGGAGTCCAAATTATTCCCAATGCAGTTTTTAATCTTGCTTCCAAGGGCCTCTTTTGCTTCTTGGGTTAAGAGTCAGACACTATTATTCTGTTTTCCCATTGGCAGAAACTCATTTAATGCTTCCCAGCTGGTCCCATGGAATAATCCATTTTTCAGCTTAAGATGAAGTCTTTCTTCCTTAATATGGAGGGGGAGAAAGGATTGAGGTTCATAACACAGAAATACATTTCCTTAAAGAATTTTCTCCCTGACATTTGTTTTAACCATTTTTTATTCTTAAAGTGAATGCGTGGATTAAAGATTCATTGAGCCTATTTTTAGTATCATTCTTTGAACATGTATTTATAGCTGGCAGTTGAGTTCGAAATTTCAGATATATTTTTACTTGGCAACTAGGTATAAATGAATTTTATTTCTTTAAATATAAGATATATAAAATGTTGCTTTATTATAATTTATTTTCTATGTCTTGTCTATCTTAAAACATGATATTAGGATTTCATTTATAACCTAAAATTATTTGTTGAGTATTTACAGATATTTGTTAATTTATTATGTAGTCATGTTGACATTTTTTAGAATACCTAATAAAATAATACAGGATCACTGAAGTTTTACATTTCAGAGTTCCGTGTATAAATGTTAAATTCCCTTTTGGCCTTCCTCTCTTTTTAGTTAATTTTATTTTCATTGAGAGCGTTTGGCAGTTCTTTCCTAGTTTCATAATTATTGTCTCATGAATAAGTGAGAAAAGCAAATTCTTTCTATTTCTAATGTTCCATTGATGAAGGTGATATTCTTTATATGGTTTTCAACGAACACAGTTAGATGAGTAACCAAGAGAATTGAATCCGTTTCAGTTGGGAAATATTTGTTCAGAGAGTAAAGAAAGGAGTTGGGAAGCACCCTTGTCTTCCTCAGATTGATTTTTATGGAACAAATCCTAAGACAGATTACAGAATCTGAAGCACAGAAGTGCTTTTTATCGTGGGTTGTACTTTTATTTCCTCTTTCACTGAATACTTTACTGCTCTTCAGATCTCCAAGCAAGGAACTAGTTGTGATCCTGTTAGATACTTTTCTGTTATACCTATGAATTTTAATAAATTAACTGGATTTACTAAGACTGGATTTTACTTTTAATACATTTTTTGTGATCTTAATTGCAGCAGTATTAATTATCCATTGATTCTTTTTTCCATGTCCATACTTACCACTCCTGACTTCATTTACTTTACATCACAGAACCTTATATAATGTAAATCTTGAACATATCAGTGCCCCTGTTAAGATCATTCAAAGTAACCTTCTAAGGAGATCTTCTCCCTGTAGTCTTATCCTGCTGAAACCCATTATTTACATTACAATTAAATTGGTATTTATATTCTACAAATCTGATATTATAATTTCCTTGCCTCATTTTGTTTTAAGTTCAGTTCTTATGGGTTACTGAAATATCTGAGAGAGTTTTTCCTGGAATACCATCTTTTAATGACAGTAACATAAGTTTCAAGAGCTGTTCGATAAGTATCTATTAAAATAAATTGAACTAAACCACTTGACAGAGAAAGGAAATTTCATTGATGACCTTAGCATTTTACTTATTAAGGCTACTATTATTTATAAGATTGCAAATTATGGTTTATGTCACTGTTAGTAACAATAGCCACAGTTCTTTATCACGGATTGCAAGTGATATTGTTATGTGTAATAATATATATATGCCAAGTCACTTCAGTCATGTCCGACTCTTTGTGACCCTATGGACTGTAGCCCACCAGGCTCCTCTGTCCAAGGGATTCTCCAGGAAAGAATACTGGAGTGGGCTGCCATGCCCTCCTCCAGGGGATCTTACCCACGCAGGGATAGAACCCACATTTCTTTATGTCTCTTTCATTGGCAAGCAGGTTCTTTACCGCTAGTACCACCTGGAAAGCCCATGATAAAATGTATAAATAGATATTTTTACATTGTGAAATACTTTCCATGGATATATTTACCACTCTAATCCTCAGCATTTTTTTTTTAATGCTTATTCCCAAATTTGTTGAGGCTCAATGAATAAGAATGCCAAAAGGCATCTCCATAAAGAAGATCTCCAGATCAGGACATCATAGTCAGATTGTTCTAAATTATCATTTCACTGAAATTTTTCCTCCTGCTGAGTTTTTAATTTATGAATGAAAATATTACCCACCCCATTACCCAAACCAGATGTCTAAACATAACGTTAACTAGATTACTAAAACATGAATCTAAGTGAGTTTTCTTCCTTTAATTGTATCCTCCTAAAACTCACTATTGCAATTAAATTGGTTCCTGTATTCTACAATTCTGATACTACAATTTGCTTACAGTAAAGCAGTCACTGATCACATGAATTCTAATAGTCCAATTGTTGGAGAGTAAACTATTTTATGGCATCAGTCTAACTTACAATGAAGGTCTGGGTCTTGCACTTGTGTGACTTTAAAAAAAATTACTTACCAACCAGTGTCACAGTTTGCTTATCTCTGAAATGGGGTAATACTACAGTATAATTAAAATGTAAAGTGCATAGCACATTCATAATAATAAATGTTAGGGAAAAGTTAGTGGTAGTGGCATATGTTACAGTTTTATTTTAAAATGGATTAGGTTAGCATCTTTTCTCCTCTGTCATCAAATATATCACTTGACTATCTGTCTTTAATGAGCTTGGAGCAAATCATAACTTTTATAAACATTGTAATTTTCTAGAGGCATATAGTAAGGCATTATTCAAAAAACTTATTGAGAGGGTGAAATGAAATGTTGTATGTGAAATTCCTATATAGAAAATGCGATAGCCTTGTGTGTGTCATGAATATGAGCTTTTGAACCTTCCTTGTTTTTTTTTTTTTTTTAATTGTTGCTTGGCCCATGAACTAGGACAATCAACTCATCATTTTGAATTCTAATGTATTTATCTGTAAATGGAAACAGGAGTATTTCCTATTTAATGAAACAATACATGTACTCTATCAATTATCAGGGCAAACTGTATTTTAAAATCTATACCTTCACTTAAAAAAAAAAACAACTTAGAAATAAATGAGAAAAAATTACTTAGAAAATTATAAGGAAAGTAGCTCATATAACCTATAAAGTAAATCAAAGTAATTTTATTGGGCAGTAATGTTTGTTGTAAGATGATATTTATACACTTAGGATATGAAGGAAAGTATTGATCTGTTTGGGCTTCCCTTGTAGCTCTCAGCTGGTAAGGAGTCTGCCTGCAACGCAGTATACCCCAGGTGGGGAAGATCCCCTGGGGAAGGGTAGGCTAACCACTACAGTACTCATGGGCTTTTCTGGTGGCTCAGATGATAAAGAATCCGCCTGCAATGCTGGAGACCCGGTTCCATCCCTGGGTTGGGAAGAGCCCTTGGAGGAGGGCATGGCAACCTACTTCAGTATTCTTGCTTGGAAAATCCCATGGACAGAGGAGCCCGACAGGCTATAGTCTGTGGAGTCGCAAAGAGTTGGACACGGCTGAGCAACTAAGCACAGTACTGTGCAGTGATCTGTTTAAACTGTACTGAGAAAAAAATAAGCCTAATAAAAAGTATTTGTGAAAGGGACAAGTGCATGTAAATATTCTTTTAACCATTACATTCCGGCTTTTATGAACTTTACTTGGATAGACGCCTTCACTTTTATAATAAGGAATACAGCATGGTATTTCCCCCCTTGGTTCTGTATATTAAGTATGTAATAATGAGGGCATTTTTCTCTATCACATAAAGATCACTGTAAGTTATCTTTTCAAAGTTCAATGTCTTGGAAAGTACTTCTCACTAAAATCAAACAAAATAAATTTGGCATCATCTATTTCTTTCTGGCTGTTTTTCTTTCTCAACAACTAATGCCAAGGGAGAGTTTTAGTATTTCCTTCAAAAATGAAATTGCTTGCTAAATTGCTTTCTAGGCACTAAGTCAAAGTTCTTTTAGATATGAATTATGTGAAAAGCATAAGAGCTTTCTTGAAAATTATGTGTGTTGTAAGCATTTTTATAAAAGGAAGCTTTGATTAATACAGGAAAGTTAATTCTCCTTGACAATTTGTCTTGTCATATGAATCTAATAGTTCTCAAACATATGTTTGAATTACAGATGATCCCTGACTTAATGATTTTTGGACTACACAATGAGGCAAAAGTGATATGCACATAGTAGAAACCATATGTCAGATTTTGAATTTGGATCTTTTCCTTCCCTGCTAATATGTCATAGATACTCTCTCTTGCTTCTGAGCAGCAGAGAGCCACAGTTCCAAGTCAGTCCCGTGATGACAAGGGTAAACAACTGATAAACTTACAATCATCCTCTTTTTTACTCTTAGTACAGTATTCAGTAAGTTCCATAATATATTCAACACTTTACAATAAAATAGGCTTTGAATTAAATGATATTGCCCAACTGTAGACTAATTTAAGTATTTTGCACACATTTAAGGTAAACTAGGGCTTCCCCCGTGACTCAGATGGTAAAGGATCTGCCTGCAATGCGGGAGATGTGGGTTCGATCTCTGGGTTGGGAAGATCCCCTGGAGGAGGGCTTGTCAACCCATTCCAGTATTCGTGCCTGGAGAAGCCTGGTGGGCTACAGTCCAAGGGGTTGCAAAGGGTCGGACACAAGTGAGCAACAAAGCACAGCAGGGTAAACTAGTCTAAGTTATGACCTTCTGTAAGTTAGGTGAAATAAGTGGATTTTGGACTGAAGATACTTTTATCTTATGATGGGTTTATCAGAATTTAACTCCATTGTAAGTTGAGGAAGATCAATATAAATAATTCAGATAGTTCAACAAATAGAGAAACAGAGATAATCTTGAGCATTATATTGAAAAGTAATTATAAAATTTTACAAATTATAACTTTGGAATCACAAAGCAGTAAGCTATTTTGAATCTTCAGTGTGCATACCTGCTTGTACAGATCTATATCATATTTGTGCATTAGTCAGGATCGATTAATTCTATATATGAATGTTGAGTATTTTCTCAATTTGAGAAATCCAAAATCATTGAACGACAGTCTTAATGTTTTCTTATATATGAAAGGCTCTTGAAAAAGAATGCTCCAAATAATTGAACTATGAACTGTAGCACACAGAAATACATTTTAAGAATTAAGCTATTTGGGGGCTATAGAGCTGTTTGTATTAGAATAATCGGGAAACAACATCCAGCAATTCCTAACACCGCACATTTTTCCCTAGCCATTTAGCAGGAACAGACAGAAGCCATGGTAATAAAGATTTTACATTAAAGGATTATTACATTTGTTATTTTTTTTATTCAAGAACAAAAGATATGAGAAAATTTTCTTTGTGGATAATCATGTGATTGATCCAAATAAATATTTAGTTGGCACTTACAAACAGGTATTCTTCCAATTTATAAGATTCTGGGTACTCTATATAATATCGTGTGTATATTATATTGATATTTACCTGGCCAAAAGCTACTTCTCATTTAACTTTTCTCATTCCACTTAACAACAGCTCAGTTCTCTTAGTTGCTCAAATTAGAAGACTACGGTCTAGTTGACCCCTCTCTGTCTCTTTTTTTTTTTTGCATTTTGTCAAGAAATTTTTTAAAATTAATTAATTTATTTCTGTGAGCATATTTCATTAGCTGTGTTTCTTAAATATTTTATGAATCTGAAAACTCTCACTACTCCTCTCAATGCCCTTCAGTTCACCATCTGAAGTACGTGTGTGAATATACACACATACTTGTAACCATCATAGGTTCGATAATCTCCTCCTGTTTCTCTACTTTCACCTCTGTTTCTTTTCAGTCAGTCAAAGGCCACCAGGATGAGTCTGTTAAAATGTTAGTTAGATTATTTGACGCAAGTGCTCAAAATCCTGCAGTGGGTCCCCAAACTTCTCAGAGGAAAAGTCCAAGTCCTTACTGTAGTTGAATGGTTCGTAGCTTTTGGCCTCATCTCTACTAATTCCCCTCCTGCTCTCACTGTTCCTACAGCCCTCTCTGACATTCCTTGAACAAGCAGGCCACACTCCCACCCAGTGGTCTTTGTGCTTCTCTTCCTGGGGAAGCGCATTGTTTTTTTGGCTTTTGGTTCAATAGGAAGTTATATTTTGGAAAGCTCATGGCTGTGGACAGTGGCCCTATCCCTTTATTGAAAATAATTTCCTTCAGATTTTCCTAGCCTTTCTTGCTATAATTTTTACAATAAATATTATATGTTATTTTTCTCTGTGATATGTGCAATTTCAGGGCTTATTTTCTGGCTCTCAAATAGAATGTAAGTTTCATAAGAACAAGGAATATTTATTTATTTGCTTGTTTATGTGTGTTGCAGTGCCTAGGGTTCTTGGCAAATAGTAGGTGTTCAACGGATGCTTTTGGATGGATGAATTAATGATTGAATAAGTAGAAATGTCATTTCCTAAGTTACTACATTTCATATCACTGTTTCTAACCTTTCAATAAGAAGGTAAGAAGTCTAATGCCTGATAGATTCCTTTTTTCCTTTCTAAGAAACTTTATCTTTGTGATGTTAGTTTGTAAGATTTTTCTTTCTGGTTCATTTAATCTCCATCTAACATTGAATTTGATAAGTTGTTTCAACAGCTGAGAAATAGATTTTTAGTCATAGAGTTACTTTTTTTTTTTTTTTAAACATACTGCTTTGCCTTCTCCTATTCCCTAATTTGGGCATACCAGGTGGCTCAGTGGTAAAGAATCCATCTGCCAATGCAGGAGCCCTGAGAGTTGTGGGTTCGATCCCTGGGGCCAGAAAGATCCCCTGGAGAAGGAAATGGAAATCCACTCAGGTATTCTTGCCTGGAAAATTCCATGGACAGAGGAGCCTGATGGGCTACTGGTCATGAGGTCACAAAGAGTCGGACAAAACTGTGTGACGGAGTATACATGCATCCCCTATCTTACTCAGAAATTTCTATTGCTCACTTGCTAGAGAACTCTGTTACTGCTAGTGTTTACTGTTTCTGTATGTGTATTTTTCTGCATTTATGTCTTTGTTGAACTCTTGGATCAATAGAAACCTGACCCAGCAGTATGTGGCTGATTTTGATCTTTCCCTCAATTATCTCACACATCACTGCTGGGCAAGCTAAACTCAGTACCCAGTATTTTCAAGTGTCTTTCTTGGAACTCCTGCAGTGGATGAAGCTCCGTGGCAATTCTGATCCTGACTCCCACAGAGTCTCGAGTTCTCACATGTGCTCAGTAACCCACAGTCTCAACAGTACTTCATCTCAGAGGAGTCAAATAAGTGGAGCTGAGGTTAGACAGAAAAACTACATTGAGGCTCCTTATTCCCAGAGATTATGTTTCCATGAATGTTTTTAACAAAGAACTTCATGATTGAATACTTCTCTTCAGTATTAAATAAAATCAGAAATAAATTCAAACTTGGTCTGCCTGTTCTGATTCATCCTTTGTTTTCACACAGTTCACTATCCGTGATTCACATATTTTCAGCCATGGCATCAATGTGAATGTCAAGTTGCTTTTTTCTTGCCAAACAATTAATGTATCCAATTAATGAAAACCATTTTGAATTATTTTGCATGATCTTGTCTAACACTATCAATCTGACATCCATTTGCATTTAAAATATAAGTTGGCAATAATAATCGCTCTGGATGGCAATATGGTATATTATTATACATTTCTTACTATAATTAATATTTGTAATTATATCACATTAAACTAAAGTCCTAAATCTCATCATTCTTTTCTAAGATTACTGTCAATGGCATTATGCCAGACATTTATTATTCTGCATTATTTTGTCGTTGTTATGGTAAGAGGGTATTATGCTGAGAAGAATGGAGAAGGAGAGTACAGAAATTTAAGTTACAGATGTTATACTGAGGGTGTGGGTTACTCCAGTGATACACAACAATTGATAATAATTTTTGAGAGAACTGAGTAATGCTAAGGTATAGAAGATATGGTAGAAACAAAATACTATTTTTTAAATTTATTATTCTTATTATCTGATCAGAAAAAAAATTTTGAGATCTAGAGTTTTCTACCTTTACCTTAAAAATGCCATTGCACATTTTTCCTTTTCCATTATGTTTATATATTAAATCTTAACTTATAATAAATAATTATCAAAGTGTTAAGATAATCAGGGAAATTAATTTTACTTGACACACTCAGCTTTCGAATTGTGGTGCTGGAGAAGACTCTTGAGAGTCCCGTGGACTGCAAGGAGATCAAACCAGTCAATCCTGAAGGAAATCAGTCTGGAATATTAATTGGAGGGACTGATGCTGAAGCTGAAATTCCAATACTTTGGCCACCTGATGCAAAGAACTGACTCATTGGAAAAGACCCTGATGCTGGGAAAGATTGAAGGCAGGAGGAGAAGGGAATGACAGAGGATGAGATGATTAGATAACATCAACAACTCAACAGACATGAATTTGAGCAAACTACTGGAGATAGTGGAGGAAAGAGGAGCCTGGCGTGCTGTGGTCCATGGGGTCACAGAGTCATACCTCATTTGAGGTGGAAGGTTGAAATAGCATTTAATCCTTTCAACTCACCGTTTTGAGTTTTCTTGCAATTGATACTGAAAGTGTTTGCCATTCACACTGGCAACAGACTTATTTGAAATCATTTATACTTGTTCACCACCTTCTTGTTTATCATTATTATTATTTTAATTATTCATGAGGTACTGTAATACCGATACCTTTCTTCTGGAAATCTCAGGCTTTGAAAAACAATATTTTTCAATAGCCTATTCAAAGTGTAATTAAGCGTGCAGCATGATTTCTACTTTATCATTAATATTGAGGAATGATAATATAGACATAATCAATAAGCTTCATAAAATTAAAACACACAGACTTTCTTTTATAATTAACAGTAATTACTAAAGTTAAAATGAAAATATCTCACACATTAAGGAAAGAAAACTTGAGTTAATATTTCCAACAATAACACATGACATTTTTTTCCTCTTCCTCTCTCTTTGCACATTTTGAAGAGAACATACACAAAGCTTTTTTCTGTATAATATCTCCCTGGTACTTGTGAGCATCAAGAGGATTCTCTTTGAGAGGCTGTTTAGATTGTTGAAGAATCTTGTTTTCCGAAAATAAAATCAATAATTTCTGGTAGTTCATATAGTCAAAATACATAATGGTATCTTCTGCATTAAAGTGGTTTTGAATGTGAAGCTGTAAACAAATAATACATATTTTCAGGCAGGCATAGTCTCAAACACACACACAGACACACATATTCACTCACACATTCATACCATTTTTGCAGTAAAATTGTTGTTTAAATGGCCCAATATGTGTAAATAGCAGTTGATATTCCTGTGAGGATAAGCATAAATCATCATTCCCAAGATGTGAAGGGAGACTATTAGAATTTTAGAAGGCAAAACAAAGCATTATATTGATTCTTATTGACTTGAATAAGAGGATGGTCATCCAGGTGATGCTTTTAAAGTAGAAGAGTCAGGACAAATCTTACATCAATGTTTACTTTCAAGGTTACATTGAGCCGACTTGACATAATGGCTAAGACTTAATCGTTCCAATCTCTCCTTTTATCACAAACTTCTCTGTCATCTCATCTTTCACATGCATATTTAATTCTCAAGGGATACAACACACGCTGACGTGTCCTTTAGCTAATGCAGTTCCTTGTACGTAATATCTGTAAAACTTATTTGTAAAGCCAGTATAAACTTAGTCAACAGGAATACTAAAAGCATAGTCTACTGGAAAAAAAAATGTGATGATGACTGATCCAACAAGATTCCACACTACTGATTAAATAACTTTGGTAGGACTCTGAATTCTCTCCTGCTAAAATCCAGATCAGTGCATATATCTGTGATTAACACAAACACTGATCACAGTATGCATATTTAAAAGGGAGACTGTCTTCAAGTTGGATCAGAGGATGTGATAGCAGAGAGCTGGTAAGTATGGACATTATAAAAGATAAAAGAAGGTTGCTTTATTAAAGCAAGTGTATTTGCAAGTATTTATTATTCAATACAAATGCTCTATTTGGTGGTGTCTATTTCTAAAATGCAGTGAGATAGGAAAATATTATTTGGGGCACATTGTTGGTGTCTGTGTGTCATCTTGACTTCATATCATTCTAGTCATTAACATTTATTGACATACGTCCATCTTGACCTCTAAGGGTTTCCCTGATAGCTCAGTTGGTAAAGAGCTAGCCTGAAATGCAGGAGACCCCGGTTCAATTCCTGGGTCAGGAAGATCTGGAGAAAGGATAAGCTACCCACTCCAGTATTCTTGGGCTTTCCTTGTGGCTCAGCTGGTAAAGAATCCACCTACAAAGTGGGAGACCTGGGTTCTATACCTGGGGTGGGAAGTTCCCCTGGATAAGAATACTCCAGTATTCTGGCCTGGAGAATTCCACGGACTGTATAGTCCATGGGGCTGCAGAGCATCGGGCTTGACTAACCGACTTTCACTTTCATCTTGATCTCTAGTTCTCATCCCCATGGATACAACCTAGAAATTCATTATTACCAGTTAGAGCAGTATCTAAACTCTTTCAACACTGCACTTACTCTATAACCCAATGAATCCAAACTTTTGAGTTCTTTTTCTCTAGTACCACTTTTGAAAACTGATTCAACTTCACCAAGAACATCTGTCCATTAAAACTGTTTTTTTCACCATCTAACATTATCTCATGTTTTTATTTTTCTTCTTATCCAGTGAAAGTCTAATGGCTCAATATTGTATTGATCCTCTTCTCTCTTCTTTAGATCCTATTACATTTTTGATTCATTAGAATAAACCCAGAAAAATATCCCTTTTAAACTTAACTTTTTTTATTCTTGTGGTAGGCAGAATTGAAATGACCCCAAATGTCTTATACTCTTGTATAATTTCCTGCCTGTGAACAGGAGCAGAATATGTGAATATTATGGCATATCACTCCCATGGTTATATTATATGACAAGAGGGATTTTTGCAGATTTAATTACTGTCTCTAATCCAGTGACTTTGAGTTAATCAGAAAGGAGAATGTTTTGGGTGGGCCCAAACTAATCATGAAAGCCATCAAGGGATAAGAAGCAGCAGGAGACTCTCTCCTGCTGACCTTAAAGGTACAAGCTACCACAGTGTGAGAGAAAGGCGACATGTGGCAAGGTACTTGAGAGTTGTCTCTAGGGACTGAAAGCAGTGCTCAGCTGACACCTAGCAAATATGGGACTCATACATACAGCATCAAGGAACTGAATGTGCTGCCAACTAGAATGGTAGCATTATCAACACAGTGGACATGAACTTGGGCAAACTCCGGGAGATAGTGAGGGACAGGGAGGTTTGGCCTGCTGTATCCCATGGGGTCACTGACAGTCGGACATGACTTATCAATTGAACAACTATAACACCAACTAGAATGAGCTGGGAAGACCAGATAAGAACAGAGCCCAACCAGTATCCTAATTTAAGGACTGTAGTCTTTGAAAAAAGAATGTACTTATGCTGTGCCCTACTTCTGACCTAATGAAACTGTGGTTTCATTTTAAGGTCATAGTTGCATTTTTAAGCCATTAAGTTTGTGGTGATCTGTTATGCAGTGAAAGAACTATTAAACTTGCTCTGTGATTGCAATTAAAAAGCTGCATGCAGCTGAAAAAGATATACACATATACGTGCACACACGAACCATCTAACTCTACTTAAATGTGCAACTAACTTCAGGTGGCTTTAAGGTGCAAGCAATTCTACAACATTTTCCTAATCAATTCCTCTCCCACCTTCAAAAACGCAATTTCCCCTGATTTTTCTATCTTCATCTTCCTACAGATCTCCCTCTAACCTTTTCTTAAGCATAACTGTTTGTCTACTTTACCAAGTAGATAAATATAATTGCAGGGGGACTTAATCTTCCACCAATAATCGAGTAACCATCTGCATTTTTATCCTTCTTTTCTATTGTAGAAATAAAACCTTGGTTTTCCTAAGACAAATCTTGCTGTTTTGTTACTGGGCTCCTTTCTAACTACTTATGGTTTTGCTTATTGCATTCGGATCCACTCAGTATCACAGATCCTCCCGCTGTACATGGATGTGCCCATCACTATAGCCAGCTTATTAAATGGACTCAACTTAGAGAACACCTTCTCTGCTCTTCAACTGCTTTCCAATATGCACATACGTGTGTGTGTGTGCTCAGTTGCTCAGTCATGTCCAACTCTTTGCCACCTCATGGACTGTAACTTGCCAGGCTCCTCAGTCCATAGAATCTTCCAGGCAAGAATATTGGAGTGGGTTGCCATTTCTCAACCCAGAAATCAAACCCATATTTCTTGCATCCCCTGCATTGGCAGGTGATTCTCTATCACTGGGCTACCTGGGAAGCCATGCACAGACAAATCTCCCTTTTATTCTCCTTGATAGATCTTGGATACAAATTTCCTTGGTTTTATGGCTGAAGATAAGTTTGAAATTGGATCTCTAGGCTTTTTCTGACATGGTGTACATAGAAAATGTTAATATCTATATAATGCAGTGGCAAAAACGTTGAAGTTTCTCCCAGGGAGTTGACTATTCTCTGGCAAGCTCAAGCTGTGTCTGGTTGTTTAAAGGGATGACAGGACAAATCAAAGTACTTTCTGCTGTGTGTCCTGTGATGTCACACATTTGGTAAATTTGTGTTAGGAGGCTCGTAGCAAAAGATTTTTTTTTAAGTAATTCATGAAAGTAGAGGTTGAAAACTGCCTTTTCCCAAAATCCTAACGTCAGAGGGATCACGAGCGCCCCCTGGTGGTATTAGCATGGCCATCTTCCTCTCTGGCAGGTAGCGTTGAGCCTGAGACAGCTGATAGAGCGCACCCCATTCTAACAAAAGTGCGGAGAATTTCTTGGTAAACATTGACATGCCTCCAAATTCTCTGCAACCTTTGACTGAGAATTTAGTGTCTGACTCTTGTCCAGAGGAGTGTGAAATCAGGAGGTGGGCCTGAACTGCCGTCTCTTCTGGAAAAGGAAAGAGGATCAAATGGAAGAGGACTACACATCTTTCTTAATGGAGCTAGCATGTGTGAATTTTCTCATCAGCAAAATAGACTTGGAAAAATAAAAATTAAAAAAAAAAAAACTTTAAAAGACCAGCTTGGTCAAGCTGGCTGTCAGAGCACAGTCATTCTGTGTTTGTAATGGGGAGAATTTCTCTGTAGAACCATCCATTAATCAGGAAATAGTCCAGTATGGCCATACCAAGAGTGTGAAATATGGAAAGTGTAAAATCCTTAGAGTTTTAAAATGTATACCATTGAACAGTATGAAATGTTAAATGAATAAGTCAGTCATTTTAGAGGTTCTTTGAATGCTAAGGAAGAATTGAATATAACTAAGTAAAAATCTTTTATTGCTATTTTCTTTAGTTATCCAATAATCATTCGTTGTCCTGGAAAACTTTAGAGAAGCAGCAGAACAAATAAGGAGGACATTTGGGTAGGAACTAATCATTTTTATCCCTGTCCATTTTTATCTTCTAGACATGAGTGTTTAAACAGGTCTCAACCAGGAAAAATTTTGTTTTTTAATAATTTATTTAAGAAGATTAAAGGTTAGAATTAGAGTGGCCATGTTTACATCTGAATATTATGAGGAAATTATGGAAACTTGATGGAACAATTTTAACATTTCAAAATGTTTATTTCTTTTCTTTAGAACATGTGGTTATTATTATCTATTGTTTTCAACTTCTGCACATCAGACACAATTCCAAATGAAAGGAGAAAGTTCTAATTAAAATTTAGTTACACACTCCTGCAGTGATACCTTTTACATCAAAATAAGCCTGTTTTAGTCTTTGGGCTTCCCTGGTGACTCAGATGGTAAAGAATCTGCCTACAATGCAGGGGACCCAGGTTCAATCTCTGGGTGGGCAAGATCCCCTGGAGAAGGAAACGGCTGCCCACTCCAGTATTCTCACCTGGAGAATTCCATGGACAGAGGAGTCTGGCGGCCCACAGTCCTTTGGTCTTCAGATCACTTCCCAAGGATCAGATTCCTAAATTCTTCTTTATGAGAAAATTCTTCAAAATAGGTTTGTGTTTGGGGTTTCTACTGCTTCAGCCTGCCTTTCTATCTCAAATCTATTGCAAGCAAATGTTTACGTCCATCAGTACTCATCTTGCCAGTAATGTCCGCATCCAATAGATATTTAGCTCTTCTATTGCTTGCTCTCTCGGCAGAATATGACACTCTTTTTTTTTCTTATAAATAATTGTTACATTTAGTAGTCAAGACACAGTCTTTCTGTTACTCCTCCTGTCTCACAGAATGTTTTTTTAAAATGTCTTTTGCTTAATCTCTAATTCTTGTAAGTCTCTAATATTATAATGATCTTGGTTCACTCCTTTGCCCTTTATATCTGCAATCATTTTGGCATCTCCTACAGTCATATTTGTATAAATATCATCTACTTATGACTCTGAAATTTCTATATCCAACCTTGAAATACTCCTTGAATTCTAGAGTAGTGTGTCTGACTACTCAATAGAGTCACTTTTATATCTTATAGGCATATCAGAATTAATATGTACATGTGTCCTTGCACAATCACTTCAGTCGTGTTGGACTCTTTGTGACCTGTGGACTGTGGTCCACCAGGCTCCGCTGTCCGTGGGTTTCTCCCAGCAAGAATACTGGAATAGATTGCCATGCCCTCCTCTAGGGGATCTTCCTGACCCAGGGATCGAACCCTCTTCTGTCTCCTGCATTAGCAGGCAAGTTCTTTACTGCCAGTGCCACCTGGGAATCCCCAGAATTAACTCTCTCTCTCTCTCTCTCTATATATATATATATATATAGATAGATATGTATACATATATATCAAAAATATTATAAATATATCAAATACATATATATCTCAAAAAGATTATAAGATTGCCCCCAGTTATGCTTGTTTCCTGGAATACATAGCCTTGTCTGATACCCTCCCTTTGGATGTGATCAGTATCTATGATTTGCTTCTAACACATAAAATATGGCAAAGATGATGGGATGTCACTTATGTGTTTTGTTATATAAGACAAACTTCTATCTTGCTAGCAAATTAATCTCTATTGTATTTCTCTCTTGTTGCCTTTGATAAAGCACTTATCCATGTGGCGAAGCCCACAAGGCAAGAAACTGAGGATAGCCACCTGCTGTAAACAGCAAGGAGCTGAAGCATTCAGTTGACATCCCACGAAGAACTAAAGCCTGCCAACAAGAACATGTGCTTAGAAGCAAATCCTTCCCCATGCAAACCATTTCTCCCCAAGCATGCTTCTTTCTAATATTCTACCTCTTTTTAATTGGCAGCTCAGTCAACTTAACTGCTTTATAAAATTTTTGGAATCCTCATTCTTGAATCGTCTTTGTTTTATATATTGCAGAATTTTAGCAATTCCTATCAGGTTGAAGAAATACATATTTCTCACTTCTACCATGGATATGCAGTCCAGGGTACCAGCATCTCTCTTCCAGATCACTGTGGGGGTAGCTTTGTGAGGATACAAAGAAATGTCCCCTGTGTTCATCTCTCTACTTCTATGCCTGCTCTCCTAAAGTCAATTCTCTACAGTGTCCCTAAGTGATACTTTTATAACATGTCAGATTACATCTTTGCACCTCCCAATATCAAAACTGAAGTTTCAACTATGGCCCATGAGGCATTTGGTATCTTGATTCTTCATTGCTTCTCCAACCTAATTCTTTTCCTCACTCACTCTGTTCAAACTGGAATTTCATTTCTGCTGCTCTGGAATATGTCACAATGGTTCTACCTAAGTCTAGCATCAGCTCTTCCTCCCATAGGGAAACTCTCTCCCAGATCTTTATGAGATTTGATATTTTTTGTTTAAGGACTTCACAAAATAATCATACACAGAGAACACAGAGGGTTCCTCTTTGCCTTACAGTAGCTTGCCATCAATACACATTTTCTAGTGGATTTATGGCTACATAATCATTTGTTAGCCATTATTTGCTTATTTCTTTTTGTCTTCAACATCCTTAGAGAAAGAGGCCAGTAACTTCTTTTCTCCACTCACTCCTAATTCCTAAGCATCTGAAAATGTACCTGCCATAATAAATGATCGGTAAATATTATTTGGGCTTCCCTGGTGGCTCAGACCATAAAGGATCTGCTTGCAATGCAGGAGACCTGAGTTCAATCCCCGGGTCAAGACGATCTCCTGGAGAAGAGAATGGCTAACCACTCCAGTATTCTTGCCTGGAGAATTTCACAGGCAGAGGAGTCTAGCAGACTACAGTCCATGGGATCGCAAAGAGTTAGACATTTATCCACTAAATAACAGTGACTAACACTTTCAAATATTATTTAGTGGATAAATGAACTAACCAATTACATCTAATTGACATCCACTATAACACTATTGTTGACTGAGATTCAGGTGAATGAAACT
The DNA here is from genome assembly GCA_024291935.2 of Okapia johnstoni. Lineage (NCBI taxonomy): Eukaryota > Metazoa > Chordata > Mammalia > Artiodactyla > Giraffidae > Okapia > Okapia johnstoni. The sequence continues at coordinate 19,407,378 of CM044321.1, read as the reverse complement.
GAACAGTGTTTACACAGCCATTATTCTAATATTCACCTTTTAATATTCTTGTTTTTAATCTTAGATTTCTTTGTTTCTTTCCTGTTTGATTTATTAAGTTAAGTTGTCATTGATGATTCCTATGTATTCTTTCTCCCAATAATAATGTCATAATGTTATTGCTCCTGGGAATTATCTTGTAAGTAGCATTACTCATTTTCTTTTAATTTACATTCTGTCCTTTGTCCTCTTTCTTTTTTAGTTTCAATTTATTGGTATGCTTTTCTAGTTATTTACTCTCAGTGATGACTTCTATCTGAGCTGTAGTAACTGATGCTTACTTTGCAATTTAGAGCTCTTTGGGCTTTATAGACTACCCATTAACTCATAATAGGAATGTCTAGCATTGATAGGAGCTTAACAAAGTACCCAGGGATCCATGCCCCACATAGAAAAAGGAGTAAAAATCCCTAGCTTGAATTAAAGTTTAGACTTTTAATTAAAATTATGTCATTTGTAATAGGGAATTATTCCATAATATAAACAATAATACATAGTGTTGAACTCATAGGTGGTACTGTATTTTCATTAAAATCTATTTTTAAATAGAAAAATTATTTTTGAGTCTAATGAAGATAATTTTTGGTATTTTACATCTCATAAATATTTCTCAAGTGTAATATTTCAATTGAGATCAAGCTATAACCCTGGACGTAGTTTTTGACATAATATCAGCTCAAGCAAGTACTCTGTAATCTTTGTTCCATGAGGACTCTGATCATATCTGTGTTGTTCAGTGTTCAGTGACCAGAAACTTACAGTGTCAGGAATAAATAAGAAATCCAATGTGATGTATGGTCTTGAAATTCTTGATTTATGATTGAATGAAGTAATAAATGAGATCAGACAATACAGAAATATGACTTATATTGACTTATACATTTGATGACCAGTAGAGGCTATGTATTTATAACTAGGCATATCAGTTATACTAATTTTAATAATGAAAGAGTTTGCATGCTTTGATATCGCATGCACACTAGCTTGATTTCCAAATGCCAGCAGCTACATCTATTTGCATGAAGATATTCTATAATTGGCAGAAACTTCTTTGTCCACTTTTCAATCTGGTCAGATGTGCCAAAAAATTCAGCCCTCTGGCAGGGCTTGTCAACCAGTGACTGATGGGAGATACTGTATATATCACTGAATCCCACAGACCTTGTTCGAGCTAATTCTCTAGTGTGATTTTTTCATTTACTCCCAAAGCCTTTCAGAAGTATCAAGTTTAGTTATCCATAGTAGTAATGTGCTTAATAATATATCTTTTATTGTGTGCCTACCTTTTTATGTCCTACTTCTCCATATTCATAGAGGAGTTTCCTGGGGTCATTATCCAAGTGAGTCGCATACACTCAAATCATAAGATTCAAGTTGGCTTTTGGAGGACCTTCTAATGCTTCCCTAATGCTACCCACTAATGCTACTGGTAAAGAATCTGCCTGCCAATTCAGGAGACTCACGAGACCCCGGTTCAATCCCTGGGTCAGAAGATCCCCTGGAGTAGGAAGTGGCAACCCACTCTAATATTCTTGCCTGGAAAATTCCATGGGAAGAGGAGCCTACTGGGCCACAGTCCATGGGACAGCAAAGAGTGTGACAAGATTTAGTGGCTGAGCATAATAAAGAAAGTTTATATATGTCCATCCAAGTAGAAAGCAAACATAAAAATAGTCCTGCTCTAAATACCTACATAGTATATAAGGGTATTTAAGTGTGTTTGTGGAAGCTGATTAGCCAAAGGGTAGACTTGCTGACAGAGAAGGCAATGGCTCCCCACTCCAGTACTCTTGCCTGGAAAATTCCATGGATGGAGGAGCCTGGTGGGCAGCAGTCCATGGGGTCGCGAAGAGTTGGACACGACTGAGTGACTTCACTTTCACTTTTCATTTTCATCCATTGGAGAAGGAAATGGCAACCCATGCCGGTATTCTTGCCTGGAAAATCCCAGGGATTTGGGAGCCTGGTGGGCTGCCTTCTATGGGGTCACACAGAGTCGGACATGACTGAAGTGACTTAGCAGCAGCAGCAGCAGACTTGCTGAGAAAGAAGGCAGAAGGAAAAGGGGATGACGGGATGAGATGGTTCGATGTCATCACTATCTCGATGGACATGAGTTTGATCGAACTCCAGGAGTTGGTGATGGACAGAGAAGCCTGGCATGCTGCAGCCATTGGGGTCGGGAAGAGTCTGACATGACTGAATGACTGACTGAGACTTTCTCAATTACCAGTTAATTGCTACCCATTCCAATTCAACCTTAGGTTCTCAATTACCACTTAATTGCCTACCCATTCCAATTCAACCTTAGGTATTCTTCGTGACTTTAGAGCTCTATCTGATAAACATTTCACCCCTGGTAGCTAGAAAAGTGTTAGATCTTGCCAATATAAGGAGGGATCCCTGAAAGGAGGAGTTCCTTTCTTCCTGACTTTGAAGATTTTCCACTCTTGCTCCTAGGATATGGTCAGTGGCATATCCTTACTCATGAGGGGGGTTCTTGTCAGTGTCTGCAGACAACCAACAGTGAATACCTCCAGCAAGTTCCTTCAGCACCCAGGAGGAGGGCTTATCAGTGAATTTGTTATACCCCCATGTGTGGCTTCTTAGAAGCTTTGCTGGCACCACAATGAACAGCTTCCTACTGAATTCACTGTTATGCAAATGGGAGATTTCCTTCCTGCTAGCCCTGGCTTACCCCACCTCAGCAAACTACTATGCTGTTCAGTGGGCCACAGCTCCACTCTCTTGAATGAAATCTAGGCTAGTTTTAGGGGTTGAAAGGATGGGAATCTCCTTTAAGTGGCTGCCAATTAGCATAAGCCGTACTTTTGAGGAGAATAACATAAGTAGTCTTTTCTTTTTTCAGGGGCTGCCCTGGTGGCTCAGTAGGTGAAGAATCTACCAGCAATGCAGGAGACCTGGGTTTGATCCCTGGGTTGGGAAGATCCTTTGGAGAAGGGAATGGCAACCCACTCCAATATTCTTGTCTGGAGAATTCCATGGACAGAGGGGCCTGGAAGGCTACAGCCCATTGTTTTCTTTACCTTTCTCTGCACCCATACAGTTAGTTTATCTCTCGTTATTTCTTAATTTATGTTAAAATGTTCTCCATTCAAATAACGGGTATGATGTGTGCTCCCCTAATGTATCTTCATTAATATACCTAGTAAATGTGGGCTAGTCAAATATTGGTCGTGTAATTTTAAATTTTATTTTGTTGAGAAGGTAATGAGGGAATACTTCTTAAGTCTCAAAAATTTCTTTTTAATCCCAAAAGAGTTTTTAAATGACCAGTGGTCCTTAAGAAAAACAAACAAACAGAAAATCAGTGAAGAATCAGAACAGATTGCAATAGAGGTGGAATCTCTGTCTGGAGCTGATAGATAGCAAAAAATAATTTTCCTAATTTTACAGATGCTTTATACTGTGGTAAAGATGGATGCTAGGAGGACCTCAGTGAATACTCATTAACAGTGACTCTGGAGGTTTGATCTAGACTAATTTTAATAGATATCGGGAACTGAGAAAACTAAACAGCCTTTAAGAAGTTTTTGATCATAAGAGCATTGCTAAATCATTAAAAAAAAAAAAATCAGAGCTTCAGTTTTCACCTGTTCTTAGATTTCACAATTCAGAAAACAAGATTTCAGGTCTAGCCTTGTATGAGTTTAATAAGAGAATTCACCCTGTAAAACTATTGATATATTAAGGGTAAACATAAAATAACTCCTCAGTGCCCTTGGGGATTTATGGGAAATACCTTCACTTCAGTTCAGTCACTCAGTCGTGTCCAACTGTTTGCGACCTTCTGGACTGCAGCACACCAGGCTTCCCTGTCCATCACCAAATCCCTGAGGTCACATTCACAATTATGGCATTGTTTTCACTTTGGCTCCATCTCTTCATTCTTTCTGGAGTTATTTCTCCACTCTTCTCCGGTAGCATATTGGGCATTTACCAACCGGGGGAGTCCATCTTTCAGTGTCATATATTTTTGCCTTTTCATACTGTTCATGGGATTCTCAAGGCAAGAATACTGAAGTGATTTGCCATTCCACTCTCCAGTGGGGAAATACCTTAGGCCAATTGAAAAAAAAAAAGAAAGTAGGGGGAAATTTTTTTTTTTTTTCATTCCTTAAAACTTTAACTATTAGGTAGTCTTCACTGAACTCTCAGTAGTCCAAAATTATCAAACAAAAAGTGAAGTTGTATTTGTTCTTGAGAGAAGCCTTAGTGTATCACAGTATATAATTGTCAGTTCTTTACAGAGGCCCTTACATTGTGGCAGATTCAAATGAATATCACAAATAGATTTCCAATGAAAATTAACAACTAAGTAAAAAGTTGTTCAACGCACAAGGAAAGAAGCTGCCATAAATAAAGCCAGAAGAATGAGTTTTGCAAAAACCTTAGTCCTGATATTTAAAGATGTAAAACTAAAAATAACTATGATGATTATTTTCAAATATAAAGATCACATGTTTTAAAATAAACAAGGAGAAACAAAAGCTACATTAAATGACTACTCAAGTATGGGACATGAACTATTAGAACTTTTAGAAATAAAATATTGAAGAATTGAAATAAGAAATCAATACTAAGACTTTGAGACACGATAACTATTGCTGATAAGAAAACCAACAGGGAAATACATTTGAAGAAATTTGTACACAATATAACACAAATATTCAAAGAGATAGGAAATACAGAACAGAGGCTAAATACATGGAGAGGTAATTCATAATATATGTAATGCAAGTCTAATTGGAATTCCCTAGAGAAAGAAAGTAAAAAATGGACACAGTCTGTATTAGAAAATTAATATTGAAAATATATCTATAAATTATGAAAGAAATCAATTATAAAACTGAAGTAACCATCCAGAAAATAAGATGGAGAAAAATTTACAGGTAGAGTTATTTCTAATATCTATATTTATTAACATTAAGTTAGTTTTGTTTTTAATATATGTATTAGTTTTATATCTACCTAGAGGTTATATTTAGTGTCTATATTCATATTATCTGTATTTTATTTAACATATTTATTTTATCAATAATGTATCTGTATTTCCATATATATTTTTAGATTTTATCATATTTTATGTGATATAGTATAGTGTATATATGTCATATAATGTATCTACTTATCTATACTTTATATCTATATGCCTTCTATATTTAGCATTTTTATACGTTTACATTATTCTGAAAGCAAACATTTGGTATCTAGAATATAGATGATTACTGTTTACTTCTGGCCAAAAAGTATGTTGATTCCTCATGTTCAATTTTCACTTTCTGGGGTGATGCAGTGAAAGCCAGGTTATGGTACAGCAGGCAAGGAATCCAGGAAATATCAATCTGGGTGGCTAAATAAGAGAAGGATCCCTGTGCCTCCTACCCACATCTCCTGAGAGATAGAAGCCTTTTGTTTTCTGCTATAAACTAATTCTCATAGATAACATGAATCCCTGGGACCTTACCATTCAGAACGTAAATAAATGTCTCCAATTAAGCGTGCTACCTGAGTTGGGGGATGACTGTTTCAGAGGTTTGTAAAGTATTGAGCTCCTGTTAATGATCAAGTTCAATTCTAATTACACAACTGAAGATGGAGAAGTGACCACAGGGTGGATCCATTGCAGAGTGGATTCACCATGAGAGGGACCTGGTTCAGTACTCCACTTGTTACGTATGCCCCATTTCTCCCCAGTCAGATGGAGCGGGGGACATGATGTAATGACACTACCGATTCTTGGGGATAAATATAAGAGGTGGACACTGTTTTCAGCAGTTTTATAGGTGTGTAAATATTCTCTTTACCACAGTATTTCATTATCTGAATAAATGTCTGTAGTTCCCTTAGGGGAAAGGCTTGGGAAATGATTACCATGGTTATTGCAGAGGCTTTCCTCAAGGGAATATGATTTCTCCTTTAGTCAGTGAGCTCTGGGTGTGAAAACTGGCTAAGGTCTAGAAATTAGGCTTAAGGGTCTTGGATTTTCATTAGGGCATGCATTTTGGCTTCCTGTCTATCTTTCCTTAATATCTGTAGGCTGCTTAGCTTGAGAAATACCCTTGGTGGCTGACTATTTTTTTTTTTTCCTTAAGATGTACTTATTTAACAGCCATCTTCAAAAGCTTTTGGAACAGCCTTCCTGCCTTCTCACTGGTTGACACTCTGACTTGGCTACTTGTTTGTTTTTGAACTTACTTTATTTCAAGTTGTTAAAGCTTATTCCCTGACCTCCATACGTCTGGGGTTCTGTCCCCACCACTGTTCTAATATACCCTGATTACCTAATGCTGTCTTCTTCCCTCTGCCCCAACCTGCAGATAGCAGCCATCTTTGAGGGTCTCAACAATGGTGGTGTATGTTGGTCACCAGTATGTTCCTTTTCATTTAATAAAGTGAAGATTCTGCTTCCTGAATACATTGTGTTCAGGTATATTCAGGGTGATATATTAATAGCATTTTCAATGTAGCATGACTACTTCTCTGTACCTGTGGTTTCTCCCTTTACCATCTGCCATGCCAGTCAAAATGCCTGGTCAAGAATTTCTATTTTACTTAGAGCCATTCTTTTCCATGCTTCCAAGAGCCAAATAAAAACATCACGTTAGTCCTTTCTAGGTTTTACTTCATATATATGGGACAACATTCTCATTTCAAAAAGTTCTACTTTACCAACATAATACCCCATTTCATTCGATTTACTTGGATCCTTGTGATCTCAACACTCTCCTGACTTCTGTTGACTAAATGCTCAAGAATCATCAAAATATAGCCTCTTTCCTGCCTCAGTAGGGCCAGCATATCCCTACCCATATCATGTTGTGACTGGACCTTAGTTGTTGATTTGGCAACCAGGGGATAAGGACGTTAGGAATGATCCTGAAGAGGGCATGTTGGCATTCAAGGAAGAAGTTCATCAAATTAGGGACACAGAGCATTTCTGCATGCCCAGAGAATATAGGAAAATCTTGGGTTCCGCCCCAAGTCTCAGAGTCCCATTGTTTCTCAACAAGCATCATGATCTACTAAACATTCAGCCTTTACTTACACTCTTCTACCCCTGTACTTAATTCCTATGTCTAAGGCTGAGTTTGTTTGCATTGCCCTCCAACTGATTGAGATAAAAATTCATTTAAAAATGTCTGAGGAAACCCTTGCCTCTCCTATTTCACTTTAATCTGGTAATCAATTATCTTCAGCTATATATTGTCTTTCCCACTGGAACAATAATACTGAACAACATTCAGCAATAACTATCAGATTTCATTGTTTTTAGCAATACTACACTAAACCACTCATATGCCTTGAATATGTCATCTGTTGTGGCTTTTAAATTGTGCCAACTTAGGACTCAACTGTTTTCCTGACCTCTCCTTCTTGTATGTTTCTAGTTAAAATCAGTCACAAGAGAGATTTTTTTGCATATGAGATTTGAAGGGCTGAAAGGAAATGCAATCTTCTTTGTTGCTATTGTTTTGTTTACTTTCAAAAGTTCAATGAAGGTGTTTTAGTAACACACATGTCACTTATCTGTGGCTTACCTTATTGGCATGGGACAGCATCCGTGCCTTTAGGTGCTCCAACTTAATCTGGTCTCTTTTGGGTTATCTGATTCCTAGACCAGGTGTATGTTATGTTCTGTGACAAAGGATGCCAGCTCCCTCTATGGAAAATTCACATCAGCTAGAGTTGAGGGAGAGGTGACTGGCATGTGTTGTGTTCCTGTATCCTTCTGAGTTTCAGCTCTCATCTGTCTTCTTCCTAAGTGCCTGCCCTGTGGACATCAAGCTCCATGTCAGATATAAACAACAGCTTTCAGAGGCAATTGTGTAAGATAAAATTCTTGTAGCACCTTTTTTTTTTTTAATATGTAACTTCTAGTTTTCTTCCTGGAGCACTGATAAAGTGCTCATCAGTGCATTATTCCATTTTAGTTTGCAACAGTAAAACTTCAACAGTGTCATTACTAGAGATCACCACAGGCTCTTAGTGATGAGGTCCTGCTTTGCATTCTACCAGTAGCAGGGATTGAGTCCCCAAATCCCGCTGTCAAATCTACTTCATTACGCAACTCATGGCACCCATTGTCTCAAATCAGGTTTCCTCAGAAACGGACTCTGAGCCAGAAAGTTGCTTGAAAGGAATTTAATCAAGAGTGTCACTGCAAGGGAATCAAGATTGAGCAGAAGAAAAAGTTTATCTGGATTTAGAACAGGGACCTCAGCTCATCCCAAGGAGATCTGGAGCTCTCAGATGGCCCTAAGAATGTCAGGAAGGGTGTAAAGTCTAAGATTTTGCTCTACTTACAAGCTAACAAGTTACCTCCCAGTTTTAGGGATGCTAATAAGAAGGCACCTGATTCCTGGGCCACAGAGAAAGGACTTTCTTACACACAGTGAGCACCACGATCACCGATGTATTTGTGTCAGTTCCTCTTGCAACCCAATCCCACAAGGGCGATAGGATGGGAGAAGATAAATGGCTGCACGCACAGTGAGTTGTGGTACAGAAGAGAGACTCTGAACTTAAGGAACTCACATATTCTATAATGACAATACACAGGCCTGTAACTGCTATTTAAGGAGACACTACCTCTATCTTCCAAGAGGTGAGCAAACCTTCCCCTTTTCCCAGAGATATGCCCTACCTCTAGCTTCCAAGCAGATACACTGTCCACACACACTTACAGTCTGTGCCTCTGTTTGTAAGATATGCGAAATGAGAGAGAGAAAGAGAACTATGGAAAATTGTCTTACAACCCAGAGTTCTATGAATGCAGGTATAAGGGACTGGCCTTTGAATCAGCTGGCCACTGGCTTGAGATTGAAGAAATATCCAGAAAGAGTTTTGGCTGAGTCATTGACAACCAACAGTTCTGGTACCTAAGGGAATGGTGCCTGAGAATTCTACCAGAAAGAGCTGAATGCATCACAGCACGGACTGTACTGTGAGAGTAAGTCAATCTACAAACCATTGCCAGCATCCCTTATCCTGTCAGTTCTTTGATCAGGTTTGACACAGATATGTATCACCTAATATTTCCTTTTAATTATAACCTCTTAATTGTATCCTCCTTTAGTGAAAGTGTTAGTCACTCAGTTTTGTCTGACTCTTTGCAACCCCTCCTGGACTGTAGCCTGCCAGGCTCCTCTGCGCCATGGTATTTTCCAGGCAAGAATACTGGAGCGGGTTGCCATTCCCTTCTCCAGGGCATTTTCTTTATTTTCAATTTATCCTGCTCACAGCATCATTGAATCAGCATCATTTCATTTGTAGATATTTACTTAGTCTTTCCTGCTCTTTTTATTATGATAGTGTGTAAGTTGCTAGAATAAACATTCTCTTCCTTTCTTCATCAAATAAACAGATGGCTGTTTTCAGCACTGTGAAATATGAGAGTAATTAAATGAATTTTGAGATAATCATGCATATACTTTTACTTTCCAGCATAAAAATAACTGTATGCCTAAGAAATTATTTGACTCTTAAAATTATGTCATTATATACTTATTTTCATCTGTCAAGTAGCTTAATCTAAACCAGACAACAAGATTTGACTCTGTTACAGGATTTTCTGCAGTTAGGAGCCAAAAATTCTCAAAGAACCAAAATATAAGTTTCTTACAAATGTGGGAAATTTTTATTGCTCATATCTCTTGTCATTATCAAGGAGCAAGTTTTTCACAGGGTTTATAATTAACTGTAGCCAAACCTGTTTAAACGTTTTAATCAATGTGGAAATTTTTGAAGAAAATATACTATGTATCAATATCAATTGAATTCCGGAAAGCAAAGAAGAATCTCTCTTATTAGACCTAGGAATAGGTTTTAGAAAAGTTATTTAGATATTTCTGATTAGCTTCCAAGCTTTGGATGACATTAGATGACATCATTCAATCAAACTCTCATTACATAATTACTAAAATTCACAGAGCAGTATTAAACTCCTGTGTCATCAACGATCTCATAACATTTAAATCAAAAATAGTGTCTGCATAGATTTTCCCTTTGTTATTAGTTACAAAAGAGTTTTAACATATCATAGAACTTCTTGCTAAACTTTTTCTGTGGAAATATCTCTATGGCCTAATATATGGCACTCCCTAAACATTATCATAGGATTGAACAAATAGAAGAAAAAAAAAAGCCTTAATTTCTGTTAAACTGACAGATTGATAACTATGAAATGGCTATTCAAAGTATTGGTTATTTTTCTGTATTAGAGAATTCTTGGAAATGTGTGGAATGTTCAAATGAACGCATATTTACTTTCCTTGAGTATATTTCTAACAATTTTGTGTTACATTATGTACATTAATCTTATTTTAAATATAACTAAATGCAAAATGCACTAAAGGATGCTACTTTAGTATCTAAAAACAGTGCATCTACTGTTTTTTAGTTACTGTCAAACTAAAATATGATAAAATTTGAAATAGTCCACTTATCGATGAAGCTACATAGAAATTAAGTGTACTTGTTTGTTTCTAGAATGGTGCACAAATTTTAAAAACGTATTTAATTTATTATTGGCTGTACTGGGTCTTTGTTGCTGCACGAGGGCTTTCTCTAGCTGTGGAAAGTGGGGGCTACTCTCTAGTTGAAGCACACAGGTTTCTCATTGCAGTCGCTTCTCTGGTTCCAGAGCACAGTCTCTGTGGCTCACAGGCCTCAGTAGTTGTGGCCCATGGGCTCAGTAATTGTGGCTTGTGGGCTCCAGAGCTCAGGCTCAGTAGCTGTGGGCACAGGCTTGGTTGCCCCATGACATGTGGGATCTTTCTGGACCAAGAATCAAACCCATGTCTCCTCCAAGGCAAGGCAAATCCTTAAGAACTGGACCATCAGGGAAGCCCCGTTTGCTGCTTTTTAATGTTCAGGAACTACTTTGCATTAATGCTTATTTCATTCCTTCATTTAATTCGTACTTAGATGCTCCACGTTATACCCACTGTCTTAGGTCAGGTGTCCTCAAAAGCAAACTCTGAGACAGACAATTGCTTGAAGGAGTTTTATTGAAAAGTATCTTCAGGAACAGCTCCAGAAATGAATGATGGGATCAGTGATTTGTTTTATTTTGTCTCTCTCTAAAATGTTGTTGCTGTTTAGTCACTAAGTTGTTTCCGACTCTTTGGACGCCAGGGACTGTGGCCCGCCAGGCTTCTCTGTCCATGGGGTTTCCCAGGCAAGAATACTGGAGTGGGTCGTCATTTCCTTCTCCAGGGGATCTTTCCAACTCAGGCATGGAACCTGTGTCTCCTGTTGGCAGGCAGATTCTTTACCACTGAGCTACCTGGGAAGCTCTCTCTCTAAAATAGATAATAGTAAAATGAATAAATTCAGTCAGGCATTGTCCAGGTAAAAATGTATAATGTCATCTGACATGAGATTAGAGTTAACTTTATTTTGTCCTTTGCTTTTTTCCCATGGATGTAATTATATATTTTAATTTATTTTTATTATATTTAAAACCTGGCTCCCCAGGAAGCACTAGCATGCAATTTTCTTAAAAAAAATTTGGCTGAAAGCTAAAATAATGCACATATAAATGAATTAATAGCATAATTATATTAATTCATTTTACATTTTTCATAAAATTGACCTTTTTATTGTTTTAGATGGCTATTAATTTTTGTCCCTTTACCTAAAGGAAATAGTTTTTGACTAAGGACATTAAAATACTTGTTTTTTTCCGGACTATGTACTTTTGTACCAGGGACTTTATTAAACATTGTAAAATGTTTTGAAATCAGAATGTTTATGTTTTGAAAATGTTTTATATAATAAAATATAAAATAATTATATAAAAATAAGAAAAGTAAAAAAATTAAAGAAACAAGACATTATAGTAATATATTGTTGTTTAAGATCATACCCTAAGCCAAATCAGTTATAAATTTAGTGTAGTACATGGATTAGATACTAAGAAATTATAAGGACTGATAGGAATTTGTGTTATTTCTGAGTTAATGATCATGTAGATTCAGATACAAGAGTAACATATTCTATAATCAGAGAATCCTAATTCAATGTTTGAAGTCCTTGGCATTAAACATTTTTGAGCTGACTAAATGTGGCCTATTCATAAGACAGTTAGTCTATAAGGAAGCTAACTGGGTCACAACTGAGGTATGGTTCAAGCTCTGTGGTGCTGGGCAACACTGCCCTCTAGAGGTTTTCAGAATATTCCCAGTAGACAAGGTTCCCGAACATCAAGAAAAGCTCAAGAAATTTCTCAACTGCAATTAACAAGCAATACTCTGGCCACCTGATGCAAAAAACCAATTCATTGGAAAGCACCTTCATGCTGGGAAAGGTGGAAGGCAAGAGGAGAAGGGGGTGACAGAGGATGAGAGGGTTGGATGGCATCAACAACTCAGTGGACATGAGTTTGAGCAAACTCTGGAGATAGTGAAGGATGGGGAAACCTGGCATGCTGCAGTCTGTGGAGTTGCAAAGAGTTGGACACGACTTAGCGACAACAACAACAAGCAATGTGAAGGAACATAGCAAATGGAAATCCAGCCTCTTCACTTCAGGTGATGTTTATGAGATCTGAGAAACCTATGAAGGAGGAAATGGAAATCTATCAACAACTGGAGTGAAGACGTGCTGATAAGTCGGTGGTTCATAAAAACAGCTCTGGGGAAATTTGGGAAAGGATTGAGTCAGGAGTGATTTCTGCATTTTCTGAAACTGGCTTTGGAAATTTCAAATTTTCTTCCCTGTAAAGACACTCAGTTCAGTTCAGTTGCTCAGTCATACTTGAGTCTTTGCGACCTCATTGACTGCACCATGCCAGGCCTCCCTGTCCATCACCAGCTCTCTGAGTTTAGTCACATCCAGTTCCATTGAGTCGGTGATGCCATCCAACCATCTCATCCTCTGTCGTCCCCTTCTCCTCCTGCCCTCAATCTTTCCCAGCATCAGGGTCTTTTCAAATGAGTCAGCTCTTCGCATCAGGTGGCCAAAGTATTGGAGTTTTAGCTTCAGCATAAGTGCTTCCAATGACTATTCAGGGCTGATTTCCTTTAGAGTTGACTGGTTGGATCTCCTTGCAGTCCAAGGGACTCTGTTGCAAGAGTCTTCTCCAACACCACAGTTCAAAAGCATCAATTATTCGCTGCTCAGCTTTCTTTATAGTGCAACTCTCACACCCATACGTGACCACTGGAAAAACCACAGCTTTGACTAGATGGATCTTTGTTGGTAAAGTAATGTCTCTGCTTTTTAATATACTGTCTAGGTTGCTTACAGCTTTTCTTCCAAGGAGCAAGCGTGTTTTAATTTCATGGCTGCAGTCACCATCTGCAGTGAATTGGAGTGCAAGAAAATAAAATCTCTCACTGTTTCCACTGTTTCCCCATCTATTTACCATGAAGTGATGAGACCAGATGCCATGATCTTAGTTTTCTGAATGTTGAGTTTTAAGCCAACTTTTTCACTCTCCTCTTTCACCTTCATCAAGAGGCTCTTTAGTTCTTCTTCACTTTCTGCCATAAGGGTGGTGTCATCTGCATATCTGAGGCTATTGATATTTCTCCCGGCAATCTTGATTCCAGCTTGTGCTTCATCCAGCCCAGCATTTCTCATGATGTACTCTGCATATAAGTTAAATAAGCAGGATGACAATATACAGCCTTGATGTACTCCTTTCCCTATTTGGAACCAGTCTGTTGTTCCATTTCCAGTTCTAACTGTTGCTTCCTGACCTGCAGGAGCCATATTTCTCAGGAGACAGGTCAGGTGGTCTGCTGTTCTCATCTCTAAGAATTTTCCACAGTTTGTTTTTGTCATAGTCAATAAAGCAAAAGTAGATGCTTTTTCTGGAACTCTCTTGCTTTTTTGATGATTCAACAGATGTTGGCAATTTGACCTCTGGTTCCTCTGCCTTTTCTAAATCCAGCTTGAATATCTGGAAGTTCATGGTTCATGTACTGTTGAAGCCTGGCTTGGAGAATTTTGAGTTTATTAATGTGACTAATAAGATATAATAATGATTTCGACCTCTTCTAGACCATCGGTGTTGCCAAGATTTCATCTATTACACCTAGAGTTTATTACTTGTGGCATTTAAGATTATAATTTCATTTCACTGTTTTTAAGAATCCCAGCAAATGTTTCAAATTGAGGAAAGTAAGTCTATATTGCTGGAAATTTTAGAACTTGACCACACTTTCTGTTTCACAAAATACATTCTTGACTAATTAACTCCTTCCATGATGTACCATAACTTCAAATTTATAAACATTCTTACATATTTTAAAAAATAAACTGTACTATTTGTACTTGTCAGAATAGCTTTGGATTGTGTAGGCTTAATTCCATGTATTTAACTGAATGCATCTTTTTGGAAGTTTTGGCAAACTCTGTCCAATATAAATTATGTTTTCAATTTTTCTTATTTCTCTTGATCAAAATGATTTTCTATATATTTTCTACTTTTATAACACCATCCAAACTAAAATTTTGTCCATTCCTCTTTTATTATTCTGAATATAGTCTGTTATAATGTATTCATTGAACTTTCCATCTCTCTCTCTCTTTCTTCTTTATATGTTAGTATCACCATTTCAAAATGTTTGCTTTACAACTTTATTTTCCAAACAGTGCCTAGATTGGAGTACTTTTGATACACATGATTGATGAATGCATGAGAGCATGATATGAAACAAACATCCTAATAAATTTCGACATGTTTTTATTATTTTAAATTTTATAAACATTTTAAACCCTGTATCTCCCTGAAGTTGTTTAACCTAAGCTTCTCAGTGCTGGTGTATAAGTGAGAGAAAAAATTATTGTATTTAGATATTTCTGGTTCACATTTCCCGGAGAAGGCAATGGCACCCCACTCTGGTACTCTTGCCTAGAAAATCCCATGGATGGAGGAGCCAGGTAGGCTGCAGTCCATGGGATTGCTAAAAGTCAGACAGGACCGAGTGACTTCACTTTCACTTTTCTCTTTCATGTACTGGAGAAAGAAATGGCAACCCACTCCAGTATTCTTGCCTGGAGAATCCCAGGGACGGAGGAGCCTGGTAGGCTGCCATCTGTGGGGTCGCACAGAGTCGGACACGACTGAAGCGACTTAGCAGCAGCAGCAGCAGCAGCAGCAGTTCACATTTCCAAATTCATATCCACTTTCTTCTGCTCATTTGATATCATGCTTCTTTTTTTTGAAACTTTCTTGACCAGCATTATTTGATGTCTTTCAAAACATAAAGCTTAGAAGTATAATAACATCAATTAAAATTTTTCTCCTCTGTTCTTCATAAATATAGTTCATTAAATGACACTTTTTATATTATATCATTTAGACATGTTTTCAAGTTTATAAAATGCACTGTTTAAAATAATTAATATGATACTTTGAATTAGCTTAGTTCTGTTAGCCTATACTTCAATTCAATCTCCAGAGAACACCTTCAAAAGTAATACTTACAGATATGATTTTATCCATTTGATTATTAATTTTACCCTGGGCTTATTCTAGATATACTGGTGCGTGCATGCATGCTAAGCTGCTTCACTTGTGTTGGACTCTGTGTGATGCTATGGACTGTAGCCTACCAGGCTCCTATGTTCATGGGATTCTCCAGGCAAGAATAGTGGAGTGGATAGCTAGTCCCCTCTCCAGGGGATCTTCCTGACTCAGGGATCAAACCCAGGTCTCTTGCTTTGCAGGCAGATTCTTTACCATTAGAGCTACCAGGGAAGCCCCAGACATTATTACTACAATCTCTAGAAAAACACACATACACACACAAATAGTGCCTTCTTGTGTTTGCTAGCCTGCAAATTCCAAGATTAACTATGAAAACTAATTTTGAGCACACACTTGCTCAGATTACTGATCTATAAAAGGAATGCCAGAAGTCAAATTGTGAAAATGAGGCAATTATGAACTAGTCACACTAAGTCTACCAGAGTAAGTGCCTTGACCTAGATTACAAATCATTCATCTGGCATTGAATCACATTTCTTGTAAGACTGTGGATATATAAATACATTTGAAGGTAAGTGTGTATTTGCGCTTGTAATCTACATAATCGTTAGGAAATTCATCAGACCACACTGAGAATAAGAGAACTCCATATTTTTGTTACAGCTGCTAAGTTTGCATTATATAGTGGGCTAGCCAGGGAAGCCCCAGAGAGGTTAATGGAATGAAAATAGATGAAGAAGGAGGTATGGAACAATTATCTTATTTGTGTAGAATGGAGAGATAATTCTAAGCAATGGCATTGGAGAGACCAGTGAGTCCCCACATTCATGATTTCAAAGCACAGGGTGCACCCGGATCACCCATTTGCACCCATGCTCAAGTTTCAGAAAAGGGAAGCCACCTTATCTGGTGAACTTCAGTTCCATCAGGAACGTTCCAAGAGAGACAGTGAACCCCACCCCATATCACATTCCATGTACGTCCATTAGTTTAAAAAGGGCTAGAATACACTTAGGGCACACACAGTTTCTTCACACAGTGGAGTCTGTACGGTGAGGGCCCTGGGTACAACTTTACCTGCCAAGAATGCTGACATTGGCCAAAGGTCTTTGTCCTCATTGCAAACTGGCTCATCACAAATTTTCAGACTTGTAAATTTGCAAGTAACATTTACGTACTTGAGGGACACTCAAGTACTTGTGTTAATAATGGTGGTATATATCATGGTTGTTGTCATTCAGTCACTCATTTGTGTCCAACTCTTTGTGACCCCATGGACTGTAGCATGCCAAGCTTCCCTGTCCTTCACTATCTCCCGGAGTTTGCTCAAACTCGTGTCCATTGAATCAGTGATGCCATCCAACCATCTCATCCTCTGTATCCCCCTTTTCCTCCTACCCTCAGTCTTTCCCAGCATCAGGATCTTTTCCAATCTGTTGGCTCTTTGCATGAGGTGGCCAAAGTATTGGAGCTTCAGTTCAGCATCAGTCCTTCTGGTGAGTATTCAGGATTGATTTCCTGTAGGATTAGCTGATTTGATCTCCTTGTTGTCCAAGGGACACTCAAGAGTCTTCTCCAGCATCACAGTTTGAAAGCATCAGTTCTTTGGCGCTCAGTCTTCTTTATGGTCCAACTCTCACATCTATACAGGACTACTGGGAAAACCATAGTTTTGACTATTCTGACCCTTGTGGGAAAATGATATTTCTACTTTTTAATATGCTATCTTGGTTTGTCACTTTGAAAAGACTGAATATTTTATGAAAACCAGCTAATAAATTCTAACTAATATTTTCATAAATTAATGATAAGCGTAGTCCCCAAATTCCACTGAAACTACTGAGATGTCAGTATATACATTTTAAATGCTCAACTTTTAAAAAAGTTATTGCAAAGACTAATTTCCCAACTTTTGAAATCCAAGAATCCTTATATATATAAAAAGAAAGCATTTTAAAATAAATATTGTTTTGGATTGGTATTGAGGACTTATATAAAACAGAAACACAATAGCTCCTACCCAGAAATGTTTCAGTAATGCTTTATAACCAAACATGCTAATATTCTAATTCATATTCTTTTGCTATGTAATTTCAGGTGTCACCATTCCCTATTATGTCCCATGCACTCTGTTTCAGAGATGATAAACTAATTCTTTATGAGCTATCACTTTGCACTTCTAATGCTGATAAAGCTTCTGAAATGCATAGTTATCTTTGCTTTACCTAAAATTTTATATAGGTGTGTTACAACAATAAAATCCTCATTTTCTAGAACATTTATTTTGAGACACTTTGGCCACTCCCATATGAATGTACACCTAATTGTAATGGTGAGATCAGGGATTACATAGATTAAAATAGAGTGGAAAACCCTATGATGTCTGAATAATTCAGAACACCTTCCTTCACAGAGCAAACTTTCCAGTTACCTCAAACAAACCTTTTAAAAGAAGATTGAAGACAGCACCTTAGCTTGTTAAGTGTAGAAAAACTTTGGACCCGTAACAACTTTCAGGAAGATACCAAAAAGTCTTTGTTAAGTAAACATGGAATTTTAAATGTTTAATGACAGCAAAGGATATAGACTATACCTTTAATCATAAAAACATTGTCCACAGGTATAACTTGACTCTAAATTTTAAAATTTATAATTGTATAACATATATAAAACAAAGCAAAGTGGTATTGCCTTTACTTTTCTCAATTACCATCTTCTATTAAGAAATAAAAGCTATCTTTATTGGTAATCAAGCAGTAATTTTTTAAACATGTAGTTCTTTAGTGTCTTGCCCTTTCATTCTTTACAGAAATAGTATATGTAATAACTGTTATTAAAAAGTCACTGGGTTATTTCCTTCAAAGACAGATACTGAAACTCAGATATATTAACATTATCCATTCTATCCTTCTCATTTCATAAATTACCCTGGATGTATCAATATCTCCTGCATGTCAGCAGTGGTATAAATCCCTAGAGCATTATGCAAATCATGATATTAGTTGGAAATTACAGAAAGGACATGCATTTCAAAATGGCAGCATAATAACTTGGAATTACTTAATATGTATCAGCAAATATTTGAGATATAAAAGGAAGGCAGTATATTTAGTGAGAGAATGTCCATTTTAGATTTAAACAGATCTTAATTCAAAACTACATGCCCTACATCTGAGCAAAAACTAATGATTGGTTTTGAGATTTAGTTTCCTTATCCTTAATGTAGGGTTCAGTTAAGTACAGTCGCTCAGTCATGACCGACTCCTTGCAACCCCATGAATCGCAACACACCAGGCCTCCTTGTCCATCACCAACTCCCAGAGTTTACCCAAACTCGTGTCCATCGAGTCGGTGATGCCATCCAGCCATCTCATCCTCTGTCGTCCCTTTCTCCTCCTACCTTCAATCTTTCCCAGGATCAGGGTCTTTTCCAGTGAGTCAGTTCTTCGCATCAGGTGGCCAAAGTATTGAAGTTTCAACTTCAACATTTGTCCTTCCGATGAGTATTCAGGGCTGATTTCCTTTAGGATGGACAGGTTTCATTTCCTTGCTGTCCAGGGGACTCTCAAGAGTCTTCTCCAACACCACAGTTCAAAAGCATTCTTTACAGTCCAACTCTCACATCCATTCATGACTACTGGAAAAGCCATAGCTTTGACTAGATGGACCTCCCCTTCATTAGTAGCTAGTGAAAGTAGGAGATGGGCTTCCTAGGTGGCTCATTGGGTAAAGAATCGTCCTGTAATACAGGAGATGCAGGAGTCCCGGGTTCAAACCCTGCGTCAGGAAGATTCCTTGAAGGAGAGCATGGCAAACTACTCCAGAATTCTTGCGTGGAGAATTCCATCGACAGAGGAACCTGACGTGCTACAGTCCACACGGTTGCAAAGAGTCAGACACGACTGACGTAACTTATCATGCATGCAAAGTAGGAGACAAGGCAACCATAAGGTTCTGTGTGTTATTCTGGAGATTGACTGTCTAGGCTTAAATCTATGATCTAAACCAAATTAGCTAGTTTATACTTATTTAAGTTTTTTCCCCTCTCAGCACTTACCATGCTTATAATTTAATATTTTTGTTTTGTTAATAAAATATGACTCTAAGTTAATCTCTACCACTGAACTACAAACTCTAAGAAGACAAACACTATTTTAAGTATTCTGTTTATAAAAAATCGTTGGAGAAGGAAATGGAAGTCCACTCCAGTATTCTTGCTTGGAGAATCCTGTGGACAGAGGAACCTGGCCAACTACAGTCCATGGGTTGCAAAGAATCAGACACGACTGAGTGACTAACACACATAAACAAATTTTCTCACATATAGAAGGAATTTAAAACCATATATAATTAATTAGATAAAATGAAATGTCATAAAAATAATTCAGAAAGTATTTTAACTAGCAACAGATCTTTGCTCCTAGCTATTTTTATTGGTAATACAAGGTATTTTAAGCAATAAAATAGAATTCCTGCGTATCACTGGATCTGGGTTTTTCAAATGTGTGGAAAGTAATGGAGTACACGTTCAATAGTATTTTGTAATTAGAATTTACAAATTAGACCTTTAAGAAAAAATAAATTTCCAAGAACATAATCCCTGAAAATGATTTAATTTAAACCCATGACTTCATAGGATTTCTATTTAGGCCAATATCCCTTTTAAATGCCAGACTGCCAGGCTCCCTTCATGAAGATCAGTGCCTGTAATTGAATAAGAACTTATAAATATTTTTAAATTGTTTAAAATATAATTTTGCATAAATGGTAAGATTTAATTTGGGAAATCAAAAATTGTTTGCAATTAAATTGTAGGTTGTAGTATTTTATTGATACATTTTGTGTTTTTGGTCTATAATAAGAAAGATACAGGTTGCTGTACATCACAAAGTCAAAAAAATCAATGCAAATTAAGTTGAAGCTTGAGTGGGTAGCTCTGTTCAAAATCAGTGTTGATTTAAAAATCAATGGAAGTTTAAACAAACATGCTTTGTTTTATCAATATAACATGCATAACAGTAGGACAAGGGTAAAGAATACAAAAAAATAGAAATATAAAGGAACACCCGCCTATGTGTGTAGATGAAGAGGTACACACATAAACACAGATGTACCTGAATCAGTGATCCAAACTTGCCTGACTACACAGATTCATCTAAAGCTATATTCTTGCTAGGAAATATTACTTTAAAATATTTCTCATTTTATAAATGTAGCATAACTGACTATTCATTGTACAAAATTATAAATTTATCTATTGTTTATGATATACATCCTCAGCTCACTGGGCATTGATAAGTTCAGTTCAGTTCAGTTGCTCAGTCGTGTCCGACTCTTTGCAACCCCATGAATTGCAGCACGCCAAGCCTCCCTGTACATCACCAAGTCCCGGAGATTACCCAAACCCATGTCCATCGAGTCGGTGATGCCATCCAACCGTCTCATCCTCTGTCGTACCCTTCTCCTCCTGCCCCCAATCCTTCCCAGCATCAGGGTCTTTTCCAATGAACCAACACTTCGCATGAGGTGGCCAAACTATTGGAGTTTCAGCTTCAACATCAGTCCTTGCAATGAACACCCTGGACTAGTATATTTTAGGATGGACTGGTTGGATCTTCTTGCAGTCCAAGGGATTCTCGAGAGTCTTCTCCAACACCACATTTCAAAAACATCAATTCTTTGGCACTCAGTTTTCTTCACCTTCCACCTCTCACATCCATACATGACTACTGGAAAAACCATAGCCTTGACTAGACGGACCTTCATTGCCAAAGTAATGTTTCTGCTTTTAAATATGCTATCTAGGTTGGTCATAACCTTCCTTCCAAGGAGTATGCGTCTTTTAATTTCATGGCTGCAATCACCATCAGCAGTGATTTTGAAGCCCCCAAAAATAAAGTCTGACACTGTTTCCGCTGTTTCCCCATCTATTTCCCATGAAGTGATGGGACCAGATGCCATGATCTTAGTTTTCTGAACGTTGAGCTTTAAGCCAACTTTTTCACTCTCCTCTTTCACTTTCGTCAAAAGGCTCTTTAGTTCTTCTTCACTTTCTGCCATAAGGGTTGTATCATCTGCATATCTGAGGTTATTGATATTTCTCCCGGCAATCTTGAGTCCAGCTTGTGTTTCTTCTAGCCCAGCGTTTCTCATGATGTACTCTTCATATAAGTTAAATAAGCAGGGTGACAATATACAGCCTTGACATACTCCTTTTCCTATTTGGAACCAGTCTGTTGTTCCATGTCCCGTTCTAACTGTTGCTTCCTGACATGCATACAGGTTTCTCAAGAGGCAAGTCAGGTGTTCTGGTATTCCCATCTCTTTCAGAATTTTCCACAGTTTCTTGTGATCCACACAGTCAAAGGCTCTGGCATAGTCAATAAAGCAGAAATAGATGTTTTTCTGGAAATCTGTTGCTTTTTCGATGATCCAGCAGATGTTGGCAATTTGATCTCTGGTTCCTCTGCCTTTTCTAAAACCAGCTTGAACATCTGCAAGTTCACAGTTCACGTATTGCTGAAGCCTGGCCTGGAGAAATTTGAGCATTACTTTCCTAGCGTGTGAGATGAGTGCAATTGTGCAATAGTTTGAGCATTCTTTGGCATTGCCTTTCTTTGGGATTGGAATGAAAACTGACCTTTTCCAGTCCTGTGGCCACTGCTGAGATTTCCAGATTTGCTGGCGTATTGAGTACAGCACTTTCACAGCATCATCTTTGAGGATTTGAAATAGCTCAACTGGAATTCCATCACCTCCACTAGCTTTGTTCGTAGTGATGCTTTCTAAGTCCCACTTGACTTCACATTCCAGGATGTCTGGCTCTAGGTGACTGATCACATCATCATGATTATCTGGGTCGTGAAGATGTTTTTCGTACAGTTCTTCTGTGTATGTTCATTAGATATCCAAAGTGATCCTCTTGTAATAAGTATGAACAAGTACATGGAACATATATTTCTCAATTGCACTTCTAAAATCACCACTTCAACCAACTGACTAAAAGAAAAAAGGGAAGTTATTTGCTCAAAAATAATGGAAAAGTTTAAATGCAGGGGGGACTACAGGGAAGCCTTTATTGAGTCATTCAGCAATGTCACTAATTTCCATGTGCAAGGGGAGAGGTTTTCTCTCACTAAACATTCATTGGAGAGATAGGTTACTCTTTGCACACATAATCCAGAACCTTTACTGTGGACAGGAGAATTCTGTGCACTAAAGATATTGGTGGAAGGTGTAGTTGAGAGGTGAACCAGTCACTGTGCAAATGGGATAAGATGACATCATTTTTATAGGTGAATCAGAGTCTACCCTTTATGCTGAGGATGCTGGCATTCCCTTCTGTGTTTGCAGCATAATCAGGCAGTAGAGCAATGAATTTTCAGATAGCAAAAATAGCCATTGAAGATATAACAAAAAATCCTGGAATGTCCTACTAATTAAAAATGTAATTTAGGGGAATGTTTAATTATAATTTGGATTGATACCAAGGTTGTTTCTTGTTACACGAGTATTAACATTTTCAAGAGTTAGTCTTTGTGCTTTCGGACTGTATTCTTTATCTTCTTAGTAAATATGCATGGGTAGCATTTAGTTGTTTGGTAGAAGTAATAAGATTGCTGAATAGCTATAGAACCTTTGCTAAGCAGCCTATGAGTGCCAGATATTGATCTAGCAATGTATTGGCTCAAATCCATTTTAATTTGCTTTTCTATTTTTATCTTCCTATGGGGGGCTACATTTCTGCCTAGCATGCTAGAAAATAAACTCATTGTTAATTATAGGCTTGTATTTTGTATTTCTCTATAGCTAGCAAGGGTAGTGCTGACACTGAATTTTACTATATAAAATGATGTCAATATAGAAATGAATATGATTAGATATTTATACATGAGACATATACTTGTCATTTATTTCATCTCAGGGGGATTAAAATAGTTATATTCTACAGTCTAGAATACAGTAATTCAAAATAGTCTTGCATGAAAGGGAAAGTGTTAGTTGCTCTGCTGCTGCTGTTAAGTCGCTTTAGTTGTGTCTGACTCTGTGTGACCCCATAGACGGCAGCCCACCATGCTCCCCAGTCCCTGGGATTCTCCAGGCAAGAACACTGGAGTGGGTTGCCATTTCCTTCTCCAATGCATGAAAGTGAAAAGTGAAAGTGAAGTCACTCAGTCGTGTCTGACTCTTAGCGACCCCACGGACTGCAGCCTACCAGGCTCCTCTGTCCATGGGATTTTCCAGGCAAGAGGACTGGAGTGGGGTGCCATTGCCTTCTCCGGTTAGTTGCTCAGTCATGTCCAACTCTTTGTGACCCCATGGACTGTAGCTCGCTAAGCTCCACTGTCCATGGAATTCTCATACTGGAGTGGGTAGCCATCCCATTCTCCAGAAGATCTTCCTGACCCAAGGATCAAACCTGGGACTCTCATATTACAAGTAGATTCTTTACTGAAACCCCAGGAAAGTGCTAGTCTTGCATAGCTATTTTATATGGTATATAGCAAATGCAGTGTTACATAGGCTCATTGCTAGTGTTGTGTTTTGGAATAAGGAAAAAAAGACATGTAATATGATACATGAATCTATACTGTTTGAGTTGAAAAAAAATCTTAAGCAATAGGCAAAGTTCAGAACACTTTTTAACCATCAGTGTTGCTATTAAGTTAGAAATAAAACTTATTATCCATCCAATATATTAACCATGGCTGAGAGTGATGAAAGATTTGAGATTCATCAAATTTTAAGAGTTGGCCTCTGGATACTCCTATAATGAATTGAACAACAGATACTGGGATTTTAAGGCTATTGGAGAAAAATTGGAAACTATCACTGACTTACTCCAGGCTCATTACTAGCTTAGCCAGGTCCATGTAACCTTTTAGAAACTGCAGTCAGTATACAGCAAATATTTCCCAAGATAGAATGTTTAGCAGCTGGCAGATTGCCACCAGCATTAAGAGACAAAAACAGGACAAGATTAGTTTTAATTTCTTCCAGAAGTATAATAGTGGTTACCATGATCAAAAAAAAAAAAAGAAAAGAAAAGAAATAAGATCAATCTCTTAATTAATATGCTAATACATTATTGTTTCCAGTAACATTTCAGAATGCACAATATTATGCTCTATATAGGAAACAGTGTTAACTTTGAACATGTCAGATTATTTGGAGCTTACAATAATAAAAATATGAAAAATGTTGACATTTATCATTAAGTCACTTGCTGTCAAATAACAAAAGCATTTTTCAAAATGTGGTTAATTGAAAAATAATCTAAATATGTTAAATGAAGGTAGGCGATTGTCTAAAAAATATTGTTTTAATATTTTTTACAGGTTTTACATTGCTTTAGGAAGAAGGTAAAAGTGATCTAGGTTACTGCATCAAAGTCTTCTTTCATTAACTTTACAAAAAGTGTGTTTGGTTTACTCACCAAAACTGTCAATTAACTGTTAATCAGAGCCACACCTAAATATATGTTGTTAAAAAGAAAATCATTTCTACCACACAGGTAAAATAAAATATAATAAAATAACTATTTTCTAGCTAATTCAAACCCTAAGATAATGTGAACTACTTTCATCAACATTAGTATCTTCTAACTGTTCTTATGTGAAGTAGGACTAGAAGACAGCTTCCAAGAACATGAGTTGTGAGAGAAAAAGTAAGCTCTGAAAATTACTTTTAAGAAATATTGGAAGTATTCCCAGTTCTATATGTATTTCTGTATATATGTATCTAATCACTATTCTTAATATCAGCTTAGTGTTCTTTTACATATAAAATAACTATTAACTAATACCATGTGGATACATAATGTTTTGCCATATTCTTAAAAGCAAATGTCATAAACATTATACTTTGTGAAAATTTATTTGCAGGATAAATTCCTAAAAGCTAAATTACTTTTAGAATTGCACACATACATGTTATTACAGATTATCAAATCTACCAAAAAGTTGTTTCATTTCTAATCCCATTAACTGTTATGTACAAACACCAATTTCTCTTATAATTTTATTTATTTTTTAGGAATTTAATAAAAATTAGCGTAACCTTTCATTGTGGAAACAATATATTTTAAATGATCTGGAAGCATGAAATTGCATTCTGATTGTGTGGATAAAATTAATATAATGCATTTAGCAAATATTTTATTTAACTATTTAACATCAAAAGTGTAAAACAAGTTATGGTATTTAAAAACACTTTATTCCAGCAAAATTATTGGGAAATTATACAATTAAAGTGTAAGGAATAATGTTGGAATAAATTATCAGTCAAAATGTTACTAATGTCCACTTTTACATTTATTCAAAAGTAGTGTATAAATCCATACTACAGAGGCAGAGTTCTTCAAATTAGCTCCTTGAAAAATAAAAAAAAATCTAATGTATTATATATTCTATGTACACCTGAAAGATCGAATAGTTTTTTTCAGGGAAGTGCAGGCTAACCTGATGTCAGGGAATCCAGTGAGTTTTGGTCATTGAAATGCAGGATATTCTGCTTGGTGTCTAGTTGTGGAGTTGATGATATACAGACTTCTAAATCCATAGAAGATGTGATTAGATAGAGTATGCATATTGGGGCCTTGGTACATGATTTTTCACTCCATACCATTAAGTAAAAGCACACACAATTTCTTGCCATTTCTCTACAACATTCTAGTGTTCACAACGTTGGTAACAAATGTAAACAAATTGATGTTTATTGGTTCTCTCCTTTCCTTCTCACACACACACTAGTTCTGGTTGGTGCGTACATGTGCGCACACACACACACACTTATGAGATAGAAATGGATAATTACTTAATTTTACTCTTTATAATTGTATTGATCTGAGGAGTCTGTTCATGCTTTCTCTATTAGAATTTATATTCTTAAGAACAAAAGTAACATATTCGTAAAGTTACCATAGTCGAGGAAGTAAGCACTTTTCAGTTCAGTTCAGTTCAGTCAATCAGTCGTGTCTGACTCCTTGCGACCCCATGAATTGCAGTATGCCAGGCCTCTCTGTCCATCACCAACTCCCAGAGTCTACCCAAACCCATGTCCATCGAGTCAATGATGCCGTCCAACCATTAGTCACTCAGCTGCGTCTGGCTGTTTGTGACCTCATGGACTGTAGCCCTCCAGACTCCTCTGTCCATGGAGTTCTCCAGGCAAGAAAACTGGAGTGGATAACCATTCTCTTCTCCAGGGGATTTTCTCAACCAAGGGATCAAACACAGGTCTCCTGCATTGCAGGCAGATTCTTTACCATCTGAGCCACCAGGAAAGCCCTTTAACAAGAGTCCAAAAAAGCCAAAAGTTATTCTGTGCTGGAGTCAATGGCAGAAAGATGTGACTTTAGAATAAGAGTTATAAACATACAACATTGCTAGCTTTGAGGATGGAGGATGAACTTGTAACAGTCAAGGAATATAGATGACTTCTAGAAGCCAAAAAAAGATTAGGAAACAGATACCACCCAATAATCTTCATAAGGGAACATAGCCCTTCTAACATATTGATTTTAGCTCACAGAGATCCAAGTTGAATTGTAAGATAATAAGTTCCTGTTGTTTTAAACAACTAAGTTAGTAGTAATTTGTTCTGACAGCAGTAGCACACTTATATAAGAAATGATAGAGCTATTCTTTCTTTCGTAGTAGTAAGTACTAATTATTGACAACAAAGAACATCAAATCCAGTTTATTTTTCCTGGGATAAATATTCCTATCCCTTGACAAACCCTTTCAAAGAGGAAGAAAGGCTTTGTGCTTTGTAAAGCTTTCAGGAAACTTATATTTTTTTCTTTAAGTTTTGTTGTTGTTGTTGTTCAGTCGCTAAGTAGTGTCAGAGTCCTGCAGCCCCATGCACTGTAACCTATCAGGTTCCTCTGTCCATGGGATTCCCCAGGCAAGAATAGTGGGGTGGGTTGCCATTTCCTTTTCCAGAGGATCTCCCTTACCCAGGGATCTAACCTGTGTGTACTGCTTGGCAGGTGGATTCTTTACCACTGAGCCACTGATAGTTGTTTCTCATCTGCATTTGTGCAATTATAACACATATCACACTTGATTTCACTGTATTTCACCAACATACCTGTAGTGTTTGCTCCTCCTCCTACCTACATGGTACTCAATAACATATTTGAAATATATCTAAATAGCTTTATTTAGAACTTTAAAAAATCACTTTTCTTCTATATAGATAGAATTTTAGCATCAGCAGGATTCAAACATGTATGCCAATGTTGACTGAAAAAAAAAACTGCACAATTTTACATTTGTGAGTCATGTTTTATTTGGGGACCTCACTGAGGACTATAGCCTGGGAAACAGTCCCTCAGATAACTCTGAAGAACTATTCCAAAGAGGTAAGGGAGGGGCCAGGATGTACAGGACTTTTTGAAAAATGATGTAGTTGAACATCAAAAGATTACTGCTAATCACACACACACAAAAGACAAATTAATAACTTTAGCATTTTTCTGTGAATGGGAAGATAGAAGAGTCTGGGCTCATTGAAATCATTCCTTTGATATACATCTTAGCTACCTAGGGCCAGTGGCTTGATGGTGATGTAACATTCTTAGTTTACTGAAATAGATGCGGTCTGGGCATAGTTCTACCCCTTGATCCCAGGAGGAGGATGAGATCACCTCCCCACATGTGTGAGCTGGCTTCAGAGCTTCGTCCAGAACTTCAGTGCCTAGAATTGAATGTCCCTAGAAAATTTCCAGGACCCAAGGTGGGAATAAAGCATATTCCGTTGACTTGCATACACTGAATGTCTGCATGGTTGCCGCCTTTCCCAAGGCAGACCTCCCTATCATTGCATATACTGAAGTATCTGTTTTCTAAGATAGAATTTTTATTTTCTTGAGGCAACATACTGTGAGGGTTCATTTTGACAGTGACTAGTTACAAGACAAAAATCTCCTCAAGCACTGTAATCTCATCCTTCAGTGTTTAGCTTACCACAATGACAGAGCTTATATTCTCCATTCTATTTTGTAGTAAGAAAAACAATTTCGTATGAAACTACAGGAGATAACCAGTCTTAGGGTCTTATATATTTGCGGCCATAGGTGATCTGATTTGGAGAATGAATGTAGAATTTGACAGGGATCTTTGAGCGTAATAAAAATAACAAGACTAAATTCCCTGAAAGTAATAATAAACAGCTAGAATTCTATAAATGCATAGCCAATTTTGATTAGAGGTTAAAGAAATGATATGTAATGCTATTGAATCTTTAAATCATGCATATCAGAAAGAAGTGTGAGTATTCAGCATAGAGCTTAAGTGTTTGTTTTTTTGTTCTATGAATGGATTTCTGGGTGGAGATGATAACAAAAGAAAGACACTTTATCCTAAGGAAAACTGTCACACAGTGAAATCTGACTTTAAAAAAAGAGAAACAAGAAATTATACCTGATACATTTTAAACAACAAAGCCAACTAAACGACAAAACAACATGACTTATGTATCTGTTTAAACATCTATTTACCTATTTTTTTTAAATCTATCAGCTTAATAACCATGTCAAAGCATCATTTTTCAGGGACATAGATGCTGAAAAACAGAGAATATTGTCTGAAAAAATAATTCACATTTTTCTTCCTTATTGCTATTAATTTTGTTCTTCTTTGGTATCCAATAAGAAGCTATTTATTAACATATGGTAGTCATATTGAAATGATACCAGGAAAAAGTTCTCTTTTAGATATGCGTTTATTTTAGCAAGGAGAAGTAAGAAAGCCTTCCTCAGTGATAAATGCAAATAAATAGAGGAAAACAATAGAATGGGAAAGACTAGAGATCTCTTCAAGAATATTAGAGAAACCAAGGGAACATGTCATTCAAAGATGGACTCAATAAAGGACAGAAATGATACGGACCTAACAGAAGCAGAAGATATTAAGAAGAGTGGCAAGAATACACAGAAGAACTATACAAAAAAAGATCTTCATGACCCAGATGATCACGATGGTGTGATCACTCACCTAGAGCCAGACATCCTGGAATGTGAAGTCAAGTGGGCCATAGAGAGCATCACTACGAACAAAGCTAGTGGAGGTGATGGATTTCCAGTTGAGCTATTGCAAATCCTCAAAGGTGATGCTGTGAAAGTGCTGCACTCTATATGCCAGCAAATTTGGAAAACTCAGCAGTGGCCACAAGACTGGAAAAGGTCAGTATTCATTCCAATCCCAAAGAAAGGCAATACCAAAGAATGCTCAAACTGCCACACAATTGCACTCATCTCACACGCTAGTAAAGTAATGCTCAAAATTCTCCAAGCCAGGCCTCAGCAATACGTGAACCGTGAACTTCCAGATGTTCAAGCTGGTTTTAGAAAGGCAGAGGAACAAGAGACCAAATTGCCAACATCCGCTGGATCATCGAAAAAGCAAGAGAGTTTCAGAAAAACATCTATTTCTGCTTTATTGACTATGCCAAAGCCTTTGATGGTGTGGATCACAATAAACTGTGGAAAATTCTGAAAGAGATGGAAATACTGGACCACTTGACCTGCCTCTTAAGAAACCTGTATGCAGGTCAGAAAGCAACAGTTAGAACTGGTCACGGAACAACAGACTGGTTCCAAATAGGAAAAGGAGTATGTCAAGGCTGTATATTGTCACCCTGCTTATTTAACTTCTATGCAGAGTACATCATGAGAAACTCTGGGCTGGATGAAGCACAAGCTGGAATCAAGATTCCCAGTAGAAATATCAATAACCTCAGATATGCAGATGACACCACCCTTAGAGCAGAAAATGAAGAAGAACTAAAGAGTCTCTTGATGAAAGTGAAGGAGGAGAGTGAAAAAGTTGACTTAAAGCTCAACATTCAGAAAACTAAGATCATGGCATCTGGTCCCATCACTTCATGGGAAATAGATGGGGAAACAGTGGAAACAGTGACTGCCTTTATTTTTCTGGGCTCCAAAATCACTGCAGATGGTGATTGCAGCCATGAAATTAAAAGACACTTACTCCTTGGAAGGAAAGTTATGACCAACCTAGACAGCATATTAAAAAGCAGAGACATTACTTTGCCAACAAAGTTCTATCTAATCAAGGCTATGGTTTTTCCAGTAGTCATGTATGGATGTGACAGTTGGACTATAAAGAAAGCTGAGCACCAAAGAATTGATGCTTTTTAACTGTGGTGTTGGAGAAGACTCTTGAGAGTCCCTTGGACTGCAAGAAGATATAACCAGTCCATCCTAAAGGAAATCAGCCCTGGGTGTTTACTGGAAGGACTGATGTTGAAACTGAATCTCCAATATTTTTGCCACCTAATGTGAAACACTGACTCATTTGAAAAGACCCTGATGTTGGGAAAGATTGAAGACAGGAGGAGAAGGGGACGACAGAGGATGAGATGGCTGGATGGCATCACCAACTCAATGGACATGGGTTTGGGCAAACTCCGGGAGTTGTTGATGGACAGGGAGGCCTGGGGTGCTGTGATTCATGGAGTCACAAAGAGTTGGATATGTCTGAGCGACTGAACTGAACTTATTTTAGTAGAACACTTTAGTTGCCAACACAGCGCATATTTGTGAGATAGTGCTACTGAATTCATAGCATAATCATCATAGCTGAAGGGATAATTTTATTTTAAAATCCTTATTTCTTATTTATGTTTGGAATATTGTTTTTCCTTCTCACATCTTTTTCATACATGACTCAACATGGATATTTCTCCTAGTAAGCACTTTTCTATAGACCTATCTTTCATATATTTTTTTAATAGCTTCCCAGGTGGCTCAGTGGTAAAGAATCTGCCTACCAGTGCAGGAGACATAGGAGACACAGGTTCAACAATCCCTGGGTCATGAAGCTCCCCTGGAGTAGGAAATGGCAACTCACTCCAATATTCTTGTCTGTAAAATTCCACGGATAGAGGAGCCTGGTGGGCTACAGCCCATGGAGTTGCAAAGAGTTGTACATGACTAAGCAACTGAGCACACATAGCTGATTTACAACATTATACATTTCAGATATACAATCCCTCATATTTATCTTCATTAAAGCTCCTCAATCTCCAGGCTACCAGACCTCTCCTAGAGATACTGAAGGAGTCATTTCAACCACAGGCCACACACTGAATATCAGTAGTGTTCTTAAGAAAATATGTTCCTCTTTAAACAACTATCATATTCAGCAGAATATAAAATAGCAGCCTTCCTCAGTCCCTGGACAAGATAACCAGACTGCCTGCTCTTCTGAGCAGATCATGTGGTAACCAGAACTTTTTTTAATCACCATCATGGATTCTGGTGCCTCAGTACTTGTTTCTGCTTTGTCTTTACCAGCTTTTTACTTCTTGAGGACTGGAGTTCATATGCATCTTAGACAGATGAATTAACAACTCCCCAAAATTTTGTTCAGCAAAGCGAAAAAATAATGAGAACTTACTGTGTGTAAGGTAATGTTCTAGATATTTGGAAATATTGCTGGATTTAGGGGGAAACTAAAATGAAGCAGAGATCCTCTGATGATGGGGGTGGCAGACAACAGACATTAAACATAAAGCATGATTTGATTACATGTAAAAGAATCATTTGCTTAAAGAACAGAAAATGGAAAACAAGAGTGTCATTGTGGGTGTGGTTTGCAATTTTATATGATGTAAACACATTTTTATTTATTTATATGTTAATTTTTGATTGCTCTGGGTCTTTTTTGCTACATGGGGCCTTTTCTCTAGTTGTGGTGAGCAGGGACTACTCACTGTAGTGGTATGCAGGTTTCTCATTGCAGTGACTTCTTTTGCTGAGGACCATGGGCTCTAGGCCTGCAGGCTCAGTAGTTGGGGTGCATAGTCCTAGTTGTCCCGTGGCATGTGGAACCTTCCTGGACCAGGGGTCACACCCATGTCTCCTGCATTAGCAGGCAGATTTTTAAACACTGGCCCACCAGGGAAGTCCAGCACATTTTTAAATTGATATTTAGTTGTGTTTTTGGAGACAGTCTCTTCATTGCCATTGTCCTCTGTAGATAAATGTGTGTGGACAAATATCAGTCTTCATACCTGGTCTCATATTTTCTCTTATCCAACCTTTTTTTAAAACTCTGCTAGATAACTATTTTAATCATACATGATGTGCCCCAATTAAAAATGTCCCTCTAGCCTATGCTTTCCTTATAAAAGTCTGTGCATACACTTATTCCTAGATTGTTCATATGTAGTAAGACTGTCTGTAAACTGTCTAAGGAAAGATATCATGATTCACTAATTTTGAGGGATAAAACTTAACAATGCTTGAAAATGAAAGGAAGTCAGTGAAACAGAAGCGAGATGAGAAAAGTTATGAAATTGAAAATATAAGAAACAAGTTTAATCGAGGATTACGTGGAAAAGTACTGGACTCTATGGACATGCAGCATAAAAATATGTCTTATAGCTAACAGAAATAAATAAATAGTTTGTATTCTATGATTTTATAAGAATGTAATCCATGAGATATTGACAACTGTGAAATAAGTGAATGTTTCATGGAGTAGCTAAATATAACAAATGCAAATGCTTAAATATCAATAATAGTTATAAAGATAATCTAATATTTTTAAAACATTGTTCTATTCATACTAGAATTGAAACAAACCAATTCACATTTAAAAGTTGTAAATATAAGTTATATAGTACACAAATAATGATTTGCTAAATGTAAAATATAATAAATAATATTATTTTATAATTAATATGCATCCAATGCATTCTTCAGAAAATTTGAATGTAATTTTATTAACATATATAATTTTACATAATTGATCCAAGGATTATGAATAAGACTAGTCAGGATATTTAAACAAGTAGGCAAAATTTTGGATAAGCAGACATTAAAACATACCATAAAGTGAAAGCGTTTAAAATCTGTTGCTTTGGTTTGTGAAAATAAATTACTAAATTATATAAATTATTTTAACACACTTTATTATAATTTATTATCTGAAAAGTTTGTAGCACAAATTTGGGAATAAATAATATAAATTAGTTTCTAATGTTGGGTTAAATTGGTATTTGAGAGAAAGGTAATAAAATTATACTTTTTCCCATATAACATGCTGCTGCTACTGCTGCTGCTAAGTCGCTTCAGTCGTGTCTGACTCTGTGCGACCCCATAGACAGCAGCCCACCAGGCTCCGCCATCCCTGGGATTCTCCAGGCAAGAACACTGGAGTGGTTTGCCATTTCCTTCTCCAATGCGTGAAAGTGAAAAGTGAAAGTGAAGTCTCTCAGTCATGTCCAATTCTTTGCAACCCCATGGACTGTAGCCTACCAGGCTCCTCCGTCCATGGGATTTTCCAGGCAAGAGTTCTGGAGTGGGGTGCCATTGCCTTCTCCCATATAACATGCACCACATTCATTGTATTTCTTGTGATAAAATGCCGGAGAGAAGAATTCATGTATTATTCTAATGCATATATATGGAACCTAGAAAGATGTTAACGATTAATTTATTTGCAGGACAGCAGTGGAGAAACAGACATAGAGAACAGACTTACAGACATGGGGGAGGGAAAGGAAGGATAGGGTGAGATGTATGGAGAGAGTAACATGAAAATTTATGTTCAGTTCAATTCAGTTCAGTCACTCAGTCGTGTCTGACTCTCTGCGACCCCATGAATCGCAGCACATCAGGCTTCCCTGTCCATCACCAACTCCCGGAGTTTACCCAAACTCACGTCCATCGAGTCGGTGATGCCATCCAACCATCTCATCCTCTGTCATCCCCTTCTCCTCCTGCCCCCAATCCTTCCCAGCATTAGGGTCTTTTCCAATGAGTCAACTCTTCGCATGAGGTGGCCAAAGTATTGGAGTTTCAGCTTCAACATCAGTCCTTCCAATGAACACCCAGGGCTGGTCTCCTTTAGGATGGATTGATTTGATCTCCTTGCAGTCCAAGTGACTCTCAAGAGTCTTCTCCAACACCACAGTTAAAAAGCATCAATTCTTTGATGCTCAGCTTTCTTTATAGTCCAACTCTCACATGCATACATGACCATTGGAAAAAACATAGCCTTGACTAGAAGGACCTTTGTTGACAAAGCAATGTCTCTGCTTTTTAATATGCTGTCTAGGTTGGTCATAACTTTCCTTCCAAGGAGTAAGCGTCCTTTAATTTCATGGCTGCAATCACCATCTGCAGTGATTTTGGAGCCCCCCCAAAATAGTCTGACACTGTTTCCACTGTTTCTCCATCTATTTGCCATGAAGTGATGGGACCAGATGCCCATGATCTTAGTTTTCTGAACATTGAGCTTTAAGCCAACTTTTTCACTCTCCTCTTTCACTTTCATCAAGAGGCTCTTTAGTTCTTCTTCACTTTCTGCCATAAGGGTGGTGTCATCTGCCTATCTGAGGTTATTGATATTTCTTCTGGCAATCTTGATTCCAGCTTGTGCTTCCTCTAGCCCAGCATTTCTCATGATGTACTCTGCATATAAGTTAATATAAGCAGGGTGACAATATACAGCCTTGACGTACTCCTTTTCCTATTTGGAACCAGTCTGTTGTTCCATGTCCAGTTCTAACTATTGCTTCCTAACCTGCATACAGGTTTTTCAAGAGGCAGGTCAGGTGATCTGGTATTCCCATCTCTTTCAGAATTTTTCACAGTTTCTTGTGATCCACACCGTCAAAGGCTTTGGCATAGTCAATAAAGCAGAAATAGATGTTTCTCTGAAACTCCCTTGCTTTTTTGATGATCCAGCTTACATTACCATATATAAAATAGAGAACCAATGGAATTTGCTGTATGACTCAGGGAACTCAAATAAGGGCTCTGTAACAACCTAGAGGGGTGGGATGGAGAGAGAGGCTCAAGAGGGAGAGAACATATATATACCTATGGCTGATTCATGTTGATATTCAGCAGAAAACAACAAAATTTTGTAAAGCAAGTATTCTTCAATTAAAAATGAATAAATGCTTTGCAAAATTGAAAAAAAATCATAAAATTAAAAATAAAACACCATGTATTATAAATGAATAGCAATTGAGTTCAGTTCAGTCACTCAGTCCTGTCTAACTCTTGGTGACTCCATGGACTGCAACACGCCAGGCTTCCCGTCCATCACCAACTCTCAGAGTTTACCCAGACTTATGTCCATTGAGTTGGTGATGCCATCCAACCATCTCATCCTCTGTCATCCACTTCTCCTGTTTCCAATGTTTCCCCATCTATTTGCCGTGAAGTGATGGGAACAGATGCCATGATCTTTGTTTCTGAATGATGAGCTTTAAACCAACATTCTCACTCTCCTCTTTCACTTTCATCAAGAGGCTCTTTAGTTCTTCTTTGCTTTCTTCCATAAGGGTGGCGTCATCTGCATATCCCAGGCTATTGATATTTCTCCCGACAATCTTGATTCCAGCTAGTGCTGCACCCAGCCCAGCATTTCTTAGGATGTACTCTGCATATAAATTAAATAAGCAGGGTGACAATACACAGCCTTGACATACTTTTTCCCCAATTTGGAACCAATCTGTGATCTACACAGTCAAAGACTTTAGCATAGTCCATAAATCAAAAGTAGATGTTTTTCTGGAACTCTCTTGCTTTTTCAACGATCCAGCAGATGTTGGCAATTTCATCTATGGTCCCTCTGCCTTTTCTAAACCCAACTTGAACATGTGCAAATCCATGGTTCACATACTATTGAAGCATGGCTTGGAGAATTTTGAGCATTACTTTGCTAGCATGTGAGATGAATGCAATTGTGTTTGAACATTCTTTGGCATTGCCTTTCTTGGGATTGGAATGAAAACTTACCTTTTCGAGTGCTGTGACCGCTGCTGAGTTTCCAAGTTTGCTGGCATATTGAGTGCAAAACTTTCACAGCATCGTCTTTTAGGATTTGAAATAGCTCAACTGGAATTCCATCACCTCCACTAGCTTTGTTCGCAGTGATGCTTCCTATGGCCCACTAGACTTCACATTCCAGGATGTCTGGCTCTAGGTGATTGATCACATCATTGTGGTTATTTGGGTCATGAAGTTCTTTCTTGCATAGTTCTTTTGTGTATTCTTGCCACCTCTTCTTAATATCTACTGCTTCTGTTAAGTCCATACCATTTCTGTCCTTTATTGTCCCCATCTTTGCATGAAATGTTCCCTTGGTATCTGTAATTTTCCAGAAGAGATCGCTAGTCTTTCCCATTCTATCATTTTCCTCTATTTATTTGCGTTGATCGCTGATCATTGAGGGCAGCTTTCTTATCGCTCCTTGCTATTGTTTGGAACTCTGCATTCAAATGGGTATATATTTCATTTTCTCATTTGCCTTTCACATCTTTTATTTTCTCAGCTATTTGCAAAGTCTCCTCAGACAACCATTTAGTCATTGGCATTTCTTTTTCTTGGGGATGATCTTGAACTCTGCCTCCTGTACAATGTCACATATGTCCATAGTTCTTCAGGCACTCTGTCTATCAGATCTAATCCCTTGAATCTATTTGTCACTTCCACTTCATAATTGTAAGGGATTCTATTTAGGTCACATCTGAATGATCTAGTGGTTTCTCTACTTTCTTCTATTTCAGTCTGAATTTGACTATAAGGAGTTCATGATCTGAGCCCCAGTCAGCTCCTGGCCTTGTTTTTGCTTACTATATGGAGTTTCTCCATTTTTGACTGCAAAGTATATAATCAATCTCATTTTGGTATTGCCATCTGGTGATGTCCATGTGTAGAGTTTTGTGTTGTTGGAAGAGGACATTTGTTATGACCAGTGTGTTCTCTTGGCAAAACTCTGGTAACCTTTGACCTCCTTCATTTTGTACTCCGAGGCCAGATTTTCTTGTTACTCCAGTTATCTCTTGACTTCCTACTTTTGCATTCCAGTCCCCTATAAGGAAAAGGACATGTCTTTTGGGTGTTAGTTGCAGAAGGTCTTGTAGGTCTTCATAGAACCGTTCAACTTCAACTTCTTCAGCAGTACTGGTCAGGGCATAGACTTGGATTACTGTGATATTGAATGATTTGTCTTGGAAATGAACAGAGATTGTTCTGTCATTTTTGACATTGCATTCAAGTACTGCATTCCGGACTCTTTTGTTGACTGTGATGGCTACTTCATTTCTTCTAAGGTATTCTTTCCCACAGTAGTAGATATAAAGGTCATCTGAGTTAATTTCACCCATTCCAGTCCATTTTAGTTCCCTGATTCTTAAAATGTCGATATTCACTCTTGCCATCTCCTGTTTGACCAGTTTCAGTTTGCCTTGATTCATGGACCTAACATTCCAGATTCCTATGCAATATTGCTCTTTACAGCATTATACTTTACTTCTATCACCAGTTACATCCACAACTGGGTATTGTTTTTGCTTTTGGTTCCATCTTTTCATTCTTTCTGGAGTTAGTTCTCCACTGATCTCCAGTAGCATATTGGGCACCTACTGTCCTGGGAAGATCATCTTTCAGTGTCCTGTCTTTTTGCCTTTTCATATTGTTCATGGGGTTCTAAAGGCAAGAATACTGAAGTTTTTAAAATATGTATAAAATCTTTATTTTACTTTTTCAATGATAATTGAATTTTATTTAAGACACATTCTAAACAATATATGTACTAAGAATTTCACTTAAAATATAACTAATTTCATAAAAGTAGTACTGGAAATACAGTGTTTAATGATATAGCTGATTCTTTATAGCACATTGCATTCTAAGTCACTTCAGTCGCATCTGACTCTTTCTGACCTCATGGACTGTGCCTGCCAGACTCCTCTGTCCATGGGATTTTCCAGGCGGGAATACTGGTGCCTTATGTATCCTATATTGGCAGGCAGGTTCTTTACTACTAGTGCCACTTGGAAGGCTTATAGCACATTATGAATCCATAAAATAATGATTGTTGATTATATGCATGTTACCTAGTGACTAAATTGGGAATCCTACTTATTTTATGTATCATAAGAGCAAGTGCATTTGGCTTGGAAAGATACACAAAAAATGTATGTCGAGCATTTGGAGGGTATATTCAAATCAATCCTTAGTATTTAGTGAGCACAAAGTTGTATCTTGAAGAGAGGAATTTATTCACTAATTAGATATTGAAATTGATTAAAGTAAATAATATTACCATTTTGGATTTTATTACCATTCTTGGAAGAAAAGTTATGACCAACATAGACAGTACATTAAAAAGCTGAGACATTACTTTGCCAACAACGGTCTGTCTAGTCAAGGCTATAGTTTTTCCAGTAGTCATGTATGGATGTGTGAGTTGGACTATAAAGAAAGCTGAGTGCCGAAGAATTGATACTTTTGAACTCTGGTGCTGGAGAAGACTCTTGAGAGTCCCTTTGACTGCAAGGATATCCAAACAGTCCACCCTAAAGGAAATAAGCCCTGGGTGTTCATTGGAAGGACTGATGTTGAAGCTGAAACTCCAATACTTTGGCCACCTGATATGAAGACCCTGATGCTGGGAAAGATTGAAGATAGGAGGAAAACGGGACGACAGAGGATGAGGTGATTGATGGCATCACTAACTCAATGGACATGAGGTTGAGTAAACTCCGGGAGTTCGTGATGGACAGAGAGGCCTGGCATGCTGCCGTCCATAGGGTTGCAAAGAGTCAGACACAACCTAGTGACTGAACTGAACTGAACCATTCTTGAATTCAAATTTCTCTCATAAAATCTTTTAATATTATATTTTTAAATTTATTTTTGTGTAAAGAAATTTTAAAAATATATAGTGAAGTCAAGATGGTATATGCCATAATATTTTTTTTCAGATTCTTTAGACTTGACTGAATAAACAAATCCAATAGTAACTCTGGGAAATTATTTTCTGATGTAGAGAAGGAACCACACTCCTCTTAATAACTCATGGAGATTTTTAATGTTCTTTAAAATTATCATAACCTTTATTTTTAGTGCATTATCTTAAAAAAAATTCCCTTTTGTCATTACATATTTTTATGTAAGTGATATTTCATGATGTTAGATCATATACTTGAATCAATCAAGCTTGGAAATGTTCTTAAATTAGAGCCAAGAAATTGTTTCAGATGGTAACAAAATGACTGGGGTTAAACTTTTCTCTCTTTAAGACTATTTATTTATCTATCTAGTCTGCCTAAGATACTTTTATTTTAATTTTTTCTAACTTTGTCATTTACCCTGCCACTCAAGAAACACTAATTTAATGGCAGAAATGACTAACAGAGATGATCCCAATTCTCTATAATGAGGGATTACAGGAAATCTGATTGGGATCCAGCATGTTGTTTGACTCCAAAGCTTGTCATAAAAGTGCAGTCATTCAGCTTGTAAAGCTTCACCCATTTACCACTGTCTGTCTGTGTGTTTGTGTTTAACTAGATGCCTTGCTTGCACTGATTGGTTGTATCATCACTCTTATGTGCATCTCAAATGCATTGAATCTTTTTTTTTAAAGTAACTTATAGAGATAGTATTTCTTAACATTTACTGACATATGCTGGACATTTTTCTCAGAACAGTCATTTACTCAACAGATGTTTGTTGAGTGCTTATGAGAGGTCATGCTCTATTCTAGGCACTAGACAGGAAGAAAATAGGCAAAAAATTCTGGCTTTGGAACTTGACTTTACACATTTTAAATCATGATAGCCTTGTGCATTATCATATAAATAGCTGCTGTTGTATATATTTTCCAGATGTGAAAACTGAAGCAGAAAAGATGATATCGTTCATAGGGTCAAATGACTAGTAATTGGCAAGATCTAGATGTGTTTGGCTCACTCCCTTTATGTGTCTCCTAAACACTGCAGAGTACCAAAATAAGCACCATACAAGAGAAATTCAAGATTTTTATGAATTAAATAATATTAATATAAAAATGAGTTAAGCAACAACATGAGAAGCAAGAAATAATTTTTGCATTACAGGTAAAAGATTAAGACAGCAAAGAACTAGGAAGTAGATGTCTCTTACCCAGGAGATGATGAATATAAAAAAAATTAGAAATGTGATAATGCATAGCATATTTAAATGGTGACAATTAGAAAGGTCCAAGGTAGGATGGTGTCCATACGAAGAGGGTTCTTTAAATCAAAATTAAGCTTTGTTATATTTTAGGGAAATACTATGAAGCATTACTTATTTGAGGCAGACAATGACAGTATAAATAACATCAGGAAGGATCTATTTTATGAAAAGAAGTTTAAAATGTACTAGGGAAGCTGAGAGGACATTTAGTGAATGTCCTCTGGTACTTTAATGATGGAAACATTATATTTAATTCAATTTCAGTCATTCATTTTTTAATGCATTCATAAATAAAGTCAGGCAATGTGGTAGACATTCTGAATCTTAAAATTTTCAGATGTATTCAAGAAATGACCATTTAATGTTTTAGAAACACAGATTTTCATATAATGTGATTCTGACACCAGTGCCTTAGAGACCAGAAAAAAGGACCTAAGTGAGGTTGAAAGTTGGGTAAAATGTGACAGAGGAAACTATTAAATGTATATCACACAGAATATTTGGAATTTTTCTAGATACAGAATTGAAAAGCTAGGTGTTAAATCAGAGCAAGAGTTCAGAGAAATCTTACTTTCTTCTCTTTTAAGTTTTGAAGAAGTGATTTAAGGGGAAAATAGCTTAATGTATGACTATCATAATATCTTCAATACTTTGCTTTAAGACTGAAAAAATAAATATTTATGTTTGTGAACTGTAAACCAAACTCAGTTATGGAATGTACCTGAGGAATAGGACCTCAGCCCCCTCAGATGATTCTAGTAAAAATTAGAGGTCAGCTGGGAATTGAATCCCTATTCACTTAGTGTTGTTTTGTATCTATCACCAGATCACCAGAACTCCAGACAGAGTTGGCAAACGCTAGGAAGTTTTTATGTGGTAAGCAAAAGGAACACTGAGTTTGCAAACTTGTGCTTCTCATGGTCTCTTAAGCATCATTATATGTCAGCTATCTAGGCCAGTAAGGGATTTGGGAAAACTGAAACACTTTGCTTCTGTCTATGAGTATATTTCGTTTTATTGTGTCATGAATTGTGTAGGTATATCCTTTTATCCCTTACTTGTGTCTGTTGACATTTATAAAATTGATTCCTGGGAAATCATCCTTATATAATATTCATTTTCACTTAATTATATCAATAAGCTTGCAACCCTTTGTTGCATCATATGTTCAATAGATTCAATTTATATTTGATATATTATAAATCAGTTACAATTATGGTTTCACTTCCAATATTTTCCTAACAGAAATAAAAATTTCCCACATACTGCAAATTCCAAAGGACTAAGAATGTAACTAAAGGCCATTGCTCAGCCATTTCCACATTCTTTGTGGTCTGTAAACGTAATCATATTTCAGACACATATGACAAGTTTTTAAACCCATAGGCTCCTGGTTGTCTTTACTGAACACTGCCAATCTACCCCCACCCCAACTATGGATGACATAGTGATGTTCCTTTATTTACGCAACTGGTTGCACACTGAGGAGAATAAATTCTCACTTTTAACTGTAGTAACTAGGCCATTGGAGAACAACAACAACAACAAAACTGTAGATATCTGCTGCTGCTGCTGCTAAGTCGC
The DNA here is from genome assembly GCA_024291935.2 of Okapia johnstoni. Classification (NCBI taxonomy): domain Eukaryota; kingdom Metazoa; phylum Chordata; class Mammalia; order Artiodactyla; family Giraffidae; genus Okapia; species Okapia johnstoni. The sequence continues at coordinate 19,365,292 of CM044321.1, read as the reverse complement.
TTCAGTCGTGTCCGACTCTGCGCGACCCCATAGACGGCAGCCCACCAGGCTCCGCTGTCCCTGGGATTCTCCAGGCAAGAACACTAGAGTGGGTTGCCATTTCCTTCTCCAATTCATGAAAGTGAAAAGTGAAAGTGAAGTCGCTCAGTTGTGTCCGACCCTTAGCGACCCCGTGGACTGCAGCCTACCAGGCTCCTCCATCCATGGGATTTTCCAGGCAAGAGTACTGGAGTGGGGTGCCATTGCCTTCTCCATAGATATCCAGTGAAATCCTAATTGTGTACCTTAATTTTTTTTCATGAGTTTAGTTCTTTTGCTTTGTTCGTTTCCACATGCTGTCCCTGATAATTAATGACCTGAGATTCTAAACCAATTTCACTATTCAATAGTCATTCTTGGATGAGGGTATGTCTACTTCCAACATTTTCACAGTAGGGTGTTTTTTTATAGTCAACATTCAGTTAGTAACTCAATTTGAGCTGTGTACTCTCTCTGTGCCTATTTCAAGGTCAAACTATATCCTAGATTATGTTATTTTTTAATTTTTTTTTTCCTGATGTCAAGCCTCTAAGGGTATTATTTTGCCTGATTTGGCACAGTGCTCCAAGACAGGTTTCTAACCTCTCAAAAAACATTTGGCAATTTGGAGCTAGTTCAGATCAAGCCAAAGTCACCATAGATATCACTGCCATTAAATGTTAATGAGGCCATGTCATTGGGGAAATATGCTGTACCCGGAAATGTGTGTTCTCTAAGACTGTCAGTTTAATATATTCTATCCTTAGATGCACTTCTGTCTTCATGTGTCATAGAATTTACCTTAATGTCTTTTGTGTCCTTCCAAAAGTGAGTAATCTGCAACATTCAGACCACCAAAGTGGCATGCAAATTCACTCAAGGGTGACTGGGTTCCAAATCTGATTTCCTTAAATGAATTCCATTCACATTCACATTTCGTAAAAGAGTGTACAAAGCTGTGATATAACTGAGCAGGTAGCCATAATATTACACATAGGATGCTGTCTAAGTAATATGTCATTTTAATTTATGTCCACAAAGAGTGCAGAAGCTTGTCATTTAGCCTTTTATGCCTTATCCAATTAATTGGTCATAATTCTCTTTGGGCATGTGAAAAATAAACAGAATGCAAAACAGCTATAACTGCATGCTAAGTGATAGCTGTGGTTGTCTACCTATAAACTGAGTCATCAGAAAATGTGTCACTTGTTTCCACCAGATTATTCACAAGGAGTTTTTAGATAAAGAGAGCTGGTGGATAAGTAGGAATGAAATCTTTTTCACCCAGAGACACAGTCAAGAGGTCTCTCAATACTGGCCATTACTAGTCAGCACTAAACTGGAGAGAAATAACTCAGAGTTTCTTCTCTTGCCTTAAGTCACTTCTGTAAAAATAATTCTATCTCACTTTGAAATTCAAGTTCGCTTAAAATCTCTTTTGCTGTCTTTCTGCTATTATTATATTTGTTTGTGTTTATTATTATTTTGGATGCCTGCATACCTTTCTTCCCAATCAACATTTCCAACTCTACAGAGTTAATGCTTGGTCACAGAATTTGACAAGACAAGAAAAAAAATGCGCACAGTTGTCCTTACCATTTTGCAAGGAAGACACGTTCACAGTCCTAATTCAGTTAACATGTGACAAAATGATGCACCATCTCAGAAGAACATTAGAAATATGTAGTGTTAATTTCATTAATAGCAGCAATATGTCTATCCTTAATTGCACAACACAAGAGATGACTCTACACGTAGACATCACCAGACCAAAGTCAGACTGATTATATTCTTTGCAGCCAAAGATGGAGAAGCTCACTACAGTTAGCAAAGACAAGACTAGGAGCTGATTGTAGCTCAGATCATGAGCTCCTTATTGCAAAATTCAGACTTAAATTGAAGAAAGCAGGGAAAACTACTAGGCCACTCAGGTATAACCTAATCAACTCCCTTATGATTGATTATACAATGGAAGTGACAAACAGATTCAAGGGATTGATCTGGTAGACAGAGTGCCTGAAGAACTATGGATGGAATTTTGTAACATTGTATAGGAGGCAGTGATCAAAACCATCCCAAAAGAAAAATAAATGAAAAAAAAGCAAAATGGTTGTCTGAGGAGGCCTTACTAATAGCTGAGTCAAGAAGAGCAGTGAAAGACAAAGGAGAAAAGGAACGATATACCCGTCTGAATGCAGAGCTCCAAAAAATAGCAAGGAGAGATAAGAAAGCTTCCTAAGTAATCAATGCAAAGAAATAGAGAAAGGCAATAGAATGGGAAAGACTAGAGATCTCTTCAAGAAAATTAGAGATACCAAGGGAACATTTCATGCAAAGATGGGCACAATAAAGGACAGAAACAGTATGGACCTAATGGAAGCAGAAGATATTAGGAAGAGGTGGTAAGAATACACAGAATAACTATACAAAAGAGATCTAATGACTCAGATAACCATGATGGTGTGATCACTCACCTAGAGCTAGACATTCTGGAGTGAGAAGTCAAGTGGTCCTTAGTAATTACTACTGCAATTCAAGCTAGTGGAGCTGATAGAATTCCAGCTGAGCTATTTCAAATCCTAAAAAAGATGATGCTGTGAAAATGATGCACTCAATTTGCCAGCAAATTTGGAAAACTGAGTAGTGGTCACAGGACTGGAAAAGGTAAGTTTTCATTCCAATCCCAAAGAAGGACAAAACCAAAGAATGTTCAAACCATCACACAATTTCACTCATTTCACAGACTAGCAAAGTAATGCTCAAAATTCTTCAAGCTAGACTTTAAATAAGCTGAGAAATTCCAGATGTTCAAGTTGGATTTAGAAAAGACAGAGGAACCAGAGATCAAATTGCCAACATCCGTTGGCCCATAGAAAAAGAAAGAGAATTACAAAAAAACATCTGCTTTATTGCCTACACCAAAGCCCTTGACTGTGTGAATCACAACAAACTGTGGGAAATTCTTAAAGAGACAAGAATAGCAGACCAGCTGACCTGCCTCCTGGGAAATCTGTATGCTGGTCAGGAAGCAATAGTTAGAGCCAGACATGGAACAATGGACTGATTCCAAATTGGGAAAGGAATACATCAAGGTTGTATATTGTCACCCTGCTTATTTAACTTACGTGAAGAGTGCATCATGTGAAATGCTGGGATTAATGAAGCAAAAGCCGGAATCAAAATTGCTGGGAGAAATATAAAAAATGCCAGATATGCAGATGCCACCACCCTTATGGCAAAAAGCAAACAGGAACTAAAGAGTAGTAGTTTTTGCCATACATGTCAATGTATGGCAAAAACTACTACAATACTGTAAAGTAATTAGCCCCCAACTAAAATAAATAAATTTATTTAAAAAAATAGAAAGAAAGTGAAAGAGGAGAGTGAAAAAGTTGGCTTAAAGCTCAACTTTCAGAAAACTAAGATCATGGCAACTGGTCCCATCACTTCATGGCAAATAGATGGGGAAACAGTGGAAACAGTGACAGACTTTATTTTGGGGGTCTCAAAATATGATGCATATGGTGATGCATATGGTGACTGCAGCCATGAAATTAAAAAATGCTTGCTCCTTGGAAGAAAAGCTATAACAAACCTAGATGCATATTAAAAAGCAGAGACATTACATTGCTGACAAACATCTGTCTAATGAGATCTATGTTTTTTCCAGTAGTTATGTGTGGATGTGAGAGCTGGACCAGAAAGAAAGCTGAGCACTGAAGAAATGATGCTTTTGAACTGTGGTGTTGGAGAAGACTCTTGAGAGTCCCTTGGACTGCAGAGAGCTCAAACCACTCAATCCTAAACGAAATCAGTCCTGAATACTCATTGGAAGGACTGATGCTGAAGCTGAAGCTCCAATACTTCAGCCACCTGATAAGAACAGCCAAATCATTAGAAAAGACCCTGATGCTGGGAAAGATTGAAGGCAAGAGGAGAAGTAGGTGACAGAGGATGAGATGCTTGGATGGCATCACTGACTCAATGGACATGAGTTTGAGCAAGCTCTGGGTGATGGTGAAAGACAGGGAAGCCTGGCTTGCTGCAGTCCATGGGTCACAAGTAGTCAGACATCACTGAGACTAAACAACAAAAACAATATAATAAAGAAAATATCTCCTCCGGGGTAATCCAACTTTTTCACTCTCCTCTTTCACTTTCATCAGGAGGCTCTTTAGCTCCTCTTTGCTTTCTACTATAAAGGTGGTGTCACTTGCTATCTGATGTTATTGATATTTCTCCCAGCAATCTTGATTCCAGTTTGTGCTTCATCCAGCCCGGCATTTCTCTTGATGTACTCTGCATATAAGTTAAATAAGCAGGGTGACAATATACAACCTTGACATAGTCCTTTCCCAATTTGGAACCAGTTACTTTGTAAAAGTTAGTTAGGTTTGTTTGTCACCCATTAAAAAGATAACAGGATTCCTAAACTTGGAAAACATCTTCTGTAACTTAAACCAATGTATGTGATGGTGTCATCTGGCTCTCTTTATGTCACCCTGTGTGTAATACAGCTTAGACAACTGCAGATAACCCAGACCATGCAGCTATTCTGGCTACCGCTGTATTATGAGAAATAAACTGTAATCTTTCCCTGACCTATGAATCACCTGCCTTCCGCCAGCATTCATAGAACTATAACAAGCTAAGTGTTTAGTTGGTAATAAAAATAAAATTTAGGATCTTTAACAGTTCTAGACTGATATCATGGTCCTTGGGTGTATGTAAATTTAAAGCCAGGCTGAAAACCACTGGAATTGTCACGATAAAGTTACAAAAATTATGCAACTGTGTATTTGTTTCTTCTGAAAACTCTCATTACGTTTTATGATTCTGTGAAGTCTCTAATTTACTTTCTGTCATATTCGAAAATAGGATTCATCCATTTAACTAATTCAGTTAAAACTTACAATTTATCTGCACATCTATTTCAAGTAACATGCTTTCAACTGCCAACTTGATTTCCAATGAGACTCCTGCTATGGCATTCATAGTATGGTAAATCCATGTAATATTATATTTTCTTTCTCCTTTCTATATATTGGTAGCTCAGATGTAAAGAATCTGCCTGCAGTGTGGGAGACCTGGGTTTGATCTCTGGATCAGGAGGAGCCCCTGGAGAAGGAATGACTACCTGCCCTAACATCTTGCCTGAAGATGGACAGAGGAGCCTGGTGGGCTACAGCCCACATGGTTGCAAGGAGTCAGTCTTGACTGAGTGAGTAAGTTTCAATTTCATTCATATATTGGTAGCAGTGGAATATTTACCTTAATCGGAAGAAATATTGATTGAGAATTAACTGTTCAAAACCTTTCACTATATTCTTTGAGGTAAGTTTCTGAAATAAGCAAACCTTAGAGTGTTAATTCCAGTGATCACCCACTAGAAGTCCCCTGAGACTGCTGATAATAATCAATATAATCTTGCCAACCATGTGCCTTCCTCCATGATTTACCATCTGCGAGAGATACTGCTTCTGTTTTTCAAACAAGGAGGATAAATTGTGAGAAAAGGCACTGGTGACTGCCTTTGCTTCAAACTCTCTTTTCAGTGATTTTTGTACTGCATGGTGATTGCAGCCATGAAATTAAAAGACACTTACTCGTTGGAAGGAAAGTTATGACCAACCTAGACAGCATATTAAAAAGCAGAGCCATTGCTTTGCCAACAAAGGTCCATGTAGTCAAGGCTATGGTTTTTCCAGTAGTCATGTATGGATGTGAGAGTTGGACTATAAAGAAAGCTGAGCACAAAGAATTGATGCTTTTGAAATGTGGTGTTGGAGAAGACTCTTGAGAGTCCCTTGGACTGCAAGAAGATCCAACCAGTCCATCCTAAAGGAGATCAGTCCTGTGTGTTCATTGGAAGGACTGATTTTGAAGCTGAAACTCCAATACTTTGGCCACCTCATGTGAAGCGTTGACTCATTGGAAAAGACCCTGATGCTGGGAAGGATTGGGGGCAGGAGGAGAAGGGGATGACAGAGGATGAGATGGCTGGATGGCATCACCGACTTGATGGACATGAGTTTGGGTAAACTCCAGGAGTTGGTGATGGACTGAGAAGCCTGGCATGCTGCAATTCATGGGGTCGCAAAGAGTTGGACACGACTGAGCAGTGTTGAAAAACACAGACAATGCCTTACTCTGAAACAAATGTCAGTTTTGTTTACTTTGAAGTATAATAAACATAATGTTTTCCCTAGAAGCAAATATCTGCCCTGTTTACTCTATACTAAAAGTGATTGAAGTTATGTAAACTTGGAGGTCTTCTTCTGTAACAACCAGAGAAGTTCATGTGTCATGTGGACTTCTTTGAATCATTCTGTGGGAACTGGGACAAAGAAAGTGGGCACAATTTATGCAAATCTGGCTACTGCTATTGTTGTAATAATCTATTATTTGCACCTGAACCGGAAGCCATACATATTCTGCCAATAACCATAAAACTGGTCAGCTAACTCATTAGTTGGTCATACAGTAAGAAGCACAGACATTTTGCAGTTCTTGATATGCCTTCAAATCCTTCCCCTCCACCCTCCCTTTGTAAATCCTCTACACACTTGTAGCAGACTTCCATTGCCATGAAGAAGTGGTCACTCGTGTTGTTGGAGTAAAATTTTTTAAAAAAATATATCAAACAAGTATCCAGTAAATATACCATATTCAGGGAAACAATCAGCCAGTAAATAAATATTTACTAAATAACCAACAATAACAATAAAACTGCTATTAAACTTTAAGGAAATAAAAAGTAATGGAGCATCTTGACTCTCATATAAAATAGAAATATAATTTATAATGATAGTCTTCACAATAATAATAATATTCATAAACTGCTACGCATCAGACACTATTTAAAACAGTATCTTGCTCCTTTTAGAAACTGGTGAGTTATTCATTATTATTATACACAAAGTTTGAATAAAAAATTGGTGCTATAAGATAGTCATTGATACATGCCAAAGGCTAATGAGTGATGGAACTTGATTTGAACCTGGGCAATCCATATTGTGGAACATATCATCTAATCACCATGCTCTATATTTGAGGAGAACAGTAACATATATATAAAGCAAAACTAACAGGTTGCACATAATTGTTTGCTTTCTTATATAAAATTATTATAATTTGCTACTGCTACCGAGTCTTAACTCATTCTGCTTGTTGCACAACAGGCCAATAAATCAGGAGATGAGCTGTTGGGGCAAGGAATAATGACGTTATTTGGAAAGCTAGCAACCCAGAAAATGACAGATTAGTGTCTCAGAGAACCACCTTATCTCAGTTAGAATTCAGGCTTCTTTTCTACTGAAAAGAGAAGGAGGAGTGGTTGGTTGTTGCTAACTTCTTGATGCAGAAATCCTTTGTCCTTGCAGCTGTCCACATAGATCAGGCCGTGAAGTTCCTATAAACCTCCAACAAAACAAACGTTAGTCTCTGTTCCACAACTTTTTTTTTTATCTCCATATGAATGGAAAGGTGCTACAATCTTTAAGGTCAGAGCCTTGAGAATGGGCTATCCTGTATATTTCAAGATGTAGGTAACGTTCTTTTACAAAAAGTGGAGAGCTGACATCAGTACGCACAGGCAACAGGGCACAAAAGATAAAGTAAAAGAAATATATATAATATGGAGTCAGATTTGTTCTTCCCTATTACATTACTTTTCACATATTTGTACCATATCGGAGGCCTTTTAAAACAATCAACATTTTGATTCATCACTTGAATTCTTGAAAATCATTCATTGTTAGAGGTCAAGTATATAGTAAATATCTTGGGGTGATATTAAAATAGTTTTATATACTCTTTTCCTCATATTTTGTTTATTTAATAGAAATTTTAATATATTTTATATATTCATTTATTTATTTTAATTAGTTTATTTATCTATTTTTTAACTTTACAATATTGTATTTGTTTTGCCATACATTGACATGAATCCACGATGGGTGTACATGTTTTCCTCTTCTAGAACCCCCCTCCCACCTTCCTCCCCATCCACTAGACAAGGTAAACTGACATAAGTTTCTATATTAAAGATAATTGATTCTCTCAAATAGAAACACATGTTAAACAGGGTTTCAGAGAGTGAAACATGTTGAATATTATATTTATGTATGCACATATAAATTGCTAGCAAGTAGTCAATATGTAGGTTATTAATCTCCTTTATATTCATGTTACATTTCCTCTGTTTACTTCTATTCCTAACTTTGTTGTTGTTCAGTCTCTCAGCTGTGTCCAACTCTTTGCAACCTCATGGACTACAATACACCAGGCTTCCCTGTCCATCACAATCTCCCAGAGCTTGCTCAAACTCATGTCCATTGAGTCAGTGATGCCATCCAACCATCTCATACTCTGTCGTCCCCTTCTCCTCCTGCCTTCAATCTTTCCCAGCATCAGTCTTTTCCAATGATTGGCTCTTCGCATCAGGTGACCAAAGTACTGGAGCTTCAGCTTCAGCATCAGTCCTTCCAATGAATATTCAGGGATGATTTTCTTTAGGATTGACTGGTTTGATCTCCTTGCCGTCCAATGAATCTCAGGAGTCTTCTCTAGACCAGTTTGAAAGCATCAGTTCTTTGGTGCTCAGCCTTCTTTATGATCCAGTTCTCTCATGTTGACATGACAACTGGAAAAACCTTGGCTTTGACTATAAGGACCTTTGTCACAAAGTGGTGTCTCTGCTTTTTAATATGCTGTCTAGGTTTGTCTAAGTGTAGGTTAATCAAAAACATTTAGAACTTCTATTTTGGACAAAACATGCTTGCTATGTGGTTATTGTAAAGTAGAAAATAAATACACTTCAGGCTCATGTCATGTGCTATTTTTATATAAAAGTTAAGAAAGAGATTGTAGTATCTGAATATTAACAGATACTAAATTCCATTCCTCTATGACAAAACAAGCCAAAAAAAAAAAAAAACTTAAACTGCAAAACATGACTGTAACTTGTATACACAGATAACTTTTGCATCAAAAGAGGGCAGAGTAGAGATAAACAAAATGCATCAGTAAGCAATATGGCATTGAATACAGTTCTACTGTTGAAAAGATCTTGAAAGTCACTGGTACATGAAAACAAAACAAGAAATGACATTATTGTCTATCCAAACGAATCCTCAAAGGGTCAAGCATGTCTATCTCCAGGCGATATTTGGAGAAACAAACATATGCAGTTTATTTATTGAATTGTAAACTGGAAAGATTTTAGTCTTACCTTCAATAAATAGGATAACTGAACAAGTTATTGCCCCTCCCCTATTTACCATCTAATTTTATTATGTATTTTGGGTTTTCTCTTGTTATAATGTCACTAAGAAGGGGAGGCTTGCACAAATATAGTATCCATGGACAAAGCATATATGGTTTTTTTTTTCGTTGTTAAAACTTCCCCACTTGGCCTGTTCGTGAAGGAATTAGCTAGTTTTTCTCACTTTTTGGTCTTTTGTCTATGTTCTGTATTATCCTCTCCCTCCATTTGCTAACTGGCTTCTGCTTTAAGTACAGAACTCAATGTCTTCAAGATTACTTGCCCTGATTTACAAGACTCTGTACTGAATAACTAATTTTCATTTGTAAATCAGTTTTTTACTAGTTAATGCCAATGGTGTCATTTTAAGATATTCTATTACTGTCTTCAATTTATTAGAAGAGTTCAGTCTCCTTTTCTCAGTACTTTGAGTAGATCATCCCCCTACCATCTAGATTCCATGGTTTCTGATGAGAAGTTAACTGTGAATCTGATTGAACATTGATTGTTAGTAATGTCATTTTTTCTTATTGCTTTCAAGACTTTCTCTTGGTTTTTAACTTTTGACAAGTATGAATTTAGGTATGGATATCTTTGATTTGGGGCTTACTGAGTGGCACAAGTGGTAAAGAACCCACCTGCCAATGCAGGAGACATAAGAGACACAGGTTTGATCCCTGGGTCAGGAAGATCCCCTGGAAGAGGGCATGGCAACCCGCTCCAGTATTATTGCCTGGAGAATCCCAAGGACAGAGAAGCCTGTTGGGCTACAGTGCATAGGGTCACAGAGAGTCAGACACGACTGATGAGACTTAGCACACGTGCATCTTTAACTTAATCCTACTTGGAGTCCTTCAAGACTCACAAATGTATAGATTGATTCTCACTATCAAATTTGAGACTTTTTTTTTTGCCCAATATTACTTCAAAGACAATGTAAGTTCCTTTCTTACTCTCTTCTTTTTCTGGGAACCCATTACACATATATCGGTATGCTGTTGAAGTCAGTATTTTCCTCTTTTTATTTTCCTTTCTAGTACTTAAACTGGTTAATATAAACAGATCTCTCTTTCAGTATGTTTATTATTTCTGCTGATTACTCAAATTTCTGTTATGCCATACTCATAAAGTTTTCATTTCAGATACTGTGTTTTTCAACTCCAGAATTTTTATCTGGTTCTTTTTACTACTTTTTTCACTTTATTATTACTCTCTAGTGAGATATCATTCTCACATACTTCTTGACTTCTTTAGATAATTTACTTTTCTTAGTTCTCTTTTCTTTCCTTAGTTCCTTGAAAATCCTTATAATATTTACATTTTTATGTCATAATTGCAACTTTTGTGCCCCCTCAAAGAGAGAATTTCTGTTGACTATGTTGTTTTTTACATATATCTTTAATTGTAGTTGAAACCTGGATATTTTAAATAATAAAATATAACAAGCTGGAAAACTGAAAGTTTTAATTGTAGTAACTCTTTGTTTATGGACTTTCCTGTACCAGATTTCTAAACTATGCATTGTTGTTGTGTGAAACCACAAGACCCTGCTCCTTTAGATTACTGATGGTTGGACAGAAATGTCTCTCAAGATCCTGGCTGCTGTGAGATTGGCAGCCCAGAAGTGTTTGGATAGCCTCATTTGTTCTAGCTGGGATCACAAACTTAGGCATTTGTGAAGTTAAACAGTAGCCACCAATTTCTTTGACAAACAACCAAGGGGGTAGGGTTTTTCTTATTGAGTAAGGTATGTTTCAAGCCAAGTAATAAGCCCTATAAAAGAGACTTTTCTTGAAAGCAGCCATACAGATCAAATATTGACATTACTGTAGTCATGTGGCTTTTGATAGTGCTCTAGACAACCTCTGCATTCCACTTCCCCAGTGGCTTCTGGGCTGCCAATTTCACAGCTACTACTGTGTTGATTTTCAAGTGTGCTGTGGAGTTGAAAGAGGAAGATGAATATTGACAAGTTAAGAGGTTACAAAGTTCACTGTTTATTATAAAAGTCAGCTGTTTTTTTCATGTGTAAATGATCCTGTAATAATTGCAAGTTTTGGTAAATTTCCAAATTATGAAAAGGTTGATTTAGGCAATTTGCCTGTGTTCTTTTCACTTGTATAGAGGAGTCAATTTTAGGAAGGTCTCAAATTCTACCAGAAGTGTTTTCCCCCCCTACATAATTTTGTCACTTGTGAACTGTATTTCACTTTGAAATAGACACCCGGTATCAGAAAAACCTGAGAAAACTCCTTAAATCTTTCAAACAATAGGCTGAACTACTATTCCCAAAATCATATTCTCAAGTGGATAGTATTCTTTTACTGTAATGACAGGGTCACAGTTGGAGTAGCTTCCGGTATATCATATAGAAAGAAATTGCAGAGCTGGGAACTGAATCTGACTGGATGATCTGGAGATTTCATTTCTGCTTCGTTTGAATATAGTCACTACAGAAATGAAATCCCTTTGATTATCAGTGTTATTACAGTATCAGAGCCAAGTGATGCTTTTCTTTGGTCCCATAATTTAGACAGTCTCTTTTGTGCTTTTCATTGTGGAAAAAAATGCTATAAATCTCAGCCTGTTAGTTATCTTTTATGAATATACATTTTCTATTTTGGTGACTTATGGATAAAAATAATAAATTTTTTAAACAGAAATTTTAGAAGGGTATGCTACTGAATTTTTTTTTCTGTTTTTGCAATTAAATTTCAACATTCAAACAGGATGTGCCATTTAATTTAATATTAGCATAAGAAGTGACTTTATATCAAACATCATATAATAATTATGATGAATGTGTTTAATATATTTTCCTGACCTATTCTTCCTGTCATTATTTTTATACCAAATTTAATTTGCTTTCAGAGATATTTTTCCAAAAGTATTTTGCTTTTGTGTATCACTTGCCTTTCATCATTTGAATAAGAATCTCTCATGATTCTGAGCATTTTGATATACTGTAGCTTTAGGCAAACACACAAAAAATGGAACTATTTTTAAGAAATGTTGTCTTAAAAGTATAGCCTTATTATGTAGTCAGTTATTGAGAAGGCTTATTTATCCTTCGTTTGAGTTCAACTTCTGTCTTTGATATTTATAAGGTAGACATTGCTGCAGAGTTGAGTTTGCAGATTGTTTCCCTCCAGCTACTTCATGATGATCACAAAATTAATTATATATGTACCAGCAGATGCCAAAAAATATGCAACTGAAGAATGCAGTAATAATTTAAACTTGTCTACCAAATATAATTCTATTAAATAGCTCCTCATATTTACTCTTCCTTCATAAAGTAGTTATAAACATAATCACGTATCCAGAGTGTTGATGTATAAATTTACTAATTTAAATGATAGGAAGCATTTAATCTCTCTGTTGATTTATTTCAATGTTGGAGTTAATATTAACTGTGATTACTATAGGAAACAAGTAAAATTATCAGGAATATTCCTAAGTTAATAATTAAAGAACTGTGAAGTTTTTTTACTTCATACAGTCTCATGTAAGGACACCAGATAAAATTTCAGAATACACACAAGCACACAGTATCAGACATATGTGTGTGTGTATCTATGATAAAAAGTGAGCTTTTCATTCATGTCATCAGGCCATTTATGTATGTCTTTAGAATTGAACCAAGACATTTACCTTGGAGGGAATGTAGTACCATAATTTTAAACTAAGATTTCACTAATAAGGTTAACTATAAAATATAAGAACTATATATTTGTTTGTATTTCATTATGATTGTTTGCTGAGTTAAAGGATTTTAAAATTACAGACAAACATACATTCCCATATAACTGTGTTCCATTACTCTTAAGTTACAAATTTACCATAGACCTCTATCCTGTTTCTCAGGATGTACTTGGTACACACTCACTAACACACATGCGCACACACACACACAAGACAGTTTGCATTACTACTTGTTTTCTTGGCTAAGCTGTAAAAATCATTTGCATATATTAGTAAAGGACCTCTTTTACTCTTACTTTGGATGCATATATACTTAATTTTCCAAATCTAGATACTTTTAAAAGTGAAAAGAAGCATTACGTTAATGTATTACATTACAAAAACAGGGTAAAACTGGGACATAAAGTCAAACTTCAAACCTTGCAAACTTTAAATCCACCCACGCTTCCCCGGGTTTCTGGATGACTCAATTTGTAAATTGCTTTACAAGGACATTGGATTTCATACTGTCCTCCACCTACAGCTGTTTTCTCTGATTAAATATCTGCTTTAAACCCTTTACCCGTTCACCTGGCTTTGACAGTTTCCCTTCTTAAAAAAGTATTCTCATTCGTGAGGTTTGTAAATTCTTTTAAAATATACGTTAGATTGTTTCTCTACTTTGCTTAAAAGTTTCCTTCTTCTCCCATTTGAACTTCACGAAAATCTCGATTTTCTTGCATGGCCTCTAAAGCCCTGAATGAACTTCTTGCCACCACTCAGATCACATTTCCTACCAGTCTTTTCCACTCTACTGCTGCTGCAGCCGTAACAGCCTCTCTGCTGTTCTTGAAACCAACTAAGGGCACCTCATTGTCCCTGGACTTGCTACTTTTTCTCTTTAAACTCTGTCCCCCAGATAACATATAGCATGTTTTCTCATTTCACTACTCATGTTTGAATGCCATCCCCATTGAGAGGCTTTCTTTGCCCATTGCATATAACAGAGCAACTCCATCACTGTCCTCTCAACTGAGCTTTATTTCTTTTTTTTATTTCATAACATTTATCACAAGCTTATGTAGTATTAAATATATTTTTATTGTATGCCTCCTCCCATCGGAATGTAGGCTATATGACCCACATCTGCTTTTTTCACTTCCTTCTCCACACAGCTTAACCTAAAATATATTTACTGAATGACAAACTGAATGTAACAAATTGAACAGAGGATCAGTTATATAGGATCATCCGCATCTTCTCAGTACTGAAAAATCACTACCTATATTCAATCATGTTCTCTCTGGTTTGCTTAGTTTTACCATTTATACTGTACCGCGGTTCTTTGGGAGGCTCTCTCTCATAATCCAAATACATTCCTCTTCTTACAGAACCTTTCATTTGTGCCACTGTCCTCTTTTCTGCATCTCTTTCCTGTCTCTTCTGGATCAGTTTCATCAGTACGAAATCAGAGTCTAGCATTTTCTATTTGAAAAAGAAAAAAAAATATCTTCCTCTATCCCATGTTGATATCAATGATTTTTACTATTTTACTAATATTCACAGCAAGACCTTGCTGTATTTCAGTCTTCAATTCAACTTCTCATTTTCCTAATTCCACCAACAACTGTGCTTTTGTCAGGTTTACCAAGGTTACCAAAGATGCCTGTACTTCCAGCATACATGGTAACAGTCAAAATTGTGTGTTTTATAGCAGATGTAGAACCAGTTGATTAATTTGTTTTCTTGAGGCATGTCTTCGTTTGCAAGACATAATACTATTCTCTTTCCTTATGAGCCATTCATTTTCAATCTCTTGAGTTTTCTCCTCCAAATAGTAGGAGGAAGTCAGGTTTAATTATTTTTTCTCACTTTAAATCTTCTCTTAAAGTGATCTTAATTTGTCTCCTTGTCTTAAAAAATATTTCTGTGCCTTTCCCCCTTACTCAACTACCTGCTTAATCTGTCAATTTGCATAGATATCTGAAACTTAATAAATTCACATCAAAGGTATTGAATCTCCACAGTAGTTGGCCTCCCCAAATCATTTCCTTTCTGTGTGTTCTGCATATCCATAGCTCCTGTCCAGTTGCCCAAACTGAAAATACAAAACCATTTTTGATTCTTCATTTATGATACCAAGTATATCAGGAGACTCTTTAGGCACTACAGCCAAATGTATGCAGCAGCTATTCAATTTTGTCTAGGACTCTTTTTTCAATGCAAGCATGTTTGACTCTTCCGCATATTACCATTTAAGTCTAGTTCAGTTCAGTTCAGTTCCTCAGTCGTGTCCGACTCTTCACGACCCCATGGACTGCAGCATGCCAGGCCTCCCTGTCCATAGCCAACTCCCGGAGTTTACTAAAACTCATGTCGAGTCGGCGATGCCATCCAACCATCTCATCCTCTGTCGTCCCCTTCTCCTCCTGCCTTCAATCTTTCCCAGTATCAGGGTCTTCTCAAATGAGTCAGTCTTTAGCATCAGGTGGCCAAAGTATTGGAGTCTAACTTTCAATTATCACTACATGGATGGGTTCTCTATTGACTACCCTCCTGAAAATACTTTCTTCTGTAATCCTCCATGTACTAAATTACATTTCCCCCATGGGATCTATTAATATGTAAAATATACAGTGTTTATTTGTTTATTCTGCTTTTCTCTCACCACAGTAGAAGCTCCATGACAGGAAAAACTTGTCCATATTATTCATGCCTGTGTCTCAGCAGCAGTGACAGTCTGTCTAAAGTAGGTTGTTGAATAAATGGATAAATCTCTAAAAATATCTTTCATGTAGAAATATATTTCACATAATGTACAGAATATATATTTTTAATTTGATTTTTTTATGTTTTTGTGGCGTGGTGGTCTATGGACATAGCACTTAATTTGGAATCAGGCATTGAGGTCCTAAATTGTAGATAATAACTTTGCTATGTGACTTTAAGCAAGTGATATAACTTTACTCATACTTTCATTTATCATCTTTCAAAATATGGTGTTTGCTGTCTACAATCCTTTCTATAAATTTAATGAATGTATCATATAATATTAGATTTCTTTTTTCCATGCATTGTAGCAGCAGTTTTTGTTTTGTTTTTTTTTTCTTTTCAAACACACACAGAGAGAAAGCATGATACTTCTACTTTAATGAATGATAATCCTATGCGAAAGTGTAAGGAGAATAAAGTACATAGACAATAAGAAAAAAAAAAAAACGATTTTAGCCTTTGTCATACAATGAAAATACTAAGATGAATGCATACCCCTACTGTGCATGAGAGCTAAGGACAGGATTATTAGTTCTGTGATATGCTTTTATGAGTAAGAGAACAATCTGTTTTTTTTTTTTTTTTTTCATCTAAATCATTCATTATCTGGTCTTCTTAATAAAAATAGTTCGCATTATCCTGCCTATTCACACTGAAGAATAGCAGAAGTAAGTAAAAAGAACCTGCCTTTGGTTTGCTGTTGCGGTTCTTTTCACCCTTGGATTTGGATTTGGAATGAAAGCTTTTAAGTCTAAGAATCATTTCTGCGGTTGGAAAACCAAATTAGAGTAGGAAATTGAATAAAGAATAATAACGAAAATTTGTTAATAGCATGAAACGGTGATTATATCTTCAAATTACCTTTTCCATTATAAAGCATTATAATAATTTAATGTTGCACTCTAATAAATATGACTCACTTGCTTTTATAATAAAATATTTGCGCCATGGCTAGCCCTCATGACCCCATTAATGGATTGAAAACACTTTGAGCTTATTTTTCCTCTGTGAAGGTCACTACATAGAAACATTGAAGAGGATATTTATTAGGATACACATTTATTCACATAGAGAGTAATAGCAAAGTATGAAACAATATAAGTAGCCAGGACACATGAATTATACATTTGCTGATGCTTTCTTTGTTTATTTGCTGATTGCTTGCTTGTTACTTCCTATACTTTATTCCCCGTTAGTTTTATCAAAGATGATATGATTTTGGCTTTAATCTGTGGTCATTATAAGTTAAAAAACTAAAAGTACTTTCATGTCATAATATTATTGTCCTGGCTTCACTAGATAAAGGCATTTAACTTTATGCATTGCTTTTGTAATGCATTATTTTTAAAATTGTATATGCACTGTATTAAGATGCAAAATAAAATTTAAAGTGTCCAATTGAAATGGCAATATCAAAATGCTGTCATGAATAAGCATAACATGCACAGTACTTTGCATATATTTTCAGAATAATCCTCACCATGACTTTGAGTTACAGATAATGAAACTAATATTCAAATGGTTTAAATCATTTTCCTAAGGTCACACAGCAGGTACAATAAAAAGAAAACAAGTAATACTTAATCCTCTGGTAGAATTACATTGTACACTTCAGCATTGTAGAGTAGTAAGGGACTTAGAAGATGTTCTAGCCAAATTATCTTCAAGAAGAAGCTTTTTTTTTTTTTAACCTCTATCAACTTATTATGTAGTGTCCTACTCTGACATGCACAATACCCATTTTATAATACTAATTAAATTTTTAAGTTCTTAATGTAATGACAAATTATGATTACATAGCTCATTATTCCAAAAATAGCAAAAACCTTCAAGTAAATATCTCAATGATAATAATGATTTACTAGCTTTTCTACATTGTGTTATCTATTTTTTGTCTAATGCTATGAACCCAATGTAAAATTTATCTACGGTCTGCCCTCTTTAAATGGAGCATTATGATTAGCGTTTTATTTTTATTGTATATAATGTTCAAGATGTAGATGTTAGAAAAAACAGTGAACTTGACTCTAATAGTGAAAAATGGTGAATGAACAAGTTTGTGTGTGGAAGTTGGGGAGTGCCTTCAAACTTTGTTTTTAAGAGATATTATAGATGTGAGGACTCAATGAAACCTAAATGAATTTAATTATAAAAATGGCAATCTTCATTAGAAAGAAGAGATTAACAGCTGGCATTATACACAAAAATTCTGAGGTCTTTGAGCCATAAATCATGTGCATCCAACTCCCTAATTTTTCCTAAGGCTCTTCAATGAGTATATAGGTCAGTATGTCTGGACCTTGGGGGCAAGACAGGGTAGCCCAAATACCCAAGATATCCAGATCTTCCAGACAGAACTTAGTGAGCTGAGTTGAATCAAAACACTTTATAGTACAGTAGTCTCTTTCTAACTTACCACCAAGGAGATACCTAGTTGGATCTAGTATACTTAGGAAATAATCTTTTTGTATGACCTTAACTTGATACTGGAAAATTAGGCAATATTTTGCTGCTTCTATCTCAAACAATAGGCAAGGTTTTAACCAGAACTTTGACAGTTTGTTTTTGAAAATTTCCCTTTCTTTCCATATTCAAAAGGTAATTTTGCTTTCTTTATGGTTCAAAATGAGTGAAAAGTAAAACCTGGTGAAATCAAATTTGAAAAGAGTATCATGAGTTTTTAAGTGTCTCTGAATGCATGTTTAATTTTTGTTGAGTTTTAAGGGGAAAAAGAAAAAAAATATGAACACAGAAAAAAAATGTATGTACTTTAAAGGAAACATCTATGTACTTTAAGGGAAAAAATCAAAAAATTAGAAATTGTGACTTGATAATTTAAAATCTCAATGGACTATAGCCCAAGAGACAGCATTTCAGATAGCTCTGAGAAAGTTCTCCCAAGAAGTAGAGGAAAGGTCAGTACGTGTGTGACTTTGGTGAGGGGGGAATACATTCAATCAAGCACAAATTTCTTGCAGAAAGTTACTACTGGTCATGAGGACCAGATGTCACCATTAAAAATTTTACTGCTTTCCTGGATATGAAAAGATGCAAGTATCGGGCCCTTATATCTCCTGAAAATATCTATCTGAAAAAATTGTCCACTGTTGTTTCCAGCAGCACAGAGTGCCTCAATCTTGATCTCTACCCTTAACTCTTTTCATCAGGTGTTGAACATCAACAACTGCAGCGGTTCATAATTCGATCCTTGCAGACGTAGCTAGCAAGTGCTGCTTTGTAGGTGACAATGCGTATATGTGTATCCATATGTATATGCAGATGAATTAAGATTTTATCCAAAAAAATGTGCTTGTAATTTATGTTCTTTAGCTTTCCTTTTCAATAATTACCGTTGTAAACTTATACACACACACACACACACATCACTGCATTTGTTCAGTTTCTTAGTAATATTTATTTCTGTGGAAATGGTAAGTCAGGACATTCTGATTCTTAGCTTTATACTCAGATATTTTTAATGCATTCATAATTAGAGCATACACTTATAATGCTTTAATTATTCATTCTTCTAGTGATAAAAATCCAAGATTACCTCTAATCCTTGACTCAAAAATTAACATTGTGATAAGCATCCTCATATATATATAGCTTTTCTTCCAAGGAATAAGCATCTTTTAATTTCATAGCTGCAGTCACCATCTGCAGTGATTTTTGAGCCCCCCAAAAATAAAGCCTGTCACTGTTTCCATTGTTTCCCCTTCTATTTGCCATGAAGTGATGGGACTGGATCCCATGAATTTAGTTTTTTGAATGCTGAATTTTAAGCCAGGTTCTTCACTCTCCTCTTTCACCCTCATCAAGAGACTCTTTAGTTCCTCTTCACTTTCTGCAATAAGGGTTGTGCCATATGCATATTTGAGGTCATTAACATTTCTCCTGGCAAACTTGATTCCAGCTTGTGCTTCATCCAGCCCATCGTTTTGCATGATGTACTCTGCATATAAGTTAAATAAGCAATACAATACTTGACATACTTCTCTCCCAATCTGGAACCAGTCCATCATTCCATGTCGGTTCTAACTGTTGCTTCTTGACCTGCATACATATTTCTCAGGAGGCAGGGAAAGTGGTCTAGTATTCCCATCCAAAAGTATAGGTTATATTTATTTAAATATTCTTTTAGGTGTTTCATTTGAGTGACTTTTTCAAAACTATTTCTACTGTTTTATCTTTGCAAAAGTTTTCAGTTTCCATAATAAATTACACTGTTCCTATATAATTCTGATTTTATAAAAGTATAATGAAGGTATGAGTTAGCTAAGGAAATTTCACAAATGTAATGCTAATGAATGAGAGAGTCAGAATTAAAAACAAGACAGTTTTCCTCCAGAATCTTTACCCTTAACTCATGTGCTATTCTAATGTTCATTTTATAAGCAGAATACTTTAAAATGTATTAAAATCTTAGAGAAACACTTCACTTTCTGAATTTCAGATTTTTTTTAATTGCTTGCTGGAATATTAAAAAAAAAAAAGCTAGTATGTCAGCTCTTTTACATTTTAAAAACAAATGATTAGACTAAGTGTCACCAGTTTAGCCATTGTAATAACCATTGTGTTATCTGGTATATTTAATGTGTAAATTCTAGATGACAAAGATTTGGCAAGGGATAAAGTCAAGTAAATAAAAAAATGAAAATCTGAGTTGGTTAGAACAGATGAGCATCGTTGCTACACACATCTTCTTAACTCTGAGGTTACACCACTCTTCTGTAAATTTTAGCTTCTTTATTAATGTCATTTCATTTTCAAGTTACTTTTCTATAAAGGACTAATTTTCTCCACTATAAAGTATAGGCTGGATAATTTCTGTTGCCTTAATCACTAGTTAGTAAAATTGTAAGTGATCATTTAAAAAGTATCCATCATATGCTAGATCAACAATTTTAGAAAAAAATACTTTAAAACTACTTTTAAAAAGTAGTTTTTAAATTCTAAAGTATAGTATTTTAGAATTGATTATGATAAATGATTATCAGCTAATAGCTGATATTTTAATAATATTTCCCAATTTTGTGAAATTTGTGACAACTTAAATTCAAGGTCAGCTTTCTCATCTACCTTTCTTACCCCTTGTCACTACTATATTAGATTTTGGGTTTCCCTGGTGGCTCAGCAGTAAAGAATCTGCCTGCCAAGGCAGGAGATGCAGGTTCGATCCCTGAGTTGGGAAGATCCCCTGGTTCTCCAGGGAATGGAAGCCCACTCCAATATTCTTGCCTGGGAAATCTCACAGACACAGGAGCATGGTGGACTATAGTCCATGGAGTTGCAAAGAGTAGGGCGCAACTTAGCAACTATACATACACAATTTAAACTTTTACATTTTCAAGTATGATTTCAAGTATTTGAATTTTATTTTCATTCAGTTTAACTGTTCAGAAGGAATACAGCCCCAGAAAGTATAGAGCAATATCTCAAAGGAGACTGTATTGAAAGAAAAAAAAATTGTATCCAAATAGACATGTTGCCATCTGAAGAAGCACAATTGTGTGTTCAGTTTTCTTCAAAGAAATTTAACAGATATTGTGCTTCCTTGGATAATGATCAGTAAGATAGGTCCTTGGAAGAAGCCACTTGAACTCAAAGCAATTTATTTGTCTAAGCAAATAATATGTAATCTCTTCACTCCTTGTAAAATTTATGCAATCTCTTTTTCCCTTAATATAGTGTTTCAATATGAAAACTTAAATCCAGTTGCTTTGTTTTGTTTGAATGGCACAGTATGCTATGTGTATATAAGCCATGGCCATGATTTGATTGTGTTAAAAATGTTAAATATCCCTTTCACACTGAATACAGATGAAGCATGCGACTGATCACCAGTCGTTGTCTTGGAATAATCAAATAATGTATGAACAGGCATTCTATTCTAACTTCTATTTGCATAGAAATGTTTTACCTTGCCCCAAAACAGCTGTCAGTCAGTACTGGTTCTGAAGCATTTCTTTTGAGCTTACCTACAGCTCAACATAATGCCTGACACAGTTGAAATTATCTCTTTCTCTAGCATGGGTTTCAATGATAAAAAGAAACTTTGTAGTTTCCCTTATATACAACATACACGCATGCAAATAGATGATTCACATTCTGCACATCAGTGGATGTATTAAACTGTAAACTGAAATACCTACCATGATAGCGAAATGAAAACAATTGCTCTTCACACTGTGTCATTTGTGTTATGAAATATCTAATAGTATCGTTTGAGGAAGAAACGTTGGCGAACACACATGTTCTTTCTCTCATTTTATAGAATACAGGTTGGCTTTGAAGTTATAAATGTCTTGGCAATAACATTACATGTACCTATCTTTTCTATGAGGACATCATCTTTGAAGACTGTCTTTTTGGTTTTGTTGAATTATCTGTTCTTAGCTTATTTTGCTTTTATTGAAAAACTCTAATGCATTCATGAAAATATAATTTATTATGATATATATATATATATATATATATATATATATATATATAATTAGATTTGCCACTGTGTTTGTTACATTAATTTGACAAAATCTTCTAGCAGAGGCCACCATGGAAATTAGAGAAGAGTGGATGGATTCCTGAGACATGAAGTCCAACTCAAACATTGTCTCAGACATTTGTATGAAAGATATATTTGTCATACTTGCTAATTTACTTGTCCCTGTAAGATCCTATGTTAGTCTATACTTATGTTTTTTCACTTTATTTTGGAGCTATTAATCCATTTTAAATGGAATGAGGTTATAATGTTACAAAACCAAACTAAAATTTAAGCTGAACAAACACAAACAGTAGTATATAATTGATGTGCAAAAATAGAATCACTTTGCCCTGTCATATCAGACTCTTTGTGACCACATGGACTGTAGCTCACCAGGCTCCTCCTAATGTCTCATTTGTGTTGCCTTTACACACATAAAAATGAATCAATTAATTTAGTTATAATATATAGCTTTAAATATTCTATATAAATATAAATTATGTAATTATTTGACTTCTACTAATATTAAAGATCATATGTGTTACACATATATGTGTATATATATACGCATATGGTGGTTTTATATGGTGGTATATATATATATACACGTGTGTGTGTATATATATACACACACACACACACATATGGTGATATGTATCACAAGTACGTACATACTTGTGATGTGGTTCTATTCCAGTAAACAAAAATATCAACTTCAAAAAAGTGTTTAATATACTAACTTCAGTTCAGCTCAGTTCAGTTGCTCAGTCGTGTCTGACTCTTTGCGACCCCATGAATCGCAGCACGCCAGGCCTCCGTGTCCATCACCAACTCCTGGAGTTTACCCAAACCCATCTCCATCGAGTCGGTGATCCCATCCAACCATCTCATCCTGTATTGTCCCGTCTCCTCCTGCCCCCAATCTTTCCCGGCATCAGGGTCTTTTCCAATGAGTCAACACTTCGCATGAGGTGGCCAAAGTATTGGAGTTTCAGCTTCAACATCAGTCCTTCCAATGAACACCCAGGACTGATCTCCTTTAGGATAGACTGGTTGGGTCGTCTTGCAGTCCAAGGGACTCTCAAGAGTCTTCTCCAACACCACAATTCAAAAGCATCAATTCTTCGGCGCTCAGCTTTCTTCACCGTCCAACTCTCACATCCATACATGACCACTGGAAAAACCATAGCCTTGACTAGATGGACCTTTGTTGGCAAAGTAATGTCTCTGCTTTTAAATATGCTGTCTAGGTTGGTCATAACCTTCCTTCCAAGGAGTAAGCGTCTTTTAATTTCATGGCTGCAATCACTATCAGCAGTGATTTTAGAGCCCAAAAAAATAAAGTCTGACACTGTTTGCACTGTTTCCCCATCTATTTGCCATGAAGTGATGGGACCAGATGCCATGATCTCAGTTTTCTGAGCATTGAGCTTTAAGGCAACTTTTTCACTCTCCTCTTTCACTTTCATCAAGAGGCTCTTTAGTTCTTCTTCACTTTCTACCGTAAGGGTGGTGTCATCTGCATATCTGAGGTTATTGATATTTCTCCCGGCAATCTTGATTCCAGCTTGTGTTTCTTCCATCCCAGCATTTCTCATGATGTACTCTGCATATAAGTTAAATAAGCAGGGTGACAATGTACAGCCTTGACATACTCCTTTTCCTATTTGGAACCAGTCTGTTGTTCCATGTCCAGTTCTAACTGTTGCTTCCTGACCTCCATACAGGTTTCTCAAGAGACAGGTCAGATAATCTGGTATTCCCATCTCTTTCAGAATTTTCCACAGTTTCTTGTGATCCACACAGTCAAAGGCTTTGGCATAGTTGATAAAGCAGAAATAGATGTTTTTCTGGAACTCTCTTGCTTTTTCGATGATCCATCAGATGTTGGCATTTTGATCTCTGGTTCCTCTGCCTTTTCTTAAACCAGCTTGAACATCTGGAAGTTCATGGTTCACGTATTGCTGAAGCCTGGCTTGGAGAATTTTGAGCATTACTTTACTAGCATTTGTTTAACTTACTGTATATCATAAATTATTCTGTGCATGTGTGCTCAGTCACTCAGTGATGTCTGACTCTTTGCAACCCCATGAACTGTATCCTGCCAGGCTCCTCTGTCTTTGGAATTTTCCAAGCAAGAATACTGGAGTGGGTTTCCATTTCCTTCTCCAGGGGATCTTCCCAAACCAGGAATCAAATTAGTAAGCCTACCTGAAAGTTCAGATCATGTTTTGTTTTTGGTCCTATACTGGGGCACATTCATCTAACACAAAGCCTGCTTTATAAAAAAATTGTTAGTTATCTCCTGTAGTTTATTGAATACTGCACTGAAAGTGAAAAGTGAAACAGGTTGTCTGGATACAGAATGGTCTTTAAGTGTATCGGTTGTCTATCCTTGTGATCACATGGCTGATTGGGAGCTACTGCTCAGTATTACTAAAGCGAATCATCCTGCATGTTGCTAGCCCAGGAAAAAATAAAAATGCAAAATCTGAAGTACAATTTCTACTGAATGCATATTTATTTCACACCATCATAAATTTGAAAAAACTTTGAACTTAAAATATCAGTAAGTTGGCAGTCATCTGTATTTAACTATATTTAGATATATGTTTAATGGGGCTCACTGAATGAAGTAATAAAGTATTAAGAAGTCTAATTTAAGAAAGTACAAGGAAAATTGCAAAACCAAAAATGTGAGAACAGAAAAGAATTAATGTTGCTTGAAGCTTAAGATATTATTGCATCTGTCCTTTCTATGTTTTTTTCTTACTGAATATTTGAGATTATATATTAAAATTATAAAATATTATAACTTTATAAATAAATCAACTTGTAGTTAAAAGCACTAATGCCTGAAGCTAAGTAGAATCACCCCAAAAATCTCAGCTGGAAGTGTAGAATGATAAAATCCAACAGGTGGTAAAAAAGAGGAATACAGAGAAGCATGATCATGGAGAGAACCATTATTAGAAATATGATCTAATTCCACCTTCTAGACTATGTTTCACTTGTGAGTGCTTTGGTAATGGATCTATTTATGTGATAATCCTCAGATAAAAAGAGCAGAGAACATTCCTTAAATAACTGGCCACACAAAATAAGATACCATTATATAATTTTAAGCAAGAAGATTTAGTGGAAAAATACTGGGGTCTCTTGGAATCATTAGGATGGTAGAAGATTGGATTTAGGGAATTGGCAGTTCCCACAGAAACTGTGGAGGATTAAGCAGTAGAGATGACAGCAAAGGTCGCTCAGATAAACTAGTCCACTCACTGCAGCTGTCACTGTAACGAAAGAATTCTCTGGTCCCTGATCTTTGTTTCAGTCACTTAAGTTCCAAACTTCTGAAGGCATTATTGCTAAACCTACATCATCCCCTATCCATTGAGTGTGGCCTTTAACTGCCTTAGCAAAAAACTATAATATAAATCCCATGAAGAAGGCATATTTGGGGAGAATTTTCTTAAAGTGAGATTAGAGAGAAAGTGGGAGGAGGAATTAGATTATCAGAGGAAAATTGGTGTTCATTTTCAGATCATGTTCATATATACAGATATAGTCATGGACTATAGATATTAGTCATAGAAGTGATATCTACAAGGCTTCATACAACTGTAACTCTATCCTACCCCACAGCAACCATCCAAGTCTTTGGGTAAGCTTTTGATGTGTGGGTTTTACATAGTGAATAATTTTATAGTAATAAAATTATTAATACAATATTGAATAGTTGTTAATGTTGATAATATTACTGTTATCAATATTAATGTTTCAGAGGCCTGATATAAAATCAAATCAAATGATACCATAATGCCATATTGCTACTAATGTTTTACTGCAGTGTGTTAAAATTTCTCTGGTTTTATCCATTCTTTTTTTACTACCTGTTGGATTTTCATTACTTTCCACTTTTCAGAAGTGTAGAAGAGGGAATTCAATTTCTGGTTAAATTATCTTTATCATTAACTGAAATTTAAAGTAGTATTCGTTTAAAGGCAAGATGGTAGTATAATGACTACATTTTATTCTTTTATTTCTAACTATCTTAGCTTAAATATCTTTCATATAATTATCATCTAGAAATCTGATTTTTTAATGGTCCTGTTTTAGAGGCATTTTAGCTTTGCTTGCATCTTGTACTGTTCTGATATTATTGTATAGTCATCCTTGTGCAAGATATGTTTAAAAATATTCTCAGAGGAAAGAACAAAGTGCAAAATAATAAGGAAATCAATTTGTCTCCATTGATAAAGTTTTTCTTATCTTCCATTCATCCTTTCTCATGTGAATGAATTGGCGGTGTTTTATTACAAGGAGGACTGTCCAAGTGGAGATTCAAGCTGACAATTTGTACAGGCTCTATCCTCAGTGTGGGTTCTGAGCCTGGAATTTTATCTGATTCCATAACATGAAACATGTGTTCTCTGGTGATCAAGAAAATCTTTATGAAGTTCATAGTACACCCACTCAAAGAGAAAACCACTTGTGGATCATCCCTGCCAAAGATATACAGGGTGGAACAAAATTTGGCCACCACTGCAGTTAGTTCTAGGGCTTACCTGGTGGCTCAGCTGTGAAAGAACCTTCCTGCCAATGAAGGAAATGCAAGAGATGCGGGTTTGATCCCTGAGTTGGGAAGATCCCCTGAAGAAAGAAACAGAAACTTGCTCCAGTATTCTTTCCTGGAAAATCCCATGGACAGTGGAGCCTACTGGCCTACAGTCCATGTGGTCACAAAGAGTCAGGCATGACTGAGCAAGCACACACACACACACAAACACACACACACATGCACACAACTAGACTCCAAAACTTGAACTGATACAGGACACACATTTCAGGCTATCTTTGTAAAAAAGAAACAAATTTTAGGAAACAACAGCAAAAATATTGATAACAAAAATCTTAGTTCCCATTTCCTTATATTCAAAATTCTTAGGCTTTTCATATTCTGCATTACTTTATACTTGACTTATATAGTATGCTGCATCTAATCAGAAGATGGAAACAACATAATAGGTTACATGGAGGCAGAGGTTAATGTAAATCATGAGTATCTATGGTAAAAGAATAATATAATGTGTATGGAAGCACAATATGGGATAACACCCAAGGAAGGACAAACCCCGTTTGTCTGTGGCTGAGTCCCATTTGGAGAAGATGTAATTTGCTCACTATGAAGTCCTCTCATTGACCAGGCTGGAGCTGATCCTTGCTGCTTTGCGAACAACAGGCCACCTCCTGAGTACGAGTGGAGAGCAGGAAGTAAGTGACAGGTGGCACAGATAGGCCCTAGGAGGCTGAGCACTGGTGGCCTTTAGAGAGTGCCATCCATGTGTTCTTGCAGATGGAGCCCAGCTTGGTGGGTGAATATTCACATCATAGGCTGCTTGCAGGCTGTGCAGAGGCATACGAGGAACTCCAGGCACTGGTCAGGGCAAGAGGCCTTTGCAATGAGTAGGCCACATAGGGTGCCTGATCCCTAGCCCAGGATGCAGACTTCAGAGTGTTCCGAAGGCTACAGAAAGGTCATTCCCAGGTCTGCTCTGCCTGAACTGTGATGAACAGATCTTATGCAAGTGATAGCCCTCCAGAGGTCTCCAGTGAGAAAATGTAATGGTGGGCTCACTTTGAAGGAGACATAAAGAAATCCTGTGATTTCTACCAGAGCATTTGTTGAAGGGTGCATGCAGAGCTGAGAGGCAATCAGTTAATAACTGACACTGTAATTGAGTTCCAGTAGTTTAGTCTATGGTTACTCAGTTTCCACAGCGGTCCCTCTGCCCACATTTGAGCTCTCACACAACCTGCATTTCTACCTCAGAAGACACATCTGTTCTTCTAACAGGTGGAGCTCTCTTTCTTCTTCAAAATGAGAAGACACGCAGTCTCAACCATTGTTATCTATCAAGGGCTGTAAATAATAATTCACAGATACAGTCATGATCAAGCCAGAGCTTCAAATTGAGTGACTATAAATGATGCAAGCAAAATCTGTAAGAGGCACCACCTCTATAAGAAGAGAGTAAAATGATTGCACCCAGAATGTGAGTAGATATCAAACAGGTGATATGAAGCAAGCAAGCGCCCACACAATATGAAGTCCAAATAAGCATTTTAAAATGATGTGGAATTCTGCTGTCTGAACACTAAATTCTGGTTGTTACTAGCTCAGTTTTGAAGGGCAGGAGAGGTTTATATAGGTTTATATAGGAGAAAGCCTTAGAACGCAAACCTAAGGGGAGAGAGTCTGATCCCTGAAAAAAAGGCAAAGACCTCAGATAGTGGAGCCTCCCCTCTATTGTAATGACAAATGTCAATGTTAGAAAGAAAAAAAAAAAAAAAAGAAAAGAAACTCACCACAGAATAGAATGACAAAGGAAGTTGATTATTTTTGGAAAGAAAAAACAATTTCAAAACAAAAATGTGTAACTGCTTTTACATATACTTATGGTACAAATTGACTGAGCGACTTCACTTTCACTTTTCCCTTTCGTGCATTGGAGAAGGAAATGGCAACCCACTCCAGTGTTCTTGCCTGGTGAATCCCAGGGACGGCGGAGCCTGGTGGGCACAGAGTCGGACACGACTGAAGCGACTTAGCAGCAGCAGCAGCATGGTACACATTAACACATGGAAAGTGAGGAAAGCTTATGTCATACCTACTTCTTCACTGAAAAGTAGTTTGAGGGTTGTATTTAACTGTTTTTCAACTGAGTGATCTTTTTAAATTTGCTAATACTATCAACTTGGTTCTATCCAATGCTAATTTGAGGATACAGAGACGTTTGAGAATCTTTAGTTACATTTTAGAAGTATTCTTTTGGCTTTATTTTTGTAGCACAATATATGGGGCCGATGTATTGTTCCTCTCTGTGTTGTACTTGCTGAAGGCTAGGGTAAAACATTACACAGGATCCTCTCCCTGATTCTTCCCTGATAAAATAATAGCTGTACCAGCCTTGGGTCTCCCTCCCTTTTTCCATTTATTTATCAGGCTTTTACAACTGCAAACGTTGCTTAAGAATTAGCTCTTCTAGTTAATAATGGGAAAATGGGAGGGTGGGAAGTGAATATTGAGATAACTTTTGTAATTGTTTTAATACTTCTTTTCAGTTTATTTCTTAATAGTTTCACAAATAGGAAAAAATAAAACCATCAGAACATCCTCAGGAAGAAATGGAGTTTATATTATTCTAAGCTTATTGCTTGGAAATGGTTTTGAAAAGCCAGAATCCTTCTGTGTGCCCCTCTGGGAACTTCTGTTTCTTAGTTACGGTAAGATTTAGAACAGAGTTTTTTCACTGAGACATTAGGGAAAAGACTAGTTTTCTCATTCCATTTCTAATAAAGCAAAAAACCAGGGTATAAAAATAAAACTTTAAAAGTATAAAATATGTATTAAGTTCATACCTTCTAGGGTGAAGGATCACTTCTTAGTAAAATATTTCTATGAAATTATTGTGACTTTAATAAAATAAGCTTATCAATTAAATGCTGAAAGCAACAGTAAAATTAATTTTCTATACAATTAAAATAAGTACTTGGGTCAAAGTTTTAATCTTAGATAAGTATCAAGTAAAAGTCATTGCTTCAATGTCACAATTATAATCCCCCAAAAGAAAACCAGATAATATTACATGTGACCTATTTTATGCTTGGGCTTCCCAGGTGATGCTAATGGTAAAGAACCAGCCTGCTAATGCAGGAGACTTAAGAGACACAGGTTCAGTCTTTGGGTTGGGATGATCCCCTGGAAGAAGGCATGGCAGCTCACTCCAGTATTCTTGCCTGTAGAATCCCATGGACAGAGGAGCCTGGCAGGTTGCAGTCCATAAGGTCCCAAAGAGTCAGGCATGACTTAAGTGACAGCACACACACATTTTATGCTTACCTACTCTAATACAATGGCACCCACTCCAGTACTCTTGCCTGGAAAATCCCATGGACGGAGGAGCCTGGTAGGCTACAGTCCATGGGGTTGCTAAGAGTCGGACACGACTGAGCAACTTCACTTTCACTTTTCCCTTTCATGCACTGGAGAAGGAAATGGCAACCCACTCCAGTATTCTTGCCTGGAGAATCCCGAGGACGGCAGAGCCTGGTGGGCTGCCGTCTGTGGGGTCGCACAGAGTCGGACACGACTGAAGCGACTTAGTAGCAGCAGCAGCACTCTAATACTTGAAATACATTAGGTCTTCAATAAACATGATTTTTCTTCTTATAAACATTGAAATTTAACTATTTATAAGTCATAAGATATTTCCAAGTGCTCACTCCTTATTTCCATTGTAAATAAGGGAAAGAAAAGATACTAATTCTAACTATACAGTACTTTCTTACTGACAATCAGGAGCTAGAAACTGCTTCATGGGGAATAAAAAATAAAAACTACTATGGCCAAATTTCCTCCTGCCTCAGAAAAGAAAATAGAGAATATCTAGCATCTTTAAAGTGCTGTTTGAGCTACAAGAGAGCTGATACAGATGAAGAGAAGCTGATTTCATACTTCTACATCTTACGCAGGTTTATAATATTGTTGCACTCAATACAAATCATTACCCTATATTTAAGCCTGAAAAATCTCATTGCTTATGAGGATAACAAACCACAATATAGGTCAGTCATAAGCAACATTTTATTTAGTGAAACAGTTTTACAGCAGAATATAGTGTTATCTCTTTCAGAAACAAGAAATAATCCTGAGTGTATTCTTTTAGACTTTCAAGAAACAGGTGTTTCTGTATAAATATTTCCAAAATATATTGAACTTTGTCTTTTTCTGATGTTGCATATTTATACACTGATTTTATTTACAAAAGCTCAATAACAGAAGTCATCCTGCAGTTTTATTTGTTTAAAACCTATTTATTTATTTATTTATTTATTTAAAGCATAATTGACCTACAACAGAATGATTCCATATTTCTATACACTACAAAATAGTCACCATAGTAATTCTTGCTATTGGTTGACCCTATACATTTATGGCAATATTATTGGCTATCTTTCCCATTCTGTGCATTTCATCACAGCAGCATTTATTTTGGAACTGGAAATGTGTCCCTCTTAACCTCCCTCACCTATTACTTCTCTCTACCCCCAGCTCCCCTCCCTTTTAGCACCACCTGCTTGTTCCCTGTGTCTCTAAGTCTGTTTTTATTTGCTCATTTGATTTCCTTTTAGATTCTAAGTGAAATGATATATATTTTTCTTTTTACTGTCTGACATTCACTTAGTATAACACTCCCTAGGTTCATCTATGTTGTCACAAATAACAAGATTTCATTCATTTTTATGTCTGAGTAATATCCTGTTGTATACGTATATCACATCTTCTTTATCTATTCATCTGTCAGGGAACACTTAAGTTGCTTCTATATCTTCGCTATTGTAAATAATGCTTCAACGAATACAGGAGCGCATGTACATGCACGCATGCTCAATAACCTCTGACTCTTTGCAACCCCATGGATTGTAGCCCACCAGGCTTCTCTGTCCATGGAATTCTCCAGGCAAGAATACTGGAGTGGGTTACCATTCCCTTCTCCAGATGATCTTCCCAACCCAGGGATCGAACCCATGTCTTTTGTATCTCATGGATCGGCAGGCGCTTTCTTTACCACTGAGCCACCTGAGAAGCCCTGCATAGGAGTTCATATATCTTCTCAAATTAATATTTTTGTTTTCTCTGGAAAAAATACCCAGAAGTGGAATTGCTAGTTTCCCAGGTGGCTCAATGCTAAAGAATCTCCCTGTCAATGCAGGAAGAGTAGGAGGCATGGGTTCTGTCCTTGAGTTGGGAAGATCCCCTGGAGAAGGAAATTGCAATCCACTTCTGTATTCTTGCCTCGGAAACCCCATGGGCAGAAGAGCCTGGCAGTCACAAAGGAGTCAGACACCACTTAATGGCTAAAGAACAAAAACAAAGTATTTGTATTACTTGTACTCTTTTTAAGAACCTCTGTACTGTTTTCATGGTGTCTGTGTCAATTTACATATTCTGTGGCTTCGGAATTCATAATCGGGCATGATTGACCAGAGAGATATGAAACTTTCTTAGTAAGTTAAAGATATCCTTTTTATTTTTATTGTGGTTTTTCCATGTACGTGATAGATAAAGCTCATCAAACTAAATAACTTTAATTTCTGTATAAAAAGTATATCTTTTTTAAATTAGTTTATTTATCTATTTTTTTAATTTTACAATATTGTATTTGTTTTGCCATACATTCACATGAATCTACCACGGGTGTACATGTTTTCCCCTTCCAGAACCCCCCTCCCACCTAAAAAGTGTATCTTAACAGAAATTGTTTCTATATATTTTTAGATTCGTTTCTGTTAGGCTTCAGTCAAAAAACGAGAAGTACTATCCCTACTTCAGTCAGAAGGGTGTGGAATTAAGGTCGTTCAGCATTTACAAAACTATTGAAAGATCTGAAGGAGCAAAAAGGTCAAGAAAGCCACCTCTAGCCCCCAAGTTCACTTCTTTCTTTCAGGGGGTCAAGAAGTTGCAAAAACAGGAGGTAAAGATATATGACACAATCAGATGCCTTTAAGAAACAATCACCAGTTCAGGTTCAATGCATGAAACAGGATGCTCAGGGCTGATGCACTGGGATGACCCTGAGGGATGGGATGGAGAGGGAAGTGGGAGGGGGGTTTCAGGATGGGGACAACATGTACACCCATGGCTGATTCATGTCAATGTATGGCAAAAACCACTACAATATTGTAAAGCAATTAGCCTCTAATTAAAATAAATCAATTAATTAAATTTTAAAAAAAGAAAGTATCCCTTTTACTCAATGCTATTAATAAAGATTTTAAAGAAACTGGATAATTTGCAGATGTATTTCTAGAGTTAGGGATCAAATTTGCTTCTCTTGTGTCCTACAATCATGTATGATTGACTATCATTTACAAGCATAAATTGAATCCTGCTGGCAGAGATCCTGAGAAATGTAAATCCTAGAGAACTCAGAAAGTAAAAAATGGTGATGACTTGCCTCAGTTCAGTTCAGTCGCTCAGTCGTGTCTGACTTTTTGCATCGCCATGGACTGCAGCGCTCCAGTCCTCCCTATACATCAACAACTCCCAGAGTTTACTCAAACTCATGTCCATTGAGTTGGTGATGCCATCCAACCATCTCATCCTCTGTCATCCCTTTCTCCTCCCACCTTCAATCTTTCCCAGCATCAGGGCCTTTCAAATGAGTCAGTTCTTCGCATCAGGTGGCCAAAGTATTGGAGTTTCAGCTTCAGCATCAATCCTTCCAATGAATATTCAGGACTCATTTCCTTTAGGATGGACTGGTTGGATTTCCTTGAAGTCCAAGGGACTCTCAAGAGCCTTCTCCAACACCACAGTTCAAAAGCATCAATACTTCGGTGCTCAGCTTTCCTTACAGTCCAACTCTCACATTCATACATGATTACTGGAAAAAACATAGTCTTGACTAGATGGACCTTTGTTGGCAAAGTAATGTCTCTTCTTTTTAGTATGCTGTCTAGGTTGGTCATAACTATTCTTCCAAGGAGTAAGCATCTTTTAATTTCATGGCTGCAATCACCATCAGCAGTGATTTTGGAGCTCCCCAAAAATAAAGTCTGACACGGTTTCCACTGTTTCCCCATCTATTTGCCATGAAGTGATGGGACCGGATGCCATGATATTAGTTTTCTGAATGTTGAGCTTTAAGCCAACTTTTTCACTCTCCTCTTTCACTTTCATCAAGAGGCTCTTTAGTTCCTCTTTGCTTTCTGCCATAAGGGTGGTGTCATCTGCATACCTGAGGTTATTGATATTTCTCCCGGCAATCTTGATTCCAGCTTATGCTTCATCCAGCCCAGAGTTTCTCATGATGTACTCTGCAAATAAGTTAAATCAGCAGGGTGACAATATACAGCCTTGACGTACTCCTTTTCCTATTTGGAACCAGTCTGTTGTTCCATGTCCGGTTTAACTGTTGCTTCCTGACCTGCATACAGATTTCTCACAAGGCAGGTCAGGTGGTCTGATATTCCCAAATCTTTCAGAATTTTCTACAGTTTGTTGTGATCCACATAGTCAAAAACTTTGGCATAGTCAATAAAGCAGAAATAGATGTTTTTCTGGAACTCTTTGGCTTTTTTGATAATTCAGCGAATGTTGGCAATTTGATCTCTGGTTCCTCTGCCTTTTCTAAAACCAGCTTGTGCATCTGGAAGTTCACGGTTCATGTACTGTTGAAGCCTGGCTTGGAGAATTTTGAGCATTACTTTACTAGCTTGTGAGATGAGTGCAATTGTGCAGTAGTTTGAGCAGCTTCCTACTGTCTATCTATCTATCCTCTATGGGGAGAGAAAAAGAGAGAGAAAATTGGTCATTTTGTTTCAAGTATATCTGTGCTTCATTTCTCTCATTGCCAAATAGTATTCTATTATAGTCAAAGCTATGTTTTCTCCAGTAGTCATGTACAGATGTGAGAGTTGGACCATAAAGAATGTCCACCCTTAAAGAGCACCAAAGAATTGATGCTTTTGAACTGTGATATTGGAGAAGACCCTTAAGAGTCCTTTGGACTGCAAGGAGATCCAACCAGTCAATTCTAAAGAAAATGAACCCTGAATATTTATTGGAAGGACTGATGCTAAAGCTGAAGCTCCAATATTTTGGCCACCAGATGTGGAGAGCTGACTCATTGGAAAAGACCTTGCTGCTGGGGAAGGTTGAAGGCAGGAGGAGAAGGGACAACAGAGGATGAGATGATTGGATAATATCACTGACTCAATGGACGACTGAGGTTCAGTGGAGACTCAGTCATCTCCAGCTCCAGGAGATGGTGAAGAACAGGGAAATCTAGCATGCTGCAGTCCATGGGATCACAAAGAGTCAGACATGACTGAGTGACTGAGTAACAGCAACAAATTCTGTTACAGGCTTCCCTGCTGGCTCAGATGTGAAATCTGCCTGCAATTCAGGAGACAAAGGTTCAATTCATGGATCAGGAAGATCCCCTGGAGAAGGGCGTGGCTACCCACACCAGTATTCTTGCCTGGAGAGTTCCATGGACAGAGGAGCCTGGCAGGATACAGTCCATGGGGTTGCAAATAGTCAGACATGACTGAGCCAGTAACACTTTCATTCTCTTATAAGGCTTCCCAGGTGGTGTGAGTGATAAAGAATCTGCCTGCCAATGTAGGAGACACAAGAGACATGGATTTGATCCCTGGGTCAGGAAGATCCCCTGGAAGAGAACTAGGTAACCCACTCCAGTATTCCAGTACTTTTGCCTTGAGAATCCTATGTACAGAGGAGCATTTTGGGCTACAGTCCACAGAGTCACAAATAGTCAGACACGACTAAAGCGGTTCAGCACCCACGCACATTCTGTTATATGATTAAACCACAATTTTTTCTTGGGAACACGTGGGATTTTTCCAATTGTTATTATTAGGGTAAAATTACTATTGTTTCACACATCTTTCTAGGGAATCATGCTTTCATTTTTCTTGAATTAAAAACTTTAAATAGTCTAGTTATATATAATTCTCTAAAAATGTCAGTCTGGTCAAATCAGTGTTAGACATCAATTCAATTGATTTTTCTTCACAAGTATTTGGAATTACTGAAAGGGCAACTTTTAAATCTTTAATTTTGATTATTCAGTTCAGTTCAGTTCAGTCACTCAGTCATGTCTGACTCTTTGCGACCCCATGAATTGCAGCACGCCAGGCCTCTCTGTCCATCACCAACTCCCGGAGTCTACCCAAACCCATGTCCATCGAGTCGGTGATGCCATCCAACCATCTCATCCTCTGTCGTCCCCTTCTCCTCCCGCCCCCAATCCTACCCAGCATTAGGGTCTTTTCCAATGAGTCAACCCTTTGCATAAGGTGGCCAAAGTACTGGAGTTTCAGCTTCAACATCAGTCCTTCCAATGAACACCCAGGATTGATCTCTTTTAGGATGGATTAATTGGATTTCCTTGCAGTCTAAGGGACTCTCAAGAGTCTTCTCCAACACCACAGTTCAAATCATCAATTCTACGGTGCTCCGCTTTCTTCACCGTCCAACTCTCACATCTATACATGACCATTGGAAAAACCATAGCCTTGACTAGACGGACTTTTGTTGGCAAAGTAATATCTCTGCTTTTAAATATGCTATCTAGGTTGGCCATAACCTTCCTTCCAAGGAGTAAGTGTCTTTTAATTTCACGGCTGCAATCACCATCAGCAGTGATTCTGGAGCCCCAAAAAATAAAGTCTGACACTGTTTCCACTGTTTCCCCATCTATTTGCCATGAAGTGATGGGACCAGATGCCATGATCTTAGTTTTCTGAACATTGAGCTTTAAGCCAATTTTTTCACTCTCCTCTTTCACCTTCATCAAGAGGCTCTTTAGTTCTTCTTCACTTTCTGCCATAAGGGTGGTGTAATCTACATGCCTGAGGTTATTGATATTTCTCCCGGCAATCTTGATTCCAGCTTGTGTTTCTTCCAGCCCAGCGTTTCTCATCATGTATTCTGCATATAAGTTAAATAAGCAGGGTGACAATATACAGCCTTGACATACTCCTTTTCCTATTTGGAACCAGTCTGTTGTTCCTTGTCCAGTTCTAACTGTTGGCTTCCTGACCTGCATACAGGTTTCTCAAGAGGCAGGTCAAGTGGTCCAGTATTTCCATCTCTTTCAGAATTTTCCACAGTTTATTGTGATCCACACAGTCAAAGGCTTTGGCATAGTCAATAAAGCAGAAATAGATGTTTTTCTGGAACTCTCTTGTTTTTTCCATGATCCAGCGGATATTGGCAATTTGATCTCTGCTCTGCCTTTTCTAAAACCAGCTTGAACATCTGGAAGTTCACAGTTCATGTATTGCTGAAGCCTGGCTTGGAGAATTTTGAGCATTACTTTACTAGCATGTGAGATGAGGGCAATTGTGCAATAGTTTGAGCATTCTTTGGCATTGCCTTTCTTTGGGATTGGAATGAAAACTGATGTTTTCCAGTCCTGTGGCCACTGCTGAGTTTTCCAAATTTGCTGGCATATTGAGTGCAGCACTTTCACAGCATCACCTTTGAGAATTTGAAATAGCTCAACTGGAATTCCATCACCTCCACTAGCTTTGTTCTTAGTGATGCTTTCTAAGGCCCACTTGACTTCACATTCCAGGATGTCTGGCTCTAGGTGACTGATCACACCATCATGATTATCTGGGTCATGAAGATCTTTTTTGTACAGTTCTTCTGTGTATTCTTGCCACCTCTTCTTAATATCTTCTGCTTCTGTTAGGTCCATACCATTTCTGTCCTTTATCAAGCCTATCTTTGCATGAAATGTTCCTTTGGTATCTCTAGTTTTCTTGAAGAGATCTCTAGTTTTTCCCAATCTGTTGTTTTTCTCTATTTCTTCGCATAAGTCGCTTCAGTCGTGTCCAACTCTTTGCGACCCTGTGAACTAGAGCACGCTAGAGTCCTCTGTCTATGGAATTCTCCAGGCAAGAATCCTGGAGTGGAGTTGCCGTTTCTTCCTCAAGGGAATATTCCTGACCCAGGGATCAAACCCATGCCTGTTAAATCTCAAGCACTGGCAGGAGGGTTCTTTACCAATAGAGCCACCTGGGAAGCCCTTCCCTTAGTATAGGTAGCTCTATCTGTTACCATTTCCCTGAATATTTCAGGCATAATGCTACATATTTTCTGATAATGTAGAACTTTAGTAAAAGTTTTATCATATTTGAATTCAGTTCTGATGAAAAGTATTTCACAATGAATTGTGTGGCAAAAAAACACAGTAGTTAATAGCTGTAGCATAAAAATAGAGGTCAAATAACCTTGATGTGAACATCAGTGCTACAAATTATAGACATATTATATTCTATAAGCTTCCTTACCATTTTCAGTTTGCTTTGTTAGGATTTTGGTATAGATTTAATAGCTTATATAAAATGGTACCTTTAAAAAGCACACTTTGATCAATGTCCTTTTCATCAAAACATAGGATTTAATATCTATTCTATGTACAGAAGCTTTCTTCAAAGAAAATTATATATATGGGAGCTCTGAATCTCATGGAAAGAAAAGTCCAGCAGATCTACCATTTAGAGTTACCCCAGAGGCACTTTTTATAACACTAAGAGTTCAGCTTAACCACTGTGCTTAATCACTGAATAGTTAAAATGAATCTAACACTGGCAAAGTCATAGAATTCCAAAGTTTCTTATTAGTGTAGCTAAACTCAAACCTTGCAGCCTCAACTAATTCCACACTTCCTTTCTCCTTCTTATTCCCTTCTTTTAAAAAAAAAAGAAAAGTAAAACTGTTAGCTGCTCAGTTGTGTCCAACTCTTTGCAACTCCATGGACTGCAGCCCACCAGGCTCCTCTGCTCATGGGATTCTCTAGGCAAGAATACCAGAGTGGGTAGCCATTCCCTTCTCCAGGGGATCTTCCCAACCCAGGGACTGAACCCAGATCTCTTGCAGTGCAGGCAGATTCTTTACTGTCTGAGCCACCAAGAAGTATTTTATATCCTAGCCTAAGGCATAGATCTGAATTCCCATAGTGTCAGAAGTGTCATCATACTGTTAGACTGATGTACCAATAATGATCAGGGGGAAGATTTCTTAGCAGACGTAATCCATACAACAAACCCAGGCAAGCTAAATACAGCAAGAGAACAGAAAACAATGATGCCAAAACAAAGAGCCAAGGCTGAGAAAGCTCTTACCCTTAGCTTTGATACTGCTAACTCGCTTCTTGTGTCTAATATTTCTGTCATATGTTCTTCCTGTCTGTGTTTGTAGACCAGTGTTACTGCTTTGGAATCAGTTATATGATTGTACTAAAGACAGTTTCATGGCATCATCCTATATTTATTAAATCTTTTCCAGGAGCTTACAGTTTAGGAAGATACTTATTTATCTAGTGAGTATTGTACAACTTAAAATTTGGAGAGCTATTCATTTTCCACCTGGAAGTTCCTGGCTCAATTATAAGTTTTAGCATCTTCTGATAAGGCAATATTTTACCCTGGGATTCCCAAAATGATATGGGAATGGTATTTGCATTTTTTTAGAAAGGTGCATCTCTCACTTGTACCCCAGATGAACAGAGAAATAATTTCAAGAGATGAAATAATTAAAATTGCCCTCCTAGAGTTTAAGAAAGCACTCCTTCTTGGTAAAATACAGCTATGTGTCTCAGCCTAGCTTCCTTTTCCAATTTTCAAGTTAACAGACACACTTGGAAGTAAATTGTTTTCTGCAAATAGATAAAAACCTAAATATCCTTTGTAGAGAAGTTTCTAAAAGATAATCCCACATAGGAAAGTGTAGTAAATTATGAAAAACTGACACCTTAAAGGACTAATATATTTATTTGTGTATTTAGTCTCAGTAGCAAAACCATTCAAATTTAGAGTCTTTTTGGCAAATTGACTAATGACTATATCTCATGGGAGACTTTACTTTTGTTCCAAAGTACAATGCCGTGAACATTATCTGTTTCTCCTGAGAATGCTATTTATTCTTCTGATCATTTCTCCCTTTCACTATCATCACTTATCCAATCAGAGGAAAAAAATCTTATGTGCAAATTATTCCTTTGCTTCTCTTTATAACTTTACCATCTATGTATGACTCTGTAAACAACATATTTTAAAGAAACATTCTATAAATGGAATAATGTATTTTTCTTTTTTTTTTCATTTCATTCAGTATTATTTTTGAGAGCAAGACATGCTTATTCATTGCATGAAAAATACACATAGACATGTTCTAATCTTGATGGATATATGAGTTGTTTGCTTTTCTGATGGGTGTTTATATGAGCCATTTTATGTACATTGCACGTGTTCTTATGGAGCGCATACAAAGCAATCAAATTGATGAGTCATAGGATGTGCTAATCTATAACTTTAGTGTGAATGGCCAAACTGTTTCCCAAAGTGTTTGAAGTAAGTTATCTGTCTAGTAGCAATGGATAAACTTCTCTTCTTGCTCCACATCCTCATCAACACTTGGCATTTTCTTTTTTTTTTTAATTAATTTTTACTGGAGCATAATTGCTTTACAATGTTGTGTTATTTTCTACTGTACAACAAAGTGAAGCAGACATATATATATATATATATGTCCCTCCTCATTTTTGGATTTTCTTCCCATTCAAGTAACCACAGAACATTAAGTAGATTTTGTGTGCTATACAGTATACTCTCATTAATTATCCGTTTTATAGACAGTATCAATTGTGATTATGTGTTAATCCTGTTCTCTTATTTTATGATCTTTATTTTTTTTTTTACCAATCCATTGGGTTTGAATGATATCTGATTAATATGAAATTAATAATCTATTTATATAGTTATGGACTCTTTATTCCTCTTTCATAAATGGCTGCCTAAGTTTTTTACCATTTTTTCAATATTTTTGCTTTTTGTTTTAGCTCATACCTATATATATATATACAGACAAATACACATATATACAGAAGTATACTATATATATGATCTGTATGCACTATACGTATTGCATTAAAAAGTGAAAGTGTTAGTCATTCAGTTGTACTCTTTGTGACCTCATGAACTGTAGCCTACCTGTCTCCTCTGTCAATGGGATTCTCCAGGCATGAACACTGGAGTGGGTAGCCATTCCCTCTCCAGAGAATCTTTCTGACCCACAGATTGAACCCCGGTCTCCTGCACTGCAAGCAGATTCTTTACCGTCTGAGTCACGAGAAAAGCCCATATGTACTGTAAATATATTTATACTCGGTGTGTGTGTGTATATATTTTGGATTTTAATTCTGTGTCTGATACTAGTTTATATTTCAATCTTTTATAAACATTTATTATTTTTATAAACATAAAAATATGACATCTTTTATAACCATGTATATTTAATTTGAGGGCTTCCCTGGTGGATCAGTGGTAAAGAATCTGCCTGCCAATGCAGGAGATGCAGGTTCAGTCCTTGGGCCAGAAAGATCCCCTGGAGAAGGAAATGGCAACCCACTCTAGTATTCTTGCCTGGAGAATGCCATGGATATTCTTGCAGGGTAGTCCTTAGGGTCACGAAAGTGTCGGATACAACTTAGCAAATAATTAGCAACAATTATTAATTTAATATAATAAAATTATCATTGTCTTTCTTTATTGTTAGCATGTTCTTTGTTTCTTGTTTAGGAATTTTTTTCCTATCCCAAAATAAGATATTTCATTTACTATATTATTTTCTGTAGTTTGTAGCTTGGCCTTTTATATTTAAGTATTTGGTCTATGTAGAATTGATTTT
This sequence comes from Okapia johnstoni, assembly GCA_024291935.2. Lineage (NCBI taxonomy): Eukaryota > Metazoa > Chordata > Mammalia > Artiodactyla > Giraffidae > Okapia > Okapia johnstoni. The sequence continues at coordinate 19,323,778 of CM044321.1, read as the reverse complement.
TATGAAGCTTTGAATAGCTATCCAGTTTCTTTCATGTTCTTTTGAATAAACAATATTGTAGAATAATTTTTGTTTAATCAGTATATCCCTCACTGATGCTCAGTGCTACAATGATCAGACATAACTTTCCAACTGTTCATGGTTCCGTTCTAAATTCTTTATTTTATTCCATTGACCTGTGTGTCTGTATCTGGACCAAAATCATCTTGTCTTCATGACTGCACATTTAAATCTTGATTTGTGGTAGACAGGTCGTGGCAATATGTATTCTACCTTTCTACATAATTGTTCATTTTTTTCATATGTATTTTGCTTTCTCTTCATTTAGACGCTGTGTGGATTCTTTTTTCAGATGACCGTTCATAGAAGGGGCAATATAGTATTTTTCAAATGTTTTCATCTTGTGGCACACATTGACACTAATGTGATTAGTAAATATACTTGGGTTAAAGAATGAGACTGCCTGTGAACAGTGAACAGTTTGAATAGGAGTGGAGTTGTCCCTGGTTGCCCTCCCCGCCCCAGTCCCAAACCTAAATGATTAATATTTTGTCCACTTATGATCTGTTCATGGAATGAAAAATGTTAGATGATTTGCTGCTTAGTTTGCCAAGTTATTTAAATATTTTTCTTCTCAGGTGTTTTAGGCTATAGGGTAGTTCTAGTTTGGCTAGAAATGGATCTCTTTATCAATAGAATCTCACTTGCTATCTTTTTTTTTTTAATGGAGTGAAAGATTCTTTAAATTCTATAGTGCTTTATAATTTTCAGAAGTTTCACATGCATGATTTTGTATAATCCTATAATAGTTCTTTTTTCTATCTTTTCCGCAGTCCCTGTGTTTCCCTTCCCCTCTCCCTCCCCTCCAGAAAGCACTAGTTTGTTCTCCATATCTGTGAGCCTTTTTCTTTTCTGTTATATTCATTAGTTTGATGTATGTTTTAGTTTCCACATGTAAATGATATCAGATGGTATTTGTCATTCTCTGTCTGACTTATTTCACTTAGCATAATTACCTCCAAGTCCATTCATATTCTTACAAATAGCAAAATTTCATTATTTTTATGACTGAATAGCATACCATTGCATATATATATATATATATATATATATATATATATATATATATATACCATATCTTCTTTATCCATCTGTTGATGGACACTTAGATTGCTTTCATACCTTGGCAATTGTAAATAATGCTGCTATGAACATTGGAATGCCTATATCTTTTCAAATTAGTGTTTTCAATATCTGGGAGTGGAACTACTGGATCATACTATTGTTCGATATTTGGTTTTTTGAGAAACTGCTGTACTGTTTTCCACAGTGACTACTGATTTACATTCCCAACAGTGTAGAAGGGTTCTCTTTTCTCTACATCCTCGCCAACATTTGCTATTTGTGTTCTCTTTGATGATAACTATTCCGATATGTGTGAGGTGATATCTTGTTGTGGTTTTGATTTGCGTTCCTTAACGATTAGTGATGTTGAGCATCTTTTCATGTGCCTGTTGGCCATCTGAATTTCTGCTTTGAAAAAAATGTCTGTTCAGAATTTCTGCCCATCTTTTTAGTTGGTTGTTCCGTTTGTTTGATGTTTAGTTGTATGAGATATTTATATATGTGTTGGATATTAACACCTTACCAGTCATATCACTTGAAAATATCCTCTTCAATTTAGTAGGTTGACTTTTTCAGTTTGTTAATGGTTTCCTTTGCTATGCAAAAGCTTTTAACTTTATTTAGGTCCCATTTGTTTATTTTTGCTTTTGTATCCTTTGCATTAGAAGATGGATAAAAAAAAATATTGCTGAAATTTATGTCAGAATGTTCTTCCTATATTTTCCTCTAGGAGTTTTACAGCATCTGGCCTTACATGTAGGTCTTTGATCCATTCTGAATTCATTTATGTACATTATGTTCAGTTCAGTTCATTCACTCAGTCATGTCCAACTCTTTGTGACCCCATGAACCGCAACACGCCAGGACTCCCTGTCCATCACCGACTCCCGGAGCCTACACAAACTCGTGTCCATTGAGTCGGTGATGCCATCTAGCCATCTCATCCTCTGTTGTCCCCTTCTCCTCATGCCCTCAATCTTTCCAGCATCAGGGTCTTTTCAGATGAGTCAGCTCTTCGCATGAGGTGGCCAAAGTATTGGAGTTTCAGCTTCAACATCAGTCGTTCCAATGAACACCCAGGACTGATCTCCTTTAGGATGTACATGATGTTAGAGAATATTTTAATTTCATTCTTTTACATGTAGCTGTCCAGTTTTCTCAGCACCACTTATTGAAGGGACTCTCTTTTCTCCATTGTATTTTCTTGCCTCCATTGTCATAGATTAATTGATCATAAGAGTGTGGGTTTATTTCTGGGCTTTCTATTCTGTCCCGTTGATCTGTGTGTCTGTTGCAATGCCAGTACCATACTGTTTTGATTACTGTTATCTGGTTTGTTGTCGTCTTTTGCAGTCATGGATATTGCCATTCCTAATAATTTTGCTTGGTTTCCACAAAGTGTTTAATAACAAACCTGTGAAAGTCTTGATTGTTGAACCTCTGTCTCTCCAAGTGCAGAAATATTATCCAAAAGCTAAATCAAGAGCTCAAACCTTCTTTCTGTTTCTTCCTGTCTCTTATTTAGAACAATTTATATATTAGTTACTAAGTCTTTCCAAGTGCTACAGGCACCAAATCATGGTTAAAAGAATTTATTTTGTAATGCTGCTTTGAGTCTGTGGATGTAACATTCTCTCTAAAGATTTTATTATTGCTAAAGGCAAGAAATACTTTATTTCCAACATCAAAAGTGAGTAAGACGTTGCTCATCTTAGAAGTCCAGGAATATATAATAGAACCAGGATTACCTCAGGAGCTAGAAGTTAACACTTGTAAACTCTGAAGAGTTTTAAATTTCTATTCTTTCTGTAGACAGTGCATAACTTCCTCTATAACAATATTCTAACTTTTTAATCCCATCAGTGGCTCAGCTGTGCATGGACTGTTAGAAATAAAAGTGGATAGTCCAGGGTAAACAACAGCTGCAAGTCTATATTCTTGGATGAAGACCCAAGTTTCAGTACAGGAGGGATTAAAATCCAAGGTTTAAGAAAACACTAGAGAAAGTAAAAAGTATGTTATCTCATAAATAGAGAGAACACATTTTTAAAAGTAAAGTTTCATTATTCTGCTAGGTTTTGACTTAAGTGTATTGTACCAACTGCTGTAAAGAGCAAGATGAAATTAGACTCAAGAGCCTGAATTTGTTTTCTTAATTTTTTGGTTTAAAATGTTTAAATGCTTTGCATTATTTTTTTTCTTTATGAACATATTTATTTACATGTAATCATTGTGAAATCTTATAAGCTTATAAAATATCTTTACTAGAGCTATTTCTTCAAAAATTGAATGATAGTTTTCTTTCCATTATGAGCTGGGAGTTTTCCTTTCTTCTGCTTGTTTTTATTTCTGAGTGCTATATACTATTACATTCTTTTATTGCTTGGTATTCTTAGTTGGAATATCAATATCTTCTAGTTAAAATGTTAAAGGCTATCACTAGTGACTACTTACGGTTTTCTGCTTCAGTATAATTCAGCTTAAGAACTTTCTCAGAACACAGACACTTTCTTTATTCTCTTAGCTTTTTATGCATCATAAAATTTGATTCACGTCTATTAATGGAATGGAGTGACTTAAGATGACCCATGTTATTCTGTTCTTACAATGAGTAGTTTTATATATACTCTCCTTTTGCCTGAGTATATCTTTAATATTTATATCATGATACAGATACATGCATTTTAAACCATTATTCTAACACACATTAAAATTTATTTCTGGAGACTTGGAAACCAAGTATTTTTCTCCCCATAATGAGTGCTTATAGAAATTCACTAAACAAGCATGTTTCCTTCATTTTTCTGTGGATAATCATAGTATCCATAGGCAGTCAGAGGTCAATGTGTACATGTAAACTTTATAATTCTTTAACTTTTTTCCTACAGGGGCAGAGTTACTACATACCTGTCTTATATTCATTTCTGACAAATACAAAATGGTGATGTGAGAAAAATAGTCAAGAGAAATGTGAAGACCTATAGATAAGCTGTGATTTTGATTCTTGTACCTAATATTTTTTCCTGTTCTATCCAAATACCATAAAATACAAAAGTCATGCTAACAAACTAGTATTAGAACTGAAAACAAATTTAAGCATCATTAAATGCCACAGACTATAAGGAATTTAATGCAGAAGTGGCTGAATCGGAGGATTACATAGAACTGATTTAAATATTGACTTGCTGAGAATTCATTTTATATTGTATGCATTCATTTAATCATTCATTGCACCAATCTTCACTGAATAACTATTATTACTAGTTTCAGGCACTGTGTAGATACTATGTTATAAGTAGGTGTCTGTCCCAAAGAAATAGATATCTGTGAATACAGTATTAATAAATAGGCAGATCAATGGACTGACAGGTCAGTAGTGAAAAAGGCTAAAAAGAAAGAATGATTAAATAATTAGAATGAGAACTAATTATATATAAGACAGAATTTTAAAAAACACACCAACTAAGCTGAAATATGTTTTACTAAAAATAATCAGGCCATGTAAGAAGTTGGATAGAGAAAGTTTGCAGGCCATATGATTGTATTTATATAAGATTGAAAAACAGCAAAGTGATCTGTTGTGATGGAAATCAAACTAATAATTATTTTGTTGGATAATGATGGAGAGGAGATAGGAAGTGGTTTCCATGGAATTAGTGATACTCTATAAATTGTGGTGGCACAGATGTGTGCTCTTTATGAAAATTAATTGAGTAGTTCTTAAGGCTTGTGCTTTTTTCTTATTTTAACCTTTTCTATAATATTGACATGTAAAAAAGTATTCTGAACTGTGGGGATGTGGGAGAAGAATGCTTCAGGTTTGAAAACAGCTTGTAGCAAAGTCCTAATAAAGAGACCCACTTGATTCCTTTTTAGAGGTGAATGGAGGCCAGTATGACTGGGGCATAGTGAGCAAGGTGTGACATGCCTAATGTCAATGGATGGAGAAGAGACTGTAGCCAGATAAGTGAAGAGATTTAAAAACCAGAGGACAGAATTGAAATTTAATTTTAGAACATGAAGACGTCTGAGCATGAGAGTGAGGCATAATTGAGCAACAAAAGGATAACGCCAAATGGGGAAGGAAATAACTGATGCTATTGTCAGCTTAGAGTGCTGTGTTCACAGCTTTAAAATGTTTAGAAGAGTGCGTGCATGCATGCTGATTAGTCTCAGTCATGTCTGACTCTATCTGACCCTATGGACTGTAGCCTGCCAGGGTCTCACTCTCTGGAATTCTCCAGGCAAGAATACGGGAGCGGGTTGACATGCCCTCCTCCAGGGGAATCTTCCCTACCCAGGAATCAAACCCGCATCTCTTACATCTCCTGCACTGACACGCGCATTCTTTACCACTAGCACCACCTGGCATCAATACCTTGGATGAATGGCAATCCTGAAATAAAGTCAAAAGAAAAACAAAGGAATTCTCTTTATAGTCATGATGGATTCCTTTGTTTTTACCTTTCCATTGCACTAAAATCAATTAGAAAATGAATTATAAAATAAAGCTACTGTCCAGGCATTAGACAATGTACATCACATGATTACTATTCTGACAGAATGAAAAAAAAATCAGCTGAGTATTACCATTGCCATGCATTTCTACTTGGGGTCACTTTCCTGATTCCAATTCAGGGAAGAAAAATTACCCCATACTGGTCTCTAATAGAGTAAGAGATAAAAAATGAAGACGCTGAGGTATTTGGAATTAGTGAAGCAAAGTATTGCAAAAAGGGAGTTACACAGAGAAAAATCTCCCAACAACCTGCCTAGGAATCCCCGTAGTCTTTGGCTGTAGTGTAACCTCACCAAACAATGGGTGAAACTCCACAAGAGCAAGCAAAGAAGGACTTCCAGGGACCTTTAAACTGAGATATATTTAAGTTCTGACCAACCAAAGTACAAACGCTCATTGAACACCCCGAATATTCAGTTGTGATTCCAGAGTATCAGATTTTCACTGTAGGACTAAATTTCTCATAAAGGTTAATCCAAACTAACCTAACAAAGATGAAAAGCAGGTTATTTGCAAATAAAGAATTTCCTATGAGGGAAAATAAAACAGTATTTAAAAGGAAGCCAGCCAAACCCATAACTCAGTAACATAAGACTCATCTAGTAATGCCAAAGGACAGAAAAATATGATCCCAAATTAGGAAGTAAATAGATCAGTTGAAATAGTTCCAGATATGACAGAGATGATGATATAAATAGAATAAGACTTTAGAGCACTTGTAAATATGCTCAAGTATTTAAAAGAAAAACTAATCACACAGAGTTGAGTAATGGACACTATAAAAAGAACAAAAATAAAAAATAATAAAAAAAAGAGGAACTTCTGGAGCTGAGAAATAGAATAACGAAATTCAGAATTCCCTGGATATGCTAAACAGCACTTTGAACATTGCAGAAGAAAAAAAATCAGTGAACTAAAAATGCAACTATAAAGACTGAAATGGAAAGGGAATAAAAGAGTGAAAAACCTGAACAGGAAACAGTTGAACAATATAAAAAAGTTGAATATGTATGCAATTGTAATTCCACAGAAAGGGGTCAGAAAAAAATACATATGTAGATACAAAGATAAGAAAAAAAATACTGGTTACCCTTCAGAAAAACATCCAAGAAAATATTTTTGTAGGATTTTAGTATTAGGATATATCTGAGTTGAAAAGATAACTTCAAATCTATTTTCTGTTAATATTGTAGCAAGTTTGGTTTTGTATCTTCCTTGAATATTCGACAAAATTCGGTGATGAAATAATATGGGCCAGAAATTTACTTTTGGGGAAGTTTATGAGTAAGAATTTTAAATTAATGTATATATCTAATTTTGTGGGGTTTTTGTCTTAGTTTTTGTAGTTATGGTTAAAGAGTTTCACAAACATCTTCTAATTTTTGAGTCTTGTTGTCACTAAATGTTTATATTTCCTTATAATTATTTTAATGTCTATAAAATCTCTGTTGATAACCCCACTTTCATCTTTAATATTAGTGATTTGCATTCTATTTTTTTCTTGATTGCTCTAGATGTTGCTTTGTCCATTTAAAATTTCTTTTGAAAGGAAAAAAAATATTCTGATTTTGATAAATTTTCCTATTAATTGTCTTTATCTCTTTTTTTCTCTCTACCTATTTTGGATTATCCATCATGTTTTAATGTCTTTTTAAGACTGAATATTAGGCCACTGCTTTTAAAAATATTCCAATCTACATGTATTAAAAAGATCACTAGACACTTGGGTAACTTTTGCTTTAAACAGTCAAACATATTTTAAACAGCTTAAATGTGAAAAAGTAACATGCTACCTTTATCTAGATATTTACTATTATTGCTGTTCCCACCTCATTTCCTTCTGAGGATGTGAATTTCCATCTGGTGCAATTTCCCTGCAGCCTAAGGAATTTTCTTTATAGCACTTCTGGAGCGTGTCTGATAATAAACAAAACAAAATAAAAGAACTTCTCAGATTCCTTTAATCACAGAATGTCTTAATTTGTCCTTTATTTCCCCTTGTGAGTCACCTATCCAAAACTGATTCCCTTGCTTAGAGTCCTCATAGAGTTATTATTATTTTGTATTATTATTTGGCTCAGAATTTTTAGTTATAGTCAACAGGAGGAATGGTCTGTACAGGAATTCTGCCATAGCAGAACTGGCATCTGTTTCTAGCATCCCTGTGTATATTCTATTATCTATAAACAAAATGCTCTAATATTATGACCCTGATCACCCACAGTCTAATGTCATAAATTGCATGGCTACAACTTATAAAGAACATGTATTTCTATCCCCTTCATCCCAAATAGATATTTAAATGCAATATCTTTTATATATCGTTAAATATTATCATTGCTATCCATATTTTGGTAAACTTAGCAAATATAACTTATAGTCTTCAAGTATCCCTTTTTTTCTGGAGAGGAGATTATTTTTAATGAATATTAAAATAATGAATAAATTATGAATTAAATAATGAATTAAAGTAGTGAATAAGATATTCTCATTCTTGATGTAATTTTTGACATTCTTGAATGTAAAATCTGAGCTTGATCAGGTACATCAAGATGAGGTACATATTTGCTAATAACATAGACTTTTAACAAAGCCAAGCAAATGGTATCACCCCCTGGGATTTTTTTTTGAACATAAAACCAAAAAAGTAGCTGAGATAGTCTTTCTTTAAACAGCACGAAAGATAAAATGAATTTCTTGAGAAGTCTTCTCCCACAGTATGAGGAAGGCCAGACATTTTTATTTAGGATTAAGAAACATGTCAAATTTTTCATATAACAGAGCTGTATCTTTGATCATTCCCCATTGGTTCAAAGCATTCTATGATTTAACATTATTCTCTTATTAAGTTTACTTGTTATTTCCAAAGGCTTTTCAAATCCAGAATCTTTCCTTTGCACTCAAAATATTACTGACTTACCCTATTTCCTAATTATTATGTTTCTAATTTGTTCTCTTCTAACGTAGCTATTTCTTTTATAACTCAGTTTGCTTCCAAAATAAAAATCTGATTATAGCATTTTCCTAATTAAAATATTTCACTAACGTCTTGATGGTATATGTTATAAATAGAGATACAACTGTGACATTTAATGATATGAATTTGTGTCCTTTCTTAATGCAGTCTTATTTGTTTTCATTTATTCTTTTTCCAGTAAATATTTAATGAAGACTTCCTAAAATACCAGGGGCTGTTCAAATAAAATAAGGGAGATCTGTTGTCTCATGGAGCTTTTGTTCAAATAATATACCCCATGTGCATATGCATATATATTGGCATGCACATATATACATGTATGTATGCACACATGGGGACTTCCCAGGTGCCATTAGTGGTAAAGAACCCACCTGTTAGTGCAGGAGACATAAGAGACTCAGGTTCGATCCTTAGTCTCCTGCAAAGATCTCCTGGAGAAGGGCATGGCAACCCACTCCAGTATTCTTGCCTGGAGAGTCCCACGGACACAGTTCATAGGGTCGCGCAGAATCAGACATGACTGAAGTGACTTAGCACGTATGCACACATGAAATATCTATACAATGCATGCTTACCTATATGTGTGTGTGCTCTTGTGTATATTCATTACATGTCCATGTAGTATATATGTTATGTGCATGTGTGTTATATCATGCCAGTGTTTTAATTGTCTGCATGTTGTATTCCCTCTATTCATATTCACTTCTCCTGGATTCACTTTATCTCTACACATACCAAGTAGAAATTGTCACTTGCAAAGAAGAATTATTTTTGAAAATTTAAGAGTCAACTTCCTGACCCTTGAAAGCACTTTGCCATGTGTTTGTTTTGACCACAATGCATAGTAAAATTTTATACATATTGTGTAGCTATGTTTAGTTTTCATTTCCTGAACTTTATATTGAAAGTTTGAAAGCAAGTAATCTAGCAGTGTGTTTCTGATATATTTTCAAATATAGAGAAAAAGATGACTTAGAAATCCTGCTAATATGTTTGAGAATATATGGAACATAGAAAATTATCTGTAGTGAATGGATATGTGTTATTTTATTGACGACGCAATGTCCTTGAAGGTCCAATATCTCAATTGTCAGGGGAAGAAAGAGAATATGAGCATATATAGAGGCAGACCTGGTCCTTGATGGATAGAGAACAATTTGGCAAAAGTGAATTCCTTAGCTCTTAGTTTAAGATACTCATGTGTAAATGAAGCTTGTATATTAAGGACAACTACACTGTGCATGTGTGTGTGTGTGTAAACACAGATTTGAGGATCAGAGGCAGACTGATCAGACTAATTATTTATTTAGAGAATACCTCAGTGCTGATTCCTCTTGCTGCAGTTCTTACTCTGGGAAATATGATGAGGGCAGATGTTATCCATTCTTTATGGGAGGGAAGGACTGGGGCTGTACTGCTTAAACAAAACTCCAAAACTCTTCTTCTCAGCTCTTATATAAAGAAGTTTCATAGCCACTTCTCCTCTCTGAAGACAGAGAAAGAATATACCTTTCTAATGTAAAGAAATCCTCTTTGAGAAAAGGAGATGACTACCTTCTACAATGTAAGCAAATGGCTCCAGAAGCCCTAAACCTGTACAACTCTTTGAAGGTCTCTATTTTTAAAATCCAAAGCTTGTTTACCATTCATTTATTCTTTAACCCATGTTACCTGAATTTTTTGACTCAGAAAACCTGATGTATAAGCAGAGATTTTCAAGTAGAATGTTTTGGCAGCACACTGAAAACCAACAGTATTAGTAAAACTATTTATTTTCAAATTCAATTAGTTTGTGTGCCTTCATTTAGAGTGAAGACATCTCAAGAGCCTTTTTAAGTACAATCTAAAATTTTCAAAAATTATGCAAACTAGAAAAGCTTTATGTTTTTCTGCATCCTCAGAATGTTTCATGAGATTTATAGAATTCAGATCAAAAGCTACAACACTGTAAAGTAATTAGCCTCCAATTAAAATAAATTAATTTTTTTAAAAAGCTACACAAGAATTTTACCTCTAGGGAAATTTCAGACTCTCAGAGAGAGAACAAAATGGATATCATAGTTAGTAAGAAAAGATATTTTGAAAATTAATATCATTCAATACCCAGAAATATATGTGAAAATAAAGGAAAGATTTTGAAAACTTAAGGATATACAAATAATAGATGGAGAGTAAGTCACTGTATATAGCTAGAATATATTCATTATTTTATACAAGGTTTCATTCACTCAGTACTTTGTGTCTTAGGTATACGATCCCTGTTCTAAGTACTGGGAATCCAATGATATATACAGTACTTTGTCAATGGTAATGTGCTCAGGTAGAAGAGTAAAAAAAGCAATGATATTCCACAATTCTTTCATATTACTTTTATGTAGTTTTTAATTAACCTTAGGTATGTAACTTTAGCACAAAATATTAACAATTTTTGCATATCTTGAATTATGTTTTCTCTTTCCTTTTTCCAAAATGAGAACTTGAAAGTACATTTTCCTTCATGGAAATATGTTTCCGTGCTATATTATTATTAAAGATGATTTGTGGTAACTTTTCTTCTGCTTGAATTAGTGATTGTCTGTTTACAGGAAGAGAGACAATAACCAACATTTCTCTGACCACTTCAACTTTTAGTTTGGTAGATAATTTTGATGTCCTGCTTAAAAAACTACCAGTGTTTACTCATTGCAAGGAGAAACAAAGCGATCGATTTTTGCTAATATTGCACTATGTCTTTTCCTTTCATATTTCTGACTATAGTATAAATATTCTGTGCAAAGTGATGCTGAGGTGAGAGAAAAGAAGACTAGTACAGATGTTATTAAATATTTTTTTCAAAAATTATTTATTTGCGTACTTATTTGTTTGTAGAGTCTTCTTTTTTGTGTGTATTCTAGTCACTACTCTTTTGTTAGTTTGTTCATTGGTGTGATAACATTGCCTAACCGGCTACATACACCTTGAAAATCTATTTCACAGAGAGGCGGAACAGTTTGATGACCATATTGAGTGTAAGCTCTCAAACAGATTTCACAAGTTCAAACCCCAGGTTTACTACTTCCTAGATTTGTGACCTTGACAATTTATATAACATTTCTTTTCCATGGCTGGAAGCCCCCCGCCCCATGTAAAATTACAATCAAAATAGAGTTATTGTAAGGATTATAAACATGAGAGAGACTAGAGTTGGTATGGTTGTCAAATGAATGATAGTCGTATCTGTAAATATTTGATTAAAGTAGAATGTAATCATGTATTGTGTGTGTAAATACATTAACAATAAAACAAGTACATTATAGTGAAAGAACATACATTACTAAGTTTGGGATTGGTCATTTATAATTTGGATTGACATTTATTGTGTAGAGGAAAACATTTGTTTGTTTGTAATATTTGAATAGAATATTTGCCTTTCAGGGCTGTTATGAAGACCCAACAACACAGATTATTCAGTCACCAAAATAATTAGTTCAAATATCTGTCTATCTATATATCATCTACCTACTTATTTACCTGTTATTCTTATATTCTGAGAAAGAGCCTAGATCATGAAAGCAGAGTGATGAATTAAAGCAGATAAAGAGCATTCTTTTAGAAGCTACCATTTTTATTGAAGTGAAAGACACGGGCATGAAAAAAACTCTAGGTCAGAACATGATACATAGTAAATGCTTAAGAATGTATCTGTTTCCCCTGACTCAGCTTCTATGGCAGAAGCTACTGCTATCCATCACCCATTTGATTGTGGACAATGTGTATGATACTCTAATATCGGAAGAAACCACATGACTGCACATTTCTTTGCAGTTGAGTTAGGTTAGTAAGATCTAAAAGAGAAAGCGTAGTTTTATTAGTGAATGCATTCCTTTATAAAACTGTAAACACATTTTTATTTCTTTACAAAATGTATTATTTTATTATATCATACAGTCATGGCTTTCAATAGCAAAACTGAGTTTCTGGTCTTGATAGATTGAGTTACCAATCTATTATTGACTTCCAGGCAATATACAAAGTATATAGAAGTTTTTAAAGAATCTTTAAATGTACTTGTGACTGTTATTTTGGTTAAACATCCATTTTCTCATATCTATATTCAGATGGATATTTTATGCTTTGTGTCTACCTATTTCTGCTAAACTGGATAAAAGTTTAAGGCTCATTTGAGCACTTGGTATAGTTAGTATTCCATTCAACCTTTGATAAACTTAATAAAATAAACAGTTGCCATTATACTGCAAAGTTGATTACTGGGGAATAATTAATTAACTACCAACACTGTACAAAGGCCCACAAGAGAGCTGGTGAATTTGCAGATTTCTGAGTACTTCAGCAATACTTAGGTTCAAAGAGATATTAAAATGCTGCAACCTCTGATTTCATTTTGACTGTCCTTGGAAGGACTCCAACAAATTGGCTGAAAAGCCTACACTGGAAGCCAAGCATCTTCTATAGTCTGAGAAGCAGAAGGATATTTCTGATGAATAGAATACTCATTTCTTTTCATGAAAATATGTTTCTCTAATACACATCTAATAATGCATAATCTATCAGCACAGGCATAAAAAATCTTTTAAAGTTTTAGTTCCTTATATGGTTTCTCTGCTGTGAGAGAAAATAATACACTTGTAAAATCCATGATATAGAGCAGTATGCATATTGCGAATGAGATTAGAAAGTATTTATGTAGTTGGCTATGTTTGCTATTGCAATAATGGCATTATTTTTTTCAATAACCCACTTGAGTCCTATGGAGTATATGATTCCCTTGAGGCTATTATTTTTATTATAAACACACTGCTAAGAGCCTACTTTTATATTCACAATAATTTGAAATTATGAAACAAATAATTTCTGAAAGCTTTATTAAAGAAACACTGTACAAGCTAACCTATATTGAAACTTATTTTCCTATAACTGGCACAAGATGAATATCATTGGTGCACAATATACAAAGGAAGAATCACATGTTGAAATTAAGTTGAGACATTCTTTGACCCTGGTGGCTCAGATGGTAAAGCGTCTGCCTGCAATGCGGAAGACCCGGGTTCAATCCCTGGGTCGGGAAGATCCCCTGGAGAAGGAAATGGCAACCCACTGCAGTACTCTTGCCTGGAAAACTCCATGGATGGAGGAGCGTAGTAGGCTACAGTCCATGGGGTTGCAAAGAGTCGGACACGACTGAGAAACTTCACTTCACTTCATTCTTTGACAGAATCTATGTTGTACGTGATGCTGTAAAATGAGCCATTCAGTGGGACCTGCACCGGCTCCAGCTCTACAGCAATTATATTTTAGAATGGCTTAAAATGTTTGGCCTTTGTAGCATGTGTACTCTTTGCTCAAAATTCTCCTAAAAAGTTCTTTGATTCTGCATTGGCCTGTCATTTAAGTGATTGAAGCAATCAAGGAAGGATAGAAGGATGAAATGTGACTGAAATCATATGCAACAAAATGTTCACAGGGACTACTCTGCATATCAACTCCTTTCAGCATGTCTAAGACTGTAGGGAAATGAAGTAGAATAAATAAGTGTCCATACAACCTTGCTTAAAGACTTGACTAAGGTTGATAATTTCAACCACCACAATTCATATTTTAAATGTTTCTAGTTGAGAAACTGTGTGTGAGTGTGGGTGTGTGAAAGTTTTGGCGAATATGTGTGTGTGTGTGTGTCTGTGTGTTTTGAAGGACTGGAGTTTCCCTTAATTAGTCTGTCAAGTAATGAAATAATGCCTCAAACTAATAAAACCATATATGCATTGTTTAAGTGTATTTGGAAAGCATTCTAATGGAAATAACTTCTGCATGTAATTTGTGGTCATGATTGGGTTAAAAGCTCAGGTACACTCTCATCAAGGATGCCTTAGAGGTCACAGATGTGTTATTGGTCTTTATTTCATCCCTGTTTCATCTCGTTTCTTGAATGCTGCCCTATCCCACAATGCATTTCAAGAAATTTTAGACTTTTAAAAAAAATTTAGTCCATTTTCAGCTTTAATCTGGATAAGATTCTGGTGTCATAACTTCAAATTTTTAAAAATTAAATTTCTTTCCTCTTCCTCTAACATATTCATTTTTATTTTATATACAAACTTTCATATATGTATTCAACTTTATAGTTTCTATACCATTATAAAGAGCTTCCCTGGTGGCTCAGACAGTAAAGAATTTGCCTGCAATGTGGGAGACCCAGGTTCAACCCCTGGGTCGGGAGGATTCCCTGGGTCAGGAAGATTCCCTGGAGAAGGGAATGGCAACCCACTCCAGTATTCTTGCCTGTAGAATCCCATGGTCAGAGGAGCCTGGAAGGTTACAGTCCATGGGTTTGCAGAGTTGCAACTGAGTGACTAACACATATCAGATACACTTATCAGACATATACCACTATTAATTAATAGGGTCTGTATCTTATTTAATTAGTCTGCTTACTGCTGTTTGTGGGGAGGATATTTCATTACTTGTTATTAATGCTATTCTTTGGATCTAACTATTTTTGGTTTGCTTTTTAATTACTTCTTTTTTTCTTCACTATAAAATTTCCCCAAATATTTCTCCCTTTTTTTTTTTTTTTACTCCAGTGATGAAAGATTGGCTCCTTGTTTTAAAATATGCCTCTACATTTTATATGGTGCCTGGGAGGCATTCCACAAATTTTGAATGACATCATAGTTGAGTATATATTCATTTCCATAAATTGATACTATCTCTACATTTGTAATGACTTTTACATCAATGTATATGCATGTATTAAGTAAAATAAGCCATAATTGCCCTAGTTTAGTTTTCAGATAAGTAAGCATTAAAATTTATGTTCATTCAAGGGTTAAATCACAAGTTTGCTATTAAATATAATTAACAGCTGTTCAGTTTGCATCAAGTTAAAACTAAAAAAAAAGACTTCAAGAAAAAGAAACACAGTTTACAAACCAGAAAATCATTTCATGTTACAGCATTTCCTCATGCATTTGAGGCAAAAGAAAAAGAAAACAAAAGACCCAACACAAACATACATGTTACCGAAACATAACACAGTATTAGCAGCAGTTTGAAAATTTATAATTCAGCTTACTCTAAAATTATCCCTTAAGGTTTTGATTGATGTCAAGTCAAAGTAGGAAAAAAAAGATAAGCCAAGTCTTATGAAAATAATTAAAAATTTATTTTTTCAAAGATAACAGCTTCATTGTGTTTTGAAAAAATGAGCTTTAGTCTTTTGAGAAATAACTGTTTCATCAATTGATGTGTCATCGTGGTACATTATCAAACAAAGTAGTAGCAGCCTTTCATTTTCTTAGGACGGACTTACGGACTTAAAAGTTTACAGAAATTAGGATAAATGATGATTTTCAGGGAACAAATTTTCCTCTTGCAGAAGAAGTGTTGAGAGCTTTCTTAGAGATATTATCTGCTTTGAAAATGAAGCTTCTGATGAAGCTTGTCTATAATTAGGAAGCATTAGATAAACTCTTCCCATTGTAGAAACAGATTGGAACAACTATTTCACAGTAAATCAGAATTTCACTATCAAGTTGTGTGATAAGCTCTTCTGTATTTCTCAGTAAATCATGAAGTGTGACAATAAGGACACTTGGTAAGTCTCTAAGAACTGATAATAACTCATAAAATTTCACAATAAGTTGCACAATATGCTGCACTGGATTGGTCTCTAAATCATGGGTTTTCACAATGCAATTTATAAAAATCTATTTCTTTTTTACCATGTCTATTATTATTATGAGGATATCTCTCAGTCAGGGCTTCCCTGATAGCTCAGTTGGTTAAGAATCCACGAGCAATGCAGGAGACCCCTGTTTGATTCCCGGTTTGGGAAGATCTTCTGGAGAAGGGAAAAACTACCCACACGAGTAATTTGGCCTTGAGAACTAGTCCATGGGGTCGCAAAAAGTCGAAAAGGACTGAGTGACTTTCATTTTCATTTTTGCGGCTGCCCTGCACCTGAGTAACTTTGAGAAGATACCCCAAATTCAAGGGCAGAGAAGCCGAAGCAAGAAGGTAGGTGCTCAAACTACCACACAATTACACTCATCTCACACGCTAGCAAAGTAATGCTCAAAATTCTCCAAGCCAGGTTTCAACAGTATGTGAACTGTGAACATCCAGATGTTCAAGTTGGTTTTAGAAAAGGCAGAGAAACCAGAAATCAAATTGCCAACATCCATTGGATCATCGAAAAAGCGTGCGAGTTCCACAAAAATATCTATTTCTGCTTTATTGACTACGCCAAAGCCTTTGACTCTGTGGATCAAAAAAATCTGTGGAAAATTCTGAAAGAGATGGGAATACCAGAACACCTGACCTGCCTCTTGAGAAATCTGTATGCAGGTCAGGAAGCCACAGATAGAACTGGATATGGAACAACAGACTGGTTCTAAATTGGGAAAGTATGTCAAGGCTGTATATTGTCACCCTGCTTATTTAACTTATATGCAGAGTACATCAAGAGAAACACTGGACTGGATGAAGCACAAGCTGGAGTCAAGATTGCTGGGAGATATGCAGATGACACCACCCTTATGGCAGAAAGTGAAGAAGAACTAAAGAGCTTCTTGATGTAAGTAAAAGAGGAGAGTGAAAGAGTTGGCTTAAAACTCAACATTCAGAAAACTAAAATCATGGCATCTGGTCCCATCACTTCATGGCAAATAGATGGGGAAATAGTGGAAACAGTGACAGGTTTTATTTTGGGGGGCTCCAAAATTACTGCACATGGTTACTGCAGCCATGAAATTAAAAGATGTTTGCTCCTTAGAAGAAAAGTTATAACCAGCCTAGACAGCATATTAAAAAGCAGAGACATTATTTTGCCAGCAAAGATCTGTCTAGTCAAGCTATGGTTTTTCCATTAGTCATACATGCATGGGAGAGTTGGACCATAAAAGAAGCTGAGCACTGAAGAATTGATAATTTTGAACTGTGGTGCTGGAGAAGACTCTTGAGAGTCCCTTGGACTGCAAAGAGATCCAACCAGTCCATCCTAAAGGAAATAAATCTGAACATTCATTGGAAGGACTGATGCTGAATCTGAAACTCCACTACTGTGGCCACCTGATGCAAAGAACTGACTCACTTGAAAAGACCCTGATGCTGGGAAAGATTGAAGGCAAAAGGAGAAGGGGACAGCAGAGGATGAGATGGTTGGATGGCATCACTGACTCGATGGACATGAGTTTGAGTAGGCTGTGGGAGTTGGTGATGGACTGCGTGCTGCAGTCCGTGGGGTCTCAAAGAGTCGGATATGACTGAGTGACTGAACTGAACTGATCTCTCAGTCAAGGATAAAATATATAATTGAAACAAAGTCCTTCTCTTCCCCATTAGCTGCAGTCATACGTTATTGAGAAAATTAAGTTTTATTTATTTGTGTGAGAGGAAAAGAAAATCTAGTTACATAAAAATATGCTTAAATAGTAAAATTAATTCCACCAACAACCTTAGTTAACATGATTGAAATGGATAACTCATTAATTTAGAGTTGATAAAAAACAATTTGTAATTTAAGTTAATACTTAGGTACTTAGACCAACTGATATATATGAATACATTAATTTTAATTAATGACAGGGCAGAGATCAGATTATGTTTAGGTAAGCAATCAGAATTACAGAAAATATGTAATGTTTGTGTATGGAGAGAGAGACTGAGAGGGAAAGGGATCCTTATATACTGCTTTTTTAAAGGTGTGTTTATTCTCTAATTTGAAAATTGTGAAATATATCCATGCTCTTAATGATTTGGGAATTTATTTGGCAGATATAATATGAGATGTGAAATGGGAGTTTAAAGACTACTGGGATTGAATCCTAACTCATTGCTTAAATGGCGTGAAACTGGATGTAATTTCTTATGTTACATTTATTAATGCTTAAGGTAATATTTAAGGAAACACCAAAAGTGAATAGGTTTATCATGTGTGTGGGCTTTCTTCACTAACTATTGCTTAACAATTATTGCCTCTTTGAAAAGGTAAAAACATAAGTTGGAATATATTGTGAATTTTTAATTTTAAAATTAATTTAATTTTTAATTTTAAATTCAGGTATTTTAAGAAAATAAATGAGATTAGTACAGGACAACAAGATTTGTCCATGAGAATAATTTGATCACTAGCATTAGAAAAACTAATTACCTCAAATAAGATGAGGCAGACACGTCAATAACAGTGAGAACTGTGAGCCCTCTTTGTAGGCTGGGAGGGTAAGCAAGTCCTTACTGCAAACGTAAACATTATTAAAGAGACAGTTCTGTGGAGCTGAGACCCTGCATTCTTGGGGAAAAATTATGGATAATTTTTGATCTCTTAGAGCAGGGGTCCACAAACTTCAGGATCTAATGTCTGATTATCTGAAGTGGATCTGATGTAATAAAAGCAGAAATAAAGTGCACAGTAAATATAATGTACTTGAATAATCCCGAAACCATCCAACCCCACCCAGGTCCATGGAAAAATTGTCTTCACCACAAAGCTGATCCCTGGTGCCCAAAAGGTTGAGGACAGTTGTTAGAGTACTGTTGGGCTACTGAACCACACACACAGAGTTTAGTTATATTCTGATACTCTACACAAATTCTTTTTATGTGATTAAATCACTGAAAACAGGCGGGCCCTGTAGAAGATAAGATGTGGCCCCCAAAAGTCACCACTATGGTACCTATTGTCAGTCACATTATTTTATAGGAAGAAGACCCAAATATTGAAAACATACTACCTTGGGTCCAGTTATAGGCCAATAGAGGAAACTGTCTTTTTCTTTATTCCCCTATATAATATAATCTTTGTCTGTACATACATGTACATAACATATGTACCTATAATATATGTCTCTCGTTTCTCATTGTTGTTCCCCCTTTTGTTTTTAGGTACTTGAAGTTAAGATAGGACAATTGAGTGAGCTCACATGCTATAAGCCGTTTAAAGTCCTCTAGAAATCACAATTTAAAAGCTTCTTGCAACAGTTCTTAAATACTGTCAGGTGAAATAATAGGAGACAGTCATTAATCAGTATATTCAGGTTTTCATTGTATCCATTTATATACTTATGAAATAGAGATGTGCATGTACGCAGTCGCATATATGCATACTTCAAAAAGAGAGAGAAAAAGTTGACAAGGATGGTGTGACGGTGGGTTTGAGTTACTGTTTTGAATATGAACAAATTAATGCCTTCCATGAAATGCTGGGAAGGATTGGGGGCAGGAGGAGAAGGGGACGACAGAGGATGACATGGTTGGATGGCATCACTGACTCAATGGACATGGGTTTGGGTAAACTCCGGGAGCTAGTGATGGACAGGGAGGCCTGGCGTTCTGCGATTCATGGGGTCGCAAAGAGTCAGACACGACTGAGCGACTGAACTGAACTGAACTGAATGAAATACTGCACATTATATTAAAGGAAAGGCCAATAACTTTGATAACCACAATCTTTGCATGTTTTTTGTTTTGTTTTTTTCTTTAAAAAAATATCTGATTTAATCATAAAGTTAAGTAAGCATACGTATAATATTATATATCACATATATGTTGACCACATCATTTTTTCAATTATTATGATTGGATAAGTTCTCAGAACATAGATATGCTAAACATTTCCTGGTTAGAAGTCAAGTAGTGCGCATCTAAATAGAAGATATATGAATTGGTTGAACTTTCATGTGAAAAAGTATGGAAATGGAAGCTAAATTGAGTTAGCTTTAAAATCTTAGAGAATATTATTAAAATCAATATGAACACAGTATGAACTTGTTATTTGTCATTTTTATGAGTCTTTGAAAAGCTTTAAAATATTTAAATAAAGCCCTGTACATTTTCATTGTAGCATTAAAGTCTATGCCATAAAATATCAAAACCTTTAACGCAACACAAAAATTTAAAGATGTCTTATCAGTTCACATAGATGACATTAAATTCCAGAAAAGTAATCATAGAACACAGCAGGAGTTGATCTCAAGAATATTAATGAAGAAAATGGCATAATTAATATTCTCAAAGTCCCGCAAGTAATATTTCTATTTGGGCATGGCTAGAAAAGGTGTCAAAACTGCAAGCTTTAAATTTGAGAGATTTTATTTTAGTTTTGCAAAATATGTGGAACATGACAGTATTTTTTAAAAAATAAAACAAAAACCCCTTATTCAAAATAAATATTTTGTCATTTGCATATAGTTTGAAAATTTCACTCAATATAATGAATTATTAATATTCAATCCTTACACATCTGGTTCCAACAAGAGAAATTAGCTCTATCCCTCCCAGGTTCTCCCTCTTATGAATAAAATGTCCTGGATATAGCATAATAAACAATCATAGGCAGACTCTGAAAGTTGGAAAGAAGGCAGAGTGCTTAGGGACTTAGGGACTTGAGGAATGACAGAGTAAACACTCTGAGTATTTGTCCTTCCACATAACCCAGACAGAGCGTTATAGAAGCCAGTAGCCTGAAACTAACACGTGCACGCGCGCACGCGCGCGCGTACACACACACACACACACACACACACACACACACACACACACACACACACACACACACACACACACACACACACCCCTTCAAGAAAAGCCTTTTCTTCTGAGCTTAAATATGTGAAAAATGGTGGCCTAACAAACAGAAACCCTTTTGGTAATATGAGCCCTGTTCTACATCCACCCACCAAAATAACAATCATATCTTATTTGTGGTTGGGTGAAGCTAGGCAAGCCACTCCTTTTCTTGGTAGAAGCAGGCAATAGTAGATTTCTTCCACTGGGTGGTGCTGGCTGGCTGAGTGGGAGCTGGTGTTCCTGTGGAAGTAGATGGTACAGGAATTCTAGGCTAGAGTAGTATCGTGGAGCATGGTGATAAGCTGACTCTTCAGTCTCACTCCATAGCAATGAAACCTCATGAAGTATTGCAAGGAGGAGTTAATAACCACTCTACTTCCCCATGCCTCTGCACACTGTCAGAGGCTTCAACAGTGAGCTGAACCTTAGCATCCACTCTGGAAAAGACACTGACAGGGTAAAGAATTAATTTTTTCAGTGTGCTTTTATACTGAAAAATAGAATAGTCAACCCATCAAAAATGTATATAATTTCTAAATTAAACCTAAAATAATTTTTATATCCTATTTTGAATATTTTTCATTGAAGATATTAAAAAAAAAAAAACGGTTTGGTGGAACATTCGGATTCATTGACTACCTAATGACACTTTGCAGGCTTGCTCAGTTACTTCAGTCGTATCTGACTCTTTACGACCCTATGAACTGTAGCCTGCCCGTCTCCCCCATCCATGGGATTCTCCAGGCAAGAATATTGAAGTGAATTGTCATGCACTCCTCCAGTGAATCTTCTCAACCCAGGGATCTAACCTGAGTCTCCTGCATTGCAGGCAGGTTCTTTACCACTGAGCAATTTGGGAAGCCCTTGATATCTCTTTAAGAAGCATTTTTTTAATATAGCATTTCAGTTCAGTTCAGTTCACTCAGTCGTGTCCAGCTCTTTGCAACCCCATGGACTGCAGCATGCCAGGCCTTCTTGTCCACCACCAACTCCCAGAGATTGCTCCAACTCATGTCCATTGAGTTGATGATGCCATCCAACCATCTCACGCTCTTTTTTCCCCTTCTCTTACTTCCTTCAATCTTGCCCAGCATCAGGGTCTTTTCCAATGAGTCAGTTCTTTGCAGCAGGTGGCCAAAGTATTGGAATTTCAGCTTCAGCATCAGTCCTTCCAAAGCATATTCAGGACTGATTCCTTTAGGATTGACCAGTTTGATCTCCTTGCCATCTAAGGGACTCTCAAGAGTCCTCCAACACCACAATTCAAAAGTTTGCATTCATTATTATGTTTACAAGAATTTCTTTAAAATTTTTGAAATACTTGTACCAGTTCAATGTATCAGTTATAGGTGTCAAAACTAACAAATAGCTGTAGCCAAACTTTGTAAACATATGAGTTTACAGAATCTATATGTTACCAGATGGGAGACTGTGTTCTCCACATGGTAATTAGGTCCTAATGTCTACTGGTAAGGCAGACATTTCTTATAAGCAGAGTTACTCATTGGAACACCTTTATATAAGTCATAAAGTATATTCAGGGACATCTAACAACAAGTTTTCCCCACTTGCTTTTTTTTTTTTTTTTTTTTTTTTTCGCCAGCAGCAGAACAGATCACAGCTCCTTGGCTGAGCCCACTGTGGAGTAACTTGGTTTGGGGGACATGCACAAAATCTTCTTCAGTTTCTTTAAATACTGGAATCACATTCAGGAAAGTGATAATATCACACTATGAGAGACGCAAGGGAATGAGTTGAACTAAGACAAAGCCATGTTAACATCTCCTATCTCATTTTTATTCCATGGCATATGCTCACTGAATAAAATAATTCACAAATCACTTTAAATACTTGTCTGTATTACATTACTACTTTCCTCCCTCACACTCTCCTTTATTTCCTCTCTGGTTTGTTAACATACATCTTTAATGCTTGTGAATTAAGTGTGTGGATCATCTAGCCTTAAACTTAGCCATTTTATTTTTTAATGTATGGCAAGTACAGATCAATTTTTTCTTAAAGTACTATCTTTATCTCATTATTCTGGTGGTACCTAGTCAACTGAACATAGAGTTACTACATCATTACCATGTGGTAAAATGGAGTCCCATTATCTGAAAGCTGTCTTTTAGAACAAGATTATTTTTTTCCATTGGTAGTGAATGTAAATTTTAATGAACTAAAGATAAACACATGGTTTATGTATCAATATTTTTCCTCAGTGCTGTTCCTCTCCCAACCAATGTTTTCCATATGGGCAAGGAGGCAGCTGGAACATAAACATTAGGGGGATACAAGGAATGGTGCAAAAGAGAATTGAAAACATTATCTGCACAAACCATATCTTTAGGCAGGTCTGTGACAATTTCACTAACATTGCCTTATTGTTTTTCTCTCCACCAACTCCATACAGAACTTGTCTCATTACATTTTGGAGCTCATGAGCTGAAAGAAAATTATAAGACAGAAGATACACATTTAAAAAAAAAATAAGGCAAAAGGTTCACAGCACATTTTTTTATTTTTCCAGAAACAATGTTATCAATATCAGTATTTTGATATTTCATGGACAGTTACTCATGTTTCTGATGCTCCTAAAATAATCTAATTTTCATTAGCCCAGGAGCTTCTATGTCTGAACCCATTGTTTTTCTCCTTGTGGAAAGAAACAGTATGTAAATAGGCCATCAAAATACCTCATCTGTGTGTTTATCGCATTTGTCACTTAGCAAGAGCAATAGCAAGGATTTATACTTTCATACAACTTTTCAATAAGAAATTACAATCGAATATGTAACCACAGAGGTGTTCGGCCGATCACATGACAAGAATTCAGTAAATAACAACAGCAAGTTGCCAGGAAAGCAAGAAAATTGCAATTTCCAAATCTTATATTGAAAAATTGACATTAAAGAATCTTTAGTGTAGG
This sequence comes from Okapia johnstoni, assembly GCA_024291935.2. Taxonomy (NCBI): domain Eukaryota; kingdom Metazoa; phylum Chordata; class Mammalia; order Artiodactyla; family Giraffidae; genus Okapia; species Okapia johnstoni. The sequence goes on along the minus strand of CM044321.1, from coordinate 19,299,667 downwards.
TGAATGACAAGATGACTTCAACTGAGTTTTGTTTCTAATTATAAAAAGTTGCATAATAATGTATAAAAATATGTTTATTATAATTATATATTGAACTTTTCTGTGTCCTTTAATTGTATTTTCTCCGTGTATTTTCATAAGATCTCTATTTGACAAGTACTATTATATTTATGTTATATTAAAAGAAGCTGCATCAGAGAATTTAGTAATTTACTCAAGGACACACAATATTGAAATATAAAAGATGTGAAGTCAAGCAAAGCACTAGAATATAGCATTCACATGTTTAACCACAATATTTATTTAATATACATTTAACTCCTTTATAATATTCTAACCTCTGTTTTATCTCTTTATCTCTGCCTCACTTAATTTTTAGTAAAATTTATGCATTTAAAATGCGCCATTAGAAGTCATTTAAAATTTTCATTAGTTATCATTTGATTTTAAAACTACTTAAATAACTATAAATGTGGGGGAATGTTTCTGTGTGTAAAAAATTACATTTCTATTGTTATTTTTAATTTTTGTGAAGAGTAGTAACCATGATGGCAAATAGGTGGGGGAAAAGTGGAAACAGTGTCAGATTTCATATTCTTGGTCTCCAAATTCAATGTGGACAGTGACTGTAGTCACCAACTTAAAAGACGCTTGTTCCTGGATGAATAGCTGTGACAAACCTAGGTAGTGCTTAAAAAGCAGAGACATCACTTTGGCAACAAAGGCTATGGTTTTTCCAGTATCATGTATGGATGTGAGTTGGTCCATAAAGTAGCCTGAGTGCCAAAGAATTGATGCTTTCGAACGGTGGTGCTGGAGGAGACTCTTGAGAGTCCCTTGAACTGCAAGGTGATCAAACCAGTCAATCCTAAAGGAAATCAGTCCTGAATATTCATTGGAAGGACTGATGCTAAAGCTGAAACTCCAATACTTTGGCCACCTGATGTAAAGAGCCAACTTATTGGAAAAGACCCTGATGCTGGGCAAGATTGAAGGAAGTAAGAGAAGGGGAAAAAAAGAGCATGAGATGATTGGATGGCATCACTGACTCAGTGGACATGAGTTTGAGCAAATTCAGGGAGATAGTGAAGGACAGGGAAGCCTGGAGTGTTACAGTCCGTGGGGTCACAGAGTCAGGCACAACTGAGGAACTGAACAAGCATGAGATCACCTGTGTATACTCTTTTGCAAAATTAGTTTCAAATATTTTGTAATATTAATTCAGACACTCCAAAAGTCAAAAGACCCACACAGAATATATCTTTTATACATTCCATAGGTTAATGAGAAAAACATGCTTTTTAAGACTGAGGTAGCTGTCATCCTCCTCCTCCATCACCCATATTCTAACTCTGTATACATCATACACATGAATGATTTAACACACTTACCACAAATGCAATAAATGTAAAACTATATTTAAATTCAGTCATATTTCCTTGTTGATAGTATTTTATTATATTCCTCAAACAATATTGGATATTCATAGTTGCGCTTAAACATTTTAGCCCTTCTCTATTCCAAACTAATTAAGTACAAAAACAACAATACATATAGTGATCAAAATATAGAGCTTCTCTGGTGGCTCAGTGGTAAAGATTTGCCTGCCAGTGCAAGAGACAGGTTGATCCCTGAGTTGGGAAGATCCCCTGAGGGAGGGCATGGCAACATTTCCCGACATCATAAGTGATAGGTAAAAGTATTTTTAAAAGTTCCTTACTATTTCCACTTGTGTGGATATGTTGTTGAAAGCTTCCCATTTAGGGCCCACTAACTGATCTTGGGAAATTGTGCCTACAGTGCCATCCATTTGCAAGGACAGAAATTAAATGTGATATATAACTTAAGAAAAATGTGACAATAAAAAAAAAAGATGCTAGGAAACACCATGAAACTGATAAAAATGTACCTCAAAACTTCATCCCTGTGTGTCTGTTTGTATGTCTGCTTCTGCTTTGCTCTTCACTTTCACTCAATTATTTTTATATATTTTTCTTCTGACCGAGATCTGGAACTCTTCATTTTTCTGGTTCATACATCAGTAAATAAAGATAAGACCTCCTCAAAGCTTTGTATCTTACAAGCCAAGACACCAAATTTTCTCTGTATCCTTGCTTCAAAATTTTTGTTGAGAACTCTGTTTCATCTTAGGAAAGCTTCCTAACAATGACAGATGTCAGGAAAATATTGAGAGCATATGAATAGGAATAGAAGCAAGGAGGAAGGGCAAAGCCTGGAAAAGTTGTGCCAGGCAGATAAAGCCATTGTTTGCTTGCAAACTTGTCATCAGATAACCAACACAGGAACTAACATGTGCACACACACTCTGCTCACCACAAAGTCATTTTTAGACATACCTATATCTATCCCAGGCTTCCCTGGTAGCTCAGACAATAAAAAATCTGCCTGCAATGCAGGAGACCCAAGTTCAATACCCAGGTCGGGAAGATCCTCTTGAAAAGCAAACGGCAATCCACCCCTGTAATCTTGCCTGGGAAATCCCATGGACAGAGGAGCCTGGAGGCTACAGTCCATGGATCACAAAGAGTTGAATACGACTGAGTGACTAAGCATGACTATCCATCCCATTCAGAATATACAACACAAAAAGCAAGACAATCTAAAGGATTGTCCAAGTATTGCAACCAGAGGGATGAGATGTGGCCACTATTGTGTGAATTTATACACACTTGTTTTGGTTTTTACTTTGATGGTTCTGATGTCTTAATGATTCTATTTTACAAACCTCAAGTACCAATAGGCATGTACAGATGGATTGCTTACAACTTTCATATTTACTATGTTGGGAGATAAATAGCAACTTTGCAATGGCCTTTATCATAGAAGATATATTAAATGGGTAATGGCTGTGATGCAAATGAAAGAAGCAACAAAATCAGATAAATTATTGTTTATTCCCTTTCATAAAATGAGTAAGATATTAGGGGAGAATATCCAGTTGTTCCTTATTTTGCCTTTGTTGACTGATTTATATACCTAGCAATTTCCACAAAAAGTAACATTAACAATCTCTTGTTCACCACATTTTGTGCTTTGTTGGACTTGTGACACTCAAGTAAACATCAGTCGATGCTTTATATTATCTATTTTATATTATGGGGTTGTGTGTGTGTGTGCTAATTTGCCTCAGTTGTGTTCAACTCTGTGCTACCCTATGGACTGCAGGCTGCCAAGCTCCTCAATCCATGGGGTTCTTCAGGCAAGAATACTGGAGTAGGTTGCCATGCCCTCCTCCAGGGGATCTTTCTGACCTAGGGATTGAACCTGTTCTTTTACATCTCCTGCATTGGCAGGTGGGTTCTTTACCACTAGCATCACTGGGAAGCTTACATTATTAAAATTACATTTCACAAACATTCCTTAATCATGATCTTTAAATTTCCCAAATTATCAAAACTATTATCAAAAGCTGGGATGTGTGCTCTAAGTTACTTAATTTAAGCTGGCAATCCAGATTTTATTTTCATCGTTCATTATTTTATCTTTCCATGAAATATTGCTCCAAAAACATGAATTTAAAATTTGTAAACAGATTTCTTTCATGCTATGACTAAGGATTTGTCTTTGAAATATTGCCACAAACTTCAACATGATTTCCAATCCAGTGCTGTTTAAACTTAGTGCAAAAATAAACATAGGGCAGTTGAGGTGGAGTGTAGCCCTCATTGGAATCATTGGAGAGAGTTTAGAGAAGGATTGGTTTTCCAGGTGGCTCAGATGGTAAAGAATCTGCTTGCAATGTGGAAAACCTGAGTTTGATCCCTGGATTGGGAAGATTCCCTGGAGAAGGGAATGGCAACCGACTTGGGTATTCTTTTCAGTGAGAATTTTATGGGCGAATGAGCCTGGCAGACTACAGCCCACGGGGTCACAAAGAGTCAGACAATGGCTGAGCAACTAACATTTCAGTTCAGTCCAGTTACTCAGTCATGTCCGACTCTTTGCGACCCCATGGACGCAGCACGCCAGGCTTCCCTGTCCATAACCAACTCCCAGAGCTTACCCAAACTCATGTCCATCGAGTTGGTGATGCCATCCAACCATCTCATCCTCTGTCGTCCCCTTCTCCTCCTGCCTTCAATCTTAGAGAAGAGTTAAGTTGTCATCACTTCTGAGGTTGTCCAAAGTTACCTTCATCCCAAAGCAAAGGGCTCCAGGGTTTTTTTGTCTGTCTGTTTTTAGCAAGCATCCTAATTTTAGGTTTAAAGATGCTTTATGGCATTGATTCACCAAAGTTCATGGTTATCTGAGTCTTTTTTCTTTCTTTCTTTCTTTATTTTTTTTTTTAATAAGGTCAGTAGCTATTTCTAAAAGGCTCCCCATTTAGCCATCACATATTTGCTCTGGTATGCCATAAACATTTCAATGAGGTGCCCTGGGGAGTGGTGTTTCTCTCTCTTCAATCCTTACTGAAGGTGAAATTTTTAGAAAAGGGGTTCAAAACCAATGACACTACAGTGGCTCACTACAGTCTTTGTTTAAAAAAAAAAAACCAGACAGATACTGTATTAGCCAGGGTTCTCCAGAGAAAAAGGATCAACAGAATGTGCATTTATATATAAAGGGAGATTTGTTTTAAGGACCTGGCTCATATGATTATAAAGTCTGGCAGGTCCAAAATCTACAGGGTGGGCTGACAGGCTGGAGAAGTTGAAACGTTGATGCTACAGTTCCAGCCTGAAGGCAGACCACAGGCTGAACACACCTCCTTTGGGAAATCTCAGACTTTTTTCTCTTAAGGCCTTCAACTGATTGGATGAGGCTCATCCATGTTAAGAAGGCTAATGTGCTTTACTCAGAGTCTATTGACTTAAATGTGAAACTCCACTGCAACATACCTTTGTAGTGACACTTGGACTGGGGTTTAACAAAATCGCTGTGTATCATAGCCTAGTCAAGTTCACAAGTGAAATTAATCATCGCAGATATTAAGTAATATAATTCTCAAATGTTTTATCTTAGAATTTCCAAGCACATTACAACTGTACCCATAACCTCCATGAGACTGGTATTGTATGTTTTTATAGTTGTTGAAATGAAGACAACTATATCTTTCTTTTTTTAGCATAAAGCTTAGTAATATAAATTCCCGAGGCTAGATTTACTGGCTAAATTACATGCACAGACTGATAGAAAATAAAACAGTTGTTTCCCATGTTCTTTATCTTTCATAATCTGTTACTGAAGAGATTATTAGTTTCAGAATCTGTTCCAGCATGGAAATATGGCCAAAGGGCTTGTGTAAAATAACCATTAAAATATAGAAAAGAGACGTCATTCTTATCATAAAAGGAAACTTCACCTACCTCTTGGTCCAGAAAAATGCCTGCCTTACTGGGCTTCGCTAATGCCATAAGCTAGATTCTATTATGATCCAGTGCAACATAACTCCCTCAACTCTCCCAGTTGCCCAGAATCCACCTGGAACTAATGGCTAATTCTACCCATTTAAGTTTGTATCCTCTACTACCTCCAAGTAATGTCTGCCATGATTCAATCTATTCAAATTCAGGACAACAGGACAAAAGGAAAGCTCCTTGGGCTATAACAATGATCTTTTTGGTCTTTCCATATTGCTTAATATACTATCCTCAAAGGTAATAAATCTCAACATGCTGTTTCAATATTTAGAATCACATCCACTGGAAATATCTTGAAAACTTTGACCAAGTCACAATACTGTAGAAGAAGACTGAATCAATATTTCTTTAATCAGGATGAAAAGAGAGTGAGGCATTTTAGGTTTTTCTTTCAGCAGTGCATACTTTTAACATAGGTCTATAATTTCAGTTCCGACTGCACACACTCACCTTCCACCTTGCTCTATAGCTATTTTAATGTGGAGACATGATTGAAAAATTGTATAAGATTTTCATTTAATTATGCTATAATGTCCATCTCTTCATTTTTTATTTGCCTAAGAGTGGCCTCTTCTTTATTCAGTGGAAAGTTTAACTTGTTCAAATTAAGAAATTATTCCTTCTCTTACATTTTATCTTTTTCTCAGTGCCACTGATTTGATAGCTTGCAAAGTTAATCACTTTTCAACACCTTCTAATTTATCCTTCAAGGGCTCAATGCTACATTCTAAAATTTTCCTGTGACAGGAGTTAGCATTCTTAATGGGATATATGTAGTGCTTCTGGTATTCAGGAGAGAAGCGGGACTGTGTACATGAAGCTCTGAGACTTTCTCACTGAAAAGAGTCAAAAGCTGATTCTGCTTCTCGAAAATTGCATTCTCTTCCTGCCCTCTTCCTTTTTCTTCTTTTCCCCTCAGATCTGGAGAGTCTCTTAATGCTTTCAGTCAAGCTACTAAGTTGGGATTTCATGCTGAAATTCTTTTCTGGACAGTAAAATGGTAGACATGGCATGGAAAGGTATAATCTAGATCCTTCTAGGATATATTTGCACAGGAGTGACTTAGTTGTGACCATTGTGGTAGTCAGGGGTCTTTAGGTAGCTCTGATAGATGGAGCAGCCAGACTATTCTTAGAGGTCTGCCAGGGCTGAGCCTTGGACAAAAGTAGTACATAAAATAATACCCCCTTCATCGGGGACTGCCCCTCTAGAGCTGAAGACACAGCAAGAAGTGGACGTTCCCCTGACCTCAGAAACTAGTTTTAAGTTTCACTGGCCTGGTATGCTCACAGCAGGAACAGAAATCTTCTTTAATATCTTTCTTCTTAGCTCTGGAGGTAGCTGCAAAGAAGGATCCCCAATTTGAAGATCTATCATATGTCACCCCGGAGAAGGCAATGGCAACCCACTCCAGTACTCTTGCCTGGAAAATCCCATGGACAGAGGAGCCTGGTAGGCTGCAGTCCATGGGGTCGCTAGGAGTCAGACACGACTGAGCAGCTTCACTTTCCCTTTTCACTTTCATACATTGGAGAAGGAAATGGCAACCCACTCCAGTACTCTTGCCTGGAGAATCCCAGGGATGGGAGAGCCTGGTGGGCTGCCGTCTATGGGGTCGCACAGAGTCAGACATGACTGAAGCGACTTAGCAGCAGCAGCAGCAGCATATGTTGCCCATCTAAAGTTAACGTCAATGATTTTCTCTTCCAGAAAGTAACCACAGATCCAAGCAAGCAAACAATCATTCCTTTATAATTTAGACATTTAAAGAATGTAACCTTAACCAATGACAGACTGATGACTTAGAGCAGATGGCTCAGGTGCTCAGGCCCAAGACTACAAAGGAGCTTCTGAGCTTCATGGCACAGAGGACAAAGACCTCAGCGCAGACCTGCATGCTTGGGTCATGCATCAAAAGTGCACACTTAACCACAGCAATGATTAGCATTCCTCCATAAATGGCCACTATGGTCTTTTGAAGATCATCATAAACACACACACACACACACACACACACACAATCCAATACAATCAAACTGAAACTGAAAATGAATTCAACCACAACCTACAAAGAGAAAATCCTGCTTCCACTGCTTATACCTTTATCTCATTTCAGTCTCTCTCCAAAAGTGCATCAGATTAATTGAATTAAAACATTTCCTGTCAATACCCTACCCAATTAATTTTCAAAATGTGGGTCACTGGGTCCATCAACACATTCTGAGGTTACACCCCTGACCCACTGAGTCAGAAATTCTGGAGGCAGAGACTCATCAATCTGTGTTTTTGCAATCCTTACAAAGATTCTGTTGCACCTAAATTTTGACAGCCAATGCTCTACACAAAATCTTGCAGTGGCTTTTTCAGAGTTAAAATCAAAGTCCTTGTGATGGTCTAGGACCTAAGGATCCTTCTTTTCCTCTCATACCTTTTTTTTTTTTTTATTTTTCCTGCTTGTTAACTTCCAGTACACTGCTTTCTTGGCTGTTCCTTGAGTAAAACAGATTCTCTAACATATTTTTACATTGTAACTTTTCTTTCCTTTGTCCAATACCTTGCCCTAGTGATTCTTGTACTTCAATACACATGGAATGTCACTCATCCAGTGAGTCCTTTTAGATTCTTTGCCTAAATTCTTTGCCTCACACCTCCACTGAGAATCTCTCTCCCTAGCTTACTGTATTTTTAGCTTAATTGTCTGCTTCTTATATTAGATTCTGAGAGCTGAGATTGTGGAAAGCAGTTTTTTGTATGGTTGCTTTTTTTTCCTTGCTTGGTTCACTTCTGAGACCCATGAACATCCAATTTTGCATGCAACAATCAATATACTGGTGTGGAACAACTGAGTGAAAAGAATATTTTAAGTAGAAAATTACATGAAATTCTTCATAGTCTATATCCAGTATAATTTGTAAAAATTAAAAGGTCATATATTTACTTTGTAGCATGATTGGATACCCTGTTTTGTGGATTATATAATCTTTTTATTATGGGCTTCCTTGGTGGTTCAGGGGTAAAAAACCCACCTGCAGTGCAGGAGACACAGGAGACGTGGGTTTGATCCCTGGGTTGGGAAGATCTGAAATGTATAAGTATGAAGTGAAGTGAAAGTGTTAGTTGCTCAGTCATGTCTGACTGCAACTCCATGGACTGTAGCTCACCAGTGCAGGACTATGAAGTCACAAAGAGTTGGACATGACTGAGCAACTAACACTTTCACTTCACTTCATACTTGTACATTTCACAAGTGTACACTTCATTGCAAATTTATGTTTCCTACTTGAAATTTTAGAGAGATTGATTTCAATATAATTATGTTGGTTTAACTATTGCCCATGAAAGTCATTATGTTTATAATATTTTATGTTTTATCCTTCATTATTCCTATGTTTTATTCTACATCTTTCCTTCTTAATATGAAAGATAAACATGAAATTTTTCTCACTTTTTTCAGAATTTCTTAAGCAATATTGGAATCATAATGGACTTCTCATTCTATTTATTTAAAAATATATAGAACATTTCCCATAGTAGAGCAGCACATATCTTCCATTGTATAATTACTCTAAAGTCAATTTTCACTTACATTTTCAAACTTCTTTATTTCAAATTTTGGAATATGATCATTTTATTGCCATATATTATAGGAAAGAGCTCCCTCCAGAGAATTGGATGGTGTTTTCTTGGTCACTAAATACCTATTCCTCACACTGGGGATTATTAATGATTTTCTTTCATAATTCCTATCATTTCTGCGTTTTACAAAATTTATCATAAGCAGAGAGATATGTATGAATTCATTTACTCTATTGTCAGTTTTTATTCAAATTAATTTCTAGCTCAAGGTTGCTGTTCAAGATGGATGCTCTCTTATTTTTAGTGATGAAAGCATATGTGTAGTCTTTTTTCTCCCAGTTCTATGAAAGAAATTTCACAGAAAACTCATCCTTTGTAATTACTTTTCCCAAAGATTTTTAAAAATTTTGCTCTTGAAATATGTGAAAGGAAGAATGAATAATGGGATGGATGGTCAGTTCCATTTCTTTACAAGCATTAAATCTTATAAAAGTAACAGTGGCACAGGATGGTAGCCATGGGGAATTACATTATTTCAAAAATTTTTAGTAAAATCATTTAACAGTAAGTATAGAGAATAGGAAAGTATTTTCTTGCTAAAACTTTAAAAATAAAAGCTTTCATTCGTTCATTTATTAAGTAAAATCTTTGGGTTACAGAAAGTTTTAAGTATAAATGATTTTCTTTAATTAAAATTAAATATAAAAAAG